>CM041788.1:23918323-24650346 GCA_023375725.1 Nephotettix cincticeps | reverse complement strand
GAAATAGATTAGATCATGTCTAAAGGGAGTGTTTTCAATTCATCTAAACAGCAGTTCTTACTATTTTATGTTAAAAATTCAATACGATGGCCCTGGTATTTTCTATGGAAACCTTTTGCATATTTTCCATCTTAGAAATCCCCCCCAGAGCTAAGATATATCCATGCCAAAAATATTTTCATTTGGGGTCAAATAATAGACTTTGAAATTTTGATGTTTTTCACTTCCATCTGATGGTTAAAGTTGATCATACAAACCTTTCTCCTAAAAATATTTGTTTACATGTTTTATAACCTTATTCGTTTTGGCATATATAGCAGTTCTATTATGTCTTCTTCAAATTTCGGATCATTCAACTTAAGTCATTTTAAATAACAATCACAAGTCTGTCTAATCCACTGAATATAATTCAATAACCTTTATCTCTCTAGACGTAAACATTTGACAACTGCTGTCTGAGAAGTCTGACTTGTGAGACTGAGACTGAGCTGAGCACTGACGTAGATGATAGAAGAACTTCTATTTTTAAACAATGGCACTGAGCAGTGACACAATGAAAAAATAAACGGTACCAGTGAACTGACACATACTTTCTCCCTTAAGTAAATTAAAAAAAGACAATCTGTAATAAAAATATCATGTTCTACAAAGTTAATCTAAATATCATTTAATAATTTATTGTTTCAAAAATAATCATCCAATTTCTAAAAATAAAAACACGAGAGACAAAGTTAAATTAATTGTTCAAATTGTATGGGGGGACAACCCCCCCCCATAACACCAAGCTTTTTTGAGCTGGTTTTGTTCGGTGATTTGACCTTACGCTTCATACCAAGTTTCTTGGAAAACGGGTGGAAAGTAAGGAAGAAATTGATTTTTTTTATATTCTCCATAAGAATAACATTGGGCGCTTTTAGACAACGTACTGCGTTTATCGTGGACAGTAAATTTAACTTTTCTCTGGAACCGTTAGTCGTAGACAAATAATTCAAATTACTAATTTGTTTAGTTTTTTAAGCTGGTTTTAATGGTGCCAGTCAAGTTATTCTTTACTTTTATTGTTTTCGCTGAAAATTTAAAAATTTGATTTTTTAGACATTTAAAAGCCCATAACTTTTGAACCGTCATTTTTACAGATATGCGAGTGGTGTCAAATTATTTAGTACTCTGTACACTATAAACTGTCAAATTTTAATAAAAATCGTTAGAGCCGTTTTTGAGAAATTTGGATTTTTCACGTTTTTTAAGGGTTTTTAGGGGTGAACTACCCTTAAAAATCAAAAATTCCAAAAAAATGAAAAAAAAACGCCTGGAGATACCGTGAATATATACATACATGCCAAATTTCATCTAAATCGGACCAACGGGGTAGGCTGTGGCACTGTACACATCCAGACACACACACACACACACACACGGACACACGGACGGACAGACATCACGTCAAACCCCACTTTTTTGGATTCAGGGGACCCCAAAACGGATATATCCACCCTCAACTCAAATTCGAAAATTTTGACGAAAACAATACTTTCTCCATATACTACGTATAAGTGGAGAAAGTAATAACACGAGGATGACTCGGCCGGCCGTTAGAAGAGATGTAGATTGTAGATGTTTTGAAATCAGTGATTCCAACCCACCATACAGATATATTATAAAGAAATAAAAAATTATTAGAGTTAACAATATTATTTATTCATGGCCTAAGGAAAGTAACTACTATAGACATCCAAGAAACAATTTTAAGATATCTAAATGATATTTTAATATTTTTGTTGTATATTTGCGTCAAACGCTCATGAAATCCAGATTGAGATGCATATAAATATAAGAAATATGCCTACCTATACCAAACTACCTCACAAATTGATTAGAATCGTTGGCAAATAAAAATGTTAAAATCATGGGAAATGTCTAAAGGGAATGGTTTCAGTTCTCCTATTATACAGCTGTCCTTATAACCATATGACGTTATTACTGTTTCAAAATTTTGTCGTTCAAATTGCCAACACCCCCTCTCCCAGAGCTAAGACATATCCATGTCAAATATACGTCAATTTGCTCGGAAAAGTTATGTAAAGGATTCTATGTTTCCAGAATTATCTGCCTTTATTCTAGCATTCTTTATATTTAACAAGTAAAGCCTAAGCATTTCATATTTAAGGAGATCCAGCTGGGAAATCAAAAAAATAAATACCTAGAAATTAAAAAAATTTAATCACAAACTTATTTTTCAAGGTTTAACAAAGTCAGGGTTTTTCGCTTAAAGTCTGTTATCTTTAACCATTGAATTTACATACTTCGTAATTATAAAATCAATGCTTTAACTGTTGAAATGAAGAAATCTTCACACGACCGTAATTCCAAGCCACTTCGGTTGTTATAGATACACACGTTTATCAGCAGGTAAACAAACGCTCACTAAACTAGACACAGGCAGTAGACAGACGCGATACGCATCCCTGTTAGTAAGTAGGGTAGGGGGAGAATGGTTTATTTTTAGAACAGGCTCGACCCGCCAAGGTCACTGTCTTTATAAACTTATTGAGTCACGCACAGCCTGTATACCGCGCGAATACAGTGCCGAAATAAGTACGTAGTATTTATTTCCCTGGAAGAACAGGCTTCAGTCCCAATTAGTTCGGATTTGAGGGGTTCCACTAATGAGTAAATACAGAACATATTGTAAAAAAATAAAAGTTATTTATTTCCTTTATTCAATTATATCCTTAACATTATGATTTTTTATTTTATTTTAGTGAAAATCCCGAAAGAGCGGGATCGATACGGCAAATCACAGTTCTGTATTGGTCATAATGTGACCAATACTGAACGATGTCATATTACGATGTGTTGACGATACCATATTATAACATCGTCAACAGGCTGTCAGATGAAAAAGAACGAACCAATTGAAAGAATCATGAATCACAGTTTAAAAGGTTTTAACTGTGATTGAAAAATCACAAGTATTCCCATCACTATTTGAAACACGACTAATACGAGCCTCATACTGGTACGACTATTTTGTTGCGTCAAAAGGAGGAACGGTTCCCTGATCGCGTAAGCTACTATACGTGGGTACGATAATAAGCCAGGAATGCACAGTAATTTAGAGCCGGCAGGGAGATGGCTGGTTGCCCGATTTTCCTGAAGTCCTGGTGAAATTATTTTATTTTAAATAATCATTCACCAACACGCTACGAGTCAGTCTTACCATAGATGAACGGATTTTCTGGTCCTCTCTGCTTCAAGGTCACCCATTAGATGCACTGTATTAAGTGTTAGGTGTAATAAAAAAATGGGGTATTTATGATGTAATATTGTCTAAGTGTTTTTTTTATTATAAACGACGAAAGCTTAAACCTTTTTAAAACCAAGTGATATTTAATGAAATCATGATGTATACATGATATATTTTAGATAAAATTTAATTCGATATTTGAAGTCAAAATGGGAAATTCATTGATAGAGCAAACCTAATCAATATACAAACGACTTTCAATGGTAAAAATTAGTATTGCAAAATTATGTAGTTTAGTTTTTAATTTATTTGTTTCCTATTTAGGTCAATCTTTGACCTCAAAGTTAGTAGTGTAGTAGCAAAGACAATTTTATTCTAATAGAGACTGTCAGCGACGGTTGCGCATTTTTTAGTTACGAGTCTGAACACCAGACTGCACTAGCTTGATTGGGCACTGAGACGTTGCCGAATTGAACACGCAGACGATGGACGACGGTGGCAGACGACAGTGAATGCTTCTCATCTCACTCAAACCTACTACCTTTTATTTAACTTATTTTAATTAACTGGGGTGTCGGTGCTGTGCATTTCATAGCTTTTTCTACAATAGGTAAATTCGTTTTAAGAAGAAATATTTTGTTACATATATTAGGTAAATAACCAGCGAAGATTCTAAGCCTAATTGGACGACCACAACGCATCTCAGCGAATTTATTTGTCTTACGGTAATTATGTCTCATGTACAAAACAAACTTCACAATGTACAATAGACCTCATTTTATTAAGAATAATAATTAAGATGTTTTGTTTGTAAAGCTCCAGTTTAACTCAGGAATAAAAATTTCCACCTCTGAGCAAAGGATCATTATACTCATTTTTGTACAAAACTTGCACTCTTTTTTATTTGCAATAAAGCTAGCTAACCATACACCAAACCAAATCAAGCCAAACCTGCTTCCTTTGGTTTCATACTGAAGAACATATTTTATCAATTATGAGTGACATTACTGCATACGATATCTTGAATACAAAAACCTATGTAACGTTAATACCCACAAATACTAAAGAGGGACTTTAAATAATAAGTAAGAATTAGTAGGCCTATTTGGTGAGCTAAGGTTTTTCATTCTGTGTAGATTAAAGATTTATTAAGAACCATACAAAAACACATTAGTGTATTTTTATACAAATAATTTCATGTACAGAAATATTTTATTAAATATGTACAGAGCTAGGACGGTTACACCATGCCTAGTCGAATTGGCAACCTTGCTTGGACCGTCTTACCCTGGCTGAAACAGATTAGAGAACTTTTGGTACTACTGGCGTGGCCCGTGGCGAATACTGAAACTACACGCTGCGAGTCTGTATTGAAATATAATAGAAATTGTCTTTGGTAGTAGCTTACTCTGAGACATAGAATTAAAACAATTTTTAATGGTTCATTAATAAAACACGTACATGAAGCCTAAATGGAAAATAATTGCCACTTCACAAATACCGCTTATATATGTAAGTGTTAAAGTATTACTTTGCTCAAAGATATTTTGTGGCACGGAATGTTTGCTTTATATTGTTTGTGAAATCTAGAAATCTGTGAGATCTGTGAAAACTAGATCGTACGTAGCGCGCAGGTGTGAATAGAGCGAATTGACTGGGACGGTGGCGACGTCCTGTAATCCAACTATTGATGGAGGTCACGAATTGTGGATAGTGGTAAGAGATGGTCGGTGGATGTAGTGTTATTTTGTGTGGATTAACGTCCGCACTATTGAATACTGTGTTAATCCACAAATACCATCCTTATAATTAGACCAATTCGTAATTCAGAGGCCGGATTCCATGTTAAACTGTAGGTCCATTAGTTGCCATCGGCTTTTGGGCTATTAATTAGCTGTCCTGTCTAAGGAACATGTCAGCCTTAGTCAGTAACAAGACTACAATATCGCGCCATAATCATCCTACATTCATTCCTCATTCATACTTGGCTTAAAATACCTACCTGGATAGGTCGCCATTTCAGTTAAAAGTATAAAAAGTATAAAGTAAGAGTTTCACAGGACTTTATCAAATTATATAAATAACTAAGCGAGTTATACCAATAAGTTTATCTACTCTTCGTAAGAATTACAATGAATACATAGGTTTTCTGCCGTAAGAAACATTAAATTTAGAGTTTTTTATAGATGTATTGATATAACTTAACTAGATGGACCTGCATCCCAAATTTTGGAAGAATATTTAAAAATAAAAATAGTATTCGGTGGCGTCGTTCTGTAATCCAGCTAATTGGAGGTCACGAATTGTGGAGTTGTAGGTGGTCGGTGGATGTGGTGTTCTCTTGTGCGGATTAACATCCGCACTATTGAATACTATAGAATATTATATTGAATTCTAAAAATATTCGGGATGCTTCAAACACCGACGCAAGTGGATTCGTCTAAAAAGTCCACACGCAGACTCAGGGGTAAAGGGTTGGTTTAGTTAGCTAGGCTTAAATACCCCAAACATATTAAATCAAACGTTAAATTGTTGAAAGTGTTACTATGACAAAAAATACGGAATTGAATAACCATGGAAATAAAATTAATTTAACAACCAACATGGCCATAACAGACGTAATTATCAGATCCCTCAAAAAAACTTATTTCTTTACCTCGCGTCTGTTTGGTTGTTATCTTATATACTACAGTCCACTCCTGATCTTAATTTTTCGCGTTTTATTTGATATTTAATTTTTTGACAAGAATTTCACTAGGAAAAAAGAAGAGAGGTCCCTCACACTAAGGAGAAGGAAAAGGAAAAAGAAGCTAAAAAAAGAAAAAGGAGCAGGTCTCACAAAGAGGACCTGATAACAACACAAAAGGGGAGCAGGAACAGGATAAAAACTGAAGAAGAACTTTATATAATTGAAAAAAATTCGTTAAAATTATAATGTCTAATAAAATGTTTGATACCAAATATTGTTATTCTTTCAACATTACCTGCAAGTTATAAGTTTACTAGAGTAAAATATATGTGAGAAATGATAAAAAATTCAAACTAAGTTTAAGTGCTAGAACCAAATCTCGTCTTTTATCGGAAAGATGTTTATATTTCATCAGTGTTGCAGACTATTACAATTATTTACCATACGTTTCAATTTTTCTTAATCTTAATTTGACAGCTGGTTATTTATATTTGTTAAATCTAATAAATCACATATTTTGTAATGTAGAATTAAAAAAATGTGAATAATATCGCTCAAAAGTGGGTTTTTGAGAGCTCATAACTAAATTCCAATAGATCTGGGTCAGTTTTAAGTAAAAAAATAGAAATGTAGATTTTTTGGTAGCGACATCCTGTAATCAAACTACTTGGAGGTCACGAATTGTGGATAGTTGTGAGCGATGGTCGGTGGATGTAGTGTTCTCTTGCGCTGATTAACGTCCGCACTATTGAATACTACGTTACTCCGCAACATCCTCATAATTAGACCAGTTCGTAATGCAGAGATATGCCATTGACTGTTGAGCTATTAATTAATAGTCTAAGAAACATGTCAGCCTCAGTCAGTAACAAGTCTACAGGATCGCGCCACTACCATCCTATACTTGGCTTAAAATACGTACCTTGGGGTACGGTCGTCATTTCAATAATCTAATCTAATCTATTACTTGAAGCAAAATAAATGAATGTACCCTGGCCATGTGTGGGAGCATCAGCATTTAACAACGCTCATTGTCGCCTAGTCGTTAAACCACCCACACCGTTTTTGTGTGTAACATTTGAATCGTAGAGATCACGTCACACGTGATTTGAGTAATTTTAAAACCTGTATACACTGTCTCAAGACCGTATTATGTACAACATTTCAAGCGAATCATCTCCGCCAACTCACATGTACGGAAAGCTTTTGCAATTCGCAATTTATATGATAAATATAATCCGATATGATAATGATAAATATAATATGATAACTTATAATCCGTTCCTCTCTGGTCTTACGTTCAGTATTTGCCGTACATCTGGGCAGTGTTGTAATTCTATTTTACTTGTAGAGTATAAAGCCTTTAACGGCCGGGTTTTATTTAATGTTTTCGGAGATGTTCCATAGTTATATTTGATGGCCACCTAGACTGGATGGTGACTTAATTTTTCCTTATTTGTACCGTACCGAACTTATACCGAAAAAATTCTTGTACCGTACCGAGGTCCGGTACAAGGCTGGAACCGTACCATACCGATTTTTTCGGTGCACCGCAGACCCCTAAATACAATGTAGGTATTTTAAACCAAGTATGAATGAGGATTGAGTGTAAGATGATTGTGGCACGATCTTGTAGTCTTGTTACTGACTAAGGCTGACATGTTCCTTAGACAGGACTGTTAATTAATAGCCCAACAGCCGATGGCAACTAATAGACCTACAGTTTAACGTGGAATCCGAACCACCGCCTCTGAATTACGAATTGGTCTAATGATAAGGATGGTCTTTGCGGATTAACCGAGAATTCAATATTGCAGATGTCAACCCAAGAGAACACTACATCCATCGACCATCTCTCACAACTATCCATAATTCGTGACCTCACGATGTTGCTACCTTAAACAATGTAGTAAAGCTTAAATTAACACGTTCACTGCTAAGGGAGATTGGAAAACCAAATCGTATTGCTAAAAAATTGTATTGCATTAAAACACATGTTATTATGTTAAGTTATGTTTATTCAAAAACAATAAAACTTAGGTTTATCGGAAGTGCAAATCTCGTCAGAAACTGATGCCAAACCACAAACACAAGTGTAGCTAAATACATTATGTTCGTCTACAAAATTGTATATTATTGAAATAAAACTAAATTTATACTTATTAATTTTTTACAGTTTTTATAATGGAATATAAAAAAACAAATTCATCATTTTGGGTCAGTACTGGCCTATCAAGAATGAGAGTCAGAATACAAATGCAAATGTCACTAAATACTGAATAAATGTGATAGAAATCAGACACTAAAGTTAGATGTTCTTTAGTTACATTATGGTGATATTATATTATTTCAAACACACTCAATTTACAACGAGGGCTAGTTATACCTACATTGTAGTATGGTTGCCATTCCAATGATCTAAAGAGATTCAAAGAAGAACAGGGATGGTATTTTCAGTGTGAACGGAATGGCTCCTACCAACCAAGAGTGCTGGAGTACAAAGGGTTTAATAAGTCTTAAACTAAAATTTTGTGAATAAAGAACAAATTTGAGTCTTTTTAAAAGTTTTAAAGATTCCACTTTCAAATACCCCTGTCGCAGAAGAAATATCATCTTGTGAAATTTAGCCCCTTGTTAAGGTAAACTGTGGAATAAATATAATCCACCTATACAGTTTACGCCTGCTCTATAAAAATGTGAGGAGAATGGTATTTATTTAGATAAATCTTAAGATTAGATTATCAACAATGAATAGATAAAAAAAATCATCAAAATGTTAATATGATTTATTCTTAACATTCCAACAACTTACTTAGTTACTCCCAGAACCATCTATATCTAAGTTGACATTTGGCCGCACCAACAAACTGTCTCCGCGCAGTTCGTTCCTCAGCATCTCTTTCTGTCGCTCCAAGTCTCTCCATGTCAGTCTTAACCTGTTGCCACCATCTCTGTCTGGGTCTCCCACGGGGTCTTCTTCCTAGGGGGTTGGGTGTTAAAACTTTTTTCAGCTTGGACTCTTTTCCTCTTCTAAGTATTTGCCCGGCCCATTGTAACCTCCTACATTTTATTTCACTTACAATGTCTGGTTTATTGTAGAGGTCTCTGATTTCCCTATTGTGTTACCTCCTCCATTCTCCTTGCTCGTACGTCGGCCCATATATCTTTCGTAGCACTTTATTTTCAAACACTATGAGCTTTTGTTCTTCTTTCTTGGTCATCTTCCAAGTTTCAGACCCATAGAGTAACACTGGACCTATAATTGTCTTGTATAGTCTGAGCTTTGTTCTGTAAGATAGGGACTTTTAACATTCCAACAACACTGTACTAAATATGATTTGAAAATTTCAGCTTGTTTCACATTACAAGGAACATCAAGGATACACACTGCATAGTAGGAATCAGAAGGAACAAAACCAAAATGAAACTTGTTACCTCCAGTAAATAAGTTTTGATATGTGAGGTTATAACCTCACATATCATAAATATTTATTGTTATAGCAATAGGAATAAATTAGAAGATTACTAGGTAAGAGTATGTGGTACTAGCAGTAAGAGGAGGAGAAATAAGTATACAGGTAGAAAATATATTTATTGTAACTATTTATATGAATACATCTGTACAGGTAGCGCTTGAGATCGCTAGAAGTAGACGGTGAGATTGAGGTGGTCGTTGCGCACGTCAGTTGCTAGTGGTGTCACACTCACATCTGGGTCCAGCTCCGTCTACAGCAACACGTAAATCATAAGTATTCAATCAAAGACACTGATTCACGATGGTGAACATGGGTGTAATGGATTTAATGATGTAATATTACTGGCAAAAAACAACTGATTTATTTTCATTATTAATTCATTATTAAATGACCAAAGGTAACTTTGATTCCAATATACAGCCATCACTAAATTGTGTAATATGTTTCTCAGGGTTATGAAGTGGACACTGTAAAGTAGACAACTCCTTTCCTAAGCACGTTATATGTCAAAGACATTTTTTACTTCAACCCACTAATATACAGAGTGTTCATTAAAGTCGGGGACAAACTTCTTCGCTACACCGCCGCATGGCTGTGGCGAAGAAGCGTTGTGCCAACTGATCCTCAACCGCTTTTTTTTCGTGCGGCGATGGCGCATTAACAGTGCATTTTCTCGCTTATCCGTGGATGGATTTCGCTCAAAAAAGTATCGTTAGATTTGTTATTAAAATTACAATCCTTTTTATCTTTAAAAATTTTAAAAAGCTAATAGTTTTGTTGTTATTTAAGTTAAACGATTTTTAACCAACGCTATTTTGAAAATATAAAAGCAAATTAAATGATACTTTATGAAATTTTCCTCTTTAGCCAATAAAAGGTGTGAGAAAATTTGGTTTCTACATCTTAAATAGTTTTTGAGATATAATGGTTTTTGTAAAATACAAAATGGTGGCTAGTGGCTGAGATATAACGGTTTTTATAAAATACAAAATGGTGGCTAGCGGCTAAATGAAGAATTTTTTAACATATGTTTATAGGGAATTTTTTATTATTTTGATGAGTACTATCACTTCTCGAAGTTTGTCCCCCTTAACACTTAAAACAAAACATCGGTCAAATTGACCGATCGGTAATTTTACTACGTAATAGTGGCTAAACCACTTGACCTTGACTGGGGACTGTCACCACCAGTACCTTCCCCCCAAAACCTTCTCCGTAATATTAGACAATTTCCAATTATTTGGCAGGATGTTGTCGTACGTATTAGACGCATTGTGTGAATACGGTCAGATATACCGCGTGTTTCGTTTACTGGCTGGCAATCGTTGGTCAAATATAGTTACCTTGTGTTTCAGTAAACGGTTGTGGTGAAACGTGTTGTGATTTGCTATTCTTGTAGGGAACTTAACACCCAGTGACTAAATATGGCTAGTGGTGGCCCTAGGAAGGGCACGAGAAATGATGACTCAGACTTTAGTGATCAGATACGTACGTAGATTGATGACAGACAATAGTGAAAATGATAGTGACTTCAATGAAGTTGATTCTGACGCCGTTTCGGACTATGTTTTGTCTGATGATGAAGGTCATCAAATTTCCAGTTTATCATAAGACGAGGACGATGCTGACCTACTCAGTATTGGAAATAATGCAGAGAATATGATGAATGCAGTTGCTGGAGGTGTCGATCTTCCTGAGTATTTTTTGGACGTTTAGGGAAGAAAGAAATTGGTCCTCCAAACGCATTGAAAAGCGAACCTCACGCAAAAAACACAAGAAAACCTGCTAGAAATATAATAACAACTAGATTATCTGCTATGAGACCACCAGCTCTGGCCTTGGGCAACAATCTTATACAAAATTTTTTCCAAGGGCAGAGCTATTTTTTTCAAGGCAATAAATTCAGTTCCTCTTAACAGCTGTTCTCATGACGTCACTTCCTGATCACTTTTGCGTCCAGCAAATTGCTAACACCACCCTCCCAGAGCTTAGACATACCCATGTGAAAAAGTGGATTTTGGACCGATATCTGTCTCAATCTGCATGTTTACAAACCCCAAGATCAAACTAATGTAGTCCAATTTTTATGGAATTTGGATCAAGGATGTACTTTGGTATACATACAACTGATTTATATTATATGAATTACGTTTTTTAAGAGACTACGTATGTACTACTACTAGTTCACTAATACCTTTTATCTACCTTTTTTAGATGTTTTTTTTGAACAGTTTTGCTAAAACTCTTGTCATTTTTACTGAATTCACTTTAAGTTGTTTATTTACCCCAACTATGCCTGGGTATTTGACCTTGAAATAGTCTGAAGGTCGAATGCAAAAGATCGGTCTGAAGGGAAGAGATTGATTATCCTTCTCGGCTTGTCTTGTGACCTTGAAAATCGAAGGCAATAGTGGATCTTTGACCTTGAAACAGTCTGAAGGTTCGCAAAGGATCAATTGTCCTTCTCAGTTTGTTTAGTGGTCTTGAAAATTGACCAAAATGGTACGATAAGATAAAAGTGTTCAGTCAGCTGTCTAGTTACAAGAACTGTTGAGTTAAAAGTGTTCAGTCAGCTGTCTAGTTACAAGAACTGTTGAGATAAAAGTGTTCAGTCAGCTGTCTAGTTACAAGAACTGTTGGGTTACTGAGGTTTTCCTGTATTAGTAAACCAAAGTAGAGAGTTTATCGCTGTAAAGTGTTGACTAGTATGGGAAATATGGAAATGCTCAATTTCCATTTCATGTATATAATATTAATGAATACAGTGCAACTCGGTTATTGCGGCCTCGGCCATAACATCAACTCGGATATAACGTAATTTATTTTTAGGTCCCGCCAAACTATATGTATTTACATAGGAAAAACCCTAGGATATATCGTCAGTAAATTCTCAAACCTCGTATATAACGTCAAGAAAATCGGGCCGAGATGAAGGCAACATATAGCTAAATAGAGAAAGTTCGGTCGGTTATGCAACGTGAGGGCTATTGTTTAGCTACATTCTATTTTTAGAAACGGCATTTTATTGCTGTCTTACCGCTAACCACCTCAACCCCCTCCCCTACCCTATATCCGCTGTCGCCGGTCATAAAGGTCAGTATCAGTGACTCACGTCGCATCAAAGCACTGTGATAGCCGTTCAGTACGTACGTACCTACAGTTCGTGTAGATATCGTTAGTTCAGTGTATGTCTTTTACAGTTTGTTTTTCGTTATTTTAATTTACGAATACAGTATTGAAAAATAAAGGCAAGTGTTAAGAGAAAGGTTTTGCTGAAGAAAAGGTGTGAGTTATAAGAGCGTGTGAGGAGGGACGTAACATAGCAGACGTGTGTTCGGGCTTTTTTTTTTTAAATCGAACCAACAGTTGAATTCACCAAGCCGAACTTCATTGCAATATTTTCAAATTTATATAGTAGAGTAGTCAGTCAGTCATAAACATAAACTTACAGTGTATTTCAAATTACCTTCATTAAATGTGGTAATTTCATGTAAAAAATGTGTTTCCCTATTTTTCCTCGGTTTTAAATTAAAATTATGTAACCTCTTTTATAGCGTCACTCGGATATAGCGTCATTAATTGTGTGGTCCCTTCAATGACGTTATAACCAAGTTCCACTGTATATATAATATCTCAATATTAATGAATATAAAAAGAAATGAGTCTAACAACATAATAACTGGGACTCATAATACTTAATGTTCTATTGTTAAGTTTCAAGGTGTTATGTTCAGTTTGAAATCCTTCCAAGACCATAAATAGAGACATACACACAATGAGGAAATAATTTTATCACTATAAGCCTTATACCTTGTTGTTGCGCGGGCCATTGCCTCCACTGTCGCTTTCGTCGTCCCAACTGAGCTTCTTGACCCTGCGGGGGATGGAGCCCGGGGGCCACCTGCTGTTGGGTGGAGACGGGGAGGGGGAGGAAGTCCCACCAGGCACTGTGGGGGGTGCAGGGGCCTGCCCTCGCTTGTGGGGCCCTGTCTGGCTGGGGGGTCCAGGGCGTTTGCTGGGGGCCTGACTCACTCTTGTGTTTGTGTTACGAGACATTATACCTGTAAAGATCATTTAACTATTTTAATAACTTTGATGCAGCTAAATGTAATTAACTTAATTCCTTTAATTTTCCAAGATAGGAAATTTACAAGTTGTAGTAAGGTAAAGACACAAAGAGGATTCAATGTGAGGCAGGAAGTATAAATAAAGAAACAATCTGTGGTTCTGTATAGCTTTACAGGGGGATTAAACTGCAACCTGCAACCTCTACACCAATCTAGACATCTTGTTTGGAAGTAATTTTATCAATCAAAGAATCCTAATTAGTATTAGATTTCAGTCAATTGAAGTCTTAGTAATTTTAAACCTATGATTTCAAACCGTGAGAGAGGTTTGAGAGAGGTTATGTTTTCCCTTTGGCATGAAATAAATATTCTAAATCATCAAAATTGGATTAGGAAAAAATGCTTTACTTGATGTAAAATACTATTGACATTAATAGAGGTATTTGCTAATAGTATTTTAATTTTTGAGCAATGTTTTCTTGCAATGTTTAAGTAACACAATCTCATAAATTCATAAACTCGAGTGTCTAGAACATGACAAGGTACCACCTGTTAAGTAATATTGGGAAAAGATAAGGAATAACGTAATGGAGACAGGCATCGAGAGAAAACTTAAAATCTACCATTTCCGGCAATATTAATTTTGATCCATCAGTTTATCTGTGAAACATTCTTTCTTCTTCTTCCTGGATTGTAAAAAGTAGTGTACACAGATGGAGGAATTAGAAACTGGTAAACATTGAAACCTAGGACATTTACAGAAAATGTGTCTTCTGTTTCCCAAACTGTCAAATTTTAGTGTCCAGAACTGTTGACATAAAGTAATTTTATGCATCATTGAAACCTAGGCCGTTCACGGGGCGTAGCCTGAGGACATTTTAAGGAAATGAATATGCCTATGAGTTGCATGAGTTTGAGATCTAACTTAGTGTAAAATTTCAAACCGGACAGTTCATAACAACAAACAAACATACAGAAATGAAATGAAAAATTCAGCTTTTTGCACACCCCTGTGTGGGTTGCGGTATTATCACATAGCGAAAAGCCATTAGTTATTGGCGGGATTTGAACCCGGGACCTCGGGCACCAAAGCCCTGTGCTCTACCCCTAGACCAGCGCACTCCCCTCACATGGCCCTTTCTTACACTTAACCTGCCTCAAAACATAAATATGGTCATAAACATAAACTTATCATAAATTATAAACAAAATATACATAATAAAAAATAAAATATACAAAATTGGAAATAAATAGATTGTTTTTATTACAAAACTCACACTCAAGCACATACACCCACATCAGCATACAGAACATACGGAAACCAAACCACATATACTTTATAATATTATAGATAGATTCTCTCTTTAGGAACATTTAGATGATAAACTAAAGTACTATTGATGTCAACCATTCTCATCTTTGTATCATTAATAATCATCTCATCAATTTTTATTGTATATTGAGTGACCACTCAGTTACTCAACAAACTTCATATACTGTAATGAACATCGAACTCACTCTTGACGGTGGCAGTGTACTGGGAGGTTATGGGGGGCAGAGTGTTATCCACAATGTTTGGAGCTCCGTTAAACACAGGATTGTCCATCTTGTTGATACCGTTCAGCAAGTTGCCATTCTCCGTTGTTTGATTGTTAGTGTTATTGTTCGGAGGCAGCTTCTCCGGTTCTATGGGGCCTGCTGACTTTCCATCTTTGTTGTTTTTTGGTTGTTTGCTGTAACAAAGAGAGAGGTTTTCTTAAAATTGAGCAATAAAATGTTGTATTTTGACACTCGAAAATTGATAAACCCCAAAACTTAACAGGTGTTACCTTATGTTACAATTTGAAAATTCTGCATTTATTATAGAATATATCCAAGTTGTGCTTCAATCGACTACTTAAAACATTCACTGCAGACAATTATTGCGACGTGTAGGTCACCAGGACGCTGAATAATGCTTGCTTAACCCTTTTAAGACCGGTCATTAATTTGGAGTATAACCTAGATATATCAGGCTATTTCAGATATTTTTGTAAAGGTTTACAAAATCCTTTATAATTTACAAACCAATAGTCACAAAGCTATAAACTAAATGTTGTTTGAAAACCTAATACGTCCTCTGTAATAACTTGTTAAAACTTAAAAAAAAAATGCATTAAAAATTGTTTCTAAAACCTTATCATATTTTAAAAAATTAAAAAAGTTTTTACTTTGAATTTGTTTGTACATTATATTAAAAATAATAAAGACACAAGAGTATGTTTTTGTTAGGCAAAATTTTATAATAAACAAAGACTATAGAAAAAAAACTCAATTAACTAGTAGCCTACTTAGTTTATATATTAACTTAGTATAGTAGTATACACTTAGTTTATATACATTGTGACATATTTGTTTCTATTTAGTTCCTATGCGTCTGTAGGCCCTGCTATCAATTCTTCAATTCTATCAGATCAATTTTTACATTTTTGTATAGATGTGTGGATATTCAGAAAAGTTGGATTGGGGTCAGATCGTATATCCGGCTCCGACCTGATTGCAAAATAAGTATCCGGTACAGTCATATAACTAAACAAACTTTCAGATAGAGCGTATAAAATGAGCATTAAAACCCAAAGATAAAAGCAAAACTTTCTGTTTGAGATTAAGTCGGCGATACGGTAGATCTTTGATTGAACGAAAATATTGAAGCAGATTACGCAATTCATATCCTATTGGAATATAAGAACGTCATTGGGCAGTTCGAGGATCTGGTATGATTATTTGATTCTTCAACCACGTATTTAAGTAATCCATTAAGTTCAACATGATATTGCATTTTCAAAAACAAAGCATTGCGTCATCGATAGTTGCACCGAGTATCAGATTGTGGTTTGATATTATTCCGCATAAAATTTGATTTCAAATACGAAAAACCTTGAATTGTTGATTGAATGTTTAGTAAAGAAGCTTGGTATATATTTGGTGCAAAGCTTTTCTTTCTCGGGGTACTTGCGTCATAATAACTTCTTTTGTGACGGTATTTGCAGCAAAAATAATATACTTATACTACTTAATTTTGATTGTCTACAGAGACGATTAAATTTAACTTTTTTGATATAATGGACTATTTTTCGTTCTCAAGTTCTCTGGATTTGAGCAATACGATAAAGTGTTGTCAAATCTACATTTGGCCTATTTCGTCGTTCGATGTTCGCATAACCAAAAAATTTTCCACTCGTTTTCAAATGGTGTATTTTTAGATAATTTTAAGATGATTAACCAACTAGATTACGACAAGGTACAGCGTAAGTAATTTCACGGGTTTTAATATTGTAACATCGACGATCAGGGTATTCTATCTGCCCGTTATTCTACCTCTACTACTGCGCACAGTCCTTTATTTGTAGTCAGCGGCAGTGCTGTCACTGCTTTTCTACTTTCTTGTCACGGATATATAAGTGACAGAACCATATCGGTGAATTTCTCACCAATACAGAAATATCGCACATCCGTGACTAAGTTTGTTTGCAAATTTTCTACAATCAAAACAATTGATTTCGTAAGCTACAGCTGTTGGTTTACATTAGCGATAAGCTTTACTATCCAATGCCATCTGAATCATTCGTTCATGTAAAACTATGAAGTAAATATGTGCTGAACAAAATTAACAGCTTAATTCAATACGTTAATAGTTTACGGTTTTGGGGGATTATGTATTCATATATTTTTTCTGTCTGATCAAAAGTCACTTATTTATACGTTGGCCAAATAAAATATAATTTCAATGTTTATACATATTATGTGTATTATAATAATCGGCTTTTGTATATCTTCTTTTATATATCTCTGATCACACAGCTTACACCCGGTTTAGCTGAGAATCACAAACTTAATTTTTTCATTTATGATTTGTCATACTGATTAGGGGTGTGCGAATATTCGAACTTCGAATATTCGTGTCTCGAATATCGCCGATATTCGGTTCGACTCGAGATATCTGACAAAGTTCGGTGTCGGTCGAATATTCGAAGACGGTCGAATATTCAAAGACGATAAATAATATAAAAGTGACGTATGTCAAAGCAAAGCTATAGAGTTTCCATTTCAAAGTTCAGAATTAGTATACCATTATGCAGCTAATTCAGTTGAAAACTAATAATGTAACCAATGCTTTATCATCTGACTAACTACAGATGGATAAAGAAAGATACCGATTCTATGTCGATGCCGATGTGACAGCTTTCGTTTCCTTCCTTGCGCTGCATAAAAGTAGTTCCATATTTTCACTGATAATATCTATTCCAAAAAAACTTTAGAGGAAAATGCAACATTCAAAAGGGACAATTGTAATGGACGTCTATTATTTCAGAAGTTTCATGGTATGGCTAGTCTTGTTATTACCACGGCCACAGTGATAAAAAATCTAGGTTGCACTTTTAGATTGAAACATGAAGTTATTATTGTTGCATAAAACATTGTTTCATTACGGTATTAAAAGCTTGGAGGAAACCATTTTTTACAAACAGTAAAATTGTGACTCACAGTATAACGGGATGTATTTTGACAAGAGCAACAGACAATAGAGGCAGCCAGGTGGCCGGGTCAATGTTACAAAAACTATGACCTTGAGCTTTGGACAGGCAGACGGGTGTAAGGGTTTGTTTACATTTGAACCAGGTTGTTTCAATTCATTTCTCAAGTCAAATATTTTCACTTCCCTGCCTATTACTATCTGGTTCAAACAAGTTATTTATTACGTTCTTACTAAAATAGATACTTTTAGCACACTCAATAATGGGGTTAAAATATCAACTGTAAAAATAACTACCTACATTAATAATTTTATAATGTTGAATCTTAATAATTTTATAAATGTGAACTTGATAAGAAACAACTCATAAGAATTCTTAAACTATTCATAATTTAGCATTATAAATTAAAAGAAATTGTGCTATGCAACTGTTGTAAATTGTAGATTATTAGTAAATTGATTTTATTTATGATATGATACAAAATTTTAATTTAAAAGTGATTTTTACCTCAGTATTTATATTACAATTTTGATCATTTCATCAATTGTCTATAATTAATATGTCAAATTTTACTTATTTCTCAATATGTATTATTTTTTAAAGAGATTGATTTGTTTAGTTGTAACAATGGTCAAATCAGTTTTTGTATTTTTACTTTCTCCCCTTATACAGAGTATATGGAGAAAGTATTGTTTTCCAAAGTTTTGAAGATCACATAAATGGATGAAAATAAACGCTTACGCTAATATTCGATTTGAAAATATTCAATATTCGGAATAGTAAATAAATATTCGATTCGGATTCGATTCGAACCCTAATATCACTATTCGCACATCCCTAATACTGATAAAACATTTAGTATGATAAATATCCATTAAACAATTTAGAATGATTCGTCATATACTCAAGGTTTATTTTTTGGAATAAATTTTACCAAAAAAACTATGGATCTACTTTTTTGCTGTGTAAGGAAGGCAATGGAAGCTGTCAGTTGAAAACGAAAAGTTAACTACTAAACCTAAACTATTAACTAACTATCAGAGGAATACCTAACCATAAATAACTTGCAATACAAATTGTAATCGTCACCGTAGTAAGCTGTTGTCTTGATGAAAACTTCGCCGACGTGTTTGTTGATTTTGAGAGCGGATTTAAAAATTCAGTTCAAATAACAAAATAAAAAGGAAAATTGGATTGCACAAAAACCCTGACATTAAATAAATCTATCTGATTCAAAATCTGGAATTCGGTATACGCTTTGCCATTAGGATGGCATTAAAATAGTAGATTTCGGTTACCTCTGAATCGAATCATGACTCGATGCATCAAATCGAAATTTCAATACATTTTTCATCTCATTTTTCATTTTTTCTACATTACACACCCCTAGATTCAATTATAATTGTAATAATTTATTTAAAAAAACCTTTTGTTTAAATATTTTTGATAAAAAATTTAGGAGAATCAATATTTAACCCGGTCATTTAGCCAGTGATATGTTTAGGTTTACAGTATAGTCCCTTGGTTCCACTCACTTCTTGTGTATATACAGTATGAGTATCACGATGATGAGTCCCAGCACGCCCAGTATGGAGGCGAACACCACCACGATGGTGTGACTGGTGCCCGGCCATGTGAGACCCGCCCTCATCACCACTGCCTCTGGCAGGTGTACCATCACCGGCACTGACGTCTGCAACACAAAATATCCCACCTTTACCATTACATTTCCAATTATTAATAAGGTCCTTATATTTTAGATTTCTCTTATAAATAAAAACAAATTCGTAAAAGAATAAATAATATTATAAATTTCTAAAAGATTTCTATGAAATTTGATAAAAAATAAATCTTGCAAATTTCATAAACTTCTGAAATGTCAACATACCCAGGCATTTAATGCCAAGTTATGAACAAGAAATGAGTGTGTAGTGATTGTGCGCTATTTTGTTCTCTTGTCACTGACTAAGGCTGACATGTTCCTTAGACAGCACTGTTACTTTAATAACCCAACAGCCAAAGGCATTTAAGAGACTTAGAGAGTATAAAGTGGGATTTAAACCACAACCTAGCTCTACAAATGTTGCAAGGTATATTACGAGTCACCCCTGATTGCGAAGTACCTCATAATCAACATTATTTTATACTTTTAACTGAAATGGCGACCTACCCAGCCAGGTAGGTATTTTAAGCCAAGTATGAATGAGGAATGAGTGTAGGATGATTGTGGCGCGATCTTGTAGTCTTGTTACTGACTAAGGCTGACACGTTCCTTAGACAGGACTGTTAATTAATAGCCCAACAGCCGATGGCAACTAAGGGACCTACAGTTTAACGTGGAATCCGAACCACGACCTCTGAATTACGAACTGGTCTAACTGTGAGGATGGCCTTTGCGGATTAACGTAGTATTCAATAGTGCGGATGTTAATCCACACACCCACCAACCATCGCTCACAACTATCCACAATTCGTGACCTCCAAGTAGCTGGATTACAGGATGACGCCACCATAACCAAATAATAGCTTTTGAACTATTGTAACCTGTAGAATTACCACAAGAATCCCCGATGCAAAATCCCTAAATGGCTTTTCCACTATTTATTACGCTTCAGGGACGACAACATGGGGGCTGCCAACATGGTACAACAAAGCCTCCTATTCTAATACTGATGATAACACTATGAAAAATTTAATCTTTTTGGTTAGCAACCTGTCTGGGCGGCAAGCCGTTGTCCGTAGCCACAGCCACGAGGTGGGCCGTGCTGCTGTTGAGGAGGGACAAGTCTCGCAGTCTGATCTCACCCGAGTCGTCTATGGAGAACATTCTAAAACAAACATCAAGTACTTAATTAACATTTAAT
Organism: Nephotettix cincticeps; assembly: GCA_023375725.1. Classification (NCBI taxonomy): domain Eukaryota; kingdom Metazoa; phylum Arthropoda; class Insecta; order Hemiptera; family Cicadellidae; genus Nephotettix; species Nephotettix cincticeps. Next base: position 24,629,489 of record CM041788.1, on the reverse strand, counting down.
TATTCCTTAACACGTTCGCTGAGGGTGGCAAAGATTGCTGCTGCCATTCCATTGTTGCTTAAATATGTCAGTGAGCTGCTAGCACTTCTCTGGTGCCTGTGTTTTCTTTTGCGATGTGGCAAGGTACATTTCTTTCATCTTTGGCGGTTTTAGATTTACACGTTTCTATGAAATTATATGTTTATGTAAACATTGTGTATTTGTAAATACAGTAGTAAATACTGTTTTATGGAATCACCATAAAAGTAAAAGGAGTAGCAACGTTTTAAAACGTCAATCCTATTTTGACGCAAAATACGGTATTTTTTAAAGGGTTAACATAATAAATTTTAAATGCAAACTTTTATTCAAACAAATTTCATGGTAAACTGACATTGTGAGTACTGCCCAAAATTAGGTTATTTTTGGATATTTTCAATTAAGTATTAGTTTTTAGTTACGATAACATTGTATTGTGGTTAGATGAACAGTTTTCAGTTACAGCTCGGGCTTGCTGGTAATAGGTGGTCCAAATCCCAAAATAATGCCTTCCAGGGGTGTTGGAAGGGCTTTTAAAATCCTGGAGCTGAAGGTTTTAGTGTTTTTTGGGAGTATTTTTTTCAAAATTATACCTGAGAATCATTACATAAGAAACTTGTTCATATACACTACAAATAAAACTAATTTAATTTAAAATTTGTCAACAAATACTCTTCCATTGAGTACTCCCAATTTTATTTACATCCTTAACCCTTTTAGGACCGACTGACGATATATCGTCAGCTAGTAGTTTTCTATAGTATGTGCTATCTGGCACATTTTAACCAAATACATTTCATTTTAGATGTGTTTGGTTTCCTCTTTTACTGTCTGGATGGTTTTTGTTGTTGTAGCTACAGCAAGAAATAAATATTGTGTTTGTTTGATCCTCTGTTTGTAAAAAAAAGTATAATCATGATAATAAGTTAAATATTAGAATCACAAAAACATAATATCACTAAATTGGGCGAACAGGTTTTCCCGGTATATCCTGAACTTGTACCGATACCTTGTTTAACAAAGTTGTAACTATTCCAGCTTATAACTCCGCTACTGATTCCTCAAACTACACTGTATACTGTACTTGGCTATTCCTAATTCTAATCCCCCTCAACTCACCTGGCGGAGGGTCCTCGCAGACTCAGCGTGACATGGTCGCCTCTGTCCCCGTCCGCCACTTCCACCCTCCCCACCACCAGCCCTCCCGATCCCACCCCCGCCAACTCCTCTTCTGGCAGATCAGGTACAAAGAACTCGTACTGTAGGTATCGGAACCGGGGATCCCAGTCATTCACATTCAACACTGAGATGTTGATTTGTGCTGTTGCATTCTGGGAAACACATTCCACCATTGTTATACTTTGATTACATTATACATTGGTTACATTTTGATTTATTAAGACATTCAGGACGGAAGTGAAAATGCCGACTTTTTTACTTGGTGGAGCCAATATATATAAAAAATTACCAAAATCCGAACTTAGGAGTTTTTTTAAAATATCACTTGGTTTTGATGAAAAAAGTACATTGTTATGGAATGTTTTTGTCCAAAACTATTTTTCATTATATTTTTATAGATTTTCATTAAGTGCACCCCATATGTGTTTTTTTTCATGCCTCAAATATATGCGAACACACTTACTAAAGGTATTCTGCTAGGGGCGGACATACATTTCAGATATATTCAGTGTGACTGTGTTGGTTATTAACAGCATTAGAAAACACAGCGAGTGTACCCGGTCGGGCACACTGTGTGCTTTAGTAATGTACTGACTGAGTGTACCCCATCGGGTACTCTGCCACCATTTAAAGGAGCACCCTTGTACCCGGTTGCACTACGTCGCGAACGTGTTAAATAGGCAATATTTTAGTGAACATTATTTTAGTGAACAGAATTAAAAATTGTCTTCACCGTCTAAAAGTGGCTAAATACCACATAAGGAAAATTTTCAAGTATTGACTCATCTGTTCTGTTTTATAATATGATGCCTATGTTATGTATAATTCAGTAAATAAAAAAAATATTATTAGTGAAATTGCCAATCTAAATGTAAGGCCATGTATAGCTTTACCTTTAGACTAAATCTGTGTTAAAATAAAAACATGAAAAGTTTGTTAATATACAAATTATACAACATGGCAGTTAACAAAAATTCATTGAATGCACTTTACTATTTGCCTATTTCTGTTCTGCCAAACAAGTATAAGATAACTGTGCCTAAATCATGAATTCCTAAATAAATAAATAAAAATTGTATTGCCATTAAACCATAACAGTAATAGACAAAATCAGGACTACAAACTAAACTTAACTGTTATATCTGTATGAACTTAAAATATAATAATCAGCTGAGATTCAAAAACAGATGATGTTAATCTTTATTATGTTTACTTTCAGTTCAGCTATTTTCCCAGTTTCAAAATGTACCTAATTTATGTTTTTAATTTATAATAAAGTTGTATATTCAAAATATCATGCGTGCATTATATTTGCAAGTCACAACATTAACCTACATCAGTATATACATTAAAGTGCATTATTTAATTTACAGAACAATATACTACTGTATATTGTTCTGTAATAAATGAAATTGCCTAATAAATGAAATTTTGGCATTCAAAAAACTCTGATACAGAATAAAATGGGTTCTTAACAAGGCAAGTGTACAATTTGCATTTATAAACATCAAAAGTGGATAGCCTCTGGATCTTTAAAGAACAAAATTATAGTTTAAAATACCTTTCTGTCAATGAATTGATATTATAGGCTAATTTAACTTGACGAGTTTCCTCATTGTAGATAGCCTCTGGATATTTGAAGAACAAAATTATGGTTTAAAATACCTTTCTGTCAATGGAAAGGTATTTTATAAATTGAGAGAAAGGTATTTTAAATCAAAAAGTAGTTGAGTAAGTTCTGTAGGAAATTTATGACATTTTTAACCTAATAAATACTTCATAACTGTTTAATGTCTAAGGCATGGATGGCATGGTAAATTCATCATAAATTCAACACTTTCATTTCATAAAGTATATTCAACTTAAAATCCATCTTCAAATTTACAACAAAGCTTTTTGACGTCTAGTATGAGTATGGTAATGAATTTCAGTAAAGATTTACACTATTTTAACTTATGCTTTCCGACAGTGAAAAAGATTTTGTTTCTAAATTATTGTCTCCTACCATATATCCATCAGTGCAGTGAACCTGGAATACATAGGAGTCTTGCGTCTCAAAGTCCAGAGGCTTCTGCAGCACAATATCTCCGCTGGGAGTGACTCGGAACATGTCTTCGTAGTTGTCCAGCCAGAACCTAAGATTCTGTACAAATATTCACTATTAATCTTCAATTATTGGTCAGATGTCAGAAGGGATTAGAGGGCCATAGAAAAGCCAAGAAAATATTTTAATTTAATATTACCACAGAGGAAATAAATAAATACCCATTACAAAGCCAGGAAAAGGAAGCAGTGGCACGCCCAGGAAAGACATAGGTATCTGGAGGTATTAGCTCTCAAGCCATAAAGCTCTCATATTTCTCTAAATATTTTGACTTCATACTTAAAACACAAGGTGTTCACCATATTTCATTTTTAGACTTTAAAACTTTTCTAAAGATCTAAACTGTGGTAAATATGTTCAGTTAAATAACTATTTTTGTATAAATCCATGAATGAAATATTCCAATTTGTGTTGATGATATATTTATTTCTTTGTCACGTAACATACACTGAATAGTGGCTTGGCTCCCACATCCCACTCTGCTCGTTGCCGAATCTTAGTTGATACTATCACTAAAATGTAACATACTAAAAATTATGTTAAGAATAATGGTTATTAAAAAGTGTTGATTTAGAAATTATAATATATTACATATTTTAGATGACTTAGTTTAAAAAAATTGATTGCAAAGTTTATTTTGCAACAAAAAAACACTTTTCTGAGGGAGGCTTTAGCATCCTTAATACCCACTGTCGTGCGCCACAGGATAAGAAATTCACGCAACATTATTTCTTAACACAGGGGTCCAATATTTCAGGGTATTTTAACATAAAAATATGAGTAAAGGATGAGTGAGAGGATTTTATTTTATAATATTTTGTTTAGTTCTGATAAGGATCATTAATTAGTAGCCCAACAATCAAAGGCACCTCAAAGAGCATTGTACCGGCGACCTTCAGATTATTTAGGGGACTTGAATTGTCCATAAGGCCATACGTTAAATGTATGCAAACTTTATGCCCCATTATTTTTAGCAGTTACAAAAGTGGTTTAAGATCTTATCACTTATTTAGTTGAATTTGGTAGACCTGCTGATCTACTTTTATGTCTTTATCACAAAAATGAAAAATATTACTTTTTTTACCAAACCCTTGTTCAAAAGAACAATGATTTTATTTATTGTTATATTACAGGTTAATGCAGAACAAAAGAGCTTCATTGTAGATCGGTGGCATCTACTATGCTTACTTAATACACATTACAAATTTCAGCTTGATATCTTGAACACTTTTTGAGAAAATGGGTCATTTATGTGAAAAAGTCCAATTTTACAGCAACACCAAAGTATTTCTATATGAAGTTATATAATCCCCGGAGGCTGAAAATTACAGTTCAGAGATCAGTATGTTTTTTCTTAAATTATTTTACTATACAGAAATATTATATTATTACTGTATCATAATAAACATAAAAATCACAAACAATTTTTTGCGTTTAAGTCTCTTTAATTAATGGGCTCTATAACCAGTCAGGTACCCAGCCCATCTTGTACCCTAAAGTATGATAAAAGTAGGATATGTACAGACTCAAGGGTTACAGCCCCTCAAACCAGGTCCAGGCTCTGGCTACTTAATACCATAAAATTCACATTGAAAGTCACGTTGAAATAAAAAAAAAAACGTTTATTTAAGGTGGGCCCTCCTCTCCGCTATACCACACATTTGCAAGCCAAATTGGGATTGCTCATAGTCGGGATTCGAACCCTAGCACTTCCAAATAGCTAGAACATTAGGCTCCTCAGCGTAGCGGGTTCAGCCACTCAGTGCACAGGAGTAGAAAGCGCTTACTTGGTTATAGACATGCCCGGTGGCAGTCTAGTGCACTATGAGAGCAGGTTCGGTTGCTTGCCCCTAGAGTGCAACACGGTCACATAGGCGCTAGTGTCTAAAAAGTTCACCAAACTGACGACAGATACCTCCACCTGCCACTTCTTATTGAATATGTGAATGCGTCGTGAATTACGACTTTGCCAGTTCTAGGGTTAACACATTAGCTGAAGGATATGCATGGATATCACAGATGGCATAGTTAGACAGCCAACATCATAACCTATACACAGACACCAACAACCATGCCATTACTGAAACGCTAGCACATAAATATTTAGCATTGCCGAAAGCTTCCACCAAGTGCCATGCGGCACACTCCGACATATGGCACTGTCCGTGGTGAACGTGTTAATGACTTTGTACTTCTCTCTCTAGGATACAATAAATACATCAGAGGGATGTAATTTCTTTAACAAGGTTTTTGCTCAAAATAAGTATCCATGGAAACGATGTATTCATTTCATTGCAGAATCCAGTAAAGACGAGTTGCAGGATTCGTGAGTAAAATATATAATTTAATTTATTCTCATTCATTAATTTATGTAAATTAAGAAGCTATTCTCTTCAGAACCCTACTTACTAAGTATGAGTAAATGTACTTGCAACAGTAGAGTAAATGGGTCTGATTGGTTACAGGCGATTAGGAAAGTTATTTCATAAACATTACTTGGAAAGCGTGGCATGTGGGTGAGACTAATGTGATTGAATTATACAACTCAAAATAATTTATGTACAGGATAGATGATGCTGGAACACTGGAGGAAGACACCAGGACGAATCTCCCTCTTCAGATATTAGATTAGGCCCTTTGTTAAACTTTTAAAAACCTCTTTCCATATGTTAAATTTATAAATTAACTCATAAAATAAATGTTTTTAATTCATCATAATATTATTAGCTGGTCATTCAGTTATATTTAACTCGAAACATAAAAAATCAATGAACATAAATACGGGGTAAAAAAGCAAAAATGTTCACTAAAGTGACACTTAAGAAAAATAATCTTTATAAATTAATGCATTTTAAATGAAACTCAACTACTCTTGTTAAATCTGACCTTTTTCACATCAATTCTTCCAATAATCATTATAATTTTACATAAACTATTAAATTAATAACGATTTCCTATTACAGTAAAATTTGCTAAATGTCTGTGTTCAAGAAATGTAGGTTTAAAACTAATTATAAATTTTTTAAAATAATTAATTTTAAAAATTATATTTTTCAATTGTTCTGAGTAATTTGCTTCACTGTTCACAAATCTGTGATTGTTATATTATATGTATATGACAGAGTACAGCCTCAGTCAACATGTTTCGGCCACTCTTCAAAATCTTACAAGGTACCTTAGGAAAACAATTATAGCCCAATAAATAAATATAATCAGTGACTTTATAGGCTGTGGACTTTTGGCTTCCGCTTCAAAATCTGTGGTAGACAGGTGCTGTTAGTTTGAGAGCTTTTGTAGCTGCATTGTCTAGTGCCAACATCCTCGCTGGAGTTGCGCCCGGCTAGAGGGAGGCCCAATGTCTGCAAAAACTCCTTACTAACACTAAATTTCCAAGTGTATTTGTCTTGTCCCCTCAAATAGTGGAGGCTTACTGTGCGCTGCAGTATCAAACCCCTCAACCATTTGATCCCTTTAGGGTGCGGATATTAAACAACTAAATTCACCCTCAAAGTCCCAATTCTTTAGGCTCATTTGAGATTTAGGCTCCCAATTATCAGGTTAGGTTTATACTTCGTCGGCGATCGTCAATTCTCTTTCAGGGGCCCAGACTCCGATCCAATCATGGATCGTGATTAACATACCGGGATTTCCCCCATCGATTGCTGAGGAAGAGAGAAGAGGACGACCTGGGTGCGATTGAATCATCTTGCCACGACAGAAAAAGATCAAGGCCACTCCAAACCCGTAGTCTGGAGAGTACGACCGATACCACTGACAACCTGCTGAAGTTGGCTTCAACGTTAGCTGCCTAATCTACGCAGGTGATTATCATAATCTGAGCAGTGGACTCTCATTAATCCTACTTAAGGGACTAATTCTGTGGTATATAAATATGCAAATATGCACATTATGTGTAGAATATTAAAAACAACAGGAGAATTTTTATCATAATAAAAATACAACTTTGTCTTGAGTGTGAAAGCAAACAAAATATGATAAAATGTTTAATATTTACACAGATTATACAGATTATGCAGAGTCTACTGTTATAGGCTATTTGTTTTAGTAGAATTGTGCTATTTATGTTTAAAAGTATTTATTATTAGTTTAACCTTTCGGTCTCGCCCACTACCAGCCATCGTATTTCCAAGTCAAATATCTTTATCTTGTTGATAAGGTAATTAGAATAAATCCTATTTTGTCAAGAGTTGTTGCTTTTAAGGTATAACTTTAATTTGGCGCCAACCAACCTTCAGCGGATGACATGATAGACGTCGCGCACCCCTCTTCACTTCAAGATGTACAAGTACAAGTAAGTGCACCCGCGTGTAACATCCCCTTGTTCTCTCTCTGAATTTTGTTCTAATTGACGCATATCAAGTTTCATTAAACGCTACAATGCGGAAAAGCAGTAAAAGTACAGTTGTTCTTCAAAAATACATTTTTCAACTGGGGCAGTATTTTTAAATCCAGCCCGATTGAGTGTGATGGGCTTCTCAATCACCTAGGTTCCTTCTTGACTCATCTTGCCTCTCCAGGATGAGCTTGAACACAGACTGAACAGAATTCTCAGGGAGTGGTTTATCTGCTTACTGTCCTGGAGTATAGGTGCTTATTTGGTGTGCTCACAAGGTTTGCTGGATGAGGAGTGTAATTTCCGAGGTGTGTATTCTCAAATTAAAAGTTATGTGCTTTATGGTGTACTGAGGGTTTGCTGAGCTGGAGTATGTTTTTTCACAAAGTGCTTTATTACTTTAGCCCGGTGGCTGTATAATATTAAGCAGAAAACCAAACCTAGTTGGCCTTCCTAAAGCCTTCGGAGTCTAACATTTAATGCAAACAATTTTTTCCCGTTCTCCCCATACTCATATTGAACAACTTGTGTACCCCACTCATACTTGGATGTTATAGGTATATGCCTACAGTTAGTCACCTTATCTCTGTGCCTGTTGGTGATGACAGTCAGTAGCACACTGTTGAGAGGCACGGACTCCAACACTCCGGCGAAGTAGTGGCTCTGTAGGAACTGCAGTTCCTTCAAGCTGGTGCCAGGACGAGACACAGTCAGGGTGGACAAGGCGTACCTGTCCGGGTTGTCGTACTGGGTCGCCTGTCAACATCAACAACACCACCCGTCAGCTTGACCTCACATTTAATGTGTATGACAATCATAAATTAAAACACTTAATAGAAAAAGAAATTATTACGAACCAGTTTATGTACACTGTGGTTACTTTTGAACTTAACGTAAGCTGTAATTGTTACAGGCCCATTTGTTGTAAAATACACCAAAACACTGCTGTGATAATTTTTTGGGATAGATAACACAAGAGGTGAGCAATTCAAAACTTAACTGTATGAGGGATGTTAAACAGTAAATGAGAATGTTATACAGAATTTTTAAACATGTTCCTAATTAATTATTCTCAATATAGTATCAATTATGCTAAAAAATTATCCATGCTACAACAATTTTCAAACTAAAATGTACCATATTTAAACAATAATTTTAGTAATAGGTAATTTTATATGTAAGTGGATTTTTAACAATGCCAAAAGTTCATACATACAAATAAAATCCCTTCTAAAATATTTTGTAATTTGTTGAATGTGATTCCCATGCATATAAAAATTTAAAAAAATCTCTTAGAATAGAATGTGTCTTATTCTGATATTTGTTCAAAAATAATATACCATAGCATGTGCTTTACCTTGACCACAAGAGTCGCGGGCTGGAGGAGTTCATCATCTGGTATCGTCCTCTTGACAATCACATGACCCGTCGACCTATCTATTTCAAAAAATCTTGTATCTGAATTTTCTGTAACAAAATAAAAACAGATATAATAGAAAAATTTATATTTTTATTTAGTTTAAAATTTTGTTTAAGAAGGTGTAGTGTGTCAGTTGCTCCACAGAGGTCATTTGAACTGCACGTTTTAGTTGCGTTGTTTAATTGTGAAATTAACACAAAAGAAAGGCAAATGAAGTTCAATTCCTTCATCAAACCAGTTCAGTCACTTGAGGACGAACCTCAACCCTCATGTTCAAAGTAATTTTGTCTTTTTTCGTTGTCTCATTTTTTGTATGGACGTAAATACCAAGTGTATATTTTTGTTCAAATGTAACTACTGAATTTACTGTTTGTACAATATGTATTTTTACATTCAGAATACATATACTATTTAAGTTTATCTGCAAAAGGTGTTTCATTATATATAAGGGATACCTAAAAATCACTGTCTTTCTTCGTTTAGGATTATTTATTTTAATCCAGACTTTCAGTAATCCGGACTGCTTGGAGCCCCAATTAGTCCGGATTAACGAGGTTTTACTGTATATAAAAAAAATCAGTTCTTCATTGATTAAAGAAACGTCAACATGTAGGAAATTCTGAGTGTTGGCTTACTAGGAAATATTTTGTTTTGGTGGTTGTAAATTTAAATGATAACATTTTGTTATTTAATTTTGAGCACTAATAATATTGTGTAAACGAAACTTAAATAAATATAAATAAAACTACATACGTAATGATAACATACACACAAGTTTTGAGTGTTCAAAATAGTGCCTCTGGACCACTACTCTACTAAGTAGTCCGACGAGTGATATACAAACTACCACAGTTTTGAGTCTTGGAGACTCATTTTTTAGTTAAAACATGCAAATTACTTCCTTTTAATTGGATGGTCATAACTTTCTTCAAAAGCACTTTGAACACTTTTTTTCAGACAACACAATTAGCCTACTTGGACATTAAAAACATATTTTGTAAAACTGGCCGGTAGGTTTGGTGTTGGCTGTTAGAGACAGTAGGTTCATGGCAGTTCTGGATCTGATCTGGGATGGTCTATAATTCTTGTGGGTTGTCGTATACATGTGCAATTGAATGGGCATGCACTTGAATTTGGAAAAAATTCAACTTTTTCTAGTATGTGCAGACTAGCCAGAGTAGACTAGAAAGAGTAAGTCCATATCTCCCTGAACTGCAGCTCAACTATTAGCCAAATGGTTTTTTTTTAAGATGGTACAACCTTTAGAAGTCTGTTTCAGTGCAGCCAAGCTAAGAGGTGATTCCATATGAGAAGCAGGGATGCACTAGGCCAAAATATGTCATTTTTAGGACGTCATTAGGACAATGCTTCAACAAAAATCTTAGAGCATGTATCTCTCAAGACACCCTGGCAGAAATGGCCTTTCAGGTGAAGGATAAGGTAAGGCCACAATCAGAATAATTCCTAGGAATTTTATGGACTCGACTTGTTGTACTACGTCGTCAACCTTTACAATCATTGTTATTGTGTCATTGTACTTTACGTTGCAATGACAATGGTCTACATGTATTTTTATTTTATTATGTTTATTCAAAATGGCAGCAGTATTGCAAATGGGAGTTGAAGCAAATGTTTTGTATTATGGATAGTTGACTTTTATTTGTGTATATTTATTTTTTGTTTTAATGTTAATGGAGGTACCAGAGAAATTATAGTAAAATCTGGTAGTTTAAGGTATAACATTAATATCGGCCAGTACAAGAAACTGTTTTAAGCACAGTATGGGTTAGTTCGAATGACAAATTTGCTGTGTAAAATAAAATATACGAATTACAAATTAACAAATTTATATTTACTATCTAAAAATCTTGGCATTCTGAAGGTTGCAATCCAAGTTTACCTTTGAAATTTGATTCCCCATTTTAAGACTACATTCAAACTATATGTACAAGAGTAGTCCACAAAGTTAACCTCCATTTTGAAATAAAAATAAACCAGTTGAGATACAAAAAATGTATAATATACATATTAAAACTAGATTTTCTCTACTTTTCTACAAATTCATGAAACAAACTACGGCACTTATATCTCTTAACAGTTTTTTTAAATTCAGTCTCTCTGCTGCCAGAGAATGTTGTAAACCTGTCACAGTGTTTTGAAGCTCTTCATCACTAGCGACCTCTTGAGATGCAAGACACTGTTTGATGTTCGGGAAAGGATGGAAATTATTGGGAGCCAAGTCCGGGCTATAGGGGGTGGGTGGTCAAAAATGTCCCAATATTATGGTTTAAAATACCTTTCTGTCAATGGATCCTGGTGTAGTTTTTCGACTACGGCCGTTTCGTGTTGCTTGAACACATCATCATGTCTTTAGTATTGCCGTCAACTGAGTATTATGTCAACCACCCCCCGCCGCGCGCCCTTCTTGTAAATAGCTGTTCTCGACGTGTAGTGTTATTGTAAATAGTAGTGTTTTAGTGCTTTAGTGTAATGTAAACAGTTGACAGTAATACTCAAGACCTGATGATGTGTTGAAGTAACACGCAAAAAACAACACCAGGATCCATTGACAGAAAGGTATTTGAAACCATAATTTTGCTCTTTTAAGATCCAGAGACTATCCACAATGAAAAATGTTCTATTTGAATTTTTTAATAGTTCAGCTGTTCTTTGAGCCGTCTGAGGGTGGGCATTGTCATGGACAAACACAACACCACTCCCATCTTCAAATTTCGAGTCATACACCACACTCAATTCAAGATGAATTTTAGCTGCTGTGTAGCTTTTTGACCACAAAAATCTTTTAAAACCCTCCATTTCACAATTTGGTTGGATTTTCTGTTGTGGCGTTTATTTTTTAGGTGATAACTAGAACTAGTTAAGAATGCACGATCGTACGACTTTTGCACTGTTAGAAGCATACTAAACGCCTGCGCATGCCGATATGAAGATGGCAGCACTAGCCCTATTGCCCCACGCCCTAATGGGGGTTACTTAGTGAACTATCCTCATGTTATTTAAAAAAGAGATCAAAATATTTTACTGATCTAAAGGATACGGAAACTTTTGAAATATAATTGTACCTGAGTGGCTTGGTCAGGCACAATTGCTGAGTAGCGCTCGTCAATGAACTTCGGGTTCTGGTCGTCCGCATCAATCACGTTAACATGGACTTGGGTGTCGGAATATTGAGGTGGATTTCCTTGATCCTACACAATAATAAGTTGCTTACGAAACAGATATTTTTGTACAATCATTTTAGTCTATGGATTACTGTAATTACAAATTAAAGGTTAAAATACCTGCAGTAATGTTAGTAGAAAATGTTTAAAGGTTTTAACTTGGTTTTGACATGAAAAATGGACCTATAGGACCCAAAGCCATTGGTCGTCTGTACCAAGGAACAGATTACTGAAAGAACTGCAGGTGTTTTACTTCAAAACCAAATGATTTTGCTGTAAAATTATATTTTGAACTATTAGGCAACTAACAAAAATAAAACAAATATTTCAAATATGTGTACTGCTTCAAAAAACAGGTGTATGTGATAACATTATTAAACGTTCGTTCATACCTGAGCTCTGATTCCAATGGTGAAGTTGGAAAGAGCCTCGTAGTCGAGAGGCTTGCGGAGAACAATTGTTCCCTCCAACTCATTTATGAAAACAAAATAATCCTGGAAAAGAAGTCATTAATAATTTTAAATTTTAAGGCTTTGAATTTACATCAAATAGGTAAACAAGAGATGATTTTACAGATTGATGTGTTTTACACTTTGTGAATTCATTGATATTTATATGGTATTGATATCATAAAAAGGGTTATTGAATGTAACTTTATAAAATTATGTGATTCATTCTTGTGAATTTCTGGGATATTTTCTTTTCTTTTGTCCTAATTTTAATCTGTTCAAACCTCAAAACATTTTATCTCGAAACTATTTATTTTCCTTTACTTAAAAGCTTGTCAGAGTAATTCAAAATGGTGGCATCTAATAAACAAGCAAAACATCTTCATAGTTAATTTTATTCGACAAATATTTTCTAAAATTGCTAACAAATTATTCTATATGAAACAATATTCTCTATATAGACATTAAGGATTTAAAACATGGAATAAATGAGGAGGATAAAAAACATCTAAGAGATGAACAATAATATCTAAGAAATCTGAGATTAAGGCTTTTGCTTCTGATGTATTGGTTCGGCTTATGAACCAATAGGTATTTGATTATTAGAAGTATTGATATGACAAATAAACAATGAAAAATGAAACACAAGTAATCCTAGATGGACTTGAGTTAGGCATACTAACAGAGTTGGGTCCAGGCAGGACGGAGTATTGCACAGTGGAGAACGGCCCCTGCTGGTCCAGGTCCACAGTTTTGACAGCTTGCAGCACACGGGTACCAACCACTGTCACCTGCAAAATTTTAATTTGTATGAGTAATTAGAAATGGTCTCAAAATCAGATAATTTTTTACGATAAGGGTTTGCTGGATTGGTAATATTATGCTCTAGGAAAAGTAAACAAAGATGAAAGAATGAGTGCTTCCTAAAGTAGTTCTTTGAGAAGAAATAAGCAGGTGTAGGTATAGAACTAGTGTGTAGCTCATACGCCCTAGGTACAGCTTCTTGCTCCTCCAATGAAAAGAGAATGGGAAAAAGTACAGTGGAACCTCGATTTAATGACTTTAAAGGGACTAAGAAATATATTCGTTATGTAGAGGTATTCTTAAAAATGAGGTTCGTTAAATTAAGGTTGAATTCTGCCGAAATTCACACCATAGGGGTTAGTTATAACCACAAAATAAAGAATATTGTACACGTCTAGATGCCTAGATGAGAATAAAATACATAATATAGGGGTCTGAACCGTGGAAATGCTTTATATAGAGGTTATGTACGTTGTGTAGGGGTCTCTTACTTTGGATATACTTTATACAGGGGCAAGAAGACTACTAACTCACAAAATATTCATTATATAGAGGGTTTTATATGTATTTTATTCCCTACATAGGGGGGTAAGTTTTCTATTGAGTTATAAGGTGTTTTAAGGGAATTGAAAAATAATATGTTATAACTGGTATTTCGTTACATTGAGGTTCTTTATAGAGTATCCACTGTACTTGAATTGAATGGTGAATCTTATCACAACAGTAGTTGATTTTACACTCTGCATTATGTTTGTTTTGATTGTTATTCTGTTTTGCAAGTGGAGATATGGATAACCACTCCTAGATGAGCATGAACTATTTTATAAACAGTTTGTTTAAAATAAATGTCATTTTTATGAAAAAAATAATAAGTCAAGAAAATCTCTTTTCAAAACTTATTATTTTATAACTATTGATTACCTCAGAGATATTGAGGATGTAAGGTGCATTGATGAACTTTGGCGCATTGTCGTTGACATCAGTGACTCTGATGCTTACTGGGATCACGAATCCCTGGAAATATAGAGAAGAATCACTTTACTGAGCATTGAGAAACAATATTTAATATGAGGACTTATCTGCAGTAGGAGCCTATTTAATGCAAAATGTCAATTAATAGACAGATAGTAAACTACCTATGTATCGTATACGATCCCCTTTTAAAAGTAAAATACAAAAGGAATGATCTAATCTACAGCAGTGATTAGGGTCTATAAGTCATGATTTTGGTCAGAGTAAAATATATACAATATGTGAAGTTATATTATTGATGGACAAAAATAAGATTACCTATTTATTTTTGCCAAAACAATATGTTACTGTCGCACATTGATTTAAAGGCAACCAGGTCCAATATTAAGTCATGAACCTGGTAACCAAAGTAAGAATTCAAAAATTATATTTTAAAAATTCACTTAGCATTTAGTATTCTTACCGGAACTGTTGTTCTCCTTCTATCACAGATAATGTTTATGTAGACTGAGGAAGGCCCATCGATTCCCTGAAAGAAAATGAGAGATATGTTTATGGAGAAGGACTGGTGAACTTACGTGATATATTAATTTATACAATGAAAGAATTAGGTTATCATAGATAGTTCAATATCAGTAGTCTACTTTCATAAGTAGACTAATTTTCACTACCCATGGGATGACTGGGACGGTGGCGACGTCCAGTAATCCAGCTACTTGGAGGTCACGAATTGTGGATAGTTGTGAGAGATGGTCGGTGGATGTAGTGTTCTCTTGTGTGGATTAACGTCCGAACTATTGAATACTACGTTAATCCACAAAGACCATCCTCATAATTAGACCATTTCGTAACTCAGAGGCCAGAGTCTGGATTCTACGTTAAACTGTAGGTCCATTAGTTGCCACTGTTGGGCTATTAATTAACAGTCTTGTCTAAGGAACGTTTCAGCCTTAGTCAGTAACAAGAATACAAGATCGCGCCACAATAATCCTACATTCATTCCTCATTCATACTTGGCTTAAAATACCTACCTGGGTAGGTCATTTCAGTTAAAAGTTTAAAGCATAGTTTTAAGAGTTGACATGTTATAAATATGTTAGGCCTGATACTTGTCTTCATTATAGATTAGGGGGCCTATTAGAATCTATCTATTCCTTTGAATTTCCTATATTATAGGCCTACCCAGAGTAATATCCTTAAAAGAACTTCCTTAGTTCAGCTTCAAAAATGGATAGAGTACCACATCAAAATAGATTGTCCTCAATATAGACTTAATAACATAAAATTGAACCGAAAGAACCACTTACCACCACTCAAAAGCACTATTAAATCCTTCTAGCGAGTCTTTCTCTTTTACTACCTACACAGTATATATCACATAATAAAGTTTGATTTAACACTATGAACCTTACTGGTTTAACATAAAATTGTCAAATTTGCACCACATCACTAATAAAAAAGGAAGCAACGACATAAAAACACACTAAGTTTTAATAATAAAATGGACATTATTTACAAGTTTGAAAAATGGTTTATTTTAGATATGGTAGTCCTAAACACTGGTGATCTGGAATACAATTGGGATGCAAGCCTTTTTTTTCATAGTACCTACACGTTAACGTTAATTTTCTTCCTTTATCCAACAGATTTGTGATGATTTTGTAACAAACACAGCAATTCTTTTCTCTGAAGACAGATTAAAAAAAAATTATATTAAAGGTAATCCATGAAGTCGGTGAACCAGCATCCTCCATAAGTAGATGATTTAATTCTGTTTTGAAATATGATTGGTGTCTCAAGGTGTAGACTGACAGACACAAAATTTCTAAATTCACTAGGCCCACCTCTAAAAATAGTCCTTACAATAAATTTCTATTGAATTTGGTTTAGGCTATGTAAAATGTACAGTAATAGGGATTTTTCAATGACTTTTTGCATGACATCAAACATACCTTAATATCTTGTAGCAGAATGTTTTTAAACAGAGTTGGGTTTTGGAAATGTTTAGCATAGGCCTAGTCGATAAATTTTATGCTGTAGGTATCTATATATTTTAATTTATAACATTCTATTTGATTCTAACATGGCATGTGTCGGGTTAGCAATGTTAGGCCTGTTCTCCTGTAAAGCCAGCCATTGTTCTGACAGATCTTCAACAACTGAAATTGTATAGTCATACCTTGTAAGGGGCTCATCAGTGTTCAGTTTGTAGAGTATATAAGAATTGAAAACCATTTGGTCAAAAATATTTAAAGCCACTTTTTTCCAAAACTTTAAGGATTTTCTATAGTAAGGGTATTCATATTCATATATTTGTTCACTGTTATCTGCACCACTGATGTGGTAATCAATATAGTTTCGTACAACTTTGGGTTTGTTGGTTGTGTGTATTGATTTACCTCTTTTTTTGGTTCTTTGTTCAAATTCTGCCTTTCCATTAGTTGTAAGGAGCAAAATGTGGTTTTGAAAATGCATTTGTCTATAACGTAACATAAACAAGTAGTCTTTCCTAACACATTTTACGCCTCCAACATCCAGTTTACGTTTCAAAACTTCAGGAATACCCTTTCTTTTTATCCTCATCGTGCCAGTAAAAAATGTCAATTGTGAATATAAGTACTTGGCCAACTTTAAGGAAGTAAAACATTTGTTAGCAAAAATATGATAGCCTTTGTTCATAGTATTAGTTAGATTTAGAAGCATTAAAACAACATAATAGCCTGATCCTGTCTTTCTCATTCCTTTCTTCTCTTCAAGACTCTTTGGTCCTTTATAAGCAAAGAAAGAAAGGCAATAATGTGATACAGATTCACAGATTGACCACAGCTTAACACTCCTCTTTTTTGGAAAATTCAGCAGAAGCCGGGAGCGTGTATTAGTACTGATCACAGTTTCATTTATGGCTAATTGTTCACGAGGGGTATAATGAAATTGTGACACCCAGTTAAAATGATCAATTAGCACCTGGAAACGTGCACATGGGTCATAGTTAGGCTGTCGTCTCCTAGGTATATTGGATGTGTCAACCATGTGGAAAAACTTCATAATCATCTGAAACCTATTTCGGGTAAACATCATGAAATACCAAGGACAAAATAGGCATGGTGACTTACTCCAGTACATGGAGATAGTCGGTCTTTGACTTAGACTCATGTTTATGAGAGTAATAATAAAAGCCAACATTTCTGGACGAGTAACTGGTATCCATGCTCTCATTCTACTACTGTGTCCAAGAGAATCTTTGTTTAGTGACAAAAAATGTTCGGCATATTTATTTGTGTGTTTTACAAAAGAATCCAGTAGTTTAACAGTGAAAAACAAGTGGAAATAATCAGCAGGTGGCGAGTTCTTGGGTGGGCAATGTTTAATTCCATGGAATTCTGAAAATGTGAAATTATGGTTGAATCCAGGGTCCTTTCCTTCCTCAACTTCCAACCAACCTGTACCATCTTCTGTATCGCTATCAACATCGCTATAAGCATCACTATCAGTATCGTCCCCAGATGAAGACCAATAATTACTACTGCTGCTACTACTACTGGAACAACTTTCTTCATCCGACTGCATCGAATTGTCACTCATGTATTCTTCATTATCCATTTCTTCATCATTTTCGCTTGACGGTGACCGAGGACGTTCCATCGCAACTAATTAATACACCATTCACAAAATAGACTAATTGTCACTTTTAAATACATAAAATTCCCACTAAAAGTGAAACGAGAATCATGACAACAATCAAGACGAAAGGTAGAAAAGTGAACAACACAAGACAACAGCCAGCCCAGCAGCAGCAGAGTCAGTTTTCACTCATGCCAACATAAAATCGAGACATGCTTCGTATGTATATTCACTATTTTATCATTATAATACTCTATGTGATGTTTTATAAAAAATAATAGAATAGTTATTATTAAAGAGATATGTTTCACCAACGAAAAAATGGTTTTTTGAAAATTATTAGATCGATATCACCGAGTGTCCGGCTGAGCTGTACATTGGATTTTCTGACACATATATAAATGGTCTGGGTGAACCTAACGTTGGCACTTTTTTCACATTTTTCAATGTCCGGTTTAATTGCATGTTATCGCTGAAAGGGCTTAGTTATATTTAAAATGTAAGTACTTAGTAGGCCTACTACTAGAACCACGTGTTGTACTACTAGTACACGTGATAAATTACTTCTACTTTGTTTCAAAAATGGAGGTAACCGTCATTATAATTCAAAAATTAAAAAAAATATGAATGAACAATGCGTTTTCTGTCTTGGATGCACACAGATAACCTTTTAACCACCATCCAAGCAGGTGTTATGAATTATTAGGTACTTTGCTATTAACCGGATACCACTGTTGCGTTACATCGTAAATATACGGGATATTGCCAACATATACAGTGGAGTTAAGTTAGGTTTCTATTTAATAACCTTAGGCCCTATCTCGTTAATTATATGTTATACTATCAATAACCAGCCTAACTTCACTCCACTGACGGAGTCCCCATGTGTGTATTGTCATTAGCTTTGACTATCCATTATTAATAATGGATGGTCAAAGCCATTAGAGTCGAATTCTATGTTGTGATTGGCTAGTTACAATCAAAAAATAAATTGTATTTATTTTCCTGTGGAAAATAGGTTAGATCATTGATATGTCAAAAGGAATGTTTTTAGTTTCTCTAAAAGCCTGTCGTTATAGCCATATAGCGTTACAAATTTTCATCTTACAAATTGCTAAGACCCCCCCTCCACAGAGCTAAGACATATCCATATCAAAATATACTGTGTTTAGGACTCAGGATTGCTGCATTCTACATACAAACTATTTCGAAAATATCACTGAATCCATTACAAAAACATTGGTTCATATTCTTCGCACATAAAGTAGTACAGTACTGCCTTATACTTTTTAACTGAAATGGCAACCTACCCAGGTAGGGAATTTTAAAATTATGCCAGTGTAGGATGATTTTAGCGCGATCTGTAGTCTTGTACTGACTAATTTATTTTATTAGACAGGACTGTTAATTAATAGCCCAACAGCCGATGGCAAAAAATGGATATACAGTTTAACGTGGAATCCGAACCACCTGAGTACGAATTGGTCTAATTATGAGGATGGTCTTTGTGGATTAACGTAGTATTCAATAGTGCGGGCGTTAATCCACACAAGAGAACACCACAACCACCGCCATCGCTCACAACTATCCACAATTTTAATGAATTAAGCTATCAGGATGTCGCCACCACCTCACACGCCATAGTACTGCCTTATCAAAAAATAAGTTTTGGGAATTTAAAATTATGCCATTTTTGATAATACCAAATGCAATATTTATTTTATTAGAATAAACATTGTCTTTGATAGTACTGAATTGATTTTTATTCTAACTGAGTGATTTCTTAATTTATCTATTTTTTCGTGAACGCGAGGTTTCCGTCTTAGAGCCCTTAGGCACCAGTCGCCACTGAGTGTGCCATAATTTTAATGAATTAACTATCAAACCACCTCCGCATATATTCTTATCAAAAAATATCCAATTTCATTTTAATGCTAAGAATATTCTGAAAAGAATTGGAACATTGGAATATAGAAAAATTAGAACAATTAATTGCAATATGAATGGCGTTAGATTTGTTGGTAACTTATTGACCATATCTAATTGTATAAAAAAATCCGAGAAGATTACATGAAAAAAACAATATGTCTGACAGGTCCCCTCCATGGACCTAAAAAGGAACCATTTAAACCCTAGTTAAAAGTAATTGCTTTTCCTTAAAGGTTGTGCAACAGCCTGTTACATTGTGTACCCTCCAGGGTTGTGGCAGTACCCACCTCCTTGTCCAGCTTCCTGGTGAGAGTGAGGTTCTTGGAGCCAGGAGCTATCCTGACTGGACTGTCTAGCTCCTTGAGCCTCAGGTCGATGTTGCCCGCAGGACCAGGGTCCCCCAGGATGCGCAGTGTTCCTGAAAATTGCTTACAAGCTCAAGTTTGATCAAGATTAAGTTTGTGATCTAAGTGTTTAATCAATTATGTTTTGATAATTCCTTTTCTATAATTACAGTTCCCATATTTTATTAGTAGAAGTATATACTTTTAATTTTTTAGGCATATGAATCCATTACCATTATCTTACACGTAATAAAAGCCGTATTACAGTTAGGTTTGATTTGGATTTAGGTTTGATTATGAAGTTGTGAATCAATTCACTCAGATTTATTTGTTTTGTGGGAGTATTATTAATATGTCTTACCGTTTCAGTATTGTTATTCATTATGCCACGGCCCAGAATATCCAATCTTTCACAACGAAGCCGTAATGATATTCGACTTTAGAACATGGCCAATCTTAAAGTTAACATATATTTAGGCCTACCGTTAGGCGTTACGAAAACCGCCGGATCAGCTAGTATATTATATTTAAATATTTCTTGATATATTTTTTATTATTGTATGACATGAAAATGTGTAAAATTGAAATATTAGCTAGGGGAATGTTGGAAAAAAATCTTTGATGGCATATTTTTTTGATGCTACACATTTGAATTTTTAAAAGTGTGTCCTACGGTGTTCAGTTATAAAGTACAGTGTCTTAAAATATTAAATTTGAAAATAAAAGTGTATTTGAAAAGTTAATTGATATTAATTAAAAATAATCATTCTCAAGAAGACTGTACATAGCATGATTATATCAGCCTGTTCACGGCACTGGAAACATAGACAGGAAAGTGTAAAGATTTGCGTTACTCTCTTTGTAGGCGCTACGTAATTGTAGTCTGTAGTAGAGACTAAAATGTATGAAATTTTAAACTAAATGTATTATTAATTAGTTACATTAATTATATACATATAAAATTAGTTTTATGTATAGCACATTTGTGGTTTGGTATGGATATAATAATAAAAACTAAATTGTATTTTACCATTTTAAAGTATCATGATATTAAAGACTTCTAAAAAACTTTTTTGCCTTGTTAAAACTTTTTCAGTCAGTGAATGAATATTTAAAATACAAAAAGCAAAAATATAAATGTTCTTTTACGTTAGTTTAGGGTGAACTTGTACATAAGCCTTTTGTATATAAAATGCAACTTTCTCACTTTGCCTTTTCACATTTAAATTAAATTTAAACCTGTATGACTATTGTAGAAACTGAATATTCATACTGTGAGATATTTAGAGGTTCTAGGAATTTCTCCAGATATTTATATTCATAACGTAATGAACCGGACCTTATTGTTGGACGTTTTAAGGTGAATGGTGAGAGTAGTGCTGTAACTAATGCACATTGGATCAAACATTTTAAAGGTTCATAACCACTTACTCCGATGGTAAAGTTAATATCATTCGTGAGGAGACAAAATATAGTGTTCATAAATATGCAATAGACATATTATTAAATCCTTTTGTGGGTGTTATCCTAGTAGTATTTGAATTTGGTGCAGGAGGTCACGGGTTCAAATCCCGTTATACCCACTAGGGTTTGGGTCGCTATCCTATACGTAATGGGTATTTTATTAGAACCTGTCTAGGGTGTCTTGCTAACATAACGATAAGTCTCTTGGACCTGTGCGCAAGAGGACAGGGGTTCGTATCCCAGGATGTCCATCTGGGTTTGCACAATTCTCTAAAGGCGTTTAAGTAAAATCTCTTCTACAGACTCACTTAAAACTGTCTCTGGCGTAAATTGGTGTAAATAAAAACTTACCGACGACGGATCCAACAGGCAAGTCTTCACTGACGAAGAAGCTCTCTGCCGAGCCGCCGGTCTCTAGGAAACATCGGTTGTCTGGACCTGGAACATAACAGGGACATCAGTCCTGAACCGCTTGGACGAGAGAGCAAGGAAATGCAACCATATGACCCTAGTTACTGAATATACTAACCAGCTGAATAGCTTGTTCGTCTTTGTATCGCACAGTTTCGGCATGGGCGGATTTAAGGAAGGGCATGGGGGCAATTCTCCGCAGACCTCGTAAAAGTATTTGAATTTTTACTACCAATTCATTCATTCATTCGAAGAGGCGGATTTTCCAAGGCGCTTCAGCCGTAGCGGCTTTTTCGCCTGAAAATTCTCTTTCCTGGAAAATCAGCAATCTTCTAAATGAAGAGATCTGGAAAACTGCAGCAACCTGTTGACGAGCTCGTCAGGAGGTAGAAAACTACCCCTTACCAAATTGCCCAGAGTGGAGGACCTCACCTCTGCCAGCCCTATACAATTAAAGAGTAGATGATCCGCAATTTCCTCCTGCAGATAACATTTCCTACACAGAGGGTCGCCGTTGAAGACCTCCATGCGTAGTTGATGCTTCCTCAGATTACCGTGACCAGTGACGATACCGGTGACAAGTTTGGCATCCTTCCTGCCAGGTTTCAGGAACCTCTTTTCAAACTGACAAGATGGAGACCAAAGATTAAGCTTACTTACTCTATGCAGAGAAAGTTCAGCCCATCTTTTCTTATGACAATCCCTAGCCCAGGAATTGATCGTTTGAAAAGCCGCAGCGCGGGAAACACCACAAAAGGGTCGAGGACCACAAAAGGGGGATGATGTATTTTCTACCAATATCAACAGTTCTATTATAATTTTTATTTGACACAAAGACTGTCTTTTAATGATTTTTTCTGTGGTTTATTTTAGTAAATGTTATTTTTTCTCAATTTGTAGGTTATATCGTGACAAAAATTAGGAAATTAACTCCGTGCCCTCCGTGTAATCTCTAACTCCGCCCATGAGTGATGACGAGTTAAAATGGTTAATTCATTCCGCTTACGAGCTGATACTATTCGTAGGTTTCGTTAGAATTTTATACAAGTTTTGTCAAACATAGTTTTATTTTCTATTAGTTTTGATGTTCTAAACTTTGCAATAGCAAAATTTGGTTTAAAAACGTTCACTACTGGATTAAGACGGAGTCTAATAGCATACTGAATCCGACCCATTTATGCGTAGCACAATATAGACTTTAAACCACCGCCGCACATTTGCGTCTGCTGGTCAGAATACAATAGCAACTCAAGTCATGGTCTATTTTTAAGCCTACATTCTTTTGTAGCAGTCTTTATGGATTTCTGCCACGTATGTGCGTCACATAAAACCCTTACAGACAATAGGTTTTAACTGTCAGTTTGAACTGACAGTTAAAACCAAAACGCTCAGACCAAAAAACTGGACTGATCAAATGTTGTTAAATTAATTGATTAAATGAGTGGAGGCGATTGGAGCATCCAGTCTGAACCGATCGTCTCTAAGGGGCTTTAGATAGATATTGTAGCGTATTAACTAGTGAAATTATTTTAAAACTTTCGTTAAAAATGGAAATACGCGTTAACACACATTAGGTCTATGAGTAAATCAGCTGTTACAAAAACACCTCACTAGTAAGGACGTAGTAATTTGATGTAGCCACTAACTTGGATTTAAGTACCCTATAGTAATTTTATGTAAAAAATTGTAGTAATTCCTTCATATTAAAAGAAATTTTTGGAAAAATTGTAATATGGAGAAGGGAGAATATTGTGTATATTTATTTTAACTTCGTAAATGATTGTACTTTTGTCTTCAATGTTATACTTAAATCAGAGAATCTGACCCGTGGAGGCCATATTCCAAGGGTTTGATAGACCATTATTCACATCATGGAAGATGCGGTTTAGGATGTGGTCAACAGGTATTCAGTGAATTTGTGGTTCTCAGGACATGTTCGGAGGTAGCGGATGTCTAACCGGCCGGAGAGGTGTGTTGTTACGCCAAAAGGGCTTTGATGAGGATATTATATTCCACATAAAGAGTCCATGTCTAGACATGACGCCACGTTTTCCAAGAATACGTGCACATTGACTACTGATTCTATTTTACTCTGATATAAAATTTTACCAGTGTTAAACTAGAAATATGTCCATGACCCATAAATCTCTTCATTCTTTATTATTATAGATGCATTGGCCTTCAACTAATTAATTAACTCATTCATAACTGAGTTTTTTATGTAATGTTTCGAGAAAATTACCGGCTCTGTCTAACGACTAACGTAACTCACCAGGCAGTGGCATTCAAGAACTTAGTAAACAAGATTCCGTGCTGCCCCCTATGATCTAATCTTGGAACCATCTCACAGAGTTCACTATTTTGCCGCTAGAGTATGCTTTATAGCCAACTAAACGCTTTGTTGGACTGTACACGGGTAGCCAGGGCTCCGAGAGCGTTGCGACGTTACACTGACGAGTGAAACGTTGAAGCCATTCAGAAGTGCTAGGGTTCGAATCCCAACCATGAGTAATCCCATTTTGACTTGCAAATGTGTGGCTCAGAAATGGGCCCACCTAAAATAAACGGTGACCAGCATGGGTGGAAGTTGACATTGGACGTACTGGCGCGTTCGGGGTCTTTAAAGAGGTTACCTCTAGAACTACAACATTTGAATTTTTATTTAAAGAATTAAATATATTTTATTTTTAGATAGAACCGTTGTTAAAATCAAACTGAAATTCATGAAAAACTACTCAATCAATATCCAAAATGTCACGATTCGATTTCATTCGCTTCTTTATTTCAAAATCGGTAACTTTCCTTTTTTTCTCCTCGCAAGGAACCCTTTCCCGACTTTCCCGATACAAAAAGTTCCCGGACACTCGGCTAATGAGAGTGGTCACTGTCCACAGTTAGTGACTAGAGACTAACGGAACCGTGGTGATAATGCAGAAACCTTGTCTCGAGGCGCGACTCCAGCAGGTTCCCAGCCCGGCTTCCCATGGTCCGCCCGGCCGTGACCGCACGTGCCTCCTCGGGTGACGCTCCACCAGTCACGCCTGACATCTGTGTCTCTTGTCACGTGACCCTCACGCTGGTGAACCGGGTGATTCGTAACATGTAGTCGATTCCGTTTTTGATGACATATCCCGCACTTCAGTAGCGCTTGAGGCAGAAGACGAGCCTTACAAGTTAGTTATTTGTGAAGGGCGAACAAGCTTCATTATTGATCCCAACATAACATAGAAGCCGAGATGAACCAACCACAAAGAAAGAATTAAATTCAAATTCAAAATTCAAATTCGTTTATTAGCCAAAAACAGTCAAATATACAAAAACATATGCAAAAGTCTGCATAGGCATCGTCAATCTAACATTTAGCTATAAACGTATTCTAATTAAAACTAATAAAATGATAAACATACTAAATTATCTACATATCCTACTATGTACATTCTTAGTAATACCCAAAATCTATAGAAAGAGAGAGAGATACTAATCTATTAGAAAGAGTCACATAATATACTTATTACAGTTAGGTATGGTTTGGGTGACCCAGAATATCAAATCTATCACAATAAAGCCGGTAATGCTATTCGACTTCGGAAGATAGCGAATTAATCAACTAAAGAATAAACTCTTAGGTGGCACGAAGTTCGCCGGGTCAGCTTGTTGATGATATTTTAATTTAAATTAAATTTTCTTGTGTTTTAAGTTACATTTAATAAACTATTTCACTTGAGATTCCAAGAGCTAGTGTGGGATACTTTCCAATCTTTATTTGCATGTGAACTGATGATAATTGGATTGAACCAAAACCCACAAACCTTCAAATACAGAATGAATAGTGAATTAGATTAACATACTCCTGCGGCGGAGAAGGCTCAGAAGGCGAGGGGAGGAAACGGAACCAGTACCCGTGCTTCCGGTAGCAGCCACCGGAACTGACAACAGGTGGCGCTGGCGAGGCGAGGTCGCAAGTGCAGAAGACAACGAGTCTTTCATAGATCCCGTTGATAAGTTCATTGACTCTTTGAATTGATAAAAACAACGTAAATAAACGAGATCGCACGCAGCACGCTGGCGTGAGTATAGCGAATTACACAGAATTTAAATTATTCCCATCATAGTGATCTAGTAGTACTGAGTATGCAGGGTTGCTGCAATAAGGGTTGTTGTACATGGTAATGTGCTTATGCTAAGGCTGTTCACTAAGTAAAAACACATACAATATTTTATCAAAATTATGTCAATGCTTAAGCGAGTTATACCAATTTATCTTTTCTCCGTAACAATTAAATGGGCAATGAATACGTAAGTTTGCTGCCAGAGACATTAAATTTAGGGTTTTATGAATGTATTAATTTTGGACTTGCACCAAATTTAGACAGAATATTTAAATAAATAAATGAGTTATTGATTTTTAATTTGTTATTTGTTTTTATTTTCCATAATATTAACATTGCACAATGTACTGTGTTTACCATTTTAAATATCTCAGTAGTAAATTGACATAGCCATTACAGATTGAGTCATGATTAAAAATACTAAATTGTGTGTTTTTGACCAAATTGAATGGTATAAAGGAAAATTAGGTTCTTTAAAAAATTATAGGGCCTTTATAAATAAATTGAAAGCCCCATTTTTGGGGTACAAGATCTCCCCCAAAAGTGTAGTTTAATGTAGTCCAATTGTGTTGGCCAACGAATTTATCCAAGAGGAAGGAACAATTCCACAACATTTTATAATAATCAGACAATAATTGCGGCCGTTATCATGGTGATGCTTATATATAATATATATATAATTTTAAAGGACCCCCAAAACGTGTTGAGGAATTGAGTTATGAACTTCTATCATGGTCCCGGACTTAACTGTCACGATGCGGGTTATGTGAAGAGCTCAATTTTCCATCCTTTCTACTACGATAAAATCGGATAAAGATATTTAACTAAGGATTTACTAACTTGTGAAATTGTTTGGACAATACCAATGTCAATGTCATTATCAAGATGTCCCTAGTTGGTTTCTGACATTGCAGATATAAATACTGGGGTACATTGAAGAATGTTGTCGAAATTGGTTTTTCTGTACTTCAAGTAGACATTGTTTGTTCCCCACCACGTAAGATAGTTACATAGCTGTGTACATTTATATTCTACGTTTAATGATATATGATATTCTAGTTTAGTTAACTGTCTATTCTACTATATAGTTTGTTAGTTACTGAAAAGGCAACCTATCTAGGTAGGTATTTTTTTTATTTTAATTTTTATTTTGTGTATTTCTACGCCAGTGGCATTTTTAACGTTTTGATGGGGAACGGTCCAAACCCCATTTTAAGCCAAGTATGAATGAGAAATGAGTGTAAAATGGTTTTAGCGCGATCTTGTAGTCTTGTTACTGACTAGGCTGACATGACTTTGTACGGTCAGTCAACCAAGTCCGTCCTCACCAACTGAACCATATTCTTCTTCTTCTCACTCATGTTTATCTTATCTCATGTTACGTGAGGCATGAGGCATGTGTCACTCCGCACTCCGCGCACCTAGGGGTTGAAATAAGACCCCGGCCTTGAAATCCCCTTGATCATCAACTAACAATAGCCTAAGAATGATCATTAACAACAACATAAATCATATGACGTAATGAATGAATTCAGTACGTATTATAACGATAGACGACGCAGACCTGTGTTTGGAAAATTATCTTCTAAGCATGATAATGTTATTTTATTTCGATTTTTGTATGTGTAAGACATTTCATTTCTTAACTTTATGAGGAAAATAAAATACGAAATAGACATAGGAGTATAAAGGTAATTTTTTGATTTGAAATTATTATTTTAATCGGGGTTAAAAAAATCTTTCCTGGAGCTCACAAATTTTTACTAAACCTCATGGGTGTACAGTAGTAGCAGAAAGCTTTCATAACATTTAGAAATCATTTACATTTTGTCATATTTTGTTTATTTTCTTACTTTCTCAAGAGGCTAAATGAATTACAAAAATGTATTATATTTACTTCTTTGTGGGAAATAGGTTATATAATGGGTATTAATGTAGAGGATGTTTTCAGTTCGTCCAATCAGCTGTTCTTATTCAATGTCACTTCCGCAACACTTTTGCGTCCCGCAAGTTGCCAACACCCTCACCCAGAGCTTAAACATATCGATGTCAAAATAGTGAATCTCTATGACAATGAATCTAATTATACAAATTATATTATAATTATACAAGGTAGAGGGCCCCACATTCCAGGTCTAGCACACACAAGGGAAACATCCTCTTCATATTTAAATGCCGTTTAGTTCTTTCACATGCAGATGCGTGGAGGAAGCAAAAACCGTCTGCTGCCATCATAACTGTTCCACACAGCTAATCATCGGTATTATCCTCGTAATCGCAGCAGAGGCTGTGATGGTCCTCCACCCGCCATTAGGGACAAAGGTTAGAGGTTAAGGTAATTAGAAACAAAAAGGAGACTTCGGAATGAATAGGACATCTGCCTTGGTGGCTCTATTGATTATAACCATCAACTCTCTAATAGGCTTCCAAACAGACGACTATTTGGCTAACGGTAACCAACCTGGAATGTTTCATAGAATCTGAAATCATCATAAGTCTAAAATTGTGATATATATAATTTTAGGCATGCTTCAATAAAATCCAAAAGTACTGTATAATTAATAAGTGCAAGATAGAGTTATTTTGGGTCAGATTGCACTTTTGGAACACATAAAATTTTGTATCGTATTACCTTTGAAGTATAAATTAATTTTTTCTAGGATCATAGCAAAAAGTAACAATAAAGATACAGATAGTAACATCATTAAGAGTCTCATTATTAAAGAGAATTTTAAACCCGTTGCTTAATGAGTTCATAACGATACAGGTTCTAGACCAATCAGAGCTCAGCATTTGACGAAAGTAATGTCATTATGGATGTAATGAAATGCAAAATCAGCTGATTAATCCATAAGGATAGTGCGTTTTAGTGGCTAACCTCAAATGTGAATTTTGAACCATTCACAGAATAAGAACAACGTAATTCGCACATCAGCTGATTACTCCAAAAATGAAATACACACCGATTATTTTTTGATACTCTGTATATTGTAATGGTCGTAGATGAATGAAACATACAACTCTTTTTGAAAAGTCTGAATATTCTTGGTCATAGATAAAATAGTATATGCAACGATTCTATTAAAGACACTCGTGAGATTTAGAACATCTCACTCGTGGCTTGAAGGCATTAATAATACAGTCGTTGCATAAACTACTATTAACAGTTAATTATTGAATAACAGCAGCATCATAAGATAGAAATCACAAATTCACAACTGTAATTGTTTTGAGTTAGTGAAAAAAGGAAAAGTTAAAACATTTATACTTAAGAATATAGGCCTAATACAAATTAATAATCCAACAAAAAATCATGAGTAAGAAACAATTTACTACTTATTTAGCTCCTATTTTGAAACACTTTCTTAGGTTAGGTTAAGCTATTTCAGATAAGCAACTTGGAGTTAAATACTCCACTGGATATTTGGACAGTTTTGTTTTGAAACCAAGGGCAGTTTTAGGCCTAGAGAAATTAGATCTTATGAAAGGGATCAACCCAAAGGGAGTACAAGAGGTATTTTTGTCCTGAATATAACATTCTGGATTTTATACATGAGTGTTTCATATTTGTTACAGGAATGTATAGAAAAATCAAGACTTTTTCTTACACACATAAGACTAACTTCAAACTGGTAAAGTGGAAAACCTTTGATTGATTTTATATGGATTTCGTTATGTCTACATGTCGGTATACAGAAATTCATGAAAACACTTTTCCTATTCTAAACGGTCGAACACTATCCTTTGAGCTTGTAATTCAACGTTTGTATTTTTTTGGCAATGCTGGAACAATGACGATAGGCTCTGGCACAATGAAGCTTTTACTGTCTATTGTGACTCCAATGGTCTATTGTTATAACCTGCTGTGATTATTGGATGAACCACCATTCCTTGTAAAGATCCGCAAGCAATCATATATTAAATGAAATGAACCAGTTCAATCCTGATTCCCGCCAACCCCACGACGGAGCTCCGCTTGCCAGCTGACTAGCCATGTGTACCTGCCACTCATTTCCGCCATCTAGGACGTCACCCTGCAATCTCTGTCTAATGTGTGTTATTGTTGTGATGACTGTTTAGTCCGGAGTTACCACACTGATCACATACAAGGCCCTTGTGAACTAATAATCTGCTTTGAAATATGTTCAATTTACTTCGTGGGACAGTAAGATAATTGGGCAATAATAATATTGGCTCTGGTCAAGTCAAAGGTTCTTTGTTTGAAATTCATTATTGGTGATGATGGATTTATGCTACTTAGATTTTTATTGAGGGAATTTCCATCACAATTTTAAGTAAAACAAAGTTTCACGAGGTTTCGAGATCTAGAATCTGATCATGTTCTCAGTTGAAATAGTATTTAAAACATATCAGAATTAGTACATAATCCGGAATAAGTCGGTAAAAAGCTGAAAACAAAAAAGTTTAAGGCAATCAAAAAACTTACAAAGAAACCATTCACTAACAATTACGCACATAAGAAACATAACACGTCCACTCGAAGACTCAAAGACAACCCAGACGGACGGGATCAGATTTCAGATCCCGAAACGTCGTAAAACTTTGTTTTACTTAATATCGTGATGGAAAAGGTCCGCAATGGAAATATAAATAACACAAGTCAAAGGTTGCTGGGTCAAAACCAGGGGCGGGTGACTCCTGTCAGGTTTCGCCTATAACCACTACGTGACCTTTAACTAGCCTATTTGATTCACACCGCTACGGTACTTCGTTGATATTAATTAGGCCTTAAGCCCATGGTGAAGGGTAGTTGAGATCCAACAAAAATTGGAGTAACTAACACATGTTGCCAATCCTTCTCATCCAAATAGGACAATTAATAATGAGTCGTTTACAGAGTCTTCTCGTGACTGAACGGTCTCGACCTCTGCCGGAGGAAAGTTCGTACATCAAACCCAAGACCCGCGGCTCGCGGGGCTGGAGGCTGGAGGCGTGTCTTTTGGCGGGGCCGTGGGGAAAATTGGCGGCAAGTGAAACAGCTGGTAAAAGGCACGATTAGATTGACCTGGCCGGAGATTGTAGGGAGGCGTGGAATTAGAATCAGCTGATTCGGAGGAGAATCAACAGAAAACTACATTGCTGTTTCAATCAAAGCACCCACTGTGTTTGGGAATGGCTTTTGTTTGAAAATAACCTTTGAAATTGTGATGATATATCTCGATTGTCTTAGATTTCGTAAATCAAACTCATCTGCTCAGTTATGAGGGTTTGAAGTTAGTCGTGGGGTTTATCGACCTCTCTGAGATTATTATACAATGTGCAAAGAATACTGATTTGACGTACTAATAATGTTGGGGAGCTATCTCACCACAAGTTATCTACATAAGTAGAAATCGAAATAAAATACTCAAAGAAAGTATCTCTAAATTTTGTTTTACGTCTGTATTCAATTAAGAGTTGTTTGTTTCTTTAAACTTCCTCCACATTAAAAATTGCTTATCCTAAGTCTCCTAATCTGTTTTTGTGCAATTTGACGTAAACCCCAAAATAATATTACACACGTTAAAATGTGTTAATTTAAAAGCTGAAAACATGAAGCACAATTTGCATGACTACCTATAAACCGTCGCGAGGTATGCTAAGGCTATAACCTTAAGCCCAACAGGTGGTTTACATCACTAGATCTACGTTGTTTTGGTTTAGTATTATTGTTACTGAGGCAGTATTTTTATTTCATAAATCAGTTTAGGTTTACTTTTTTGCTTTGGTTCATAAAAATAGAACTATTATTATAATATTTACAGCAATATTTTACAGCAGAAGCTCACTAATTCAAACATAGTTGATTCGCACAACTTTAACAGTTCGTAGATTTTGTCTGTTCCCTTGAGAAAACCTCAAATAGTCGAAAAAAGATATTCCGTTAATTAAAAGTATTCTTTACGCACAATGAAGCCACTAAAATTCGAATTTATTTGTACTTGAGCCTCTATCATTATAATTATATTCTTTTAATTTGAACCCCTACCTCTGAAATTCGAATTCGGTTCCCATAATCCTATCCCATAATCCTCTTATATTTGAAGTAACTTGTTTAACAAGCTAGTCAAAACTTGAACCAGTGCGTTTCCGCAAATCTTCCTGGTTCGGAGCGTTACTGGTGTTGTTTTCTTTGCTTCGTTACATAATTCACAATATAAATATCAATGGTTGCAGTCATCCTGTTGTAAACAGTTTAATTTATGATGTAATGCCGTATTTATTTTACTCTCTAGTAGAACGATTTCAGACAAGTACAAATATATTTTTTCAAGGTTGTATGTCACTAACCTCTAAAAATCAAACTTCCGAATTGAATCTCTTCTATTCGAATTTTTAATAACGGTAACCTCTATATTAAAACCCCAGATAGTTCAAACTTTCTTTGATGAAAGTAAATTAGCATTGCCTTGAATTTAGAATTAGCGATGTTCGACTGTAACCACACTGGCCACAAATTTTATCTTCAGAGTAATTTTCTGGAAAATCTCCAAGTTTTGAAGTACATTTTTTTTAAATTATAGCTCCAACACCCTTCACTCGTTTCACAACCAACCATCAAACGTCAAATCTGCTTGGACATGCGAAGTAAAGTACCTGTTCCGAGGCGAGGGCGCGGTTACCATTTACCTGTTACTGTTACTACGTTACAACCGTTGTGTTGTGAAGTGTTACGTCCTGTGACGTAAGGTGAGGTCGGTAAATCGCTGAGACAGATGTGATGATCGATAATGCTAGGGTGGCAGCTGTTACCTGTTACAACCTTACAGCTGGATGGTGATGGTAAGTGTCCGGTTCGCGCTTACCTCGCTTGCCGCTCACCAGGGGCGTGGCGAGCACTACGCCACCGGTTGGCATTTGCAAACAGTAAACGCACTTACTTTCCCATCTCGTTCGGTTAAGGTAAAGGTTGTTAACTATCGTGTTTGCGTAGTGGTTCTTCTGTTTATCCCGGATGAAAGTGATTTTAGATAATTACAATAATTAACTAAGTGGTCATTTGAAGGCTTTTAAGAGGTAATTAACCATGTTGTCGCTGTTTATGACTTCCATTAGTATGACTATTACAGTAGCCATAAAGTACGGAATGGGATTGATTTTTAAAAATCATACCATATTCGATTATAACCTTAATTATTCGCCATATTACATTTTTAAGAATCTGTTGTTGATGGACAATTACACGCTATTTCATGAAACCAGCCCACACAAGGACTTTATCAAAAAAGGACAATGCATCGTTTAATATTCGATATTTTTGAAAACATTAATGGTTCCAAAATGAAGTATGGAAGACATGGCAGCCAGTTCTATCCAGGACATTGTTCTTACTGTATTCATAATTCCAGCGTTGTGTTCTAATAGATATCGCTACCACCTTTTAAGTATATCCAGGAATTTTGCAATTATTTTTGACTCTAGAGCACAAAGTCCAAACCTTGTGTTCTGTTAGAAGATATCACTACCACACCTTATTCAGGTCGGGTCCTTATTGTCAGTTCCAAACTTTTCTGTGGGATATTTATTCGACTCTATCCAGGATGGTCTTCATTGTTAGTCCCTTCCTTTTTTTCTGAGAGATATATGGCTGGTAATTCTATTCAGGATTTAGCCTTTTTGTTAGTCCCAACTTTGAGTTCTGGGAGATGTAGTAGCTACCAGCTCTAACTCTATTCAAGGTGAGTCCTTTTTGTTAGTCCCAACTTTGAGTTGTGGGAGATGTAGTAGCTACCAGCTCTAACTAGTTCTGGGAGATGTAGTAACAACCCAGCACTAACTCTATTCAAGTGGAGTGGAGTCCCTTTTTTGGTTAGTCCCAAACTTTGAGTCTGCTGTGGGAGGAATGTAGTAGCTCACCAGCTCCAAACATCTCATATCCAAAGGGTGGTGAGTCCATTTTTGTTAGACATGTCCAACTTTGAGTTCTGGGAAATGTAGTAGCTACCAGCTCTAACTCTATCCAAGGTGAGTCCGTTTTGTTAGTCCCAACTTTGAGTTCTGGGAAATGTAGTAGCTACCAGCTCTAACTCTATCCAAGGTGAGTACTTTTTGTTAGTCCCAACTTTGAGTTCTGTGAGATATATTGGCTACTACCTCCAAATCTATCCCAAATGCATTCTTATTCTTATTCCCAACTTTGAGTTCTAAATGTTGTGGCTACCAGCTGTAAGTCATGTTCTGCAAGGCACTACTGTGCTACCCAATGCGAGTGTGCAGTTCGAGTCTTCACCGCGGTGCTGAGTTCGCACGGATCGCGGGCTCCATTGAAACCTCTATTCTTCTTCATAACGGCCCATTAATTAACTCCGATATTTCAAGGTAAATGTTTGGATCCGTCGTTTCCGCTCTGACAGGAAGCGATTTTCCGACCGACTGATGGTCGACGATGGTTGAGCGGTGGCCTCTTCTAGGAATCGTCTGGTTCAAGGATCAGATTCGGTTAGGTTGTGAATCAGGATAGATCTGAGTCAAACTTCGACAACCTGTCACTTTCACAAAACATCCTCTTTCTTGTAAGCTGCTTAAGGTTAAATTTCCATTATTTTAATATTCAATAATTATATAGATCATTAGCGGGTAGTAATGTGTGGTAACTATATTTTTCCGTTAAATAAAATAAAAAAGTTTGTTTTTACTTCCCTGCGGAAAATAAGTCGTCGAAACACCTGTTTTTTAAACGAAATTTGAAGTCACTAACCGTATGACAACACTATTTCAAATTTTAGCTTCGCAAATTGCCAACACCCCCCTCCCAAAGCTAAGACATATCCATGTCAAAAGTAATAGTGTAATTCCCTAGGTCGTCACTTTACCTTTAATTTGAAACATGAACCATGTTTTACGACTACCGTGTGACCGGTAATGCTGTAACAGAATTAACACTGTTCTTATGGAGATGGAACGAAACATTTCGCTACTCCTGCAGACTCATATGTTCAACTATAACGTATCCTTTACTTTATCTTATTGCGTTCTTTTTACATTTTCTTGGAATTAAAATACTTGCATATTTTATTATATATTTTAAAATAGATGTTCAATGAAAGCTACTTACATTCGTCCTTCTAAAAATCTATATAATATAAAACTAAGGAAGGTTAATCAAGTCTTTAATACTCAGCAATTTTGTTTAATATACATACACTCTTTCGAAAATAAACCCCAATTGAACTAAAAAATCTAATTTTCAAAATTTTAAGATTAAACTATATAACAGTTATTTTGAAAACGAAAACTTGAAAGCGAAAATAGAGAAATGGAAAGAATAGAAGGAAAGAGACCACCCACTCTAGAGCAAGTCGTATCACTAGAAGGAGGGCAATGCCGAACGTTTTGGTCCACCTTTCTAACAATAAATCGCACTTAGTTCTTCCGTTCACTTCACTGGCCGTGGAGACTGGGCAGTTCCCAACTCGCAACTCGCAATGGACGACCATCATTTACATATATCAAGGAAAACATTCACTCATAATTTACGTTATTCGATTGGTCGGTTAAAAATATTATTAACTTAGGCATTAACGAACTAAAAAAATTAAGAAAACCCCTTTATACAATATTATGCAAATGCACTCTTAGTTAGGCTTGCAGCATTTAATTTTCAATTTGATAATAAAAAATATACATTTTCCAGGAAACAGTTTTATAGAACATATATGGTGATGTATAAATATTTCATATAAAACTCTGTCCACCAGTCAAGAGAAATCCTGGGCTGTTAAACAATAAACAAACGCGTTTATTGGTATCATACATTTTGAAGGCAGTAAGATTAATTTTTAATTTGTACTACAGTAGTAAAAATTTTATCATTGCCAATAAAAAATGTTTGTATTTACTTCCCTGTGGGAAATGGGTTAAATATTGGATATGTCTAAAGGGAATGTTTTAGGTTCATCTAAACTGCTGTTCTTATTATTTTATACTTAAAACTCAATACAATAGTTCTGGTAGTTTCTATGGAAACATGTTACATGTTTTCCATCTTAAAATTACCAACACCCCCCCAGAGCTAAGACATATTCATGTCAAAAACTAATTGTGTGTCCTATCACAAGTGTGTGTGTGCTATCTGTCTGTCATAGCAACGAGATATTTTTTGAGAAAAAGTTCCAACATTTCATAGGTATGCAGTTAATTTCAATTGGGGGTTTTCGCAAACAGTAGTAGTGTTGTGTGTATTAGCAGCAAAGAATAGTTTTAAATATTCTTTGTTAGTTCTAGTAGTAGTAGTAGTGTGTAGTAGTATTGATTTTTAAACAAAGTTGTATTAAACTTTTAGGGCTATTCAGGTATTAAATATCTGGAATAAGAAAAAAATACTATTTGTCACGACCTTCTAACGTAGAAAACCCGTATGTAGTTTTCAAGCTTTCACAAGAACTGGCAAGGACTTAATTCAGCAAAGTGTAGCTCAAACGGAACATGTCAATAGTAACGGACATTCAAAAATTCCTTCAGTGCAATTAAGGGTCTATAATTTATTTATCGCCACGTAACAAAACAGCTGATTGTGGCAGTACCGCTACCCATATCGCTCTTTTCCGTCTGTTTAGACGTGGCGTCGCTATCAATCATCAAGGTTGAGAGACCGCAGCGGTCTACATAATGTCTGACCGGCATCGCCAACCACCGGCACACACGCGCACTCTACCGAGAGCTCTGCGCAACCAACGGTCCTAGCTCCGGTGTTTTGTATTGGAAACACCTAGATGGCGTATGAAATTTTAATATTTACGAGAAGGGGTAGGGTAGGTTGGCAGGAAGTTAGGTTAGGTAAGGTTACGATAAAGTTATGTTTAGATAAGAATCATTATAAGTCCGCCAATGGTGAGTTCGTTGGCTTACTATTATTACCTTTCCGAGCTGACCTACCCAAGTAGGCATTTTAAGATAGGCATGAATGAGAAATGAGCTTAAGATGATTGAAGCGCCATCTTTTAGTATTGTTACTGACTAAGACTGGCATATTTCTTAGACAGGACTATTAATTAAAAGCCCAACAGCCAATAACATACTTTCGCGGACAGAAGTAGTGTTGTGTGTATTAGTAGCAAAGAATAGTTTTAAATATTCTTTGGTAGTTTTAGTAGTAGTACAGTAGTAGTGTGTAGTAGTATTGATTTTTAAACAAAGTTGTATTAAACGTTTAGGGCTATTCAGGTATTAAATATCTGGAATAAGAAAAAAATACTATTTGTCACGACCTTCTAACATAGAAAACCCGTATGTAGTTTTCAAGCTTTCACAAGAACTGGCAAGGACTTAATTCAGCAAAGTGTAGCTCAAACGGAACATGTCAATAGTAACGGACATTCAAAAATTCCTTCAGTGCAATTAAGGGTCTATAATTTATTTATCGCCACGTAACAAAACAGCTGATTGTGACAGTACCGCTACCCATATCGCTCTTTTCCGTCTGTTTAGACGTGGCGTCGCTATCAATCATCAAGGTTGAGAGACCGCAGCGGTCTACATAATGTCTGACCGGCATCGCCAACCACCGGCACACACGCGCACTCTACCGAGAGCTCTGCGCAACCAACGGTCCTAGCTCCGGTGTTTTGTATTGGAAACACCTAGATGGCGTATGAAATTTTAATATTTACGAGAAGGGTTAGGGTAGGTTGGCAGGAAGTTAGGTTAGGTCAGGTTACGAGAGGGGTATGGTTAATTAAGAATCATTAAAAAGTCCGCCAATGGTGTAGAGTTCGTTGGCTTACTATTATTACCTTTCTGAGATGACCTACCCAAGTAGGTATCTTAAGATAGGCATGAATGAGAAATGAGCTTAAGATGATTGAGTCGCTATCTTGTAGTAGTTACTGACTAAGACTGGCATATTTCTTAGACAGGACTATTAATTAAAAGCCTAACAGCCAATAACATACTTTTATACTTTTAACTGAAATGGCAACCAACCTATTTAAGGTGGGTATTTTAAGCCAAGAATGAATGTGAAATGAGTGTACGATGATTGTACGATCTTGTAGTCTTCTGACTGAGGCTGGCATGTTCCTTAGACAGAACCTTTAATTATCCCAACAGTTATTGGCAAATCTAAGGGACCTACACTCCTACAGTTTAACGTGGAGTCCGAACCACTGCCTCTAAATGAAGAACTGGTCTAATTATGAGGATGGTCATTGCAGATTAACGTAGTATCAAAAGTGCGGACAGTAGCTGGATTCCACGACATGTCACGGTTTGAACTGAATCTAGTATAGCGAAGGAAAATTTAAACAATTCATCTAATAGCGAATTATTATTCTTATTGTTTTAAAATAATTTATTTTGTTTATTACTGGAAACTCCGTTAAATACATTTAAAATACAGCAAAGCATAATTAGTACTGGTTGTCCCTATGTTCCCGCCCACAACCCTAATACTAAGCTTTACAGTGGGCTTTGTTGAGTTATGTGACCCTATACTTTATAACTGATTTCATGGGAAATGATTGTTAATTAATTAAGAAATTTACTATTAAATATTCTTCATGAGGATGCACATTGGGTGCTCTCAGACAGCGTACTGCGTTTACCAGATATAGTAAATTTAACTTTACTTTTGAACCGTTGGTCGTGGACAAATGATTCAAGATACTAATTTGTTCTACTATTTGTTGTACTAATTTTCTACATACTATATATAATGGGAAACATGTGAAATAACTATCAAATGTATATCACATGCTCTTCTCTTTTATAATTTTAAGCCTTAGTGTTTTTATTTCAATTAAAAATATTAAATCCATTTTTATAAAACCTTTAATAGCATTTTCGTTAAATGTAGGTATAACAAATCCCCGTGTTTAAGTCTTAAA
Source organism: Nephotettix cincticeps (assembly GCA_023375725.1). Lineage (NCBI taxonomy): Eukaryota > Metazoa > Arthropoda > Insecta > Hemiptera > Cicadellidae > Nephotettix > Nephotettix cincticeps. The sequence continues at coordinate 24,590,305 of CM041788.1, read as the reverse complement.
AAATAGCATATACTGTAACCATCTAAAAGTAAACGAAGCATAATTTTACTTCAGTAAAAAGTATAATTTGTACCATTAGTAGTTTCTGAGTAAATGGGTCTTAAAATTTAACATCGGAAAATTCCCCCTAACCCTCTTAGCTTAATTTAATCCAAACAGCTGACACCTGACCTATACAATCCCATAACAATATCCACATTTCACACTCACAGCCCTTCCGACCTTTGTCCTAGTACCTTACTTAACGAGACAAGACAACCAGTTCCATTCCAAGAGCTGGAGTGACCTTGACAACATGTTATCAGAGAGAGTGGCTTGGTATCGCCTCCTCCGCGAGTCCTCGGAGCGGCGTGCAGCCGTACACCCGATACCTCCTGGTAGGGGCAGAGGTCAAGGAGGCGCAGCTGGCGCGGGTGTGGCTCCGGCATCTTTATCACCACGGGGCAAACAAGGGTGCTGGGTATGGATACTGGGGATTGCGTCAGGCGCAGTATATTGTTGAGTGTATCAATGTAACACAGGCACTATATCTACGTAACGCTCATAAGCTATGGTTCTGCCTGGGGCTGTCACAGAATACAATCCTTAACGATTTATCCATGAAGAGTTTAATGATTTAGAGTATACAGTGTAGAAGAAACCATTTGTATTTTTTTATTTTGTTCAGAGTCATAGAGATGTCAAAATATGATATAGGATAAAGGACGTCACTTTGATATAGGCTAGCGATTTAAGATAGGTAATGAAAAACTCGATTTAAAACATATTTAAGTAAGTGAGAAAACTGATGAACAGGTGAAGTTATTTAAGGTAACTGAGGTAAACACTGTGAGTTTGAGTGTGTTGGTAGCTCAAGACACTGGTGTCTTCGGTCCAGAGGTTACAGGTTCGAATCCCGAGAGGTTCATTAGGGTTTGTAGAATCTTCTGTGTAAATTTACTCTCTTAACTTGTAATTAGTTGCCTCTGATGCAGATACAAGCAAACAATTATATTTACTTCCTCATGGGAAATAGATGAAATCATGGATATGTCTGGAGGGAATATTTTAGTTACTCTAAACAGCCATTCTAATAATAACTTTTACTATAACTTTTTGCGTCTCGAAAATTAATTGCTAACACAACCGCCCCCATAGAGCTTAAATAATTCCATGTTAAAATGTAGAACCGGTTACTAATATTTTAGTAGTGTAGCACCTGAGTCTGCTTATAATTTATTATTATAAAATTTACAATTTCGAACTTTGACGAACTTAATAATAATTATTTCTTTTGAATAATATCCAATATACATAAATATGTAGTTTAATGCAATAGATTTGAAATTGGAAACATTAGAGTACTCAAAACAGAAAATACTTACTCCATAAAATATGCTACAGTAAAAGCGGCTGCATACTAAAATATAAATGTATAATACACAATTTAGATTTTACTGAAGGCAACACATTTCCCAAGAAAGCATTCAGGAAGTCCTTGGAACATATAAACGTTGGAAAATCAGTAAATCAAATGCACCGAAGACCATCCAGAACCAATTGTAAACATTATGATTTCACACGATTCAATCCACTCGCCACGGCCTATCGAGGTATCTTGCATGGTAATGGGAGAATCTGTTTGGGAAACGGAAAGTGAGGAGTTAATTCAAGTAGAAAGCCGGGTAAACAATTTAGTGGCCAGTATACAATGTACTCAGCGGCGGGTGGGAGCTTTCCCCCGGGCATTGTCGTCTGCACAGACAGCAGACGACGCGACCGAGCGATGCGTGCGTCACAATCGGCCATCATCGGCTGTTTTCGCCAATATTGCACCTCAACAATAGGCGCACGTTTCCGAACTATTTTATGTCCTATTGTTGACGGAACGAGGTTTTAACAATGTCGAAGATTGGTTCCTCGTAAGGTTCATCCTGCGGGTTATCCTCGAGGTTGTTCAACAAGCTTGAACACTAACACAGAACCCTTTGTGTGGGTAGTGAGGCATTATAGTTACCACCTGGAAGAGGTGCCAAGAAGTAATAATTCATACTTTAATACTCTCATAATATCTGTTAGAGAATGGTTTATAAATGCGTTTGAATTGAATTATTCTGGATAAGAACATAAGTTTAGGTATTGGTTTAAGCATCAATGGATTGTGAAGGAGGTAAAGTACTAAATGGGAGTTTTGCCGCGAAACTATTTATTAAGCTGTAATTTGCTTATTTTACTTTACCAAACTAGTATTTGTATTGTATTGTAAACTCTTAGGGGGTTGGCTATATGTGAGACACAAAAAGAATGACAGAAGTGACGTCATGAGGTTACGAGAACAGATGTTTAGAGGAACTAGAAAGACATATCCATTATCTAACCTATTCTCCACAAGAAAGTATTTACTTTCTTGTGGAGTAAATATTAAATATAAGTAAATATAAGTATATATTAAATATTTATTTAAAAAAATTAAAAATTCTACAAAAACACTGTGAACATCTATACTTTACTGTAAGGAAATTGTTGAATTTTAAGTAAAAATATTTGCGTATTAAAAATAGTTGAAGAGTAAAGACGGAAATAAAATTATCTACTGTTACTCTATTGGCTTTTAGGTATTGCGAAGTATCAAATACACATTTTGGGACAGAATGAAATGTAACGTAAATACGATGCATGGATTACTTGTTTGTTGTGTGAAATCGCGAGGTATCGGCGAAACATGCTAATTGGCAGTTTTCACACACGTTCTCGTGCCCCAGTAATTAACACGCGTCCTCCGTTCCAGCTCCAGTTCCAGCTCCAGCTCCAGTTCCGTAATGATGCCAATTACCATGAGCCCGGAGCTGACGCCCTCTGACCTCTGACCCCGGGCCACGCTCCACCTCGTGATCTGGGGTAGCATGACCGACGGCACGTCGTGACAGATGTAGAAGTTCGGAAGGGAAGTGTGGCGGAGAGTGGCAATGGGAGAGAGAGGAAAAATATGTTGACCGACTTGGTTTGATTACAGGTATCTTTTCGAGATCCCATTCACTAATATGAGGAATTTCTGTAGCGATACACGCGAAATACAAGTATATCTGCACATTGATACAAGACAAAATATTTGCATGAACCATTTTGATAAAATTGAAACTTATGCCTAGATCAGTAATTTTACCTTCAAAGTTCAAGTAAGTTAGTCTTATCAAAAGTTCAATTTTTAACATTAGTAAGTTTCTTACAGTAGTTCTGACGTTATCTGGTTTAAAAATTAAATAACAAAGTATTTTCAAAGTGCAAAAATAATTTTCATTGAGGCCCTCAATTGGTACTATTTTATGGTAGCTTTAGTAAGTAAGTTTCGTTTAACCTTTTGACCAAAGTCTAATGTCAGAGTTTTCAAGTCGCACTAATGTCTTCAACGTGACCTAACGACTTCTTATGTAGCCGAGACCGAAGCACGGTGGCAGTCTGAGGTATAAATTTCATATGTGTCATGACCGACAATCGAATCCGGGTCTTTTGGGTGGTAGGCCAGTACCTACCCACTCAGATATGACAACAAGCTGTACTAAATGGGAAATACTTTACCCTATTACCCAAAGATCTCTCAGGGGTCTTGATCATGAAGAAAACAAACTAAAAAGATTGTGGAACTAATACTATGAGAAACGTTTACCGCGATGAATATAGTTAGCAAGACTTAGATCAACACCCAACATTATATAGTTGTTATTACTAAATAAAATACAAACCAATAAAGAAGGATCTTGGAATTTAATTAACTAAGAATAAACCCCCTATTAGCCTACTCTTATCTGTTACTTTTACATCCGTCCTTTCCTCCCTTATCCAGAAAATACTGAGCCGGGAAACATTAATATGAATAATTATCCTGGAGAAGCTTCCTGTAAATTTCACTCATTCGGTTGTTACATCAGTGTTATCAATCATCGAAGTTTGCTCATCGTCATTACTGCGGTCGGTGTTACGGTATCCAAATGACTCTAATTCACTCCTGGATTAGAAAGTGTGAGTGGATAGCCAAGTTCGAATACTCAATATACTCAACATGTTCTGAAACAACAATCTGGGTCAGACGAACTAATGAGTTTGAGTAAATTAGACCTATGAATGGACATATGAAGTTGGAGTATAATTCCTTGGAATAGCAAGCATATTCAGCGTGAAATTTTTGCAAGGCATATATGATTATCTAATGCCGGGGTTGCGTTCTCTATCTTTCGATCGGTAAATGTAACAATTTTGATACTTTATCATCTTGATATATTGTTGATATCTCAAACAATGCTATAGCCATTAAATAATAAATTAAGATTGCCTAAGTCAATTCAAATCGTATCAGAAGTTTCGTAAACTACGTAACAATTCGGGTTACTTAAGCTCCTGTGGGAGTAGCCCTTTAATGATAGAGGTTATAATGATTAAGGTTTAGTAATTATATGCCAAAATATTCTCAATTGTTTACTTCAAAGTTCTTCGGATAACCTTAAAACCTTAAAATTAAAAAATGTTTGAAACGTCAAAGTTTTCTCCAAGTAAAAAATGTGTTACAAACTATAAGAAAGACTATTTGGCCTAAACTGCTCTGTTCGCCTCTAAAGGAATGGAATTTTAAAAATCATGTTACATTTTTAATTTGTATTGTACAGTGTGCTGTTTTGTTAAAAAGTATGATATGAGCAATAAAGAAATTGTCCAGTTCAGTTCAAATAGAAACTATTTTCCTATCCAACAAAAAGGATGCCTTCTTAATTATTTTACACAAATATAAGTTAAACTGTCAATAATATACTGTCGTCAGTGAAATTTTGTATTGCACCTCTCTAAGCATAATGTGTAATACATCAATCATAATAAAATAACATTTTTGTTGAATTACTATTTTCTACTACGCATATATGAAATGTATATGAAATAAAATGAAATACAGAAAAAACGTTATACACAAACACTCACCGACCTCAACCAATAAAGCGAACGAAAGAGTTTCAAGTGAAAGAATCAGCCTTGAGGTATTAAAAATATAGATTACGATTATTTGGATCATCACGTTCATTGCCGGGATCTATCATGACTTGTTGCTTCAGAGTAGTTTCTTTGCTCCCAGAAATCCGGCTTGCAGTACGATAGGGATCTGCGCTCCTGGCCACCAGAGGCCGCCACTGAGGCGAATAATGCAGACGCTGTGTCGCGTCATCGCCGACCCCGGTGGTCTTGGCCAACTTGGATTTTCAACACGATAACCGATCAGGGTTCATCTCGATCTGGATTCATCGTCACCGAGATCATCTCAATTGAGATCGGGATTCATCTTCATTGAGTAGTTTTCATCTCGATCGGGATTCATCTTCATCATCTTTTTAGTGATTTTTTTTTTAGATCTTCATCTCGATTCAGGTTTCATCTTGATTTATATTTCATCTCGATCGGGATATCATCTTGATAAATTTCATCATATTTTAGATATTTTTTTATATATAATTAGACTTTAATATCATTTTTTTTTGTTTGTTCTCTCGATTTTGATATATATTAGTATTAAAAATTTAAACTTTAAAATTAATAAAAGACATAAAATATTTTAACCAAATATTAAATAAGTATTAAAAAGTCAAAATCAGAGATAAGATAAAATTCGAGTATCATATCAAATAACATCTGATTATTTTTATATCATTTGATATTCATCTGATTGATTAGTTTTCATCTCAATAAAATGATCATGATTGATTAGCATCTCGATGATTAATATATATAATTTCTAGATATCCATAGTTCCTTGACTATTTACAATCTTGATATTTCGTTTAAAAATATAAGGTCCAACTAAAGTTAAAATTTGAAACCTCATAATCATTTTAGAATCATAGTATGTAGTCAGAGTGATGGATAGGATAAGTAAAATAACAAGACTTTAAAACTCGATCAGTTTTCATTTTATTACATAACACCTAACACAATTTTTAATCCTAAAAATCGGGGCAGTAAGAGTTAAAATGACAAATAGAGTAAACGTAATAGAAAATAGGCGTAGAAATCAACAGTTTGATGTCCTAAATTAAATACATTGACTTGTTATAATATGATATTAAAAATGACATGAAACACCGATGATAACACCCATATCATAATATGATGCCATTTACTATGAAATTAATATAATAATAATTTACGTCATTCATAATTTAGGCTACGTTAAAATGTAAAGTGTATCTAAAATAAAGCCCTTGCCTGATTTTAAAGACGATATTAGGTCTGATTTTGGAAGAAATAACCCATAGAGAAAGGCTTGTAACACTGTTTTAATTCTTAAACTATCATAACTGTGTCGATTGATTCTTTCTAAAACAATGCGTTTTATGAGGACAGTCACTTGACATACTGAGCCAACTGATAATAGGTTAAATGTCTTAGTTAAAGTTGTCCCGGCAGTGTTTAATATTTAAACATACATGATATTGATATTGACAAGGATATGTCTCGGCTCTGGGGGGCTATTGGCAATCCGTCAGACCAAAATTTGAAACGGTGACGTCATATGCTTAATGAAGTCTTACGGTTATAAGGACAGCTATTTAAAAGAACTGAAAACATTTCCTTCAGATATATCAATGATCTAACCTATTTAAAAAAGTGAATATAATCACTGTATCTATGTCTTCCAAAGAACGTTCGAACACATTGCAAACAACCTACAAAAATACTAACTAACTTCCCAATGAAGAGGAGAAAGCGAGTTATCTGAGGTATTGTTGGTTATGTTACACCATGTAATACACATAGTTCATGTATTATACGCGGCGTGTATGTCGCAACGGTAGCGAGTGGAGACTTTAATGATCGGTGGTACTGAAGCGCTCACACGCCGAGCAGAGCCGTGCGGGGAATATGAGACCAATCAGGCTGTCTATGGCACCGTGCCCCACGCTGATGACTGACGCAAGTCCGTCCGTAGACGTCACTCACACTCGTTACATGCTGCTATAATTGGTGTGATTAGGTCACCGGTGATCTTTGGTCCTCGACATAACCGAGACTACCGGAGCATAATGGATGAAAGTCACCAGTTTTAAATGGACTGACACGGTGGTGTGTCCCAGCTCCCTGTAACTTGTAATCCAGCTACCTGGGGTCACGAATTATGGATGTTTATGACCGATGGTCGGTGAATGTGATATCTCCTGACGTGGATTAATGTTCGCACTATTCAATTCTACATTTATCAGTAAAGACCATCTTCAAAATAACGTTTGTAATTCAGAAGCAAAATTTTTATTCGGACCCCACATTAAACCCTTTGCTGAAATGTTTAAAGCGTTTTTGGGGGAATCAAAATGCCTAAACGATACATGTACCCTAAGATACATAAAAGGTACAGAGTGTTGGAGAAGCTGTATATTAACATTTTGTATCAATGAGGAAAGGTGTAAAAATTTGGGTTACCTCTTGTAGATTTTTTAGTTTTTATGTGTGTATCTATATGACTCAGTTTTTTATTGGGCAGTATCAAATCATGTAATGGTAAATTTTATAACATTTATATTGAGCTAAAAATAAGTTTCTCCCATTGGACAGCACTTTTGCAGATCGTCTTACAAGTTCAGAGTGATTTGGAGAAAAATATATAATCATCACTATTAAGATTGATAATGGAATGATAATTTACGCAATTTTTGAGTTTATAGATATGATATTACATCTAGATGCCAAATTTACACATATGGAAAAGTATAAACTCGGATATCTATAATACTTTGAAAATGTATCCTTTAGAAATACAATACACATGGATATCCGCACGTAAAAGCTCATCAGACCTCGTAACCGAAGCCAGATTTCTACTAACCGTATTAACCACAGTGGCTCATCTTTCCATCTCCCTTTCTACCAACAACTCCTTCGCCGCGGGTCAGGGAGAGGTTTCCAAAACGCTCCAGTTACTCGCCGATGAGCACGAAGTGGAAGTGGAAGTGGCTGCTCGCCCACGAAGGCCATTGTCTGAATCATCCGATAATCACAGCATGCTGCCCGAGGTATTGTAGACATTTGACACTGGGTCAGCCGATGCCTTCGATTATCTTTTAAGAGTTGAACTCCGGGGAAATATATCAGGAATAACGTAGAAAGTGACAGTACCTGGTTGTACTAATTCTGATTGGATTTTTGATACGATGTTTTATTGACGAGTAAGGTAACAATTCAAATATGGTACTGTAATTTTCTAATTTAGGCAAAACAACTATTTTGTTCTCTAAGCCAATTTTGAAAACAAAACTTTTGCTACTCTTTTGTTTCACTTAGGGATCACGTGCTGGCCCTGTAAGTCAAAACGTTCCCGGTGTGAACCAGTGTGGGCGATTTCAGTAAGATCAAGAGTGATCTCAATTGGTAACCTCTGCGACCTGGCTGTCTTTGATTCACTGCACAGACCGAAGTTCTAAGGAGAAGGACAGTTAAGATTAAAGAAAATATAAATGTATCTATAAGACGGTGATGACCATAATATGGCTTTGACATTTTATATATTTTAAAAATAAAGGGCTAACATAGGTTTAAGTGTCAATTTTTTAAATCATACGTAAATAATCTCGGTGGATTATTGCATAAAAAATAGTTCTTAGAGCTTGGTTAGTCGTAGTATTGTTTCGTAGTACTTGGTGGTGGTTACTTTTGATCTGATAGGGTTTGTAGTTATTGGTGGCGATCCCTCATGATCTGGTAGGGTTCGCAGTTCTATGCGGTGACCACTCTTTATCTGGTAGGGTTTGTTGTTCTTGGTCGTGGTCACCAATGATCTTGTAGGGTTCACAGTTCTAGATGGTGGTCACCTATTATTTGGTAGGGTTATAGTTCTTGTTGGTGGTCACTTATGATCTGGGAGGGTTTGCAGTTGTTGATGGTGGTTACTCATGATCTGGTAGGGTTTGACCCTCCGGACCTAGACCAGTCACGTAAATGAGATCAATGTGTTGCTGCAAAGCTACTACATCCGGGAGATCCGGTACATCGTACATACACAGGGGTAATTAACTAACACCCTGATGCCCTGATGACCGCCACGCCCCGTCCCCGGATACGACTACCGCGCTCTCTTTGTTGGCTCCGGAGCTAACCTTTGCCGCACCTGGGCCTCGGGTGGTGAAAGGCGCCGGACGCAGCCTTGTTGTGGGCCCTGTGAGTCACGACACGACAGAGTGTACCGTAGTGTGGCGTACGGAGTACACGCACACGCCGACACGCTGCCACAAACAAGCTCTCCAACGCAACACTCGTACCCGTACTTGAGCAAATAACCGCGCACTCTAACGGGAAAGTCAACATGCTTTAGCCAAACAAGCACACTTATGAAATGTACTTCGCACAAACAAGTATACAAACACGCTTATCTTACACGCATTATCTATGTGGAGTGAGTCACAGAGCTGGTTATTTCTGTGGAAAGTCTCAAATAGCTCCAAGATATATTTGAAAATAAACTAAGGGATCTCATTCAGTCCACAGGCGTTCGGTCCACCGTCTCCCCACCTTTGTCTGATGGGGCAAGGTGAGGGGGAGAAGTCCCTAGGAAGCGCTCTACGGAGTTGATTTAGGTTGACTGTTGATAGTATAAATATAAATATATAGGTCGGAAGGAGTCTTAGTCTCCTTAACTCTATTACTTCCTCCTGTCAAGAGACATAAGTAAACCGATGGCCATTGCTCAAAACTATCCAATATACATCTTATTTATTTACCCCACCTACTTTATTTTTTCGATAAGCAACAACATAGTTAGGGCAGTGGATACAAAAATAGGCCATGACGGAATAACGTGAAAAACGGTGGATCGATTACACTGTGAGCATACCTCACGGTCTCCAAATAAATTAGTGTTTTGTTTTGTGTCTTTCTAAACTTTTCGGCGTTATTAATGTTTTGATAGGGGGCGGTCTAACCCCAGTCTAGTTAATTTCTAACGTCGACTGGTTTACCCGTTGTTAGAACCTAGAAACTGAGAGGGGTGGTCCAGATTTAAAGGCGCGGCATGTTGACTGCTGGCATTTTTTCATTAACGACAATGCGCGGTCTCACAATTTCGGCTGTGATATTTTCGACCATCCTCCCTACAGTCCTGCGTTGACTCCAAGTGATTCTTATCTACTCCCCAATATGAAAACTGTTTGGGTCACAGTGATTCAGAAACAATAATTAACACAAAATGGCTTCAGTGGCTGGCTACATGCACGGGCGGAAATATCCTACGAACTGGATATTGAAGAGCTGGTTCCTAGATATGATAAGTCTCTCAATGTAGCTGGAAACTATGTGGAATAATAGTTTAAAGTACGCTCTTTAAGACGTTTTTAGTGATATTTCTGTTAACGTATCGTGAAGATTTTTTTTAGAAAAATGGAACTTACTTTTTGGATAGCCCTCATAATTCAGAAAAGACAAAAATATAGTTTAAGATTACTGAGAAATTTAAAAAAAATCGAAAAATCATCGGATCACTGAATATTTGTCACAAAAGGCCTTAATCGTAATCATCTAATTAGTCATAACCAATGGAAGAGTTAATGGGTCAAGTAAGGTCTCGATTGTTTACAACACAAAACGATTATCTAATCAATTATCGGTGTCTTTAATCGATGAATTCAGTTACCTGTCCACCGACAAAACTAGCACTAAACAAACAACCGATTAATCGATAGTGCAAACTGCAAAGTTTACCGTATCACGGTGCAATATCGGACTCCGGTGAAGGGGTGGTTTAATTAGTGAGTTATCCGCGAACCGAGGCCGAGACACAGAACCTTGGGCGTAAAGGAATGACCAGTCACGACGTGGTAATGGTGAGCTGGTGGGAGATACCTGGGATACGAGCAGAACCGCCCAAGATAGGCACGTACCACCTACTGTAATACAATCCTCCTGGTATAATCTCAGATAAGAAATATATCTTTTGTATCATAGCACTACACAGCCCAAGGTTATAAAATATAACCTAAGGATATGTCTATGCTATATGTGGGTGTTAGCAATTTGCGAGATGTAAAATGTGTAACAGAAGTGACGTCATGTGAGAACAGCTGTTTGGAAGAACTGAAAATTATTTCATACATATCTATGATCTGAGCTATTTTTCACAGGGAATTAAATACTTTTTTGACAAGGTATTAGGAAATATTTTTTATGTGTATTTGGCCTGCAAATTAGCTTTGAGTTTTCCTAAAAAATAAGTAATTCTAGAGAGGTAAAGAACGGCACTAAAGTGTGAAAAAAATGAGCACAAAGGAAATAATAAAATTTAAGCTCAATTGGATGATTCATAGAGAATTCGAAAATGTTATACCCCTCATGAGGACTTAAAGTACTGTTGAATGAACTTCAGAAAATATGATACTTGGATTTACTTTTTAAATGAACCTTCGTTAAAGACTTGATGTCTTTGAACCATATCCTCTGAAGGAACAATAAGGATTAAAATATAAGGTTTCAAATAGAGAAACATTTTCTGTTAAAAGGTAATTAGGTAACCTGTTTACTAAAATGGTGACATTGTTAAAATACGCTCCCTTAAAATATAAACTGGTCTATTGTGAGAAACCGCAAAAGCTAAATTAACAATGGAAAAGTGCAATCAGAAAGGTTTTAAATTGTATTGGACCTCAATGAAGTAGTCTAGAATAAATTCCAATTTTCATAATCTATCATCATTAAATCCCGATTGGGTAAAACCACTACCAATTCAATAAGAGTTGAAACACCTTCGATAACCATATGGAGTCCAATCAGAACCGATGGCAAGCGCAATAACTGAAACAATCGTGTTGCACAAGAAGGAATGCAAGTCCGTTAACTGCTAGAGCGAGGTCAAAGGTCGCGACTTTCCCCGCCGATGTGTAGCAGACAGCCGTGTCGCGTGCGGGGGATCACGCAACGGCTGTAGTAAACATTTGCTGACCGTCTGATGAATCGATGCTGAACTGTGCCAGGATCTCAGAAATCGTGAGAAGCGAAGACTTGACTTGTAGGTCACTATAACAATCCGTTCCTCGATCAAACTGAGTTTGCTCCAATTTAGGTGATATCAGGTATACATAAGAAAGAATCGATTAACTGTAAAAGTTTCTGTCACATAAATCAACAATTATTTCAAAAACTGCCATTGAGAACCATACGAGTATATTATTTGTTGAAGTATGTGGATTAGCATAGCCGTAGACAAAATTGATGAGGTATTTCTCTGTGACCAAAAAAATCTGGAACTTTTTACATTTTTTAAACTGTACTATAAAAAATATTGGATAAGTATCATACTATGATAATTAGCATAGACGCAATGACAATCAAGATCCAAACTCAGGTAGCATACAGTGAACCCAATGTTCTTTATGGCTTTGTGCAATGTGCAGTGTAGAAAGTTCCTCTTGATTATGACGTTGCAATGCTCGTTACCCGTTTCACCTCACAGCAGGGGACAATTACTCAGGTAACACGTGAGCCACATAACACCAACAAAGCGACAAGATGGCGTGATAGCGTCTGCGTAGCACGTGGTGTTTCCCGCGTCTTTGTCACCGCGAGCGCGATTGCGCGGGAAAGTAAAGATCAAGGCAACTCTAATCTGTGGGCGTGATTCAGGTCCTTTCCTGACGAATGACCGATGCCGGCAATACTTAACAAGATCGGCCTGTCTCCCTTGTACCTGAATGGGTCTGGTCGGCTTGGCAACGACATGGACTCCCTCAAATGTCAATATGGAAATAAATTTAGGTTTATTGCTGCACTTTAAATTTATTGTTCGCATGAAAACGATTCCTGATACCGTTATCCAGGAGCTAGTGACTTTTGAAATTTTCCTCACCACATGTTCGTGAGAATGCAGTTAAATTTTAGTAGCACGTGATATTATTGAAATTAATTTTATTTTCAACTTTTGGTGAAACTTTAAATGCTTATTATAATATATTAAGTTACTTTAGGATTGGAATATGTTACACAGGAAATAGGTGTTTACTGAAAGAGTGTGGTTTGGAGGCAAAGTGTAAGGCAAAGGTTGGGAGTGCGGGAGTTACCATGCGAGCCCGGTAAACACATTTCTGACGAGAAACGTACGACACTTAGGCCAAACTATCCAAACCAGAAAACAGAAAATTGTCAAAATCCATATAACATTTTATGTACCCCCGTATTCCCTGCAGATCTCAAAAGTAGATTAAGAATCCGATGCACATTTCGCCATGAGGTGTGGCATCTTCAAGCGGTGAAAAGCTATTTTCAAGGGGTATAAAGTTAGTCATAGTCTATTAAACACTACTAAATAGAATAGTGTTTGTCGACATAGTTGAGTAACTTTATACCCCTTTAAGATGCCACACCCCGTTGCGAAATGTGTATTAGTAGTGGGTTCCTAAACTACATTGGAGCTCTATAGGCAATAGGAAGGTAAATAAAATTGTGTGTATATAAAGGTCTCCAAAACTGGATGTACTCACTGGTTAAAATATTAATTCCAGGCTTAAAGGGTTATAATTATATTAGTGTATACACAGTCAACTAATTATTGTCATTAGTTAACAGTCTGTTACAAATATTGCCAGGCATTTCTGGTAAACAACTGTCCATAGGACAAGGACAGATAGTTTACTAAGAGATTAAAATGGAGTAAACAAATATTTTTATAAAGAATTTAAAGTAAAAATACATATGTAAACGTGTTAAAACAGGCGGGCGAAAATATATTATTTAATGAAAAACATTCAGTTCCAACGAAACCTAAAACTGTTTGGAGTAATAAAAATGTAAAACAGTTATTTGACTATATTGAGAAATATTTATCAATGTTGCGAAATGAAAATAATTTTGAAACGTTTAACTGAACTGCAATAATTATAGATAAAATATAGATACAAATTTTTGCCAGTTTTACGTTAGTTGGTGCCTTGGTTGAACGTCGTGACACAGGCGTCACTGTCCTCAACGGTGAAATGTCATGAAATGAAGCAACCTCTTGACGCTTCATAAAAGACAGGAAGTCTTGCCTCCATTCATTACAAGATAGCCACTCAATGGACATAGCGTCTAGCTGACGTAAGAGAAAGCGATTCAATATTATGCAAGATCGATTGTTTCATTGCATTCCACCGTTGACGAGGGACAGACGGACTCAGTTACGCAGAGTATTGATTCGATATGGCATTCGGTAGTGATACGGATCGAACATTCGACACATCCGGTGACAATAGGATGGTTCTTGTGCAATCGGACTCGGGATACTCAGGCTTCCGCAAGGTCCACTCTTCGGACCGCTCCTGTTTACAATTACGCGCCGGGTGTGGTCTGTCGCGTCGCGTATCGAATGGGAGCGATCCGCTATCCTGCCGAACTGGCGTGTCACAGATGGAAAAATCCGTTAAAGAAGGAAGTACAAGTAATCGTAGAAGATGACAAGCCTCGAGAGCTGCAGAGTATTTCACCTTCATATTGAGAGTCAAACCTAATCTAAATATGTTTAACCAAAGATTTTCACTAGTAAACACATAGTAGCTTTGTAATTTGAATAGTAGTTCAAATATTAAAGGTATGACTTAAATGAGCTCTGAATAAAAACTGATCTCTCCTTCCAAAGCTTTTTATAAGTTGGGGGTGTGTTTTACACTATCAAAGTTGAATCATTTATTTTTCTTGTAATTAAAAAATCGAATGTTCTAAAAAATAGCTGATTAGCTAATTTTAACTATAAAACAGCTTTAAATCATAGCTAAATTTCGTTTCACTTCATTATACATAATAAAGATTATTTAAAATATTTTTTCATAAATGAGTATCTATTTTTGTCAAAATGGAAACAATCAAATGTTATGGAGTTGAAAAAGTTATAATAGGTTGAAAAATGTATAATTTAAACGTAACCATTTGAAGTAGTAATAAATAAATCACTTCAAAGCTACTTCCTGTCAATAAAACATATTTCCCGCACTTTCCCCGCATCAAATCGGTACATCGAATGCGTGACGTATGAAAGCAGATGACATCTCCATTCAACAATCGATTGTGTTGACAGTTGTTTTACTTTCCCCATTCAAAATCAGCTGTTTCACGCCTCTAACCATTCTTTCCACACATCTTCCTACAGCAATCTTCTGTCGATTACAGCAAACAGCTGTTACATACCCACACCGTTTATTTGGGGACACCACTTACACTTATGGAGAAGTTTGCGGGAAAGGTAAATTCAAGACTTTCAAAATCTCGAAACCGAATAAATTGCCTTGCAGAATCGTTTATTGTAATGTTATGGAGAAACTCTTAGAAAATGTTATGACATTTGTAGATTTTTGAAAGCTAAGCTAAAGCTGACCTTCATTCTTCATACATGAGATTTCTTTAATAGCATTGGAAACGACTTCGCGTGTAAAAATCCAACGTGGTTACCGAATAAAATGGCAGTAGCTTGATTAATGGATATTGCTTGTATATTATTTTCATCATATAGCTTTTCACTATGTCGCATTAAACACACATAGTGACATAAACGTATTAAAAACGATTATCACAAATCAATTGTTTGATCAAAACGAAAACTATTGGTTTCCTCGAGTCACTGGCCATTTGAAAGCGCATCCCAACATTGTTTCAGCTCAATGGATCTCTCTCAGGCTATTAATGTCTAACGTTTGGTAATCATACATCATATTACTAACCAGGATTATTTTAGATTGTATGTGTATAAATATATGGATTATTAATCTCTTGGAAATTAAATACTTTGTTAATAAAAAGGGTAAGGATGCTTGTAACGTTCACACAGTAACACAGTAACAGTTTGAAGGTCGCATCAGTACCTCATTAGTAACCAACTGACTACTTATTTAGCCGGGACCAACGGATAAAGGTGGTGCGAGAAAAAAATTGACCGTCTTAAAAACACATTAAAAAGTTTAACTTTTTTTGTTGCATCTTAAATATGTTTTGGCATAATGTTGTCATGTTTTTGGTGAAAACGTTTTGAGTTACAGGGTGATTAATTTCGAAATTTGGTGTTTTTCATGAAAGGAGTGTGGAAAAATACTTTATACTCTTGAGCTAAATTATGAGAACGTAGATGAATGAATAACAGACCTTTTTCACGTAACCTATGTGAAATTTTGAAATAAAAAAATTTCGTGCACTGGCCACATTATTTTATCCAATAATCCTATAAAATATGTCATTTTGGAGGTCTAAGAAACGGAATTGTCATCTTAAACAGGTCACTCAGGAAGCTTGTATTTAAAAATCACACATTCGTAACAAATAAGCGACACTAGCGCTGACTTGTTGTCCTTAACGCCGCTCGCACCGCCTTACGTGCTTTCCGTAGCACGGTGGCGGTAAGAGATACGAATTGCATATAAGTCAACAGGGAATCAAACCCGAGTCTATTGAATGGCATGCCAATACTCTACCCACTAAGCTATAACAACTGCCACCAATATTAAGTTCAATAAAAACATAAGCTATGCTAGAACTGTATATAATAAAGAGCTGATCTTGCAATTTATGAACAAATTTTATATATTATTTAAAAACACAACCCTTTCCATCTCACACATTGGCCAAAAGTCGATTTAAAAAAATAAAATTAACTTCATTTTCAGCTTTATCGTTTCACGCTATAGGTATCCTATAAAATAAAATACCGTTTCACTGAAGTAAATGTCAATTCCAGCAATTTGTAAGGGGAATAACAATAAATACAGAAGCAGAGAAAGTGATATACAGAGTGCGGAGTTATGAGACACGTACTGTGAAAGCCCATACGGCACGACGTCTATCGTCTATCGCCACTCGAGTACCGGACGGATGCTGGGATAAACTCCGTCATGTCCTACAAGACGCTTAAGGGGAAACCTGCACATTATCAATCAACATTAAACCTCCTTTCTCGTTGGAACTATCACTCGTCATTTATTAGGTTTTAAAGCGTTTTAGAAGATAAAATTATCGTAATGGTACATTCCGTACGTTGTATTTTGAAAATTTTCTACACCAATGGAATGTTTTCGATATTATGGGAATAGTCTAACCCCTTCTA
The DNA here is from genome assembly GCA_023375725.1 of Nephotettix cincticeps. Lineage (NCBI taxonomy): Eukaryota > Metazoa > Arthropoda > Insecta > Hemiptera > Cicadellidae > Nephotettix > Nephotettix cincticeps. Next base: position 24,573,258 of record CM041788.1, on the reverse strand, counting down.
TTAATGTCATTATTACTACCGAATGTAAACCTGTTGTTAGCTAGTAAATTAATTAATTGCCCAGTTACAAAGAGTGTAAGAATAACTGCTTTTAGTATACTCTACTTTTTAATAATAATATTAATGTTTATTTTGGGGTTTATATAAAATAATAAATGATTTTTATAAATTATCAGGAAAAAATGTTATACAATCGTGCACGTCTGGTCAGCACCTAATCTGTGCCCTATATGACTGGAACGGTGTACTTTTATCTGTTGATTTTCCGAAAATTAGTTACAAAAATACCACCCGGTTAAATTGTGTATAAGAGCCCTATGATTAAGTCGTTAAAAATTTCAAGTCTTTACCTATTATGGTTTCTAAAAAAATGTACCTATGTTAACATTGCGAAGTATAAGGAGGTCTGCTTCCCTTAACCAGCTGTTATTAAAAAATCTTTCGCTTTTCAACCTTAATTTTTAACTTGAATAATATTGATATTTAAGATATACAATATTAAATATAAACAGCCACGTCCCTCTACACACTCTCAATTGAATAATAAAACACTGCTAAACATAGTTTTATGTTACGAATTAATAAACAAACAATGTAGACGATAATACTATACGTTTTAATTAGTTTTACGTAGCTCATTACCTGAGTATCATCAATTAAGGTCATAAACCTTGCTGAGGGTGGACACAATGCTATCTAGCGATAGCCCTAGCTGGGTGTGGTTGGGACATATCTCGGTCACCAACACACAGACGTGGTAGGTCAAAGGTAAACGGCCACAGACGTACACAATCCCTCCCTCGGCCCTGGGACGACTATGGAAGTAAATAGTAATACGTTTCAATATGGGTATTGCTAATCATATTCAAGTAATATTAAAATCTAAATCATCATATTTCTTATTTCAGTTTTTAAACTGTCTTTCTTATCTAACTAATTCTGTCTGAAATTAAAACATACGTAATGCTCTTGGAAAAAATGCAATGAAAGGGAAGCAGATGGTACATCGTGCATAGTGATCTAGATTTGGTTAAGATGATAGTGATATGGATTTGGTTTTAATATTGATGTGAGTGATCTGTGATAAGAATCAATAACGTAGTGTAGTTTAAAAGCAAAACGTTATTTTGTTGTTAGATAATGTCGTAGCAAAAACATATTCCTTCTTCCAAATGATAAAAAGTAAGTATCATCCATTTCCAAAGACTCAGAAATATCAAATAAGTTTATACAGCAAGAACACGATTAATGTTGAATCTACTTCAGTTCTTTAAACGAACTCGTAAACACCACATTCTCTAGATCCCATTCTCTTTACAGATTTACATCAGACATATTTCACAAACTAATTACGATCCAGTCACAACCAAAGGTATCCCGCAGACGGCCGAAACCGCTAATAAAGAGAAGTGGACCGAGACAGCACCCCTGAGTCACGCCCTCACAATCTGACCACGTGTGGCGCAACAATCGTAACAGAAACGTTATAGAACCCAAGAGGTCAATAAATTTTAGTCCTTATCACTCGGGTAACGACGAGCCACAAAAGGTTCAGTGGAAACATTCGTGATTGCATCGCTCCAGGCGGATCATGTAAATCAAACAAAAATTGATTCCAATACCCGCCCGCTGCGTGGTGGCCCCAGGGCTTGTAGATCGACAACGGTTAATACGACCATTAACCCCAATCATGCAAAAGTTAATAGAGCTATTATATCATTACGAGTATATTATTGCATAAACACTACTGGTCCTCTGTATTTAGAAGGGGTTAGCAAGAGCTTTCGGCGATGAAATAATCATAGTGTAGTGGTAATCGTGGGGTTGCTGGGATGACGTATTGAAAGTTTCAATTCAGAAACTCATTCCTATTTTTCAAACCCATTCCGATTTTGGCCTAGTAGTAAATTAAAGCAAGAAAAATCCATTTTCAACATCAAAATGGCTCTCTAAACATGTATTGTGAGAAGTTTACTTATTTAACAAAAAATATTTTACTAAAGTTCACTCATGAAAGTTAAGTTAAAAGTAGTTTTCTGGATGAATCTAAAGCATAATAATGTTATGAGTTGATGAATATTACAAACTAGCTGGCCCGGCGAACTTCGTAACGCCTGACAGTAAATACAGATTAACTTTAAGATTGGGCATGTTCTGAAGTCGAATACCATTACGGCTTCATTGTGAAAGGTTATATATTCTGGGTCGCGGCATAGTGAATAACAATACTGAAACGATAAGACATATTAATAACATTCCCATTAAACAAATAAATCTGAGTGGATTAATTCACAATTTTCAAATCCAATCCAAACCCAAAACAATACTAACTGTAATACGGCTTTTATAGGAAAGATATTCGACAGCTGATAATTAAAATAAACGTAAATATATAAACATTGTAATTATTTTTTAAATTGTCAACATATAAACACGTGACTTTTAATCAGACAGAAACTAAAAAGATAAATACATAATCCCCCAAAACCGTTAACTATTAACTATTAACCGTATAGACAGCTAATAAAGCTGTTTATTTTGTACAGTACATATTTACTTCATAGTGTTACAATAATGAATGATTCAGATGGCATTGGATAGTAAATAAGCATATTGCTAATGGAAAGTAAACCAATCAGCTGTAGCTAAGAAATCAAATATTTTCATTGTAGACATTTTGTAAACAAACTTACTCTCCATAAGGTTAACATTAGAAATTTAAAACGCCATAAAATGGAAACTTATGGGGTTTTCGAAAATATTTTTTCACTAAAACCTTCCCGGACACATGTAGATGAGCAACTTCCTAAAATTTCATGGCGATCGAATGAGTAGTTTGGCAACGCATAAAGGACAAACAGACATACATACATACATACATTCATTCAATTTTATATATAGAGATAATGTTGGTTTATTATGGCATTAATTTATTAATGCATATTTATGACGAACCAAATTTATTCTATGTGTAAAAAGAATTCAATCTCCAAATCAATTATTACTACAAATGGCAAGCATATCAAAGAAACATCACTTTATACTTTTAAATTTAATGTGACGGAATATTTATGGCTATTAAGTGGTATACTATCCCTTTAAATATATCAATCAATTAATTTGGTCCTATATATTTCATCACAATATTTGACAGAAGGCATATATCATTCTGTTCTTCTTGCTGATCTTGAATGTTTTTTTTTAAATTCAACCCTAGAGTAAAATTTAGTTTCATACTAAAGTTTAAATAAAATTATACAGGCAAAAAATATATGAGTACCAAAGAAATTAGAAGCAGTAACCATAAAATATAACATTTTCCTGCTAGACAAGAATAAAATCTTTACTGACAATGAATGACTTGTTCTTTAAAAATACCCTTTCGCTGTTTACTTTAGTGATTGACGTGTAACATGAAAAGTCACCGTTATGTCCTTGTTTCATAAATGTCAACCAGTGTTAACACACACGACAATGTGTTTTGAGCGAAATAGGAGAACATAACGGGACCCAAGACCGATCCTTGAGGTACCCCTTTCCCTATTGTCCCATAATTAATCCACTCGGCCGCTCGTGGCTCGTCGCACTGCTGTTGCGTCACCAGGGAAGTGCTGTATTGACAGCTGCTGCCATCGCCACGCTCCTTTCCCTCTTTGTCCCCTCATCTGAATCTAGACAGTCCGCAGTCTAACAATCACTTGAGCAACCACGCCACGCCGCCGGCTGCCGTCCAACCGCCCTCCATGTTCCATTTCCTCCTTCACGCCAATTACCTCTATTCTTTCCCTTCTCCACGAAGCTGTGTTTTATGTAAAGTATACGGTACAGGTCGTAGCTGTTGTAACGTTACGGGATTATGTTCTTCATTTTTTCACCGATGTTTGAGGTGTTTTTGTTATTGTGACATTTCAGGAATTGCTAGAACGGGGATTGTATTTTTATTTCTGGAGAGATACAGGCTTAGGCAACAAAAGGTTGTCTGATATGTACATTTTGTAATACAATCATAATAATTGTTTTACTTGGTATGATGTTTAAGGATTACAAATCAGCTGCCACAATGCACAATTTGGTCTTAATCTCACGTGTGTCTCATTAGCGGTAACCTCCTAACTTTCTCCTCAACAGCTTAAAATATTAAGTAATCATTCAACAGTGTGTTCTAAGTATTATTATTCAAATAGTTAATTCTCGAATGACCAATGACTTTAAATAAACTATGCTAGTCATCTCTATTTTTAATGGGATAACCATTCTGTTCAAACTACCTATACTACCTAACTTATAATGTTGATATTTTTATATAGAAATTCCGTCTAGTTTACTTTATAGGTAAATATATTTGTTAACTAAAAATATAGTTACAGCCGTCACTATATCCATTAGTTTGGATAATCGGGATCCCAATAGTTCATGTTTTATAACATATCCAATTTTCCCAAAGTTAAGTCTTGGAATATTTGTGACACAACAATTATTATATTATAAGTTTAATTTTCATAACAAAACATGAGGTACGTTCAAGAACAGTTCCATATGCAACAACCAATAACTAATCTTCATGAGCAACAGACTAGTAGACAATCAGCAAGAAATAGTTAATTTGCCGGTAATGCGGTTGCGGCGAACCACACAATCGAGATTCACCGCACACGGCATGCAACAAGACTGCCATTTGGCACCACTTCTATTCCAATTCAACTCCTGTAGAGTTATCGCTATTAGAAGAGAGAAAAAAGTGAAAGAATTTCAGGTGATTTTCGTGCACCAATCTAAGGTTTCGTCATGTTTTGGTTGAGGTCGGCGGACCCTCCCTGTTGGGCAACGGCGGCTCATACCCCCCGGTTCCTACCCGGACTGGCGCGTGACGAGGGTCGCCATCGGTCACGACCTCCACGGACCTAGACGCTAATTGAGAACTGCAGAAGTTGATTAGCAGCGCTGCATGCCGGAACGACCCATATTCTGGACGGCTGGCCATTCCTCGTTACAACCGTTACTGAAGTATTCCGGATTATAATTTATCCCTAATTGAAATCCTTGTTAATTCCAACTAATTGTCTGTTCCTCTAACGGCCAAAGTGAATGTTCAAGTTTTTCCTGATTGAATGACTAACGGGGTTAAAATTGCTACTCGTCGGACTGTGTGCACTGAAACTTATATTTCTTTGGATCGGCTTTCACTAGAGCAGATTTATAATGCCGTCACTACGCAGCACGTTTCAGTTCTACTGGTTTATGTGAGTGGGGTAGCCTTTGACCCTTGGTATGTAAATACAAGTTATGAGTGAAGGTAATTTTCATGAAATTTCTTTAGCCTTAATTATTTGGTTCCCATAAAATATTGTCTGGTGTACCTGTTGGAACACCATATTTAGTGTTTAAAATAGATTTAAAATATATTGAGCTCTAACAATGTAAAGATGTATTTATTGTGATCATATCTGGATTGTCAATAGTTTGATGACTATTACTAATGATGTTGGTATTGAGAAATTCAGAGGTTTTGATATTAAGGTCAATTAAGAAATGTTGAAAATCAATACAGAATAGCAATTATATAATTTTAAATTATTTAATAAAAAAAGATTCTTTATACTATGCACAATTTGAATATTAACCAATTGATAAAACGATACACCAAATTTGTCCACTTAGTGACGCACGACGAGCAACTGAGGCGAGGAAAGTCAAACACAATTTACGTCGGTGGACACAGATGTGAGCAGATTGCTCTCCAACAAACCCTCGCGCTTACGTCACACGCGCTCAGTGCCGTACATGTGATGCACATATCGATTATGAAATGCGATATTCATCCGATGGATATCTCCCGTCACTTGCGAATATCCGGTTACCGATTAACTACTACAACGGCGAAGCGTAAACAGTGTTAACTCGCATAGTATCTTGTATCATGATTACCGATCGGGTGCGATGTATGGAAAATATTGCGCTCAAGGTGCATCGAAATGGCGATGTAATGAGATTACTTGCAGGTGTACTGACGTGAGTAAAAACACTTGTAGTCCTGTTTGTGCTACCATTTTGCCGGTACTTTGTCTTTAATAAATGTTATTTTTAACAGAATGTCTTCAGTGGTATTTCCAAAAGTTTTACTTGACATTGAAGTGTAACTAGTAGTTGTAATTACGATCAAGTGGTTACAAATAAAAATAAATTTATTTTTTTTTCAAAAGGTTGTGTTTTCTACGAAAGGTTGCACGGTATTTGACGATATTAAAGATAAAAAGTAGAAACAGTATTTTTTTAAACCTATACACAAATATTTTACAATTTAACTTTTTCAAACCGTGAATGAGGAAAATTGGGCAATATTCCTAATTTTCCACAACTCCTTGCTATTCATTTAAAGCACGCTTTTCTTTTCATTAGTGACATGGATATGTCTAAGTGCTGGGGTTGAGGGGGTTGTTAGCGATTTGAGAGACACAAGAAGAGTAACGAAACGAAAGAAGCTTATGAGAACGGCCTTGCTCATATGGTTTTGAGAACAATTGTTTAGAGGAACTGAAAACATTCCATTCAGACATATCCATGAGCTAAGCTCTTTATTACAGAGAAGTAATTACATTTATATTTCTATGAAAGTTTAAATACATTTTATATACTGTAGTTCTCTACTCTTTTCTTTAATATTTTACGTTTTAAAATAGAAATGTGCCCTACAGTCGAAAGAAATGTTCCCTTGAATTTGTGTTGTATGCGGTTTACAAGTGTTTTCAAATTAGTTACCGTTGTATATATTTGAGGCTTGCTGGTGACAGTAGAGCACACAAAGAGTTTTAGACTACTCCAGGAGGCAAGCCTGCCGAGTCAACAGCTGTCATCTGCCATGATTGGCTGTGATCCTGGGGACATGCACGGGCGCCTCCTCACCTGTCGTCCGCCTCGACAACCCAGACCGGAAACCGAGGCCACTTCCGTCTGCAGACTCAGCATTGTGGAAGGACAAGAGTCTTCAGAATGTGGCGAAACTATTGGGTATAACCGCTGAACGCAAATATAGTAATAGACTACAAAACTAATACATATATGTTCTAACTAGTTCATAAATTGAAGCAGTTTTGTTTTAAGAGCAATAATAAAAAGGTTATTCAATCATTTGACGGATAAAATGTTGATATATATTGAATAAGCAAAGTAAACGTTGACCTTATAATGGCTCATTGCTATTGTAAGGGCTGAATAGGATTCTTCACCTTCATTCAGTCGTGTGGCTGTTATACCATAAGTTCTTGGCCTTATGGTATCACAGCGCAGTCAACAAAAGAGATGTCCCACTTTTAGATTGCTCTAATTCGTAATAATATTTAAATATTTCAAAGATTTCCATACCCTGTATTAATTTTTTTATGTATATTTTCATCGATCTTGTTGTTAGGTTCTTTGCCTCAACAGAGCCAATGTCTGTAAAACATTTTGAGGAATAAATTGAATTGAATATCCCAAGGACTTGAAGGGTTCTAAGAATATGACTAAGGACCTAAGGACATGTGGGGGTTGAGGAATGATCAACGGTACGAGCTTGTGACGAGTGACGAACAGGAAGGCTCTAAGGACTCAACAAGTGGCCGTGGACGTGTATCGTGTTCTACGGTAATTCTATCCGAAGACTGAGCAGTGTGGGAGAGCCGGCGCCCGACCGCAGCTGGGCCTGTGTCCTGTGATCCTGTGATCCTACACTTGCGGCTTCCATTCAACAACCTCTGCTGCACCCCCATATGCACATCAACCTCCATATACGAAAAAATAAATGAGTGATACGAAGAAGGCTTATGAGACGGTTCTTTAAACTACCGTTAGATATAACCAAAAGTCAACTTGATTAACATACTTTTCGAAGATATGTTGCTGGAATCCTAAGACACGGTTTAAAGCGTGCTTAAGGATTAGTCAGTTCGTTTTATTATTACAAAACGAGAGATAAAGATGTTATACATTCAAGGTTTTGGTAATTCCAAAACATAAACTAGACTATTTACTGTATCAACAAAATCAATTAACTTACTTAAAAAACGTTATTAATTAAATTTCTAAATAAAAATAAAAAGTCCAAGTATTCATTAATTCAAACGGTTATATTTTGTATCATAGTATTCCCAAAGTTTAATGGCAACAATCTACCGAATTCTTAAACTACGAGTTAACAAAATGGAAACATAATTGCTAGTATTGTGCATTATTAGTAATAAATGCTTTTAGTTTACATCAGAAAATTTATCTACAAAAATGCATCAACCAGTCAATGGAGAAAGGCATTTTTATTGGCAGACGATGAAGTGAACCCAGAAGAAAGTTGAAGAATATTGCCTCTTGTGGTGAGGAGAGTGAGATTATCTTGGTTCTAAATATTAATGACTATGGAGAAATCAGCCACTATTGATTGATTTAGGAAACGTACAAGTAGAAAGTATACGTAAAATAAAAATTTCCGATAAAGTATTCGCCTTATAATGTAATCTCCCAAACACGATTGAACTTGAATAGGCAATAACGAACAACTGATTTTTTAATGAGGATGTTTCATTTTAGAGCGTAACTCAAGCCTTAATTAGTATATTTCGCAACTAGGGCCAAAAATTATGTTTTACAAACCCGAGATCTTTTTAGTTCGAGACGTCGACAAGTCGAAAACTTGAAAAGGTCGAGGGTCTGCCAAACATTTTCGGCTCGAGGTGCAAACGTTACTTTTCATCATACTACTCTAGCTTGTAATCATTACAAAATTATTAAATTTTAAAAGTTTTTTAAAAATAAAGAAACATAAAGCTTATAAACGGAATGACCCATCAGCTGTCATTCTTTTTATTAATGTAAATTTTGAATGTACAGCTGTATATTTCATCACTAGGAACAAAAACGGGCGTTTTTGATACAAGTAAGGCGAGTATGTATCAAAAAGCCAATTTTGGGCCGTGTGATGAACTATATTAAATAAAATGAAACAAAACTCGTACAACGTAAATTATTACCTGATTTGGTATCAAAAGTAGTCGACCATTTTTGTCTCTTAATAATAATCAGCTGTTATGTTACTTACGTTGTAACAGTTCTTTCTTGATTCCCGATTGCCTGTTTAGGTTATGTCAGTTATTATTATTGATAATTCGTTCTCAACCATTCGATAGTTCGATTTAATAGTCGATTACCAATTTCACAATTACTATTTGGAACGTTCTAAATACACAAAAAATCGATAGTGATTGTTGCAGTTACTTTATCGATTATATACACTCGAATGCAGACCTCAAATCAAAAGTACTAACATCGATGATCTTTTGCGGCATAGGACTTAAAAAATCAACATAATAATAGGTTTAGTCCTAATAAGAAAAAGAACAACATTTTCTCTTCAATATATGTGTCTGAAATAGCGGTTTGTGAAGCAATATGAAGAAAACTCTTTTACTGGAGCCGATTTTAGCGGTTTTGTAGGGTTACTTAACTTCAAAAGTAAAACTTACATGAATACACAAAATATGGTGTAAGATAAAATAAAATAAACAATTATATTGTCTGCACACTGCTTAAAAATATAATATTTTGGAATTTTTACGTTTCATTTCCCAAAAACCTCTTTGATGGATTTTACCACAATTCCTGTCTGTCTGTCTTTATGTAACACTGAACGAGGTCTTTTGTACCGATTTTCGGTGAAAATGGAAGCACGAACTATGATGAAATTTATTTTTGTTATTCTATAACCTTTGGAGAAGGGTTTTGGACCCAAAACGTTTTTTGAAAAGTAATGAGCTCTCAAAACCCCAGTTTGGAGCGATGTAAGTAACATTTACTTCTAACTTTACTAATTATGTGATCTTGTAAAGTGATTAACAAAAACGAAATAACCAGCTGTAAAATTTATATTAATTATAGATTGTTTACATTGATCATTAATTTTAAACCTATTTCAAAACTATACTATATAATGTAACAGTCATTGTAAAAAGCTTTAATGTGATTTTTCACGTTGGGTCATACAACCCTTGCGAAGGAATGGCTTACAGCTAGTAATACTACAAATACATTCATACCAGCGATTCCTTTGCTTTGCCTCGTTGAAAAAGAGATAAAAAAATAATTACTACAAGAGTAGTGGAGAGAATAGAGAATTGACATGAAAAGTGACATGAACCAGAAAACTGTGTCGTCCAACCACAAAGTAAACCACTGGTATAAGAGTTTTCAACTATGCTATTGACACAGTAACAAACACAGCTGTCATTTACGAACCATTACCCCAGACAGAAGGACACTCCAGCGCAATCTAGTGGCATATCTAAGTAACGGCGGCATTAAGGTAAAGAGCAATGTCGGAACAATGGAATCTGCGCAGTCCTGTCTATCAAGCGACGTACTGTCGTGCCGAGCACAGTAAACTACTAACTACGCCCATCGAATAAATCAATCTTGAATTATTTATGAAAACACTTATCTTAAAAGAGCCAGTGCATTTAATTTATATTCTAAGCTTTCTTGTACATTCAACATAAATCATCTGCACAGTGCACAGTGTGTTAAAGTGTGATAATTACGTTAGTTTAAAATTTCCTCTCTATAGTTTTTACTTGAAAACACTGCGCAAATCTGTTAAACTCATTAAAAATTACAATTTTAATTTTGGAACAAGTTACTTTCTCTGATTTTAAAATATAGATCAAGCGTGTTTATATCAAATTTCCAATGGACACTTAGAGATATAGATGTGTACTAACGTAAGAATAGCATGCGAAGTGCAGAAGTGCTTATGTGAAGAAAAGTGACGTCAGAAGAGTAGAAAGATGAAGGTAGGTAAAGTTAGCTATAAAATTGACTTCAAGAGTAAAAATTATTAATAATTATTACGAGTTGTTTTTTTCAAATTTAACAATTAAATTGAACTTTTACTATCACTATTCATGTCGTTTAAATGAAAGCTTAAATGGTTTAGCCCTATTGTGAGATTATATTGTTTTAGTTAGTTCCAAGGAATTCAATAAAAATCCTACATTTTTGGTAATAAAGGGATGAACAAAGAACAGGAAGGAACAAAAGTGTACAGAAATTCAACAAATATATCCGATGAGACATTGGTCATTTAGCAGTACAGTATTCCTTTTCCTTTTTAGAAGCTAGGTGTGATAACCGATGAATGGAAGCTTTTGAAACTCATTTAAAAAAGCTCTTAAAAATCCATACCTTGATATAAAGATTTTCTTATAGAGTTTTATTTTTAAGCAAAATTTGGAGTTAGATACAGAACTGTAACATCCCTACTACTCATGCGCCCTCACCGAGAAAGCTAGGATGTAAAAATAGATAAGAAATCAAAATTGCATTTGTGGCAGGACACGGTTTGTGTATTTCAGTAGGGCTACGGGAAAAAGTTAATTTTGAACTTAATCAGGAATTTGCTTCAAGTAAAATGAAATTAATACATTAAACTAAAAAATAAACAAACAAAGAATAGAGGATAAATGATGGCTTATCAAAACTAGATACCAATGTTGTAAAACTCACACCAATTTAAGGTAGAATATGGAAAGTACTGAAGAATTATATTCACCTATTGGCCATCAGTGTGGGTTCATGTCTTTTGTAGGGTGATTCAGAACTATTCAACAACCTTTGGGGTATTGATTATGGGTATCTATAGTATTTAAATTCACATTTAAGGCATCTTAGGTTTTTGTGAAAAAATATATGAAAAACAAAATGGTGGCTCTGTGTGTGGTTGAACACTTTAGGATGATTTATATGTTATATTTTATATACGTTATAGAGATTTATGTTTATTTTATAAACATCCCAAATCAATACGTTAAAAGGATTTTATGTTTAGGTTTAGTTTGATAAACTTTGGAACTTTATTTTTTAATATAATGGTAATGTCATTCCTTATCATGATACAGTATGTTAAAGGAAAAATATCTTCAGAGACTCCTCTAGGTGTCCTTAGATTCTAACTCACTCCGAGTAGGAATGTATCTTGTCCCGTCCCACTTACTCTACTTCCTCTACAGCATGTTTCAAGTTACCTTGGGCCTGGACCATGGCCAACAGCAGGGGGAGGGCCGCCAGCAGCCGCCAGCCCCTCGTCTCTACCCGTCCCTGACGCAGCATGACACTACACACGTCCGACTCACCGACGTCCTGAGGCGGCGCATTGGGCTATCTTGGCTGACCTGCGGATCAAACACATTAGTCAGCCTCTTAGTAAAAGGCGAGTTCAATTATTAAATTTTACCAGTTGCACAGTAAAAGAAATACATATTATGGTATACAATATATTTCCTTTTTAACTAATAACCTTTGTTATTATTTCTCTTCAATAATAGTTTTCTTTCAACATAAGTTTTCGGTAATTTTTATAAAACTTAAAAACCAAACAATTTTATTGATTCAGGATATATTAAATTTAGATTATATTAGAGTAGCCTAAGAAGGAGGAATGGTCTTAAAATGTTTCACGTATTACAAGTATTATAAGTTGTGAAAAATCCTAAATAACATTCTCTTTCTAAAGTTTACTGTGTGTTCTATGTTTTCACTAAGATCTTAAATTGTTTTTGTCTCCGAAATTGGTGATTTTTTTACATAACTATCCTTAACCCCTGCAAATATTTGATTGTGACGTTTTCAGTTGAGGTTGATGTCAAATAGCTGTATTATGTTTAATCATATAACGTAGACTATGTCCGCTTATTTTTGATATAATTAGAAAATGACTTAAACCTATCCAATTATGTTTCTGTAAGTTATAATAAGAGTAGCATATTCTCATTGTTTTAATTCAAGAAGTAATTTTAGTAGCAATCCAAAATATATTACAATATTATTTATACATTCAAAACGAACGTAAGCAGACCAACAGGGACTACGAACACATAAACCCTGTAAATTACACCTGTCAGATTTATATGACAATAAATTTGAATGACTTCGTAAAACCGTCGGTCGACCCACTTCCAAGCGTTGCTCAACAAAGAGCACGAGTCGCAAGTGAGTTATTCACCGCTTGTTGTGTTGACTGTTGTCTCCGAAGAAAGAATCACGGACTCAGCAAAAACAGAGACAATCCCGGTACTTCAAAGAGAACAGCTGTTCGCTGCAGATTGCAGATTGCAAATTGCCATTAGCAGTTTGAAATGAAAAAAGGTGCATCCTTGTGCAGGTCTCAACGGAAAATTACTTTTTAATACTGTATTTCGTACGTCCACATTATATAAATGATGGTTTATTTATTACTTACTTGAAAATTTATATTGGTAGAATAAAATACACAACATCATTTAAAAAAAGGATATAATTTTTAACTCTTAACTCTATGTAATCATATCGGTCTTTTATTCTGATTTTTTGACATTTTTAAACAAAGCACACTGTTACAAGAATAACTGTTTTGAAATATTTAATCTCTTGACTAAAACTGAAAATTGTATAACATTTATTATTTTAGAGTGTGTTTAGGTTTTCTTTGAGGAAGTTGTATAAAATTCCTTTAAGATATGTAATGATAATCTTACTTCCTTTTATTAAAAATTCTTTCATAACTAATATTAAGGGAATTTTGATTATTAATTTATTACGCTACTTATACGACTTAGTAGTGCATACTTGTGAAGAAAGCTAGCAGCAGCACTGCGAAGAGCATGCTATGCTTACAACATACCGTTCGTTATACTAGAACGTTACAACAAAAGCTGTGACGAGGACGCAAAACATCCTCAAAGGAATGTAAAGGCTACTCATATACTATTCTTAGACATACTTTTTGAACGTGGTTTTACGTTGGTATGCATTCATAAACTACTTACCCATAAACCTCATCGTAACCTCATAACACTAATCCCAATGTTCCCACCGACCCGCGGCAGTTCCGACCAGGAACTTTTCATTACGGGGAAGTTCCTTGTTAATTGGCCCGATTAATTGGCTACTGATTACTCGGTGAGAACAATCGAATAATCGGTTAGTCTGTCGGTTGTCGATTGGCGCAACCCCGGCTCCGCTTCCCCTGACGCAACAACGGTACTGAGACTGCGGCCAGAGACCGTGAACCATGCAAGCTGGGGTAATTAGGAGGAGGATGTTGCCTACTTCTTCACCTGCTGAAGATTCACTGATTCAGACAATAGAAGTTCGCGCTTCTGTTACGTGTTGAGATTAGAGTTCATGGAACTCGATAGTTTCATACACACCAGTTTCATGTTAGAAGACAAGAGTAAAATGATTCCGTATCATAGTTTGTGCATTTTGTTACTAAATTGAAGCAAAATTCACAGGATAGTTGGTCTCTTCATAATGAAATACCATTTAAAGTACCGTAAAAAGGTGTTTTTAATAATGCTAATTGGGTTTGGTTAATGTCACAGACAAACTAATCGTATGGTTTTATGTGGTTGATTTGGGGACCAAATGAACTTACATTAAGCTAGATATTTATTTTTATATCAGACGGATATCTTAAAGATAAATTGATTCTCTATTCCTATTATACTACGTAGTACTATTATTTTACTTTTATGAGAGTTAAATATCAGCTCGTAGAAGACACTTGAATTGGTTTGCAAAAGTCTGCTCCGAAAATGTACATGCTAATGTTCCCATTAAGTGTTTCTGCTTTTGGAGTGCGTTTAAAACTCTTTGTAAAGACTTGGGACCTTTAGATACGACTTTATTATAAATAGTCTAAATAATAGGCCTACGAATGTAAGGGTTACCTCTCAAAGAGGAAAGAGTAGCTTGTAGGGTTTTGCTTACGTGTGGAGGGAAAGTGAAAGGAGATTTGTCAATGGAGTGTAAAATAGATTATATCAAATAATATTACGTAAGAAACATCACGCGTTGTTTAGCATTATGAATAGCTATAAAAAATGGAAATTCGCTGAGATCGAGGTAAAAACGAGAGTGCAAGAAACTCAGTCGGGGATTTTTCAAAATAAATATATTTAACTGTATCCTCAATTAATTGTGTTTTGTAGAAAGGCTGCAGCACAGATCTCGTTGTTTACCAAAACTCTTCGTGAACATCGCAGAACAAAGGGTTTCCCTGGATCAGTCTAATTGTCGTCTTCTTCTACCGGAGATCGCAACGCTCGGGTGAACTGATGCCTCGGGGTTGGCGCGAGCTCTGGTTTTTCTTCTAACACGAACTGTTTCTTACAACACCAAATGGTCTTCAACTAGTGATCATGACTCTTTTAGCGGTTTTGCTTGTATTTAACTCGTAGCATGGTCGTTTTAAGATATAAACATGGGTTTATACGTACAAATAGAACAGATTTAATAAAACATAATAAAATCGATGACCCCGTCAAAGCCGACGTCTTTTCTAATTAAAAAATCGTTACAAACAATTGCATGAATATAGACTAATATTTTTTTATGCGTTCGAAGATTTATTTCTGTTGTTTAATGTTTTTTTTACAAAATGACAAATCTACAAATAACTACAAATCTACAATAGTATTGTACGTAAATTGGGTTGCCATTAGTCTAAAAGTGGGACAAAAATTTGAATTTAAAAGTTAGAAGTAAGGTGAACAAATGTACGACCAACACGTGCCTAGTTATAATTTAGTCGTATAAACTAAAAGTAGTTTCTAACAAAAAGGTTCACGAATCTCATATCATATTTGATTCAGCGAAAGCTAAAATATTTAATAATTTTCCACCATAAAAGAAGGTAATAAGTAAGCATCTTCTTACGTGTTTAGGCTACTGCCCTGAATCAAATCTTCAAACTCCTTTAAAGATAAACTAAAAAAAATTATCTAATTAAAAATTCAATATTTTAGATAATTTAATATGGGTTTCAGATTTTACAGACATAATTATTATAAATAAGGTTTAACAATTTTAATCAAAATAATTAGTTCTATGAGTGCATGAGTACTTATTGTACATGATTAAAATATATGAAGGGTAACTAAAATAATTGCATTAATTTCCACAGTTTCCCTTAGCTGGCTTATCAGATCCATGAAAGCATGACGCTATTTCCAGTCCATAAGTGAAGACAAACATGCACAGAACGGTGTAATATACCACAGAAAAACCACAAGATGGTTTTGTGTAATAGCCAAGATGGGTTCTAAGCAGAAAAAGTTTACAACAGTTTTTTTAATAATGACATTAAAATAAATATCACAAGTATATAGTTTATTAACGCTGTGTCATGATTATGAAACATCCTTCATACTATTATGTCATATACACCGTAAATTGCACATATAAAATACGAATAAGGATATTTATTTTTCACAATAACTTGAGAATGGCTCTACAGAATTTCTTTAAAATTCATAGATAGCTAATATTTGTTCCATAAATAGATTCTAGTTAAATTCCATATCTAGGAATACTTTTGAATAAAATTCGCTCGAAAGCTCAATAGTTCCTGTTTATTTTATCCAAATAAAAACTGAAGAATATTTTGTAAACAGTTATTAATAAACGAAATACATTTCCGTTGAAAATATTGACCGAAGATCGCAATTTGTCTTGAGATACATGAATGCATACAGCTGATGATAATCAAAATTGCTTACCTATAATACGACAAGAAAAATATATTACCAAAATATCTAATTTTAAATATGACGTGTGAATAAAAATTCAAGCTATACAGTGTTCTAGAATCTCAAATGTTTCCAACTTACAAATTTCAATTTTTGGACTCGCATTAACATATTTTGTCCTTATCCCTTATTATATTAAACTAAGGACTTTATATCATAAAATGTGGTTCGTTGAAGCTCAAACTGTGAATAAAGAAATAATAAAATATATAATAATAAAATAGTCATTAAATAATTCAATACCGTACAAAAATATATACAGAATCTTAATAATAGGAAGTATCAGAATTTCAAATGAAAATCTCTCAACACCTCAATTTATTCAGTTGTGTTGGGTAACGAGCTCCGTTCCTCAATAAGACAGCTGAATTTTAACCAATAGTAGATTTTATTTCGTAGAATATTTTGTTTCTAACTTTAAATATTATCCAAAGTTACCTTTGCAATCGATTTATTAACAATATCACACTAAGGGTTTATCTAGAACCATAATTAAAAGCCAAGACTACCGTACTACCCATCTAATCAATGAGGACACGTGTAAAGTAAGGAGCCAGAGACGTTGACCTGAGGACCAGTTGACATCCTACACCTCTGCCAGAGGGCGTCCACCCTGATTTAAGAGTCAGCCTTACAGGCATGTTCTCGTGCGATACCTCATCCTTGTACAGTAGATTGATTTATCGATACATCGATGGATGGAATAGCATTAGGCTACGGCTGTGATGGGAAATATTAGATCTTCTGGGTCGTGGTATAGTTAATTACAATACTGATACGAGAAGTTATCGTAATAACGTTCTCACAAAACAAACAAATATAAGTGATTGATTCACAATTTTCTCACCCATCCTAAACCTAAATGTAATACGGTTTTTTTAGGAAAGATGAAATCTTCTTGATTGTAGCATTGTTTATTGTAATACGGGCCTAATCTAACATTCATTAATTAAACTCGCAAAAAACAACTATTAATTACACTGGTACAAACAAAGCAACCAGTAAAATGGGGTTTAAAAAATCACAAACATTCGCTGTAAATGACGCACAATGACGTTAGCTGTCGACTGGTGAAAATAAAGGAACACAAAATCAGCTGTTAATAAAATATTCACATTATTGATGTATAAATATGATCATAATGCATCACGTCTTTTCCTCCTAAGCTTAAGATATACAAACTTCATACGCCAAAGGGACCTAGTCCTTAGGTTAAATACAAAACTGAATATGCCTAAAGCCTACTCGGCGCAGAGACAAATACAAAAAATTAAAGATGATTAAAATCGGTCCAGCTGTTCGAATAAATGGTGTAACTAACACGACTTATATATATTGGGTAGTCATATACAGATATTTGGTGAGTTAAATTAAAGGTAAAGTGGTTATCGAGAAAACTTTTATTACTTTTATTTTTTTCATAACAATGTAATCATGCAATATAATCCGATGAGCATGCAGTAATACCCGATAATTATTATTGATATCTTTTTTATAGTACAAAAACCATCATGGAAAACCGTTTTACATGGAAAATGTTATTGCATATGATATACAATATACTTATAAAATATAAGTGCCAAAATTGTACAATTTTAGCCTGATGATTAGTATACTGCATCTTTGATTTTGAATTATGAGGATGTTGTTTTTTTATTATTTTAGATTGGGATTTTGGTTTTTTGTTGAGTTTCTATAACCATTTTTTCAGAACTGCTTTTACGGAAAATGTAAAGTTAATCTGACGTAGATAGAAACAAGAACAAACGCCCATTATTTTATACAATGTCAAAACAAGTTCTCATATGAAATACTTTTGTAACTGTGATTTACATGTAAATGAGGAGTAAAAGAATAGTTTCCGTTTCTAGTTATGAAACAGATCCAACATCACAGGATTCCGGTGGGAACCAAAGGTCAAGAAAATCATTTCTCACGGTCCAAAAGGCATTAGTCCAAGGCATCACTGCATCGTTAGGTGGTCCATAGTCGCGGCGTCGCGGAGACTTGAATGGCCGGTCCGACCGATGCCTCGTTACTTTCTCATTAGTTGTCGGCCACAATGTGATAGAGACTTCATTCATTGGAGAATGGACCAATTTAGGATTCATTAATCAACGCTATCAAGTCCAAATAGGGAATGCTGTTGTACATTGCTGATATTTACTTCTACAATGATGATAATAAATAAAAATACGAAGGTGTTTTTTGTATATAAGTTCCGTTTTTGTTGTAGACACTATAAGTTCACGTGCACACCGAAACGTGTATGCTATGTGCCAGCAGGCCTCAGCATGGTTTTGTCCTGTGTTTTGGCAATTTTAAAGGTTATCAAATTGCCCGAAGGACACTAAAATATTAGGTTTTGGTCGGACTCTGTTAGATGGAAATTTGGGGTACAACCTTCCTTTACTTCAAATGTTCAGAAACATTTTTTAGACCATTTACCTCAACACATCAGGAAATTTGTTTGAGAGACTTATATTGTAAAGAGCCTTCGTATGAATCCTTGCTTCAACTGACGTCACCAAATCGTTCACAATCAAAGAAGGGCTAAGGGAGTAGTTGATATCATAGACGTTTTCATAGCTATCTTTGAATTTCCGTATTCACTTAAGCGGTTTTTTGTTCCAGCATCGCCGTACAATTCCCAAATCTGTCGATGAATATCTGCAGAAGACAGGTTCCTTGCTGATAAAATCTGTATTCTTGAGCAAGCCTCATAGCGTCGGCCGAGTTGATAATTATTAACATTTTGAAATCACACAGCAGGTTAGCTATAGGGCTGAAATTGAGCACAGTTCTTCCCGAACTGTCGGTACACGACGCACACAGTCATTGCGGTATAGATGTGAACTACTAGGGTCTAGAACAAAATAGACAAACAAAACACAACAAAATACAAACAACAACAGAAAAAGTACAACACAAAATAGAAAACATCCCTCACATATTTAGGTTATTCAAAAGGGGTTTTTGTCGATGTACAATGAAGGCCTAGTGTACCATTAATAGAAGAACCAGCTTCAGAGAGGATTCCGATAATTTAAATCATTTTTATGTTCATCCTCTATACACCTAGAAAACCTCCTGTGTCGGCTCATCAGTTATCACCCAGTCATTCACATACCATAGAAAGATCTTCGGTGTAGGGTGAATGGTAAAACTATAAAAAGGCTGCCACCCTAAAAAAATTAAAATCTAACTGGCTTTTTTAATTTAATATCAGTTATATCCGAGCAATTGGTAAATCAACGTTTGTTGTGTTGGAAGAGGTCTTAGTAAAATTTAATTTATCAAAGGTTTTGGAGAATTAATATAACAAGCATGCACTTCAACGCCACTCGATCATGTTCTGTAAAACATGTATTTTTGTTAATAATGCAGTTGGTACTACTCGTACATTTCCTAGCTGAAGATCGTATCCGAAGACTCAGTTGAAAATAAAAAAAGACATAATTTTAACTAGAAAACACTTACAGTAAGTAGAAGTCTCTTTGATAACGGAGCACATTCGACATCCAGAACCATAACGAAGTCGATTTCCTGATTGGCCATCCTTGATCTTGACCGCGTCCTAACGATTGTGACCAGGTCACCAGTCGTGCCACTACAAGAACATGATTTACCCTAATCACCGACGCCACCACAACAGCACTAATATCCCTCTGGGGAGAGTTATTACTTTCCCTGGTCACCGAGCTTCCTCCGGTCGCTTCCGATTCGTTGCTCTACTTTTCGTTTCATTGTGCTCTTCGATGTAGTCTCCAAGAAAGCGTTTCGTGATGGACGAATAATCAATTGGGTTTATAACTTACTATTGATATTGATGCTACAATTGACAGTTCAATAATGTATGATTAATTTGTTTTCAGCGTGTATATTGTAAAAAGGATTGTGATATATTTTGCCTTTACTTTGAAATTTCATGCAGATTAAATGGGGAACCGATACACTAAGTAAGAAAAGGTAATTACGATTTTAATATTATTCTTTTTTAATACCACTGATTTATCAAATTGTTTTACTGGTCAGTTTTACTTGAAAATTGTTATTGGTCTTAATACCTAGAAAAAATATAAATCGTTTTTACAGCAAAAATAAGTAGCCTATTAAAACATTTAGTTAGAATCGTTCAAGAGAAAATCCTTTAAAAAACACATTTGTGGTATAGTATAGCGTTAATTTATAGATTTATATATTTACTGAAAGTACTTTGTATGAACATATTTTGATTTTATTGCACAATGAATGTATGATTTTAATTTTCAGTTATTATTCTGTACCACGTGAAACAAATGTAAATACGCTTTTTCATTGCATAGAACATCGTTATTGAATATGTTTACATCTCAACCGGGTTTAAATTGTGTATTCAACTATATATTCCAACCATGTTGAAATTGTAATTTGTTATTTACATGAATAAAGATGTATTTAAAATTTTCAACATATCCCCATCACAGCGAGCGAATGTCTTCATATTTAATAATAACCTATACAAACCATACTTAGCCGTAAATCCTACAAATTATGAATGACAAACTTGTAACGATACAAACAATACTGCATCCAATTAGTTTTAACTGTCACACTGTGCAGAGCTAAAAGATAGTTTCCTTGTGATGAAACCCTTGTACGTACAGGGTATCCGCTTTCTACAGTTCCTACCTCAGCCTCAGCTATATTGTTATCAAAGATGACCCAGGTAGATTTCATTGTTTCAGAGGCACAGTTGCATATAGGGATGTGCCCTTTGGCACTTTGCATATCGCCCGCGTAGAAATGGTTAAGACTCGTGGTTGCAGGGTCTCGACGAAGAGAAAGGTTTTCGGCTGTTGCAGTCGAATTTCATCTTTGGGAGTTAATAGTTTAAAACGTGAATGTGAATAATCGTGGATATTTGTAAGCAATGATCGGTGGAGTCCATAGTTTCTGTTGTGGATTAAGTTTTCACTATTCAATACTATTATTATCCGCTAAAACCATCCACATTATTAGATTAGGTCTAATTTTAGATGGGA
The DNA here is from genome assembly GCA_023375725.1 of Nephotettix cincticeps. Taxonomy (NCBI): domain Eukaryota; kingdom Metazoa; phylum Arthropoda; class Insecta; order Hemiptera; family Cicadellidae; genus Nephotettix; species Nephotettix cincticeps. The sequence goes on along the minus strand of CM041788.1, from coordinate 24,551,648 downwards.
AATTGTGGTTCGCGTTCAACATTAAATAACTGTAGATACCTTAGATGTCGTTGGATGTTTGGCTATTGATTAACAGACCTCTCTAAGAAACATGTCAGCCTTAGTCAGTAACAAGACTAAAAGATCTCTCAGATTTCTCATTCATATTTCGAAAATATTAATCTACCCTTGTAATAACGTGATATTTCACCATGTAAATGATTGATTTCTTAAAAGATGTGTATAAAAGTTTTAAACAGCTACCTTTCTTTAGCTCTAGATCTTAGCTGTAAAGTTATTAATTATATAAGTAGCTGAATGATAAATATAATAGTTAAAGGAATAAAATTTCACTCTATTTGAAATTCTGTATTCGAACAAAAGCATTTTCATAATTTTAACAACACTGCTCTTACGGGAGTAAATCCAAGATGGCGGAGTGACTACACATTCTTACCGCTAGGATTTTCTAATCAAATTTGACTCCAAAATGTTATGTTCAAACAGAATATACAGTTTTTCTAATCTTATTTGGCTCTACTGTATTTGAAATACTATCTTCGAACAGGTTACTAATTTTAACTACACTGCTCTAACGGGAGTGAAATTCAAGATGGCGGAGTGACTACACGCTCGTAATTAACACTCTTGACTCAGTCTCAGTACTGTTACAAGACTTGTCGGTGGTTACCCCTTCATAACATAACAGTCGACCTCAATAGCTTCCAAATCAAATTACCATACAGTGTGCGAAGTACCGTAACATCTAATCAATGGCCAGCGCCTTTTGTAAGATCAATTGAGTGAATCAATAATCAAACTCTGATTGGCAACGGAGGCGTGTTAATCGTTATTGTACGTGGAAGGCTGTTGCGCGCATTAATTATCAAATTAAAATACGGGATGTGCGTGAGACGCGTGAAAGTAGAAACCGTGGGATGAAGCGACTACTAGGTTCATCCTCGACGCGATGGGAGTGGACATGTATTGAGGGAAATGTCAAATATGACTCCGAAAACTTCTAAATAACTCAAAATAATATATTTATAAGTTATATAAAAGATGAAAATATCCTCATAATAATCAGCATTCAGTTTAACAGATACATAACTCATACATACCTACAGTGTGTGCATTAGTTTTTGACATAAATGAAGCTTTGGGGGGATGTTGGCAATTTGCGCGACCGAAATTTATTATCTGTGGAATTAGTCGGGGGTTTCCTGTCATCAAAAAGGGTGTAAATATTAATCATCGGATATAATTGTGTGGTAATTATATTTTTTCGGAGAGTAAAATTAAATCAACAATTATAATGTAATTCCCTAATTAACTATAATGAAGTTATGGTTATGTAAAACAACTTTACCTTTCATTTGATACCTCCACCATCTTTTACCGACCGTAGCATAACCAATAATGTTGTCACGAAATCAACATTGCTCTTATGGGCCTAAATTGAAATATTCTTCCGATACTCTTAACGTGCACTAGAAAAAACGGCTTAGGTTTCGCGGCCGACGCGTGGGTTTTCGCCGTGCTCCGGCCTGAGCAAACAGGTAATTGTCTACTTCACACCCGTCAATAAAATATACTAAACTTGAACATAAAAATATCTCGTCGAAGGCTGCACTAGTCTTCATTTGCTTCCAGTAGTTTCCAAGACATCTCCTGTGAGTGCGTCACTGTCTCTGGTTGGTCCAGTCGTCCGCTCACTGACCGCAGAGGTGGATGATCCAATGATCGCTTTACGTAAGTCTGCCTCTGGGAACGACGGCTTCCGGTAAAGCCCCGAGGGACCTGACCTGAGGTTACGGCTGGAAATGTCGACTGGACAGATTGCGGGTCAGATATACCCGGTGTGATCGTGCGCGCCTACTCAACCGTTCCTTTTATAATTTGCGGTTATCTGGCGTAGTGCTGCCAGCGATTTCAAATTTTAAGCCTTTTAAAATAAATTCAATACCTTTTAAAAGTAAATACGCAAACAGATTAATCGAGTTACGTATTTTTGAAGGGAGGAAATAAATCGTCATAAGTAAATTACTATAATGTATAAGCTTGGAACTAGAGTATCTGAGAACCGAAGAACTAGTTTCGAGATCACACAGTCGATAAAGGGATTCTCCTGATAACGTACATACGATACTAAACTAACTCTTAAAACTACTAGATACATCCTTCACGATTACTTTCGTTATGTTCAAATATTTTTAGACGTCATACAATGGTATATTTTATTAGGGTCGAAAGTGGCCCTTTGCTCATGCAAAACCATATAATTGAAGTACGAGATTTTGAAAACGATTTCGACTTTAGTTATTGACAAAACGTTTTGTCACAATGCAAATGTATTAAAAAAATATAGAAATACAGTAGAATATTTGTTTATAACAATTACAAAACAAAAAACTAAACACAAAAACATACACAACATTTCAAAACTAATCTAATTGTTTAGGTTAGGTTTTAGGTAGGTTCATTTTAACTTTCCAAACAATAGCAAATGTTTGTTTATATTGGTAAAATCCAAAATAGATACATCTAGTAAAAATTCTCATTACGAGATAAACAATAAAATGATGAATGTTCACAGTTCATTTAAACACATAAACAAAACAGGTTTTACCAGTAGTAAAGTAAAAAACCATATACACACTTTCATATGTAGGGAAAGTTTATTTCTGTCAAAAGTCAGAATGACGATAACTTCAATTGAAAGTTATTGTTAAATTTAACTGTAAATATTGACAGCATCCAACATAAACAGAACGACATCTCTGTGGAAGCTTACATCATGGAGATGTTTAAGCGGGCTGCTCCTTATGACCAACCAGGTATTTTGAATACGAAATGTTCCCATTGACCATTGTAGTGACTCTAGTAGCTTCATTACTTATGGAATAGAACGTAACGTAAGTATTTCAGCGAGTTGCTTCCAAAATATTAAACATATGACTACCATAAACAAAAAAATCCGGTCACGTGATCAATGACGTCACTTCCGTTACATTATTTGCGTCTCGTAAATTGTCAGCCCATCCCCTAGCTTAGACATATCCATGTCAAAAGAGTAATGTTTCACAAAGAGCGAGGAACTTCATTACACGAAACCCGTCAGTAGTCAACAGCAGTCCGCTTCATAACGTATTCAACGCCATCTTGCGGCTGCGGTTGGAACGGTGAAACAGATAATTCTATTTAGATATGCCGCGAGCAGCTGCGTCCACGTAACGCCGTATCAGTCTCCATCTTCACGCTCGCAGGACGATCCTAATCGAGCATCTCAACTCTTGTTTTACGTAAGTCCCACACGCTTCCGTGTCTCGCGACAGTTCAACGGTGATTGTTTAGTATTCGCGAGGTTTTCAGAAAATTCTAAAACGATCAATATTTTTAGACTAATAATATGAGTTTTCAGGAACATGTAAAAGAATTGAACCTTAATACTGCCTGTACCATAGAAGATGGGGGATTTGACGAAACTCGATCCCTAACGTAGTTTATGCTAAAGCTTTCGTTTTATGAAATTGCCACCAGGCAGAATATTTTCAACATTTAGGGACCCTAAATGTTTCCCTCTCGAACTCAGCTCACATTAAGTAGACTAACAATCAAGCATTAAAGTAAGGCTGTCTAGCACCAGTTTCAAGCTTCAAACTGTTCCATACATGGAAACTTAAACTGACGAAGGATTCACCTTATAGCTACTTTATTATTTTGAGAAGTGGCCAGTGTGAGTAGGAAAGATTATTAGCCAACAATATTTCTAGAGACTTTAAATTTTCTAAATACGTCCTTTTAGGTGTACAATACATGTCTTTCCCAATACATTTCTAAGGTAGAATGAGACGATTAATTATATATACTACTCCTTCCTATGGTTTGAGAAATCAGAGGTTCAAATTCAATTTGCTGTCAAAACCTGGGGAGTGAGAGAAGAAATCGTGGAAATATTGTAATCCAGAATAAGACATTCGTATTGACATGCTTATACTGAAAAGGTGGTTTGAATTGGTTACAGTAAATCCTCATAATATGAAGGTCTCCAGTTTGATCCTGAGAAAAAATAATCTCTCAATTTTGTTATTGTTTGGACTGGATAGTTATGAGTGATGGTCGGTGGGTGTGATATTCTCTGGTGTAGATTAACGTCGGCACTATTGAATACCACGTATATCTGCAAAGACCATCCGTAATTAGACCAGTTTGTAATTCCGAGGTAAAAGTATTGTTAGATCCGACGTTAAACTGTAGGCCACTTATTGGATGTTGGGATACTAATTATCAGTCATTTTTATGGAACTAGTCTTAGTTAGAATCAAAACTACAAAATTGCGCCACAATTATCTTACAGTAATTTTTCATTCATACTTGACTTAAAAATACCTACCTACTTAGGTCGGCATTTCAGAAATGGAAAGTTAATATATGATGCTGGAAAAAATGCTTTCCACTTATCACATTCTTCGATCATATTCATATTGAAATATACAATTAGTTGTTGGGATGGTGCCTCAAGAAAACGCATACTTGAACTGTTTCTTCTTATTACACATGTTGACATGGATATATCAGCTTTGGGGGGAGAGGGAGGGGTATTGGCAATCTGTCAGACAAAAATTTGGAACAGTGACGTCATATACTAAGTGACGTAATACGTCTATAAGGACAGATTTTTAGAGAAACTGAAAAAAATCCCTTTATACAAAACCATGATCTAAATTATTTCCAACAGGAAAGTAAATATAATAATTATTTTTATTCTGTACTTTCTACCATAATCCAATCACTATCGGAGGTTGGTATTCTTTTGTAGGACCTTGGAACTAGTTTCGCCAGAGGTGGCTGTTGGTGAACAGTTGTCGGTCCCGGCAGTGAGTCAGCTGATATCGCACCGGGAACTGTGCCGAGCGTCACATGTAGGCCGCGACCAATCGTAGATCGATCACGCGCAAGGGAAGAGCAAATACTCCACGCTCTTGAGTCGCTCCAATTTTCAATTTTTTGTAGGAGTGCCCACGGTAGCGCACTGGGCCAGACCGCCGCCCGCGCGCCGCGTGACAGCGAAATTACCACGTTATTAATGTCTCTCTAACTCGTCCCAAACTTTTACAGTTGTTTCTTTGTAAGTGAATTTAGGAGAAAGGTTTCAATTTTTAAAATTGTCCAGTATTTTCTAGAGGACTATTTGCCGAAATCGTGTGATGACAATCCTTGCAGCAAATTTATCCAATCACCCAACAATAATGTATTTTTATCATCTCATTTCTAAGTTATGTTTTTATTCTCGTGTATCACAAGCCGTTTAAGTGATTTTTGAAATCTCACCAAAGACTGGCCAAATAATCTAATAGCAAGTTGGCCTACACAGGTTTTATTTAATGTTAATGATAAGCAAAGTAAAACATACATGTATTCCTTCGATATGAACATTACCATAACGTCCACCCTGTTTACTAAATAACAACATCAATAATCAATACAGTTTTAAAAATATTTAAATTTTTATCAGATTTATTGATTTTTTAATAGTGTGAAGTTATTGTATACGTTGTTTATTGCTGATGATATATTGAATATGTTTCTCACAAATTCTTTTCATATTATAGTGGTTATTCTTATGTTATCAATGAAGAAAGAACAATGAAAATGATCAATGAAAAAAAAACAAACTAAAAACTATCTTCCGCAATTTACTTCTTTCTTTTGTTTAAATTTATAGAATCAGCCTACTTCAATATAGCGAAAGCTAATGGAATACTTGCTTACCACCAATTCGTGATTTTAATTTATTAAGGCCTACAGTTATATCTTGATTATTTGTATAGGTATCTAAAAGTATTGTAGTATTTAGTATTTCAATATATTGGTATATGATTATTGTGTACTATTGTAAAACTGTATTATTTATGGCAAATAAATAATACTGAATTAACACCTTACCAGGACATAGTTACACTAATTTAAGAAATGATCTGTGTATAAACATATGTTTAAACCTTGAACAACGACTCGTTTAGTGTTTTAATTAAATCTTAACAAAGACGAAGACGAACGCCTGACTGAACGGAAGTTAGGTGAATTATCACATCCGTGCGGTGCTGTAGACTGCCCCCTCGGCCTACCCAAGGTCCCACGGTGCGAGGGGTCGCCGTCGGAGCGGAACGATGACTGCTTGGCCGTGAACTGGAGAGTGCGAATCACCGCCTAGGCGGGTAATGCATACTATACTGGTGGAAATTGACACCGTTTGTAAGTAAACAATATAATATTCTATTTATTCTGTGAGCATTATTTTACTGCACAAACAATTTCCCACCATATCCCTATGGGTGACCAACCGCATACCCCACCTAGAGTGTATATTGTATAATCAGATCCTAACCACTAATGTTTGCTTATATCTTTACCATATTTTCATCCAGTTATAAAAAAAACACAAGACAATCCAAGTGGACTTTATGAAACGAAATATTCTAGCTTAACAATCAATAATTGAATAAGTACTCTCATTAATACTGGATTGGGAAAACACTCTAAAACTAAAAGAAAAAGTAATTTCAATTGAGTTGTTAAATGAATCTTTCATGTGAAAACAAATAAATCATAATCCTTGGTTTTCGATTGTAAAGTCACTAAAACATGTACTGTTACATCATATTAAAAGTTACCTTTGCTACTTCCTTATAGGTTATAGCATTTTCAAGATTTTATAGTTTTTAATGAGTTTTATTGTCTTTATCGGTAATGGGAATCATGATTAATAAGTTCTATACTTAAACCACAAAGAAGGTGCTAGTAAGGGAGTTTCTGGAGTGATAATGTCAGTATGTTTGAGTTGGAAAGTACCGTTCACCACAGGAGGTTCGTTTAATCCGTTTAAAAGTCACTTGTACTGTAAATCTCTGTGATTACCGTGGCAAACTGCGTGTCTGAAGGAGGTCACATCGCTACAGGAGGAGACGAGATAGTCTTGAAGTGCGTCAAAGAGAAAAATTAAGATTATATAATGATTTATTTTGACATATAAAAACTCATAAATTTTGAACTAATAATTTGACAGACTTGTGGATAGCATAATTTCGGACACAAACCATGAAGTTTTAATCAAAACTATTGGAGCGGATTTTGAGAAGTTTGTATCTTTCACATTTTTAAGGGTTTTTAGGCAAGGGTAAACTACCCTTAAAATGGTCTGGTAATACGGACAAAGTACATCGGTGTACCGAGTTTCATAAAAAATCGGACAATCAGTGTGGTCCCCCGGATTTATACACAGACAGACAGATTGACAGACAGAAAAATTGACTGACAGACTGACAAACAGACACATTGGTCAGACCAGCATTTTTGGATTCAGAGAACGTAATAATAAATAATAAATTAATACAAAACGAAAAAAAATTAGTTCTATATTTGACATTGTTACTTTAATTTTTAAGGTGTTATACCTCAACCATCTTTTTACGACTTTCGCGTGGTCAGTAATTCTTTCTTATAGTTATTTAAATTTTTCTTAATGTATTAAATCTAATATGGCAACACGGATGAGAAACTCCTAATTATTGGTATCTATCAAACACTATTGTAACATATCAAATATTCAACCACATATTCACATATTCAACGTGACGCGTACAATTATATAAATAAATATTTAAACTTCTCAAAAACCGCGTTTTCAGGGTTGTACAATGTACTGAGTACGTATAATGTGGCCGCCTCACGTCAGGTGGCGCGTCGGTCGCGTTCCGGCCGTCATGAGAACAGTGAACAGACGCTCTAATTGTCTGGGAACCGACACCTACGTCGCTTCATTCCTAGTAATGTATTCCTCCTCATCCTTCGCCTTGGTCCTAGGACTCTGACCTCTAGGCAAGGTACAAGGTACAAGGATGATATCTCAATTCTTCATTGTTTCTTGTTCCTCTTTTGCTATACTGTATAAAGTGTATTTTGATTTTGCAGACTATGATGAAAGTTAACATCGATCAAAAACCCAATAGTTCTATCCATCCGCTTTATTTCCTAGACTGGGACCGTGGCGACGTCCTGTAATCCAGCTTCTTGGAGGTCACGGATTGTGGATATGGTCGGTGGGTGTAGTGTTCTTTTGTATGGATTAACGTCCGCACTATTGGATACTACGTTAATCCATAAAAGGTCATCCTCATAGACCAATCCGTAATTCAGAGACAGTGGTTCGGACTCCACGTTAAACTATAGGTCCCTTAGATATATCATTGACTGTTGGGCTATTAATTAACAGTTCTGTCTTAAGAAACATGTCAGCCTTAGTCAGTAACAAGACTACAAGACCACAAACATCTTACACTCATTTCTTATTCATAGACCTACTTAGCTAATACCTACCTGGGTAGGTCACCATTTCAAATGGTAATCTAATTTAATCTAATCTATGTAACTGATATTCAGGCTACTAGTGAAATTTGTTAATGACCTATGCTACTCTTACGTATGTGTAAAGCTGACAGTCTTTACACTTTATACTTCATGTGACGGCAACACAAGACATAAAGAAAAGTTAAGTTGGGATGTAAATTATTACATACTCTTTCATGAAAAAAGGTGTTAGTTAATTTTCGGAGTAATTTATTAAATTATTCAATAAAAATATAATTTTTATAATTTATATCTTTAAAGACCACGATGTTAAATGTGAAGCTGCTAGCCTATTACTTCTTGCAAAATTATCAGCTGATAAATGTATGCTGCCAATGTTTATATTAACGTTCATGTTTAAGTTTACGTTGATCTAAAGTATAAACATATCATGAATAAAATATCCAACCTTTCACTTTGCATTTAATGAGATTAGTAAAGAGCTTTAAATGACGCATCCAACGGAAGAACAAATTGGTCTCTTAATATAGCACAATTTTACATTACAGACACCTGATTAAGAACTTGTTTTTGTTCGTGAGACACTGACCAAACCACAAAGTGAACATGAGTGAAGGCCGAGTGTGATGAATGTACACTAATGTATATTTGATGAACTTATATTTTTTGTTCATATAGTAGCAGAAGACTTCTAAAAATTCATGAGCTGACTCATTGCCACCTCTGGCTAGTCCATCAGACTGATGACACCACGGTATCGCACTGTCTTTAATTGCACTATATTTACCGTAAACGTATGTTAATTGACAGTTAAAATAATAAGTGCATAAATTTTTACTACGCCGACTATGTAAAGCCGTACTTTACTGTCTGTGATAGAGTAACAAAGTAATACTTTTAGTCCCAAGGGAGAAAAATTAATCCAATAACTAAAACACATGGAGAAACTCCGGGAATACCCTGTAATGATCCGTCAGAAATAAGAGCAGCTGACAGTAGTAATTGATTCTTGAACGGTCAGCTGATAGTTTGCATTGATTGCTTATAGGTTATGTTAGACAAGTTGGAAAATTATAGTGATTCAGGTTAGTTAATGGTGTGTAATTTCCCTTGTGTTACATGTAAGTGTAGGAGAGAAATGTTGTATGTATTATGGGGTAATTGTCCTTATAATCACTCAGGAAACAGTTTCCTTCGTGGACAAACAGTTTCACTTTAATCCGTTGTTGTACAAATAAATATTAATAACACAACCGTATAATAAGCTTTTTCGACCCTCATTTTTAGCTATGAAAATAATGTTATGCCGGTATTGAGCCGAAAAATTTCGGCATACATTGAAACATTCACAACGCATGGCATAACACAAGAACATTTGAAAATACACAATGGGTTAGCATAACCACCCACCCACCAGAAGCCACCGGAAACCGGTAGCTGTAAAGTTGATACCTAGAAACCGGAAACACAATATATCCCATTACGTTGTGTATGTTTTGTTGCTTAATGGGAGTAAAAAGTATTTTACGCCACATTACTCTCTCTTCTTTATATGCGTATAGAAAGATCATAAAGCATTTTTAAAATTAGAATTTTGCATAGTTTACTACGTATGTTAATAATTCCCCCCTTTTATTATACTTTGTTTAGGCTAAGTGTTTTTCCAACGAGTGATTGAGACTCCCAACACGTAGATATGTAGTCTTAGTGTGAATATTTCCTGGCTTTTTTCTAAGCGCTCACTTTATTTATTATATGATGGGATATAAATAAATAAACATTTTCTGGCATCGTCACGTGCACCGCCAATCACAACCATGACACTCCATATTGCCCATGAGCTGTCATCGCCCGTGACCGGCCAGTCGTTCAACAATGCCCCATTAGTTTTGAATATTGTGGGTGAAAGGCGTGTTTTTGTGCAACCCAGTTTTCCCGACCGGTATTAATTGCAGCGACCACAGTTCCTGGCCATCGTCACAACCCATCGCTTGGTTTCTCTATCTGCGTCGGTGATTCCTTGCGTCATCTGTGCAGGAGGACTTCCTCGTCTCATTGTGGTCCTCTGTTGAAATGAATTGGGCCGTTGAAGAGTAATATTTTGTGTCTCCTTATTGAGAAACTAGGTTTGCTTGTTTGTTATTTCCGGGCGAAAACCAACAAGACGAGGGAGGTGATAATTGTACCTAATTTATATGCGTAAGACACCGAGTAGTGCAATGCTTTAGTCTACAACAGATCCTAGTGTTACCAATCAGTTTTTATCAATAATCTTTACCTAGTACTAATACTGATACCGTGGCGTGTCCTGTAATCCAGCTACTTGGAGGTCACGAGCTGTAGATAGTTTTGAGCGATGTTCGGTGGATGTAATGTTTTCTAGTGTGGATAAACGTCCACACTATTGAACTCTACGTCAATCCGCAAAGGCCATTCTCATAATTATATCAGTTCGTAATTCAGAGGCTGTAGTTCAGACACCACGTTAAAGGTGTGTAGGTCCCTTAGATATGCCATTGACTGTTGGGCTATTAATGAACAGTTCTATCTAAGGAATGTGTCAGTATTAGTCAGTACAAAAGACTACCACAATCATCCTACACTCATTTCCAATTCATACTTGGTTTCAAATACCTACCTGGGTAGGTTGCTATTTCAGTTGAAAGTATAAAAGTATAGAGTATAAAGTATGTCATCCCTATAATTGCTTGATAGTCTGAAACACAGATCTGTAATCCGTTTGCGTGGATCAATTAAAACTGATTGTCACCCTGATTTTAACTTTTTTTATCCCCTTACACATTTTATTCTGTATCTAAGTATTTTACTCAAGCCAAGAAATGATATCACTCAAACACTTTTTGGGAAAACGGTCCAAACCCAAATGAGCATCTCAAGATTTTAACCCGTGACCTCTTGCACCGAAGTCCAAGACGCTAACCACTAGGCTAGCAAGACACCCTAGGCTTTGAGTATGTACTGCGTAAAGATAATTTTTAACGGTAGAGTAATTACGTGTAATTTCCTCATTATAAACTTTTCTATCTTAGTATTTCTCATGATAAATACTCTTAGGATAAATAAGCACGCAAAAAGTACAAGCAGGTTTAATAAAATGTAAACACATTTATAATTATCGGTTTCTAGACTGTGGCCCTAATTTTCAAAGAAAACAAAGCATTCAGTTGTGAGTAAGGGGTGAAGATAGATCTAATTAAATAAAAAAAAATTACAACGGGAGAATCTACAATCACGAAGTAATGAGTATTATTATGGTCTTTAAATATCAAGGATGAAAATCAAAGTTAAAATTCAGCTGTGTTTTCTACGACGCTTGCGCCACCGATGCAGCAGCGTTGCAACCGCAAGGCCTGGCGAATGTCATATAATTGCAACCACACCTGAAGGTCTATTGGACCACTTTATTAGCCCAAGACTGATGATAGCAGACATCACGACGAGGCGAGTGCAAGAACTAATCTCCCCTGGAGGCTACCTCGAGATGACTGCTCTTTAAAACTGGGTTCGGATCAGCGATCAGTGCGACCTTCGTCAGAGCCTCCGAGCCGTTACTCCATCGCGGTCCTTGGACTATCTTGGATCTCCGGGGGATGATGACGTTAGCGACATCAAGATAGTGTTGAAACCATGAGACTTATTCTACTATGATTACTTTATAACGGTAATATTTGATATTAAATTTTGCCAATATTAATTAATAATTTATCAAAACGATAACAATTTTCTTATATTCGCTGTATGTATTTTGTTTTTTTATTTGTGTATTTTGTTTTTTATAACGGATAACGAAAAAGTTCTATATTTATTGAATTTATCAAATAAAATAATATTCTTTGAATGAAAACGTACTTTTCAGATTTATAACTCATACATTCCACAGAAAACAAATAACAAGTGTAGCCTCACACAGTGTTTGAATGATGAAATGAGCAAACTCATATTTGAAAAAAAACTGTTAACTTTACAGTACAATCATATTGGCTATACGCATTTTATAATTTTCTACCTATAACTACTAATATGACAGTACTAAAGTTAAATATTTAACAAAATTATACGAATTTCGTTCAAAATAAATGTAAAATAGCCAAAATAATTACAAAAAGTAGGAAATATACTCTTAGACAGATTATTTGGATTATCTTAATTTAAAATATAAAAAATATATTTTTCCAATGAATTGACAAAACAACTGAGTAAAATGTAAAAATAGTTCCAAGTACTCATGAAACGTCTGTTTTGTCAATGGAAGTAACGGATTTCATAACCATACTTTTATTCTGAAAATACGACTTAAAATTGATTTAAAATTTACAATTTATTCTGATCTAAAACAGTAAAAATTATAAAAAATGTGTTAAAATAATAGCATTACAAAAACCGAAATAAAAACCCTAAAATTGTTACAGTATACAAAAATCTTGTTTCAATTATAAAAAGTGTTTTATTAAAACTTTCAAGGATAACATTATTGTTCAAGAAACAGGCGGATCATGTATAAGTAATATTACGTCGATACTTTTACCTTATATTTCGGTTTCGTAACTAATTCAAGTATTCATATCAAAATTACATTTGACACAGTATAATTTCAATAAACGTAACGACTTGAGGCTGCATCAGCTGATCATGATGCTCAGCTGATCACGATGCTCAGCTGATATGACGGTGGCGTCAGAGTCAGTCTCGGTAGCTTTGCCCGCGGCAGAGTTAACACGTTCCACACGATAACATCTCAATCTATAATAACACCCTACCAGTAGTTGCAGTACCGAAAATAATCCCGCCAAAAATTTCCTGTACGATATTATATTAAATTATAATTTTTATAACCAATTTCACTGATAGGGAACATGCGTATCGCTATAATGGTCTGATCCTACCAACTTGCGTTCATATGGGATAACAACCTTAACTGATTAATTACAAAATGTGAAATAAAATAAAACAAGTTAAAAACATTTCAAATTTAGTATGAATGTCTTATTGATACTTTTATATATTATTAATTAATAATTTCTTAAAATATTACAGCGGTTTTTACATAATATGAGCTACTATGCAGATCACGTGATACAGTATTTTGAAACCATCAAAAAAGTTTCAGAGTCATCGAATTTTATAACACACTGTAATTATATATAGTATTCATTAGCAGTTAACTCGTACTTAGTACGAGTTTTACAGTATGACTAAGTGTTGAAAATCAAAATACTTATTATCAGGAAAATATATTGACCTGAAATCATAAACAAATATATATAAAAAATAGCTCAACTATTTAGTTTTAATAGGGAACCATAAAGTAAATTCGAACACATGAGTAAAATTTGTCATATGTTAGGAAAACATTTTAATGGCGCAAAGTTTGAAAAAATTACTTTAAAATCAATTCAATGTTCATTTAAATTTTACAACTGGTTATTTCTCTCTGTAAAAATCACTTAAATAGATCACATGTATAGTAAAACTTGAATATATGTTGCTAATATCAGTCATAACTGGGTTTAGGTAGCTCATTACGTTATATCAATTGGGCGTGAGTTAGTTTAAAGTAAATAAAACCTTCTCCAAAAGGTATGGATTAAAATGTCTCATCATAGTGACTGTTCTCATTTTCATGGAGAAGGGTTACGAAAAAACATTGTTTAGCATTACAGAAAGGCAGAGAGATAGAGACACAGACATACAGACAGATCAAAATTGAGAAAAAATGTGTAAATTAACTTTGTCCTCATTCGATTTAAATGTACACGTGGTTTATAAATATGCCCTGAAATTTTATTTTATTGTACGAAAATAAAGTTTTATCTTAACGTTGGATGGATTGGGTTTATATGTATTTTACTTGGTTGGCTTAAATTTAATCAAATATCCATTACTATTGCTATTAGGTCATGATTTTATTTGTTAATTGCTTACATTTTTAAAAATTTCAAAGAATAAAGAAGTGTTGCACAAAATTCAAAGATAAGATTATATATTTTTTTCTAATACAACGTTTGAAGACTTCAAGAAACACAGTGTGAAAATATTGATTATTATTATATTTTTAAACGTAATTCCTCCATTTCCTCCCTTGAAAGTTTTACCCAAAGAGCTGCCGCAGGTGTTTAAACACACCTTGAGTGGCTCCAAGAGGTGTTCCTGAGTGTCTGTCACTCCAGCGGACATTACTTGTAACGCTCATCACCTTCAAGCATTACTTCCTGATTACTAGTTATGTTAAGCTTAATGTAAGCCAGTTTCTGATGTGATTTTAGGTCTGATGGATTCTACTTTCAATAGAAATTAAGTGATGGAGTTTTTCTGACTTACAGGAATTGTTTTCCTAACGAACTAAGGAAGTTATTAAAATTACAGTAATTAGTCAAGGAATAAATATTTATTTCATGGTCCAATGAATAGAAACCAACCATTGGCGATCTTTAAAACCCAATTTCCTTAATAAATACAAAATATAATGGATTATAAATAAATACATCTTCGGCGGTGTTTAGAGTGCCCATAGACTACGGTTTTATGTATTTATACTTATCGTCACTCAACTTAATCCAAACAAAATCGTCTAAATTAAGATTTTTTTGGAAAATATGAAGGTATTTCTTTTGGAAAATTTCCCCATTAAAAACTGAAAACCGTGTTAATAAGATTAAGGAATCTATAACCAAACTTAACATCACTGTTAAGATGTTATGCTTTGTGTGTAAGAATTCAGTGTTCTGAAAAACAACGTATTGCAACCGTTCGCACGATGTTTTTGACATCTCTGGGTCTAAAAACGAAAAAACACTCTCGGGACTAGCTATGTCTTACCATTACAACTACTGTATAAGCTATATTTTTAACAGTAAATTAGCTAAAATATCAAATTTAATTAGCAATAACTACAAATAAATAAAACGAACAATTAATACACTGAATACTTCAGTATTATACAAGATTTGATTTAATGTGTTAAAAAGATTTTTTTCTTAACAAAAACATTTAAGAAAACCGTTTGAAAATCAAAGTTTCACACATTCAGTTTACGTATTTTGATGTTCGATCTCGGGCCCTCCCAAAACATCAGATAACCTTATTTACAGCCAATTATTTTTTCATACAGCTGGTAAAAGATAATTGTTTCAAGGAAACTCATAAACACGTATTCTACCGAGTGTTCCATTGCGTTCCACTTCCTCCAGTGCTGACCAGTGCCATACAACACAACGTGGCTCAGTTACTGGAGGACGTGCCGCGGTCACGGAGTGCGTCACGTAGCGTCACGCATGCGTCACGTTACCGTGATGTCTCCATCTGCACCGTGTGGGAACAGCGTCACGTCGCCCCGTTACACGCAGACCTCTACGTTGTCTTCATGTGCACGCCATGTTGGTATAGGTTTTTCAAGAGAATTAAAGCTTAATTTCAATTCTTCATTAGTTAAACTGAATTAAAACTTACGTAATTTGAAAATTGAGACAGCGGTAAACTCCATTTAGCTGTAAAATCCGCTTCGTTCCTACGAAACAACATTCAAATATAGCGAGCATAAACGAGAACAAACGAGCATTTTATTGGAGAATTCAGTGTTCTGAAAAACAACGTATTGCAACCGTTCGCACGATGTTTTTGACATCTCTGGGTCTAAAAATGAAAAAAAAACTCTCGGGTCTAGCTATGTCTTACCATTACAACTACTGTATAAGCTATATTTTTAACAGTAAATTAGCTAAAATATCAAATTTAATTAGCAATAACTACAAATAAATAAAACGAACAATTAATACACTGAATACTTCAGTATTATACAAGATTTGATTTAATGTGTTAAAAAGATTTTTATTCTTAACAAGTAAACATTTAGTAGAAAAAACCGTTTAAAAATCAAAATTTAACACCATTCAGTCTACGTATTTTGATGTTCGATCTCAGGCCCTTCCAAAACATCAGATAACCTTACTTACAGCCAATTATTTTTTCATACAGCTGGTAAAAGATAATTGTTTCAAGGAAACTCATAAACACGTATTCTACAGAGTGTTCCATTACGTTCCACTTCCTCCAGTGCTGACCAGTGCCATACAACACAACGTGGCTCAGTTACTGGAGGACGTGCCGCGGTCACGGAGTGCGTCACGTAGCGTCACGCATGCGTCACGTTACCGTGATGTCTCCATCTGCACCGTGTGGGAACAGCGTCACGTCGCCCCGTTACACGTTACACGCAGACCTCTACGTTGTCTTCATATGCACGCCATGTTGGTATAGGTTCTTCAAGCTATTTAATTTCGTTTATGGCTCAATCACAATTACTCATTAGTTAGTTAAACTGAATTGAAAAACAAATAAAACTAACGTAATTTGTAAACTTAGTCAGCGGTAAACTCCATCTAGCTGTCAAATCCGCTTCGTTTCTACGAAATAACATTGCGAATATAGCGAAAACGAGCATTTTATATGTAAAAAACAATTCTGTTTTATATGCTTTAATTATGTTATCAATTTTCAGGAAACGGCATTTGTTGGACAATTCTTTTGTTTTTTACATTCCCGTAATCGTAAACGTCCAAGTATTAACGGGTATTTTAATGTTAAGAACGAGAAGAAATTAAAAATAGGCGCTGTAAATCATTGATTAATGAATACACCGAACCCATTTATAGTTCGTTAATATTTAATTTTTTTTAAGTTTTAAACGCATTTTATATTTTATAAATAAATTTACGGAAATACGCTTGGTAAAAACGACTTTCTCTAAATATTTAAAAGAGTATTGTACTTAATGTTTAATTTATTATAATGAAACACATATGGTTTTAATAGCATATATAACTCATAAATTACGAGATTGTCACAGTACAAATGTAGGCCTACCTTAAAGATTCCATTGGACTTTGTATCTTTGTTTGAAATTCATTGTTGGCGATGGTTGGTTTATGTTATTTTGATTATTACTGTGGGCTTTTTCAATCCCGGTTAGTATAAAAAGGCCTCTAGTCCAGGAAATAAAGCTCGAAAAAAGGTAAAACCTCGCAATTTTTTCGTCCTGCATGGATTGACTTGAAATTTTAACTGAAGGTAGGTGATAGCCCAAGGTTCAAAATCTATATTGAACCGAAGGGCGCTAAAGCCTTGGGGTGGTTGCCACCCCATCTCGGGGTTGGGAATTTTTCGTCACATTTCAACCACAGGAATCGATTGAAAAAGTGATTCTAAGCAAAAAATGTTCAATGCATTTTTTTGTAAAATCAATATTTTCGAAGTTATTCGCGATTGAAAGTAACACTTTTTAGAGGAAAATCGACGTTGATCGGTTTTTGCGGATAACTCAAAAATTATACATTTTATAAAAAAAATTGTAAAAAAATTGTAGCTATTACAAAAACAAACAAAAAGCTTATTTTATAATTTTTCTACGATCAATAGGAACCGAGATATGACCTATCCATAATTAGGTTTTATTTTCAAATGCAAAGACTTAGATTCAAAGTCAAATACCGGAAAAATAGCTTTTTTCGTAGAAAATTCATAGAATGTTTTTTGAAGAGCATACCTAGACCTTTCTTTTTTAAAAAGAAAAGGTCTGTAGCATCAAAATTGACTGAGTTATGACAAAAATAAGGTCAATACCAAGTTTTTTATAAAAAAAATCGGTAAAAACATAACTAACTACTAATAAAAATTGATCTTTACCCTCGTGCAATTCTCTTTGTATTTGTATGATTAATATTAAGAAGTTTGACAACTTAAAATTTATAGTTTTCGACAAGGCTTGTAAAAAAATGGGTGGTGCTCGTGCGTAAATACACGTTTTAAATGGCTATATCTTGCCAAATTTTCACTGTACAAAAAATTTACTTACAGGAATGCTTCATTTCCTGGACTATTCACGACTTTTTGGGATCGTAATACGGCGTAGTCCGGATTATGTATGGACCTTTTCATGTTTTAGGCTCCAGCTCACCTGAAGAAGATCAGATTCCAGACACTGAAACGTCGTGAAACTTTAGTTTTACTAACCGTGATGTGCTTTGTTTGTCCAGTTAAGTAGGGAAGTTAAGTGCATGTAAAATTTAGCTAAAACAAGACACAGAAAAAATGTAAATAGGGTTTCATACGGCTAAGACGAAACGACGAAATAATATTCATTATAAAAAATTATACTAAACAATACAGCATAACTCTAATTTTATTTATATAGATAACATAGAGAACATTTAAAGTACATAACATCTGTTCGATACAGTGTTTAACGTATTCAAAACAAGCTTAAACCGTTAGTCATTCACGAATTACAATTAGAAAGCGCCATAGCTCATAAGCGCAGAGTGTTGAAAGTTCCTGCATTAATCATATCTTCGCCACCCATTTGAAGGGCCGCCGCCCAAATAGGAATAACAATATGAAGGATCACGTGTTCCCCGTGTTTATAGTGTATTGGCGGGCCCCGGGGCTGGGAAAGTGGAGCGTGTAGCGTGTGGGTGGCTGGCGCTGTTACGCATACGCACTGATCTTTGGACACCAGGGCCAGCGGCGATCTTGGGTACTGGTCAGCATAGGAAGTATCTACTTTCATGGTTCTGTTCAGAATCAGTATTCAGGTTGTAACACTTTACTGGAACAAAACTGTCTGAAAATTTGAAATAATTAAGTCCAACATATATTTTGAGGTTATGTTTTAACACTGTGAAAATAATTGAGTTCTTGGCTGTATTTTGACATGAATATGTTTTAGCTCTTCAGTAGGAGGTGTTGGTAATTTGCGTGATCAAAATTGGAAGTGATGTAATTTGGTTAGTGAAGTCATATGGTTAGTGACGTCATCGTTTGGTTATAAGAACAGCTGTTTAGATGAACTGAAAACATTTCCTTTAGACATATCCATGACCTAACATAATTCCCACAGGGAAGTACATACAAACATTTTTCAATAAAAAACCTAAACTTTAAAAATTTTAAACTATTGACTAACGATAGTATATCCTGGTATTCATTCATTTTTTATTACATACATCTTACTCGTAGACAAAAATTATGCTTTAAGTTTAAAGCTAGCAACAATATTAATTGGAGTTTTTATATAAATTCAAATAGTTTGTTAAAGGAGAAGTAATTTGCTTAACATAATCATTATCATTGTTCTTCTAATATTTTGTTTAGAAAAATAGTTGAAGCAGGAAAATTAAGATTGATTATTATTTTATCATAACAACAAAAATAAATTGTTGTTTATATAGTTACTTAGGCCCTATTACGACTGGCCTGTATGAAAATTTTTACTTCACAGTAAAAAATGAAAGTATCGTACTAAATTAAATTATTTTAGGGTCAGATTGAATGTGATTTAATTTGGGTGGTTTTAACATGTTTCACTTATAACTTAAAAACTACAGAAATAAAACAAAGTTTTAAGGAATACTACACTATAATACGTTCCCTGGGAACATTTTTCAGTTTTCATACATCCTAACAAAATTAGTTTATCTTCATGAATTTTTAAATCAGTTCATCATCCTCAAAACTATTTGAAACCTACTTATTACGAAAACATGGGATACAATCAGATACTTAGTAAAGAACAATACCGATACACATAATGTCGCAAAACGGAAAGTCACAGAGGCCGGAGTTGGGCGTTAAACATTATGAAGATTAATTCAATTTCTCCAGGTGCATTATGGATTCAGAGCGCTTTCTAAGTATAATTTGCGCGGGCGAGCATTTGTAATTCCTGGAGGTGAGTGTTTTGATTATAACGTGCTCGGCTGCTGCATTGTTGGTAGAGAGCCCGCGCAATCATTGTGCACCATGAGGTCAAGTGGGACTGGACGGAAACGACAACTTCTGCTCTATCATTCGTGTTGTGTTGAGCTGTCTAAATGGGACCGTTTATGGTGAAATGTCGAAATAAGTTGCACATACAGTAGAACCCGTGGAGGAAGGCCCATAAGGACTCCAGGACGGAGTCCTCACGTTCACGAAAGAAAAATGGATAAAATTAAGAAATCATTCAGAATAGTAAATGATTGTATTTAATTCCCAGTGGGAAATAGGTCAGATCGTTGATATGTCTGAAGAGAATGTTTTAAGTTCATCAAAACAGCTGTTCTTATTCTTTTATATTTAAAATCCAATAAAATAATAGTTCTGGTAGTTTCTATGGAAACCTGTTACATGTTTTCCATCTTAAAAATCACCTCCAGAGCTAAGATATCCATGTCAAAAATCAATTGAGTATTGTCGTAAATAACATAATTTTACATACCCAAAATTTATTTTAAAACAGACAGTAGTTGCGAAGAAAATAAATCAACGTTTTCGTAATGGGTTCAATGATATTTTCGAGATAGTTAGTACGTAGGACCCAGCAATCCTGGGTCCTAAACCCAGTGTATTTCTTATAAGACTGACCAGCCAATTAAAACACGGAATCCGTCCGGGCTGAGTAGTTTCATACTTCACCGCATGAAATCGCCACAGTGATGTAAACAAACTCAAACTATTAAGACTAATAATAAGTTTTATAAGAGTAAGTAAGATTAATAAGAATAATTCATGTTGTCTTCTAAGATGGTGGTTAAGAGGTTATGCGTGCTTCCAAGACAAAACACATTGTTCATTCATATTTTTTTATATTTTTTGTAATTATAGGACGGTTAACTGCATTTGTGAAACTTAGTAACTGATTAAAAGTGTACGTAAAGTAAGCCTACTAAGTACTGCGGCGATGTATAATCTCAGTCATCAATTATGATTGTTGACGATAGTTTATGAAATATCCATAATCCATTACTTTTACCCATGAGCTGCTACTGAGAAGAACCCCTGTAATCCGACCTCGGATGGTCCGTCACTCCGTTTAGCCGACTCAGGCTCGCGAGTCTGTGACGACTTATCACTGACGCAATATCTGTCAAGCCGTTCTTTTCGATTTGGTATCGCTTGTTTGCAGAACAAGAATCCGGAAAAGTCTGATAAATATCCGATCTTTCATCAAAAGTATAAAATGATCGCTATAACTGAAGTATAAAGACAAAATCTCCGTTTGAGATTATCAAGGCGACACGGAACAA
Organism: Nephotettix cincticeps; assembly: GCA_023375725.1. Classification (NCBI taxonomy): domain Eukaryota; kingdom Metazoa; phylum Arthropoda; class Insecta; order Hemiptera; family Cicadellidae; genus Nephotettix; species Nephotettix cincticeps. The sequence continues at coordinate 24,530,223 of CM041788.1, read as the reverse complement.
TTTTTGACCAATCGAAAGTGTTGAAGCAGACGACGAAATTACACAATGCATAACCTATTTGAATGCAAAAACGTTATTGGTTGGTACAAGGGGTGTGTACGATTATTCGATTCGTCAACTACGTATTCTAGTAACCAATAAACTCAAACAAGGTTAAAAATACTACTTTTTACGATACAAAGTATATCATCATTAAACGTTACACCGAGTATCAGAATGCGGTTTGTTATTATTCCGCATAAAATTTGATTTCGGCAACGCCAAATCTAGAAAATTAATCTGGTATTTATAAACAAAGCTCAATTACCAGCTCAATAGCTTTTAATGATTTTTTAGAAAACACAGCGCGAAGTTTATTTTAAACAACAATGAGGTTATCAATTAGCACAACAATCACACAATCAACAATCACAGCTGTTTTAGCTAATTTCAAATAATCTGAGCTACCAAAAGAAGGTGTACTAATATTAAATATGTATTTAAATCGTCTTATAATATTTTTCCAGGCAGTTTGAACCCCTCCATTATTGTATGAAACCTTTGTACTGTCCATACTATCTCCAATAATCACAGGTATCGATTAGTCACGACTTGTATATTACTGTTCACTGTTCACTGTTCAGGCCTCACCGAAGATACGATGACTCAGTAGTTGTGTTGCAGCACAGTAACGGTAATTACAAGTTATGCGATTGCTGATAGCGTTGTTCCACACTTCAGCTCCGACCTGCGTACAACAATAACAGGGTCGTGCTGAGCGGTTGCAACAGTACAACAGTAGTTCCAGCCTAGTTGCTCCGGCTCCTCCTCTCGCAACGGTCTCCAGGACCAGGATGTTACGCGGAAAGTAACGAGGAAACCAAAAGAAAATCTTAAAATATAACGTGTTTAAGTTTAATAGTAGACAATTTCTGCATGATAAAACAAAGATTTGTTTAAATTAATTGTTATATTATGCAAATTCCTCTGTTATTACAAAACTTAAATTATTGGTTTAAGTTCTTCTATAAAGGCTCGTTATGTAAATGGCCTGATGGAATGGATAATAATTCACTTACAAATATCGCCCTTAACGTGGTCCCTGGGCTAGCCCCTAACGAGGACAGAGCTAAGCAGACCTTTGTCCTCGCAGCTGCGTGTTACCACGGCTCCCGCTCTACCGCGCGTCTCGGTCTCTGCGATATACTACGTGTGATAACAGCCCTGCCATTTACACCGCCGGTGCCGCTTCACTTTTATAACATTATCTCGACATTTTACACAGCACCATCCTCTCTGTCGATATTTAGCTTCTCTTCCGGGTATAATAAGGTTGGGAAACCTGTTTCCTTCCGGTAAATCACCTGTTTTAAGTGCAAGGTAACCGGTATTACATGGTTGTATATTACTGCGGATTTTAATGATACCTCTAAGTTTGTGAGCCAAGTATAGCATTTATAATCTTCAATTTCATTTTATTTTTATACATTATATATTACCTATCATCTTACATAAAATATAAAAAACTCAGTTTAAAAATTTTAAACAAAAATTAGCTTAACTTAATATATTTAATGGAGTTGTATTGGTTTCAACTGATGAATTTTAAGAAAGGTGTTTGTAAAAACCTTCAAAATCTCTTTGATAGGGTTCAAATTTAGTTCAATGATAATATAATATATCTGTAAACAGGTATAAGAGTACCAATCTAAATTTGTTCTGAAAGAAGCTAAATATCTTAATCCTAAAACATTTAATCTAAAAGTTAGTCAAAATGAAGCATCCAATCTGAGTAATTGAACTCAATTGAGCCTCATAATGTAATAGTCTAATAAAATCAATTAAAATTATCATTGTGTTCTTGATGTAACCTTTTATTCAGAGCCATAATAAATTTACTATAAAATTAATTTTATTTTTTACTCTTTGCCTATTGATTTATACATATATTAATCCTACATAGTATTGAGTAATTTGGTTTTTTAATGATTCAAAAACTGTAACATGTGTACTCAATTAAATCTAAACAAAACCCCAAAACACATGAAACAGTAGGGCAAACAACCCGTGCCACCTGATGACTAAACAACCTGCTACATAAGTCGGTCCAAACTTGACGTTTATGAGAGGTGACTGCGGTGGCGAGAGTATACAATGGCCGTGGGTGGCGGCCCCGCGCTCTGGTGTAGCAGACACGAACTGCGATGGCGCATGGAAATGAGCAGGACGGATCTGAGTGACGCGTGACAGCGGGACAAAGGGGAGGTGTGTTAACAGTCTGCCTTACTGGCCAAATATTTAGTTTTAGTCCCGTGAAAACAATGTTAGTTTTGAGAACGCATTACTGGTTACACGACAGCCACAGAGGTGAATCTAGGGAGATAAATATTCATTTTTTGACATGGATATTTCTTAGATCTGGGATATATTGCAACCCATCAGACCAAAATTAGAATCGGTGACGTCATGTGGTTAGTGACGTGATAGGCTGTGGCATCATCCATTTCCCAAAAGTAAATACATTATATTTATTTAATTTTCTGGAAGAATATAGTTATCACACAATTATATCCAATAATTTGTAATCATGCTGTTTACGACGTAAAATGTAATTTCATAGATAACCTATTTGCCTTTGGTTTGACACCTTAACCATATTTTTAAGACTAAATTGTAACCAGTAATACTGTCACAAATTTAACATTGTTCTTATGGGACTTATGGGAAATCCAAGATGGTGGAAGTATTGTAGCCACATGTTGTTCATTTACAAAACGCCGATGAAATTTGTTTACATTCATATTGTAAAATGTTCAAATTTCCGTGATCGAAAATGTATAATTATTTGGATGTATCAAAATCAAACAGTCACCATCATGGGTGTTATAATCCAACAAGGCAGTTACTTACTAGGCACTGATTTGGAAACACACATCACACGCGTATGTTTTCCAGTACGGTATTCATTACTTTTCTAAAAAAAAATATTTTTTAGGATGAATAATATCTGGATGAGAAAAGACCTATAGGTCCAACATCCCAATAATGAATTAGATTATGTGGTGGATAACAGTGAAGAAAACATTGAATGGAATAAATTTTATTTTACGAAAGTATCAATATACAATAATAGCACAATCACTAATATCAACAACGGAAAAGTTACGGTAAACTTACGTTGTTGTACTTCTGTTAACGTCCTTAAATATTGTGATTTCTAGACACATGTACAGTTTACTGACAGTATTAAACAATCATATTTGCACAGAATTAATGCTGAAATAGTGAGTTACATGTATTAGCTTTTTGTATCAATGGGTTGATTGTTTAATAAATAAGATGAATCTTTTATTTATTGTATACATAAAATTTATCCAGTTAAAAAACTTGTTAGCTGTACCAACCATTGTCACTATAAAAGTGTCAATAATTCTCACAGATTTAAATCTATTAGTTTACCAGGGATCTCAGGAATAATGAGCTGGAAAGCTAAGATATTGAAACTAGGTTCAGCGAGCTAGTTTGTCTGTAGATAAGGTATAATGTCATCTAGATAGAGAGAGATCTGCTAGTCCGAGAAGGTAAGGGTATTTGCATTGTAACATGCGCGCTCTCGTGACCCAGGATTGGTAAGTGGTAGCTCATTAAGTAGTCTATTGTAATTAACTAAACACACAATATTTCGTAAAAAAAGAATTATAAAGCTAAAATTTTACTGAGAAGAAGTTTCTAGTTTTATGATAAAGTTTTTAATTTATGATAGTAAAATATAATTACATATTCATTAGATCTACATTTTATACACTTTAGTTTACTTATCATCTTTAAAATACGATTGTTAAAAGTTTATAATGTGCTCAAATCCATATTAAATTGGTCTTAGGATTTTTTTATAAAAAAAACACCGTTGTATATTTTAATAAAGAAAATTTTAGTGGAAACTATTATCAGTTAGAATAATTTATATTTAATAATTTAGATTTGTATTGTTAGACTTATTTTAACTAAGCGCAGCCGAGAGAAAAATTATTACAATAAATTATTTTATTCCCTTGAAGTATTCTGGTTTATACTAATAACTCATAGGTGTGACCTTATGTAATAAGACAACATGATATAATACCAATTTACATCGAGATAATACCAAGATCGAGATCAATACGAATATACGGATATTTATACAAAGACAATAATAAAAACATAATAATTTATAGTCTATTAAGCCTGCTATAACTATAACGTTCAACATGAGCTCGTGCAGTGCTACCAAAAGATTGAAATAAAGTAGGTCGAACGAAGTTTACAAACTTCTGTAGCAACGTCTTCGTGACGAAACGCATAACGTTACAACATCCGATCGCGTCCTAATCGATATTGATAGTGAAACGCGCGATAAATCGCGTGCGTATCTGCGTGCGATTACATATTAAGCTCTAATATTAAAACATCTTATCTCGTGCTACCATATAATATACGTAAAAAAAGATTGATAATAGACCAGAACATTTTTTTTACAAACTTCTGTTAACTCTAAAACGTCTTCTGAAAACGTTAGTCGACAGTACGATCGCGACAATCATCTAATAATATAACGGTTAAAAAATCGTGATGGTCGACTCTAATCAATCTAATTAACTTGGTACGTCGCTCGCTCTCAGGTATCGATAGAGCATCTCGCGTCGATCACTGGGGTCCATATAAACGATACAATTCAAATCAACAATAGACTGATAATGATACTTTAATTAAGTACTAACTAGAGTTTATAGCTTCATGACTATGAAAAGTACTTATACATTTTCATAGCCCATAGCTTAACTAGCTCCAACCTACAGTTTCTACCTTCTGATAACATTGGTTAGTATTTTATAAGGTCAGCGACACTTCAATAATCGGATCAGCTGAGTGCAGTGGGAAACTGCCCACCAATAAGCTAATGACGTATCTATTTATATCACTTAAATAGCTTTTTACGTCATCGTCGTATATTGTTATTCGGTGTAAACCTAGTACAATTCATCCAATTTTATCTATACTGAGCGATATGATATTGGAAATTTATGTTTTACTATGTTATACTGATTGCCGTCAAGTTCAACCAAAATTCACTAGGGTAGCGCTAATGTTGCTTATTCCTTACTTCCTGTAAGCTTCCTGATTTACTTGTTAAACTGATAAATTCAAGAGTTTTCTATATCGACATACATTTGTAGATGTTCATAAGCGATTGGGTAAACATTGTGTGTTTTATAAATTATTTTCTGTAGTTCAAAGTTTTTCCTTCTTAAAAATGTTATATATGTCACGTGAAAAATTGTGTTATTTAAAATGTGCTATCCATTAACTTGGGTAATATTTGCTTGACATTTAATAATTTGGTAACCGATGTGTTGTAGGTAGGACATACCGTACTTCTTGAAAAACTTCATGTCATACTTATTTTATACTTCATTAAATATTATTCATATTTGAAACATATCTAGTACGCTATTAATTAACTGTAACTTAATAAATTTAAGGAACCCAACATAGCATTCAAGTAGTATGCCCTATACTAAAATATTCAAAATTAAAAAATTATAGAATAATAAAAAAATACTTCATATAAAAACTACAAGCATTTTAATTCCAGCATTGGTTACTATTTAACTGTATAATGCATAAAATAAATTAATAATAGGCTTTTTAGGCTATTAATATTGAAACATGTCTAAGACATTAAGAATGACACTTCATCCAAATAAAATAATACAAGGAAAATAAAACATAATAAAATAATCTGAAAGTATACAGAGATTATTCTTTGAACCTTACAAATCTAGATACGTTATTTAGATGTTTATTACGCATTTTTCCATTACGATTAAAAGTAAAACATCAAGCAAAACGTTTCACGACGTTTCAAGAACAGCTTGCTTTGACTGCGTTAATTTTTTTTGTTTTCAGTTTTATACCGGCTCAGTCCGGTTTATGTACTAATCGTGTTATATTTTAGGTAGGCTACTAGCTCGCCTGAGGACGGCATCATATTCTAGATCTGGAAACGTCGAGAAACTATGTTTTACTTGAAACAGCACACATCTACATTTGATAATCATACTATGGTTAACCATGATCACCATATTTGTTTCATTAAATATGGTACGGTATAAACTTATGTTCGGTTTTTGTATATGATAGTCATTGTTACAAAAATATCAAATAATTATCATATATTTATAGCCTAACAAGGATACTTTTCATTAGTTTAAAATATAGTAAACAAACAGAAAGGTAGTTGTTTTAGTAAACAATTTTAAAATGTGAAGTTTATACTGTATTATTTTTAATCTGGTTACATAAATTCTCGTCAATTTGTAGCAAAATATCCAATTGAAAAATCAATTTTCTTTGTGAGGAAATATTTTTTGTATTCTAAATGAAATGTTTTACGATTGTCAATTGAGGTATAGTTATGAATAATGAGTAACTTTAAGCCTAATAGTCTAGTGTGTTTACGCCCATTAGGTACTAAAATAAACAAAAAGCTTAAGAACTTTTAATTCATAATATATACATTCATTAATTTGTTCAAAAGCTATAAACTAGACGAGATAGTGCATTTAAGTAAAATTGGATTACTTCATTTAAATAATAATTATTTAAAATAATCTAGAACAATATTTTATAGAATTTTCCTTAATGTTTTATACTATTCTTAAAATCATTACCTATTAGATAATACAATTGACTTACCTTAACTCACACGTGTTATCCAAAGACGAAACATAAATGAGCACAAACGATAAAGTAGGACAGGTCAAACACGAAATAAAGTCACTAACCCACTTGCAGCCACTAAAGATGTCTCGATGAAATAATAATGTCCATCGATCAGGGAGAGACAGTCGTAAATAATGTCAACAATGCGGCGGCGAGCGCAACCTACCGGCAGACAGGGGAACCACGCACTGACGGCCGGCAGCTGTAGCTAGCGTGCGACAGCCGACCAGTGCTGCCCCGCCCCCACCCCGTCACTCTACATGGGTCGTTGGTCACTTTGTCCACCCCCTCACTGCTGCACTTCCTAGCTGAGCATTATATTTTTGAATCGTTTATATCAGATGATTGGAATGGCAACCATACTACAATGTAGGTATTTTAAGCCAAGTTTGAATGAGGATTGAGTGTAGGATGATTGTGGCGCGATCTTGTAGTCTTGTTACTGACTAAGGCTGACATGTTCCTTAGACAGGACTGTTAATTAATAGCCCAACAGCCAATGGCAACTAATGGACCTACAGTTTAACGTGGAATCCGAACCACGGCCTCCGAATTACGAATTGGTCTAGTTATGAGGATAGGCTTTGCGGATTAACATAGTTTGTACTGCAGTCAAGGCACAACCTTAAAGAGTAGCCAGCCATCATCGGAGTGTAGTCATATTAATTTTAAATTCAATAATAATTTTAATCGTATAGGAAAATCATGTCAGTACATGATTTTCCATGAGATTACATCAATTGATTATGATATTGTACAGTTACAATATCATAATCAATTGATGTAATCTCAATTAATTTTTTAATTAATTTTTATTAATTTTTTATACTAATTTTTTATTAATTTTTAATAAAAATATTAATTTATTAATTTTTTATATTAATTTTTTTTAATTAATTTTAATCTCAATTAATCAATTTTAATTATCTATCTGTAGACTGGTACGGTGGTGTGTCCTGTAATCCAGCTACTTGGAGGTTACGAATTGTGGATAGTTATGGGCGGTGGTTGGTGAATGTGTATTCCCTGGTGTGAATTAACGTCCGTACTATTGAATACTACGTTAATCCGCAACGACGATCTTCATAATTAGACCAGTTCGTAATTCAGAGGCTATTTCAGACTCCACGTTAAACGTTAAACTGTAGATCCTTTAGATATGCCATTGACTGTTGGGCTTTTAATTTACAGTTCTGTCTAAGGAACATGTCTGCTTTAGTCAGTAAGAAGGCTACAATATTGAACTACAATCATCTTACACTCATTTCTATTCATACTTGGCTTAAACATATCTGAGTCGGTTGTCATTTCAGAAAGGTAACAGGGTAGCAAGGTTATACTTCCGACAACAATTAATTCAAAATACTCGATTAGATAGATACACTGTTCAAGTTCAAATCCCTTAAAACATTCTCAATATTGAAGAATTAAATTAAGTGAATAATGAATTTGAGCAATAAAATTAACTGACTAGACTGTAAACACTCAGCAAATAAAACAAATCAATAATGTTTTAGATTTGGATAGTCAACAGTAAAACAGCATCATGTTTAATGAACACAAATGTTAAAACAAAATGGTGATGAATAATACAAATCTGAATATAATTGTTTAATGTTTTTTATGCTAAAAGTCCTAAAAGTATTTACTTTTCTGCAATGTAAAAATATGGGGAGTTGTTCAAATCAACTGAAATATTCTTTATTCCGAGACACATTATTGTGCAAGAGTTACAATCGTGTATAGGCTGCGTCAAGTAGACTAAAACTAACTACGGTTTATATACTGTAGTATTCATCCAAGTTATAAAAACAACATTGTAGGAGAAATTTCTTAATAACTATTTTAAAATTGTTTAAAGGCAATTCTTTAACTTTATCCTTTAGGTATCCTATTGTACAATTTAGTTCCAGTGAACAAAACTTGCTTGGGTAATGCTATACGTACAACTTTCAATCTTAAGTTTTTTACGATTTCTAGTCCCATAAATATGAACATATTTTTGTTCACACCGTGTCATCATACTATTAAATCATCATACTACCAATACAAAAAATACCAACGTTGTTACTTTCAATAGAAACAACGTATTTTATTTTTGAATATCTACTGCAAAGTGATAAATGATTGGTGTAGAAAACCTTAGAAACTGTTTCTACCTGTTAATACCTGGTATATGTAATGATTGATAGATATATATTTAGCAATGAATATTTAAACCAAATATATGTGATCCCTTGGTTTTACTTTTTCTTTTATTCTATTGTAGGGACGATAACCTTTTAGAAAAAAATAAAAAAATCAACTTTCACTAAAAGTCAATGCCAGTTTTCTTCACTTAGTAATACGAAATACAATTTTATATTTTAAAATTAGGTTTAGTCATTGTAATTTTCTTTCTAAAATGCCTATTCAGGTACATAGTTATTTTAAACAAAGTATGAATAAAAAATGAGTCTAAGATGATTGTGACGTGATATTTTAGTCTTGTAACTGACGCTGACATGTCCCTTAAACAAGACAGGACTGTTGATTACTATCCCACCAGTCAAATAATTATATGGTCAACACAGTACTCATACACACTCAATCACACCTTACAACTTTTACAATCCTAATCAAAAGCAATTCCCAACCTAATAACCGTGCCAAAAATATCCAATTGTAACTTGGCTTTAGGCGGACCAAGAGTTGAAAAGGGCAAGAAATCGAGGTGAAGGATAACTAGGCTTAGCCCGCGGGCGGAGGCGGCGAAGACACAGAGTGTGGCACAACGCATGCGCCGTACAGGGAGTGAGAAGCTGTACGGCTATACGACTCTGTGGACCGGTGGGCTGCTCCAACTCTCCGTGGGTTTAACGTGGGGTTACGAGTATGCAAACACTTTCTTAAGTCCCAATAACAATTGAAGTTTACATTCACATATACCTACATATTATGTTGGTAATTGTATGCAGTTCAAGACCCAATTATCGGTTTCTACGTATAATCGTATGTAAAAGACAAAACAACAATAGCCAAGAGTTCTGAAATCCGATTTCATTCTCAGGTAAGCACATATCCATATCCAGAATAAGTCGGCACAAAGTTAAAAACAAAAAACAGTAAAACAGCTTGTAAGTGTATATCCTTTGTTGCTTAGTACTTTGTGACTTATTGTACTCCATAAAACATGTTTGTTTTCAGCTTTCAACAGGCAAGGTTTTGTACTAATCTTGTTATATTCTCGGCTCCAGCCAACCCGAGGAAGTGTAAGACGTTTTACCGTATTTATTTGCCATATGATTTTAATCATAACTGTAACCAAGTTCATTAAAATATTAAACTGCAATTTTTGATAATCTTTATAAATGTATAGTTTTATAATTTTTAACATTTACATTAACATATTTTTTGTGGAAATCCAAGCTTCAATAGCTACAGTATCGTAGGTACTTTTATGATAACTTCATGAGATATGCGAAGCACATCAAGAACATAACTGTTGGATTTAAGATGTTATGAGGACGGATCACCATCCTCATCACAAAAGTCACAAAAGGGAGGCAAGTCCTTGAGGCCACTTATTGTCTTATAAGGGCCTCTTATTGTCTCACAGGGGCTTCTTATTGTCTCTCAAGGGCTTCTTATTGTCACACAGGGGCCTCTTATTGTCTCTCAAAGGCCTCTTATCGTCTCTCAAGGGCCTCTTATTGTCACATAGGGGTCTCTTATCGACTGCCAGGGGCCTCTTAACGTCACATAGGGGCCTCTTATAAAATACGGACAAAATGGGCTGTACAACGGGGTCGTAGTTACTTACAGATATATTTTTACCCTCAGTAGCTAAATTATTTTATTACGTTTTATTTAATTGAGATCGGTCACTTATTTTGGTTCTGAATAAAAAAAAGGTAATTATATTTTTATTTTAAAGGAAAATATAATTTTTATCAAGCAACTTTAATAATCACGTTTGCCACTTTTTGGCGGTCAAAATAGTAAAGAAATAATACCAAACTAGAGGAAAAATATCCATAGAGATAGATTACAAAGGTACATATAGTTTCATCCGGCCACTGATTGATTCAGTCCTAATTCGTGTGCGGTAACCTACATTTTCCCGATTCACTTTTTCAGTGACACAAAACATTTTCACGCCGTAGTAGCCAGTATAATGACCGGATGCAGACAACCCTCTATTTCCCTCCATTTCTGCCCCCCTCGCTGTGTTTCCCGCCGTCGCACCTGTCCTATGACTATTGATTGCTCTCTCTCTGAATGGATAATCATCACTGTTTGTAATCAGAGTTCTTCTTTAGCTTAGAAAATGGTAGATTATTAAATAGTAAGCGGAGTCGGAGGGGGAAATATTTTTCAATTATCTATTTTCTTATATTTTCTTTAACTTTATTTTTATTAATTTAAGACGTTGTTAAGTAGATGCTGACTAATATAAAAACGCTACGGAATTTTATGTAAATTGCTGCTTGGTCAAGTCATATCTACAGTATTAGGTAAATACTAAGCTCGAGCTTTCTTCCATTATGCTTTTTCAAATAGCTTTCCTCGAAAATGGGTTCTTTTGCATTTTACACATAAAAATTAAGTAAAAGAACTGAATAAAGCTAATTGTATGTTTAATAGAATATAATAGAAAACTGAAAGCTAACACACACATTTTTCTCGCCCAACACCCCTTCTTTTTCTAGAATTTACAAAATTATTGAAATCACATCTAACAAAGAAGCTAAATTTCTACTTAAACAACAATTAAACAACACAACCCGTCAGATTCATCCACCTTCCCTGTGGGTATTTTGGGAGGCCATGGATATGTCCTAAGGGAATGTTTTCAGTTCCTCTAAATGACTAAATGACTCAAAACTGTGTGACGTCAATTCTGTAAACTTTTTGCGTCTTACCAAATGCTACCATCTTCCCCAGAACTTAGACATATCCATTTTAAAGACTTTCTTAACTTTTCTTGGTTAAATGTACAAAAAGATTTGTCAAGGGATTGGACGGAATTTCTTTAAATGTTATTACGTTGAAAAATATAGGTATTTACATATCAGAACAAAAACTTAACATTGCAAAACAAATGATGCGTGCCTACGCTAGAATTTGACTAAAACATATTTGTATCATAAAACTTGAGTTAAATATTTCAAAACTACAATTCTAATTTACTCAATTTATCACACTAATTTGTGATAACTATCTTGTTGAATTCCCTAATTAAATCTGTAATATAAATACAGGTTCTTTGTGAAATAATGTTTAATTAATTTGAATTCACTCTCCCTTCCACAGTAATTACAAGCACGTTTTCACATTAGAGTTATCTCAGAATCCCATCTGAGTTTTCCTGAATACAAACAGCACCACTTGAGGATCGCTTTCCCACAATTGAAGCAGCCAAGTTCAAGGTCACACAGTCTGTCTGTCTCCCCCTGTGATTGTTCCTGCAGGATTACCCACGCACTTGAACACGCTTTCATTTCACTTTCACGCTTTCCGTGTGCGTATTTGACTTTTAAAACTCATTCATTAAGTTCATTGGCATTGATAGAGTTTAGTTGGAGAACAACCAAGAGCGAAAGAGACTCAACAAGAAACTGTTAAACTGCTTTCATCTGGTGTGCGATTAGAACTGAATTATCGTGAATTATGATATTATATATTTATGTATGTTTATTATTGCCTATTATGTATTATCCAATTGTTAAAATATTTCGTGCGAGAATGTTGGCCATCCTCCTTCACCTGTCCCAAGAACGAGATTACTCCCACCACTACTCCGCTGTTGTAGAGATATGGAAAAGGTGCGATTTAACCCTATAAAAAAGAACAGACTGTACGAATAAAAAACATCAACGGTGTATGGTGTTTTATCTGTTTGTATTGGTATCCCCTTCATCCTCCCACCATCAGACAAAAGTAGGAGACCTTGGAACGAACGCTGCTTGGAATGAATGAGGTTCTCCCTTAAATAACGTCACAGCAATTTTTTGAATTTGACCCATAACTATATAACATAATTTGTACAAGTTTTCCGTAAAGGAATGGGTCTAATAAAATTCCATAAGATAGACGTAATTTATGTTTGACCTTTCTCTACCCAAACGTCAAAAGGGTTCTCAGAGGAGTGCCCACTAATCTGGAACGTTCTCAATTGTGACAAAAATTTAAACAATAATAAGTTATAAATGTTTTATCACAACACAATAACATAGGAGCGTGAATAGAGGGGTGAATAGGGGATGAGAGGGTCACTTTTATATTAGTAACCTTTTAGTATAAATGTAGAACACTAATTTACATAGTATTTTAATAGTCTTATAAACAAAATAAATTAATTACATCCAGTTTTGAACAATAATTTTAAGTACAGTACTAAAATAAATAGTGGAAGACTACCAATTGATTAAAAATGAGGATTCTATTGAATAAACAATCGAGTATTCAGATAGACTATCGAAATGTGAACCGATATCGATGTGCTCGCATCGTTCGTCGGTTTCCCTCGCGGAAGGAACGCTCGCTCGCTCTCGTCGCTCAGTTCGCGCGATGAGGCATGGCGGACGCTAAACGGCTCTCGTTGTCGCAGCAAAAACATGCAACAACCAGTTCCTTATTTCCGATCTGATTTGTTTTCACATTCTCCCAGCAGTAAGGAAGAGTGTTTTACCGGAAGTACAACAAGTGACCCGACATACCAAAACGATTGTTTCTCCAGCATTTAATCCGCTAGGTCGGCGCTAGTATCGCTTATTTGTTATGCATACTATGTCTTTGTTTCATTCAAGATTCCTGAGTGACCTGTTTAAGATAACAATTATGTTTTTTGTACATTTTTAGACATCTAAAATGACAAAATTTATAAGATCATTGGATAAAAAATATGACTTTAAAAAGTCATTTTCTGTTGTATACGATTTTTTAATTTCAAATTTTCACATAGGTTGCGTGAAACAGATATGTTATTCAACCACGTTCCAAAAATTTCAGCTCCTGAATAAAACAAAGGAACAGTGTTCCTATAGCACGTCAGCCAAATGGCTCTTTGCGCACCACTGTTGTTGAATGTCTAATGGATCTTCCAGGCTGCCATAGTCTCCCGTAGCTTCTCCAGGGGAAGGTGACAACCTCTCTCCATAACGCCGAGAGTGGCAGCTCTCATCTCAGCAAGCCCGGCAATCATACATCAGATGATCGGCAGTCTCCTCGGACTGATTGAGTCTCCAGAGTATAATCCCATGCGAGCAAGATGTTTCCTCATATGTCCGTGTCCCGTGATGAGACCTACAATGAGTCTGAGTTCGGACCTACCTAACCGTAGAAGGTCCTCTGAGAGGAGGGAGAACTGAGAGACAGTTTGCTTACTCTTAGGAGGGGAAGCTCCACCCATCTTCTGCGGTGACACTCACGTGCCCACGTGTTGATCTTTAAAAATTTCAGCTCAAAAGCATTATTAGATTTCCCACACTTTTATGAAAACAGCAAAAAATTGAATTAACCCTGTAACACGAAACGTTTTCACAAAACTTAAACAGTTATGCCAAAGCATATTTATGATACAGTCAACAAATAACCGTTAAAATTATATTTTTAAGCCTTTTTGCTGGCAGCACCCAAATGTTATTTCTATAGTTATTTTTCGGTAAATGTGAAAGATTTATTGTATTTCCGATTAGAAAATACAATATTGACATTGCCAGTTTTAGGATGACCAATTTTAACATACACAGTGCCATGTAGAGTAGAATTAATTGAATAATGAAAACAGATTTAATTGTCGTTGGGATTTAAGCCAGTTGGTTGTTAAAACTAAATCCTATTTCACCTCTCCCATTTCTCATGCTTAGGCTTACTTTTAATATTTTACGCTCACAAATGTGTTATTACCAAATCAAATATTTATTTAAGTTTTGAGTTTTATGTCCCTTAAGAGTTTTTTAAGCTCAACTGTCCATGACCTACGGTCAGTGAGATATAAAGGCACCGAGGTATCGTAACGGCGACAATCACATAATTTAGCCAGAGTAGACCTTTCATGATCTGACAGGAGCCAGATTATGAGTCAGACTACTAAAAAAACTGGAGCAAAAGTGATGTAAAAATCATTCTTCTTCAGATTATTCTACTTGGAATATCTGTTTGAGATAGTTGGTTGCAGTAAAAATATGCGTTGCATAAAAAAGTGTATCGCATGTATTTAAAGCATTTATTTATTTAAATAATTAGTGGTAAAATAATAATTATTAAAAAATAATAATAAAAAAATAAAATAAAGAAAATAATAATGGTAAAATAATAATTAGTGGTAAATAATTAGTGGTGGTTAAATAATAATTACTAACAAACAAAACACATTTAAAAGATTTTTTTATTTAAAACACGCTCTCATAACAAAGATAAAAAGTAATATACAATTGAAAATAAATATATCCTTAGTGAATTATACAACTGATAGTGAAAAAAACTACTACTATAAATATTTCATTCAATTGCAGAACCCTGGAATATAGTTACACTTAATAAACTTATTTGGGAAGTAAAATTATTCTAAAATTCAATTTTTGGCAGAAACTATAAAAAAAAACAATATGACTAGCCTTCCACACTTGGATATAGCTATATATAATTAGGTGGGATCTATCACAGAAGATGTTAATATAATTGTTTCTAAAACATTTTATTTTACAATATAAAACTATGTTAATTCGGTAAAAGATTTAAATTCAATCATTCAAAAAAATAAAAGAAAAATAGAGTTGAATTTTATACATTATTAAATAAACCTTCACCTTCAACCTTCATACCAACAATGTTTTATAAAATAATTAACAACTGGATATGATCATTAATAAACTAAAGTTTCCAAAATCGTACCCTTAATCCGTCAATGTTACTTTTATAAACAATTGTTTTGATGATATAATACGTTTAAATTGGTTTATTTCAAGAGGTTTATTTCATTCAAAAAGGAGTAAGAAGAAAGACTCCAAGTTAACTTCGAGACGAACAACACATTTTCATTTTCAACTTTGACATTCTACAAGCCTGATCTCCTACAAATTTAGAAAGAAAAAACTAAGAGGTATAAGTTTTCATCGTTGTTTCATTAACATTTGTTAAATGTAATTCTATTTAATGCGATAATTTGACCTGTTGATGAACACGAAACTATTACCTATAAAAAATAAACTTAATATTGCATGAAAGCTTCTTGAGAAAAATGTCACCTATAAAATATCAAAAGTTTCTTCCAAACACAAAATTGTTTCAAATTAATAAACTAATAGTTGTCATGACCAACCTAATTTAAAACTAAATTGAAAACGAAATAGACGTTTAAAATTTAGGGTAACATTTATGAAAAATGCATTTTTAACGCTCACAGCTACTTTAAAAACATTACCGATATCACGAAAACAAGATTGTGTTAAGTACTCTCAGAGTAAGGGAAATTCCTTATTATTAGGGAATTTAACTGTCCATACTTCAGTACTCTAATATATTTTTATTCTATTTTTAGCTATATTATTTATAAAAAACCAGTTGCATCTCCTTCGCACATCAAACCCTTTATATTACGACTAACTAAAATGGAACCCTGAGTCCTGACATGTTTTATCTTAGAGGTAACGAAATAACAATAATATAAATAAGGTCTAACATTTAGCTATTTACAATCGACATAGTTTTTCAGTTTTCTAGAGAGATATGGTCAATGTTCGGAGGTGGAGGAATTCCCTGCTCCTAATATAGGCCTTGAGTCCACCATCGTACATTGACCATCCGTAACAGACGGCTGTCTGGTCCTTCCTACTTACAAGGTGTGTCAGAAACAACCACGAGGGGCTAAACCAGTTCGGATACACTTAATGAAAATCATTTAATCATTTTCCATGAACATACTATTTCACTTTGTTAAGTATCTAAAAGTAATGGGTTCAGAAAAAATTTCAAGTTTATAACTTAAGAGATTAATTTTCACTCAACAATTAAAATTTAGGGCCTATCAATTATTGATTAAGGCTCTCTTTTAACTTAGTTATAGAAAATATTTTCTCTTTCTGTTGTGTTTTATTGACATACGCATGCTTTCATAATGGATACAACACTCATTAGCTCGACCAGATTTAAATTTTAAACGGTACTCGTATAGCTTTTTAAAATAAACAAAATAAATTTAAACTAATACAGGATAATACACGAACGTACTTTTGTTCTTTTTGAATAACGCATCAGTAACTAATACTGATGCTTTAGGGTAAAAGGACAAATATATTTGGGATTACCCTGTATTAGTTTAAATATAGCCTGTTTATTTTAAATGGTTTTACCACCGTGACAAATTAAGTTGAGGTTTAGTTAATAAGTAATTTATCCATCATCAAATCACGCATATGTTAATAAAACACTATAGGAAGAGAAAAGTATTTTCCCCTGCTCTTTAGAGCGTAGTATGTCGGCGAAATACTGACCTCAGTGTTCTGGGGATTTTTGTTTTTTTTTTCTTTCGTGTATAACGTAATCTTTTACTAATTTAATTATCATGATATGACTATCGATCGCATCACTAATTAATGCATGGAACTAATTAACAAGTGCTTATATTATTCATATGATACTGATAAATATGCCATTTTGTTTGAACCATTACTGGACCTGACCAGACACCCGCCTGTTTATGGAACATCGCACAACTGTGAGTGTACGAGTGTAGTGTACTGACGCACTCTTGTTCACCATCGGTCGACACTCCTCACCTACACTCCTACTCGAAGCCGCTGCGGTAACCGCCCCTCCCCCTCGTGTCCGTGCTGCCCCTCCGGCTGCTGAAGCGACGGTCGGACCGAGGGTCGGCGATGCTGCCGTAGCTGGAGCTGTACTGGTAGGAGGCGGGGTACGCGTCGCTCTGTCGCCTGTGCAGCTCACCTGCGGATACATGTGGAGGTTCAACATTTACATCTATTAAATGAGTTTGAGATGATCGTGGCGCGATCTTGTAGTATTGTTACTGACTGAGCCTGACACTTCCTTCACTAAAGAACTAATTAATAGCCCATGTGTCAAATGGCATATAAGAAAACGAGGGTATCTCGTACAGTCCACTGACATTCGGTCCACAGTCTCCCCACTTGTGTCTGATGAGGGAGGCTGAGCGGGAGTAGCCCCAGACAGCGTTCTGCGGAGTTGTAGGTTGGATATTGGTAGTACACCACTCGTATATAAATATATAATTATAGGTCAAAGGGAGCCTCAGCCCCTTTCAACCTATTGCTTCCTCCTACCAAGACATGGTTAATCAATGGTCATTGACCAAGACATGGTTAATCCATAATCATTAATCCAAAATAACTTATTTTATTTACTCCACCTTCTTTATTTCTATTGGTAAGAAACCAATATATTTAGGGCTGTATTTATAGAAAGGAAGCATGGTGGAATAACTTGAACAACACGGTGGATTGATCGCACTGTGGACCGACAGCATGGTTCTCAAGTGAACTGCAGTAGTGTGTTTTATGTCTTTCTGCACCTTTCGGCATTTTTAACGTTTTGATGGGAAACGGTCGAAAACCCAGTCATGTTTACTACCTAACGTCAACCTGTTGCTGGGAAGCATCATTAATTAAAAATCAATGTCCAACATTATGATCCTTGCCCATAATTTTGCCTCTGAATGAACGAACTGTAGTCTAATAGTGATTTGCTCCTAGTATCTACATTCTACACGTATAGCCGTACCGAGCCTGTTCCTGTAGCTGTTGCCGGTGATGTAGCCGCTCATGCCCGGCGCACAGCTGATGCTCTGCGAGGATCCCATGGGCATGTGGCCGTAGCTGCTGCTGTAGTGGTCGCTCAGAGTCTGGGACTCGCTCAGCGTCTTCTTGAGGTCGTCTACCGAGCCGTCCGGCTTGATCTCCAAGTACATGGAGCCTTGCTTGGAGCATAGCAGGAAGATGAGCACGATCAGACCCTGCGACACACGTCAAGATTACAGAACATGTGTTAATGTAGCCATTTAGATAGGTTTCCACGTAGGTCCTATAAGTCAGCTTAAACGTCAACAGTAATGGGCAACTTGGATTTTTATTCCCTGAAGAGCGATGTCAAATAACCTCAATTATGCCTTTCTTTAAACACTAGTAAAAAATGTTTAAAGTGACTTCCTTGTAGGAAATAGGTTAGATCATGGATATGTCTAAAGGGAATGTTTTCAGTTTATCTAAACAGTTGTCCTTATTATTCTACTAAAAATTCAATACGATTGCTCTGGTAACAACAACAGCCCCCCCTTAGAGCTTAGGGATATCCATGTCAAAAGACACATAACATTAATTTGAAAACAGAATATTATTATGACTAACCGAATTCGTGATTATGTACAAAATTAAAACTCTAATCACATAGATCGATCAACATTGTAATTCCTTTCAAAGACACCAAGTTCAAGGTTTTTAAGTACACAATAATATCACAGTGATTGTTTGAACTTAACATTGTAATATGTGTTTTTTTAATGTTAAAATTTATGTAGAAACGACATATGCAGCTGATACCATTTGAAGTATTCCCGTAAAAATATATTGGGATACTGAGTGACATATCCCGAAATTTGATAGTATTAGGTTGGATTTTTGACTTAAAAACCATTAAATTTCTTTTGAACTGGATAAGAAAATCCATGGAATCCGTAGTAAAATGTGAAAATTATGTTTTTCTTACAGTTTATTTATCACAATAAGTATGCTAGTGCTATTAAACATTTTGTGGACATTTATTAAAAAATAAATTTCCACAACAATAACATTGTCTTAAATTATATAAACAGCAATTTACCAATCAATAACCACACCATACGTGTAATACAGTTTGTTGTATGGATAGAAAATAGTTACATTTTCTTAGAACTATCGTTATAAAAATCAGCTAAAAATATCATGAAATATTAAATTTATTCAAATTATGAAATATATTTTCTAAAAGTGTTTATGACTTATTTTTACGATAGATTTTAGTAATCAGACGGAAGAAACACAATATGTCATTTAAATAAAAGGCAAAAACATAAAGACATACTAAAAGTTTTTAAATTTTAAACCAACTAACTATGTTTTTAATATTAAATTAAAGCGTTGGATAAACCATGTACTCTATGGTTTTGGATAACATTGAGCGCCGACATAGACGGGACCAGCATAAACAACACAGGCTAGTGTAGAAACAGTATAGCTTTCAACTGCAGGCGCTTGAGAGCAGCTACAATGCTAAACTATTAATTTTAGTCTGAAATGTTTAACTCCGTTTATGATTTATTTTATTTATGTTTAATAGCTCTGATTAAAAATTTTACCAGGTAAAAATAACATAATTACAATCCATAATTTGTTGAATACAGCTGATTTAGAAAAATACTTATATGCCAATTTATGGCCATTTTGCAAAACAACAATTTCAAAACCTTTAACGAACGAAATTTCAACAATTACCCATGGTTCAAATCATAAAAATTGATAGTCAATTCAAAAATACCTTGAGACATTTTAAAAGCCCCACTTCAGTAAATAAATTGAGAGCAACAGTGATTATCACTATAAAAACATAATATTTTAATAAAAAATTCTGTAATGTTCATTACTTGTTTTTACTAGCAGAAAGCCCGTCCTTGGTACGGGTTGTACGATTCAGTTTAAAGAAGCGAGTTTATCATACCAAAATAACGTAAACGTAATGAAAATAAGTAAACCGTTAATGCTAAAGAAATCAGTATAAAGGAAATAAATAAATGCCCTGGTTTATTATTTGGCATTTCTTTATAGATAAATGGATTAGAAAATTGTTATAGCACTATTAAAATTAGTTATACGTTGAAAAACCTTTTTAAATATAGTATGATTTCGAAATGGGTTTAAAATTTAACAATATAAAATAACTAATGTTGATATGACAGCTGTTTATTTTTCTTTCTATTAAACTAAAACACAGCTGATTATTACGGTAGGTAATTCATTGAAAACGGGAAGCAAAATGCGACTAATATTGCATAAAAGTGTGGTTTTAAATGCTCGTTATTTACTTTTCAAGGGACGGCGGACAATTTCAAGCATTTAAAACCCTTCTGTGGTGTAGAGAAAATGTATGATAAAATGGAAAATGAGAAAATGAAAATGGTATCAGAATGTAGAGAACGCATGACGTAAGTTTAGTAATAGTTATCGGTTCTCCCGTTTTTCGGAGAATACGTTATAGAATACCTCCTGGAGCGTTACAGACAAACAGACAGACAAAATTGAGATAAGACTTCACTAACAAACTAATCGTTAAAAACTAAAAAATAATAACTTTTATTTATATAAATAAAGAAATAAGCCAATCTTCGATTCACTTATTGATTATTTTTGAGTAAATATTCGTAGTTAAGAAACGTCTTCTTATAATAATTTTCCGGAAAACTTCCGGAAAACAAAATAAATTAAAGTGCATAGGGGTAATAAAAGTAGACTAACGAAATTCTGCTGAAACTCTAACATGGGGAACTAGTTGATGGTTTGAATACACACCACAAGAACATTTTTATGGAGTTTCTTACTTTTTTAACCACAGTTTCATTTCACCATCATTTCACCGACAGAATTTTTATTTTCATATCAGTTATTTTTGCTGCGTGGTATATTTAGGGGATGTCGTGATTTTGAGTGATAAGTCTCGTGAAACTGAAAGCTTGTTTGGTTCCTACACTGCACTCACCACTACGCCACTGCAGATGACGATGAAGAGCGTGCTGTTGCGGAAGCCGATGGTGTCGAAGAGGATGCCGGCCACGGAGGGTCCGATGAACGCGCCGAACGCGAATGTCGACGTCCACAGGCCCGAGATGAGGCCGTAGGTCTCCAGGTTGTTGGGGAAGCCGTGCGCTCTGCTCAACAAACACATTACTGTATAGTAGTTCACAGGAGAGTATTGTCCATGAGAATGTATCGTACTCAGGAATGTCGCTAAAGGTGTTTACCGTACACATACAGGGTGTCCATGAAAAACGTTTCAGGACTTTGGTGAGTGATTGGGCACATTAAAATGAAGAAAAAAGTCCCAATGGATGTAAGGCCTAAACCGCTCATTTTCTCAGATATCCGCCATTTTGTATTTTTCACACAATATTTTTTATTTCAAACATATTATTTTCAAATTTTGTATGTGTTTTACACTAGTAGACTACTATTATTAAATAAATAACTAGCATGATCCAAGCTCAAAATCCAAAATGGTGGCCATTTTAAATTTTACCGTTAACAAAGTACTGTATTTTAGTTTTAAAATTTTAAATGGCTCCATTTTGAATTGTGAGCTTGGATCATGCTAGTTATTTATTTAATAATAGTAGTCTACTAGTGTAAAACACATACCAAATTTGAAAATAATCCGTTAAAAATTATTGAAATAAAAAGTATTTTGTGGAAAAATACAAAATGGCGGATATCTGAGAAAATGAGCGTTTTAGGCCATACCTCCATAGGAACTTTTTTCTTCCTTTTAATAAACCTAATCACTCACCAAAGTCCTGAAACGTTTTTACTGGACACCCTGTGTAACTGAAAGCGAGGAATAATTTCTTCTTTAAAAAAACGTATAACATAATTTGAAAACCCCAAATAATTTGAACCTTACACAAAAGCCAAAAAAGCACACGAAACCCAGACATTTTAACACTTACTCAATAAGTGTTAAATTAGTGAATAAGCTATTCACTAAGTTAACGTAAGTTATGTAAAACCATATCTCGGGGTTGACAGCGAGGTACAGTAGCAGCGTGAGTCACAGCCAGAGGTTCATGATCTGTACAGACACATAGGAAATAGGAAGGATAGGGGCCTCTGAGTACTATCCTGGGCATAACACATGGTATGCTAATAATTGTAGAGTAGTTGAACAATACTGGGACTACTGTACTCTTAAGTGTGATACTCGAATATCCTGACACAGCTTATTAAACACAGTATTCACGAATTATCACAGGCACTGAGCACTGTTCTGGGAAATAAAGAGTAGATTTCACTGCACATACCCCATAGTGCTGCAATGGGAAAGCAGCTGAGCTTTAAGAAAATGCTTTGTTAAAATTTAAGCCACAATGAGTAAAAAAGGTGTTAAAACAAACTTTGACTCTTCTCTTTCACGTTGAACCAACGTTAAAAGAACGTAATATATTTTACTAGATAAAAGTAATCATGCAATACACAAAACTAAAATAACGTACGTACGTAACGTAACGTAATATATTTTATAGTATCAACTAGTAAGTATCTTGATGTGTTATCCAATCTAATATAGCTTAATAAGATGTCGTTGTTGAAAACATCTACTACATACAATAATTATGATATTTTGTCTAAATATATCTATGAAGTAGTGTGAGATGGCTTACATGGCGTCTTGTAGCGCATCAGAGAAGGAGGAGACCAGCTGAGCCGCGATCCCTAAGCCGTGGATCAGCAACCCCACGATCACCACGACCAGCAACCTGGACATCAACAACCGGGGGTAGTACTTCGTCGACATAAAGTATTATAATATGTGAGTCGTCTCTGTCATTAAAACCATGCTCTGTAAAATAACTTGCTCAGAGCCAATGATCACATATTATTCAAATGCTCAGAGCCAACAAATTAAGCTATTGAGCGGTATTTTTTAAATCTACAACTCTAAATAACCATGGGCCAAAAGTCTTTGCGATGAATTGAAGACAGTGACGTACTGCAGCAGCGTGAGCAAGTTAATTAGTTAGTTACTGATAGCTCAACTGTCAATGGTATACTTACAGTTTAACGTGGAGTCCGAACCACTGCCTCTGAATTACGAACTCTAATTTTGAGGATGCTTCTAGCGGAATAACGTAGTATTCAATAGTGCGGACGTTAATCCATACATGAGAACACTACATCTATCGAACATCGGTCTTATTTATCCACAATTCGTGACCTCCAAGTAGCTGTATTACATAGGCTACCCAGGTGACTCTTCATGATCTGACAGTGAGGTACCGTAGCTACGTGAGTAACATAAGCTTGCCAGAGGTGTTCCATTCATTCTGTTTTTACACAGCGAGTCAAACAAAAAACAGAATACTCAAACTTAAAATACCACTACAGAAATTCTTCTAGGAGATTCTTGGCTTTTTGGTCAGGGCAGTCGTAAATAATATTTTTACTTTATCTTTAATTTCGACACCCATGCAAATAAGTTAATTGTTCACCGTGTAACTCAACGGGCCTCTGAAAATCACTCTAATCACTTTGTGGACTGAAATACTCTGTGATAACCTCAGTTATCGAATAGCTTTATTGGAGTGGCTTCTCGGCGCTTTCATATTCGTTTTATTGATGTCTAACAAGCCAAATGACATTTACATGACGTTTGAGCTATGTATAAAAGGTTTAAGCTAAAGGTGTAAGGTGTAGGCTAAAATGTGTAAGGTGTTGTAAGCTATGTATACAATTTATGGTTAAAATGTGTTTGATACTATGTATACACCTCTCAAATTAAAGATTTTAGTGAAAGATATAAGATGTTTGTTGGCCATTCACATATAACATGCATAGACAAGTCAAAAAATTAAATCAATACACTAGTATTCAGTCAACATGCAATTCCATCAAGGTATCCAAAATTATTCCTCAAAATAAATATAGTAAAATTAAATCAATTATAAACATGCTAATTCACAATAAATTAAGACTGAAATTAAGAGGTGGCGTAAAAAATTTGACTAGAAACTAGGATCCCCAGATGTCATAGAGTAATTTGTTCGAAACTGTATACAATAATACATTCAAGATGTTTCAGAACTCTCAACCAACCTGTTAAGGCATTGTTCTTGGGTCAGTATAACATTTAAATACCGCATTTAAATCATTCAGAAGTCCTTAGTTACTCAGGTAGCTACCATTTTATTTTTTTAATATTTTTCTTTTATCGCATTATACATTGTACAGTTTCTTGTATTACATGTCTCGTACGGTCATAACATCTTAGAAAGGATGTCGCTTCATAGCATGTAAATATTTTTAATAAGATGAAAACTTTTGTTTAACTTACTTCTTCGATCCAGGAGGCGGGGCGTTGATGTAGGGTGCTGGACCGACGAGGTGGAAGCTGATGATAAGCAACGCGCAACCGACCAGCGCGATGACCTTGGCCTTGACCTTCCTGTCGACGAGCCAGCCGAAGAAGGGGGCGGTCAGCGCGTAGGTACCGCCGTTGATTACAAACATCAATCCCAGGACCAGGGGAGACAGGTCGAACTGGAGAAATGACCAGGTAAATATGGTTATATCCATAAAATTGGAAGTCTGAACGGGATGAATGTTTTACGCTGCAACTATATGACCATAATATCGTTCGTATGTACAGAGTAAGATTTTTGAATAGTGCGACCTGAATCTACCTTAGATGGTTTATAAATTAGTATCCCTTCTTGAGGGAAAACCAAATATTTCATGAGTACTTAAGTCCAAATACTAAGACTACAGGAACAAAATCTAAGAATAACTACTCAAAAAGTACTTATGTAAGTTAGTTCATGAAATAAAGTTAATACTTATGTATATTTACCTTTAAACTCTACTACATGTGATTAAAAAATTGGTATTTCAAAATATTTTATAATGAAATATTATATTCTTTCGATCCGTCCTCAGGTGAGCTAGACTAAAACACCGATAGTAATTCTTATTCTGGCATTATGTTCTAGACATATCAATGATCCAACCTATTTCCCACAGGGAAGTAAATACAAAAACATTTTCGTAGAAATTGTACACCAATGGGGCATGACAAATTCCGAGATAAAATCTGATTTCTAACCGAATAAAACATTTTCTGTCAAGACAGCTATTGCTAGAGCCATTTTAAAACATTACCCAATGACAGAGGGCGTTTATATATCAAATGATGTAGTGTTGGTGTTCCAGTATAGGCCTACCTGTCGGAGATGAGGCTCTAAGGTGGCGGAGAGGAACCCGATGCTCATTGAGGTGACGACGATGCTGCAGGCGGCCAGGAACACGCCGGGGATACGCAGCACCTCCAGGAGGCTGGCTGCAACATCCAACATTCCTTCTGTACCCATACTAATACAACATGCATACATACGTACATATGTCAACTTGGTTGACTTTACAATGCATAGGACCAGTAAATGTATCTTAAAAAATTGTAATCTTTATTTCTTCAATTTTTGGCACATCTTTTCGACGCAGTCATTGTATCGGTAGGCAGAGAAGGCAGAAATACTCATGGGTGTGGTTAGATTGGGCTATTTTAAGGCTAGGCTATGGGTTTCTTGTGGCTTGGTTGAGAATCAGTCTAGGTAATGTTCAATCTGAATTTTTTTGGAGTTATTAATCTGGGCTTTATGGGGTGGAAGCAGGTTTAGTAGTTTGAGTCCAATGTAGTTTCCGGCTTACTTTCAAACAATTTCAAATTATGAAACACAGATGGATTGAAGTTTTTTACTTTTGGTGTTGTAAGAATGTTGATGAGCTCTAACAAGATTGTGTTCGTATCTTAGAAAATGTAAATACATGAAATGGTTAAAATTTTTAATTCTGTAAAAAATCAAAACATGAATCTGTATGCCTGAGTTTCAACATACATCTTATTGCTCTTTTTTTAGAGTACAAAAATTGTATTTAAATACAATTTTTGTATTTAAATACTTATATAGGTATATAAGGTATACCTGTCGTCTTCATTCTAACATTCTTTTCAACACGACTAGTTTCGTGAACATGCGCATGTTTATCGGTATGTGTTACCTCCACTGTGGGTGTCCACCTCCCTGTCGCCATGGTCGGGTAGCACCACGTACGTCATGATCGCCGACATGAACAGACAGCCTCCTAGGACCAGGAACGGCAGCTCATACCCTCCAAGCTGTCAAATACACTGCAAGGTTAATGTCTCCAGGTCAGGGAATAATATATCTAGACCTAAGGATATACCTTGGAAGGCATGTGATGGGAAAGTAAAACTCATTAAATTTTTTTATCAATTAACAATTCGTATAAACCATCGATCCTCCAATAAGATGTTACCTAGCGTTAATAACTCTAGATAACGATATTGTGGAACTGAAAGAATGTGTTAGTATTATTAGAGTTAGTCATATACAGTATATGTGCTAAAAGTGATCATTCTTTTCCCCCAGGAAGGAATCTATGGGCGGAGTTGAAGGTCATTTGTTGGTGAGAGTATGACTTCACTAGGAAGGGGTATTGAAAACCCCTTTTTAAAAGGGAAACGTTTGAAAATTACTAGCGAAAAAGTATTTTTATGTTATTCGAAGCACATTATTCCTCAAGAGGTAAAGAAGGCAATTTAAGATTTATCAAATTACGATTTAGGGTTCAGTAATAACTGCGACGTTGATATTAAAGCGGCAGGAGCCTTAATCTTCATTATTGTATCAATTTTTACTCTTAATATAATTTATATTTGGTTTGTATCAAGCCAGGCAAGGCACAGTTGGTACACGTTACAAATTGTAAAGCTAAATGGTTACAGTTACTATGACCTATAAAAATATACATATCTAACAAAAGACTAGGGGACAATGTCTCCTAATACCCCCTTAACTCCTACCTCCCGACTTGTGGTCATCACCTACCTAATCTATCCTATTATTATAGCACGTATAATAGCAGTGGAGACAAGACGATAAAAGGAGAGCTCACTTTCCTTTCCGTGGCTAGCACAATAGGCCTCGGTTGACGTGTACCCACAGGAATCTTTCCTGTCGTTTGATATAATACTCGGGCCTTCAAATTCCCCTAATCAACCACAACAATGACCATAGAATTTAAATTTATAGCCTCATGAAAAACGCAATATTGTGTATTCAATTAGATTCGACTTCTTATACGACTGTACTAGATCACAAAACGTTTTAGACATTCACTCTTAATCAACAAAAAAGGAAATTTTTTGGATCCAAAAATCCAACGACCCCATCCAGTTCTATCCATTAGATTTATTATTATTAACTTCCCTACTTTCTATCCTTTCCGTACGTAGCCTTTCCTTGACGGCTTGGTTAAATTCAGATTGAAAATCCTTTTATAAAACCTAGAGTCAAGTACCTTGCCACTGTCTCCAGTGGATAATTTAAAATTATTATAAAATCTTCACTAAGGGTCATAACTAAATTTTAATAAAGAATTGAAATTGAATGAATTACCTTTTTGTGAAAACGTTTTAAATATAGAAAATATTTTTATTTTTTATACATAGATATATTTGAAATTTTATTGTTTTCCAAATTTTCGATTTGAGTTGATGGATATATCCGTTTGTCCCCTGAATCCAAAAATTTTTGACGTGATGTCTGTCCGTCCTTTTTGTTTTGTGTGTGTGTCTATGTGTACAGTGCCACAGCCTACGTTGGTCCGATTTAATGAAATTTGGCATGTATGTAAATATCACTATCTCCAGGCGTTTTTTCATTTTTTTGAATTTTTGATTTTTAAGGGTAGTTTACCCCTAAAAACCCTTAAAAAACGTGAAAAATCCAATTTTCTCAAAAACGGCTCTAACGATTTTGATTAAAATTTGATAGTTTATAGTGCACAGAGAACTAAATAATTTGACACCACCCGCATGTCTGTAAAAATGACGGTTCAAAAGTTATGGGCTTTTAAATGTCAAAAAAATCAAATTTTTAAATTTTCAGCGAAAACAATAAAAGTAAAGTATAACTTGACTGGTACCATTGAAACCAGCTTAAAAAACTAAACAAATTAGTATTTTGAATTATTTGTCTACGACTAATTCCAGAGAAAAGTTAAATTTACTGTCCACGATAAACGCAGAACGATGTCTGACAGCGCCCAATGTTATTCTTATGGAAAATGTAAAAAAATCAATTTCTTCCTTACTTTCCACCCGTTTTCCATGAAACTTGTATGAATTGTAATCAAATCACCAAACAAAACCAGCTCAAAAATTGTATACCGGGTGTCCCCCATACCATTTGAATATAAACTATTAAATGATATTTAGAATTACTTTTTAGAACATGATTTTTATTACAGATTGTCTTTTTTAAATTTTAAAAAATATGTGTAGTACTGGTACCAGTATAGTTTTACTTTAGGAATCAATTTAAATTTAATATCTACACTAACATTCCTTACAATTCAAGTAAACTGATAACGGTTTTATTGATTTCCGATATCAGATAGGTTCACGCCCAATAATCGCTAATTATAAAGTGATTAGAGAAGCTTTAGCAATAGTTAGTGGATAACCTTTTGACCGACACGTCGCTGAAATCTGTGGTGCTAAAAGAACAGAGTAGAAGATCAAATCATTTTGATATCGGCACACTTTTGAAGATTCTGATCTTTTAGGTTAATAAGCAATATATATACTAAAAAGATAAAACAGAATTTTCGGGAACAAAAGAATATCACCTTCTATTTGAAAGGATTTCAACTTATTCATTCATTGGGCTATTAATTAATGATCCTATCATATGGATCACCTAGTTTTAGGTCATCATATCATCACTTACTCATCACTTTTATTCACCTTAAAATAACCACTACGTGGTTGAGTCGTTATCTCACAAATTTGAATTAAAATAATATAACTTGTTTCAAGGAGACAATCAAAATATTTCAAAATTATTTCGTACAGTTATATATTTCAATGTGAAGCTTGGAAATATATTTGACTAGGGCGATGGCGTGTCCTGTAATCTAGCTTCTTGGATGTTACGAATTGTAGATGGTTGTGAGCGATGGTCGGTGGATGGGAAATTCGCTGGTGTGAATTAACGTCCGCACTATTGAATACTAAGTCCATCCGCAAATACCATCCTCATAATTAGACCAGTTCGTAATTCAGAGGCAGTGGTTCGGACTCCACATTAAACTGTACGCCCCTTAGATATGCCATTGACTGTTGGGCTATTAATCAACAGTTATATCTGTCAGTAACAAGACTAAAAGATCGCGCCACAATCATTTTACACTCATTTCTCATTCATACTTGGAACTAACTATGAAAGCATTACTTTAAAGTTAGACTAAAGTGTAAAAAATGTTTTTATAAAACCCGACATCTTTGTGAATAATAGCTAGGTTAAAAATACCTGATAAAGTGCTCCTCCAACTGTTGGACCAACAATCAGGCCGAGGCCGAAAAATGTTTCTAGTGACGCCTGGAAAATGAAGAAAAAAAAATATATATACAAAAAAAATATATATACAAAGTGATATAACACTAACTTGTCGACATTTTGTGTTTATCTTACGTACTAAAAGAGTGCTAAGTGAATTAAATGTGATGTTATTTTAACAGAAATCTTTTAACAAACTTTTATTTTTCATATAAACTAGTATCTAGGAATGCCAAAAATGTAGATCCAATTGTATGGTTATAAAAATGTTTCAACCACAGGTTGAAAGCACAGGCTGTTCTAATAGGCTAATCTCAGTCACTCTATTTTAATAAGCTGAGATTTTGGTTTAACTTATACGTCCGGACAGTGTTCCAGAAGCAGTAGATATTTATTGTATCTCACAAGTGCCCAAATATCAATTAATTAGCATATCTACCAACTGGTTTCCTGAGTTGTATGGTTTGTATTACAGATTAACGTTAAAATCTCACAACAACAAAGTCTATTATAAAACGAGTTCCTGGAAATGTATTTTTACATGGATATGTCTTAGGTCTCGGTGGGGTGTTGGCGATTGTTAAGATGGAAAACATGTAACAGGTCTCCATAGACACTATCAGAACTATTGTATTGAATTTGTAATATAAAATAATAAACATAAACTGTTAGTCGTAGCTTTTCTTTAAATTCTTGTGAGTTGCCCTAGGTTATGTCCATTGAACTACAACACCACAGAAACTCTACATGAAACGGACGTTTCGAATATTAAAACTTAAATCATCGGTCGTTTGGAATGCATGTTTTTCAATGGCTGTATTCTTCCCAATCGTATTTTGACATGGATATGTCTTAGCTCTGGAAGGGGGGTTGTCAATTCGTAAGATGAAAATTTGAAACAGGTTACTATAGAAACTACCAGGGATATGGTATTGAACGTTTAATATATAAGAATAAGAATAATGTTTAGATGAACTGAAACCATTCCCTTAAGAACTATCCATGATCTAACCTATTTCCCACAGGGAAGTAAATGCAAACATTCTTGTGCATAATCTCGACTTACGAAGGTAGTGGCCACATTGTCAGGGAACTCCATGGCGATGATAGCGAAGGAGGCGGTGAGGAAGGCGGCGTTGCCCATGGCCTCCACGATCCTGATGACAAACGAGAGTGTGATGAAGGGGTAGTGACCCTCCACGTTGTCCAAAAGCCTGCAGACAATCATCAGTCATCATAATGATAATATACCTATTGAGTTTTTGGACTCTTTGCCTTCTTCATTGGGTATTACTTTTAAAAGCTTTGGTGGTTTTTCCGCCAATTCTAAGGAAAGGAAAATATTCTGTATACTTTTAGATTACCTTTTGAAATGGTGCCCTAACCAAGCAGGTATTTTAAGCCAAATATGCATGATAGATAAGTATAAGATAAGTGTGAGTGGCGTGAGTTTTGTTATAGACTTAGGTTTGTCATGTTCCCAAGACCGGCCTGTTAATTAATAGGCCAACAGTCGATGGCATTTATGGGACAGTTTAACGTAGAATCCACGAGCGCAATTTTTTGTCCCGGGGGGGGGGGGGGGGTAGGGGGGGGGCGGGGGGGGGGGGGGGGGGGGGGGGGTAGGGCGGGGGGGGGGGTGGGGGGGGGGGTGGGGGGGGGGGGGGGGGGGGGGGGGGGGGGGGGGGGGGGGGGAGGTTGGGGGGGGGGGGGGGGGGGGGGGGGGGGGGGGGGGGGGGGGGGGGGGGGGGGGGGTGGTGGGGGGGGGGGGGGGGGGGGGGGGGGGGGGGGGGGGGGGGGGGGGGGGGGGGTGGGAGGTGGGGGGGGGGTATTTTGTACCGAACTGGTGTAATTATGAGGATTGTATTTGCCATCACATCCACCATCGCTTATAACTATCCACAATTCGCCACCTCCAGGTAGCTGTACTATTCTACTTTGTTTTCCCACTTCCTTTACATTTCGACTTTTACACAACATTATTAACAAACTATATTTTTATTTAATGTGTTTGACCACGGGATTTAATTCATATTTCAATACTGGCGAGAAATTGGAAGAAAGTATCACAACATGGCTAGATCAACAGATACTGACAAGAAGATGACAATGAGTTGCATAAGTTTTCCTAACCTCAACTGCCCGTCACCACGGGCCTAGAGCCTTGCGTTGAACTGTAGGCCCCTTAGTTGCCATTGACTGTTGGGCTGTTAATTAGCAGTCCTGTCTAAGGAACATGTCAGCCTTAATCAGTAACAAGACTACAAGATCGCGTTACAATCATCTTACACTCTATCCTCATTCATACTTGGCTTAAAATACCTTGTGATATGGTAGCTAATTAAATAATCTAATCTAATCTAATTATAGACAGCGAGGTACCGTGGCGTTATCACATAGGTAGAGGTGATAAGATCTGGTAGAAGTCACTGATTTCGTCCAGCAATCTTTGACTTTCTCGGCCAGCACGTTACCCCTGAACTACCGTGCCGTGTTGTTTGAAGCTAGCCTCTTAATAGCATGTAACACACACATATTTTCGATACGACGATATTTACTGGTGTAAATAAAAATTTACACCAGTAAATATCGTCTCCCTCTTTTCTAGCTTGCTTTACATTTCCTAATTAATCAACTCCATGTCAAAAAAACATTCCGTATGGTTGGAGTGAGGTACAATACATTATTAGAATATTTTATTTAAACAATTCTGTTTTGCAATTTATGAAATAACATATGCTATATGCATTTTTGTTGTAAAAAATTCCTAGATGATTAAATAGTGGATTGACTAGGGAACAGTGGGTTCCGGAAACTTCATTCCTGATTCAAACTTCAAGCTATTTTGAACACATAATTTTCATAAACAGAACATCTCACAAAACCTTGATTTTAAACTTTTATTTATTAATTGTGGATATAAATTGTATTTTAATGCATTATTTATAAATATATGATTAGTAAAAACAAAAATGCTCAAATATTACAAACGTTCGAAAAATGTCTAGCGGAGCTTACAGCCCATATCGGCCTGGAAGTTCATTGCTAATGTCCAGTGACGTTAATAATGCTGCTATCAGCTGTTATACGATAACAATCAGCTGTTTCACCTTTTAGCTTTCTAGCTTCTAGACGCCTCAGCGATACTGCTAGTACGTTTCATTTGCTACAAAGTATAAGTTTATGTGCTACGTAAGTATAGTTACGTGTTTATTTATACGTCAAATATAGTTGTATCTGTGTAAAATTTGTGTGGGATTTTTCGTTTAAAGACAGTGTTTATTTTTTGTATGGTGTCATATTCTGCACATAATGAAAATAACGAGACAATTGGTTATTTGCAAAAGAGATCACAATATAGTATTATCAAGGTACGTAACCCAAAAATGTTATCATAACAGTTTATTACGATAAGCAAGAGATAATATACATGTTTATAAGTTATGACGAATTGAGTAAACATTTTCAGTAAATTTTAGTCTAGATAAACGAATACAGAAACATTCTTCCTATCCTAACCTAAATAACCTAACCTCATACTTCTAAAATATATTGTTTATAGACAATGGTAATACCCTTACTCCCCTACGACATCAATATGAGAATTTTCTTAAAAATTAAATATTTGATTTTAGAACACAATATTGGTTATTACTACGCAGTGTCGAACTCCTGGCATTATATCTAGATACACTACACACGGATTGTTAGTTTGTGGCAGAGCCTACACATTATATCCTTTTTACTCGAGTTTCTAAACTCTACATTCAATTCCATAAGCAACGTAAAAGTTCAAAAAACGTATAATGTAACTTACATGATTATTATATGCCTCTACTACATATTGTGCTTGATGGGTTCAATGGTAGAAGATTTTCGGCTGTATTTTGGGCCTCATACAAGCGCAAGTTGTAATTTTTATAACAAGTTGTAATAATTTATGTACCCAAAAAGAAAATTAAGAAATTTATATAGTATCCAAATCAAGTCATTGTAAAACATAAAGACTAATATACCTAACTTATTCTACGCACTTACTTAACAGTCCGTGTTCCAGTACGGTGATATATCTATTGCAGTAATAAAATCATAACTCATATTATATTTTATATATTTAAACGCATTGCATTTGTTACGTTTTCTTAAAATTTTAATCTTATTTGTGAATATTACATGGGTATAAACTGTTTAGACATTGAAAGGAAATAAATGAGTCTGTAAAACGGTATTTTAAAATGTTAAAAACCATTAGCCTATTTAAAAAACTCTCCCACGCTTCAACATCTGGTGCGAAAAGATGTCGTTTAGAACTAAAATAATTTAGACCTTTGTAATCTATGATATTTTAGATAGCACTTTATTGTTTTTAGACAGCAATCGATTTTTTACAGTTATCACGCTCAAATAACTTTCAAACTATCGCAAGTTAATCTCAAGTTTAAACTTGAACTATGCTCCAGGATATTGATTGGCAGCAGACTGAAAAGACAACATATTCTTTACTGCTGTGACGTAAAAATGACAAGAACAGTGACAAATTCTTTATTCAGAAAATTTGACAACCATTGTATGAGGTAATTTATTCACTTAAAATAGCCACATGTCAAAAATAATTCACTTATTATTTTTTTAATCACCATATCATCCCGCATGTACTCATAAATACCGTAATAGGATTATTTTTTATAAGTTATGGCTGAAATGAGATCGCTAGGAAAACTTATGTATGGTGTTAAACTGATATAACTGTTTACAGCAATCAACATATGACAGGTTCTGGTTGAAAAAAGTGTGTATTGAGGAAGTAATGGACGGAAAATTTAATACTTTTTCACTAATGAATGACAGCCAGTTTGTGTTTTCGGAACACTATATATCAATCTAATATCTCTCTCTTGGAAGATTTAGATTAGTTTGGTAGTTTTATTAACATTTCTTTTAATACACTGTAAAAATCTGACTATAAAATTGATTTTATTTACTCTTATTTCCAGCAGTCTCAGCAAGTCTCCTTTCCAATTCTATCCTACTTATGGAAAATAAATCCAAGTAGCAATTCTTTAAGATCGTTTTATGAAATTGTTACTAATGAGAAAAAAAACTCTAGTATCAAAGAACTTTACCCAATTAATAACTCACGCCAAAACTTAGTGGGGTATAGTTGACCTACTTTAACCTGTAAAACGCAGGTTGTTTTATTGTTTTAACATTTATGGTGAGGTAGTAAGAACCTATTGATCATATGACAGGGTGTTTTGAGATCAGACGTTTACAAATAAAGTACACTATTTAAAATTTGAATTCATTATACAATTTTAATACAAGTGAATGTGGTTATGTCAATATATAATTCGGATAACCTTAGGTGTTATCGTTTCAGCTATTGATGCTAAAGGGTCACGTATTATCTTACGATTTTTTTGAAAACTTTGTCGAATTTGTCTATTGAATGTGTCGATATCCATTACACTAAAATTTGTTTCAACGCAAAATAATATGTAACATATTATTCAAAACACAAACATCGGAAAGAAAATAAGCAACTCTGATTCTTGGCTTTCGGACGTTTAATTATTTATTTACATGCCTAATTACATGTAATCGATCTTCAATAAACCTTAACTTTGACATATCTGAATCGGTATTTTGTAAGTCCAGCGGACGTGACTATTTGTGATGGTTTATCGGACAGACATTTGTGAACAAACAAGATATGTCGATAGTGCGAGCAGAGGTCGTGCCTTGCACTTGCTGAGCTCGGCTGTCTGTCGTCTGTCAAAACTACTGTACTGTGTTATTTGTGAAGGAGCACTATATATTTTATAAAGTACTCATTTATATAAATAAAATTACACTTTTGTCGGTACATCGCTTGGAATTATATCTTTAGTTTTTTACGTCTGTTCCACATGACGTCAGCATTTCTTAGGAAAACGTGTTTCTCTTAGGAAAACTAGGATCCAGGAACAGTAGAGGTTATCATTTGCCAAAATGGTTAATGGTATAATTTTTATAAGTATACGAATAACCTAAACTAACCTAACCTGAGTATTAGTGTATACATTTTGACGTGTGAATAGACATTACTTTTTACTTTACACTGCTCCACAACAGTGTAAAATAACCTGAAAAATGAAAAGTAACCAACCTTTAAAGTAAAAGTAACGTAATTAGCTCTCAAAACCCCAGTTTGGAGCGATACTAGTAATATTTTTCAAGTTTAGCTAAACATGTGATCCATTGTTTTTGTTATTCCACGTCTTTCGGCATGTTTAACGTTTTGAACACGTTTTTGACGGGGAACGGTCTAAGCCCCAGTATTATTACTACCTAACGTCAATCTGTTGTTAAAAACCATCATTCGTTAAAAGCCCAATAACGAAATGGCAACTGGTCCAGATTCGACCCTTGTGGGATTCAATCCGCCGTCTTTCAGTTTTGAAGGCAGGCACTATAACCACTCTGGCATTCAGCCAGTTTTGAGGTTCCTTAAAGTGATTCAACAATAATAAATAATATATACAATAACGAATAATATATATAAATTTTTACTTTTAAAGAAACTTATGTGATTATAGCTTATTGCGAACTATTTATTTTGCTTTAATTCTTTCTAGATTTCAATATTCCATAATTTTTTGGGATGGAACCTTAAAACTTTGTTAGGAAAATTAACAACAGCGAAAAACCATTTCGTTAGAATCATATTAGACTGCAATAAAAGAGAACGCCCATTTCCATTATTGAAACAACTAAAAATTCCACCAATTAAACACTTGTTCATTTATTAAATTTTAAAAATATTTTACTTAAGGAGTGGAAATATGGGTATATAAAATTTATTTTATCCGACACGAAACACTAACTTTAAATTTTTCAGAATTCCTAAGTTTTTAAATCATGCTTTAGAAACTCATATGTTTTTCTAGCACTAACTTTTTTCAGCGTCTCTTTTAAATTTAAAAAATTGTATTAATATAAACAAATAATTTAGATAGTGTTATCTTAATAGTATCCCTGGTCATAGTTACTAGACAATGTGACCAGGCTTTCCTCAGTATTTTTATTTCGTTTGTAAATTAATAGTTTTGTTACAAGGAGGAAATAAATAATTATTCATCACTATTCATTATTCATAAGTACATTAATTTAAAATTTAAAATATTCTTCATATTGCTTCATACGACCCGAGATGGGGTGGAAGGGCTTCCGGCTAGTCACTCTTCAAATATATATTTTAAAAACAATGTGTGCATTGGGTAGAAGCCCAATAATTATATTTTAACCGATACCAGGAGTAGCCTACATTTTCTAACGAACCATTCTTTAAAATTATCACTTAGCAGACCGACTAAATTTTAAAATGGCTACATAATATAATATACCACCTAATATGGGATAAGTAGTCAAATTGAGCTTAATATTTAGTGATTTAAATATTTAAAACTACGTTTTTTAAATGGGTCAAGTTTAAAAAGATCTATATAAGCCTAATTGATTTTACCATCCAGCTGAACGTACATTATATATTTAAGTTAGTAATAATAAATGCTTTTAATGATTAAATATGTTGTAAATTGATCACCGTAACACGTTGGTAATTCACAAATATTGATTTTCGAAGCTTGGTGTTTTTTTTAATGAATGAAAGATTCATCAAGCATAAAATCGAATTACTTAGATATACAGATCATTGAAAATATTCATTAAATCCATAACATTGAAGTATTAAAACTAAGTAATGTATACTATAATTAATATTAATTTAGAGTCAAATTTAAAATATATTTTAGACTTTTAGGAAACAAGGCCTTTATTGGGGATCATGTATGTATATTTTTAATTCTAACTAAAGATAAATTTTAATTTTTTTAACTATCAGCTTTAATTTTTACAATGTTGATAATATGAGAGGATGATTAATTTGATAGTTATATCTAAAAAACTTTACCAATTGAAAATATACAACAAATATAAAACTTACCCAAACAATATGGCGCAGGTCCCCGTTGTGAATATACCTCCATTGAATAATAACTTTGGCCCCAGTTTATGTAACTGAAAATAAAATTTACATTTGTAATTTGTAATATGATAGGTTTAACTATTAATAACCTTATAACCATTGTTATATGACCCTTTACATCACAATGCATAGTTAAAATAACGATTTAATATAGTAATCCGTAAGAAATTTTAACAAATTGAAAGTATCTTCCCCGCAGATTAATACCATTAATCTGGGAAGAGGAAATATAAAATATTTTTCTAGTGACGTAACTGTAGCGGTGACGTCCGAGCGTCAGTTTTCTCCCAGAGCGTAGATATTACAGCTGTCGCCGTCTGCATTGTTGTCTTGCACGGGTCACTGGCTGGCTGTAAACAATCTGACGGTCTTCTAATCTGTGATTCGGAGCCATCTTTATCTAGGTTACTAGGTACGGAATTATCCTCAAAATACGAATTGTAAAGCGATAAAAAAATTCATTCCTTTCAATATCTGAAATGTCTTAATGTATTTGTTTTGCCTCTGATTTTTTCGAAAACGGGTAAAAGATTCGACCTCATGTATTTTTGGACTACAGACTAATGAAAAATGTTCCGTAATAATGAATTTGTGGCGTTTCCTGTAATCCAGCTTCTTTGAGGTCGTGAATTGTTGATAGTTATGAGCGATATTCTCTGGTGTGAATAATTAACGTCCGTACTATTGAATGCTTATGCAACATTCATCTGCAGAGACCATGCTCATCATTAGATCAGTTCGTAATTTGGAGGCAGGATTGGTTTGGCTTCCACATTAAACTGTAGGTTCCTTAGACGCCATTGGCTATTAATTAGCAGTTATGTCTAAGAAAATGTTAGTGTAAGGTTGTCAAGTAGTAATACTACTACTAATAAATACTAGTTTACATAACTTCATTACTTTATAACTGAAATTCACATAATTACTTATACCTAATATTAAAAATACAAAACTGTAGAGTCATCTAGCACGTCAGTTCCATCATGAAGAGAGAAAGCTTTGACCACGCTTGGCCACTTTAGCAAAAGAGGAACGAAACCTAATTAAAACTGAAGATGTAACATTAATGGTTATTATGTGTAAACTAAATTTTAGTTAATAAATATAATTTGAATTGGATAAATTGGACTTATTTACGCCCCTTAAAAAATCACCAAGTACAAGGTTTTGGTAAAAAATGACGTCAAACACGCCAAACACCAGCCCATACTCACGTTGTGTCCGTAGAGCGGACTGATGATGAACACAATCAGCTCAAACACGCCAAACACCAGCCAATACTCACGTAGCTCAAACACGCCAAACACCAGCCCATACTCACGTAGTGTCCGTAGAGCGGACTGACGATGAACACAATCAGCTCAAACACGCCAAACACCAGCCCATACTCACGTAGTGTCCGTAGAGCGGACTGACGATGAACACAATCAGCTCAAACACGCCAAACACCAGCCCATACTCACGTAGTGTCCGTAGAGCGGACTGACGATGAACACAATCAGCTCAAACACGCCAAACACCAGCCCATACTCACGTAGTGTCCGTAGAGCGGACTGACGATGAACACAATCAGCTCAAACACGCTAAACACCAGCCCATACTCACGTAGTGTCCGTAGAGCGGACTGACGATGAACACAATCAGCTCAAACACCAGCCCATACTCACGTAGTGTCCGTAGAGCGGACTGACGATGAACACAATCAGCTCAAACACGCTAAACACCAGCCCATACTCACGTAGTGTCCGTAGAGCGGACTGACGATGAACACAATCAGCTCAAACACGCCAAACACCAGCCCATACTCACGTAGTGTCCGTAGAGCGGACTGACGATGAACACAATCAGCTCAAACACCAGCCCATACTCACGTACTAAAAAAAACACACAATCAACTCAAACACGCCAAACATCAGCCCATACTCACGTAGTGTCCGTAGAGCGGACTGATGACACAATCAGCTCAAACACGAAAAATACTAGCTCAAACACGCCAAACACCAGCCATACTCACGTAGTGTCCGTAGAGCGGACTGACGATGAACACAATCACTCAAACACGCCAAACACCAGCCCATACTCACGTAGTGTCCGTAAACTAATGAACACAATCAGCTAAACACGCCAAACACCAGATACTCACGTAGTGTCCGTAGAAACTGACGATAACACAATCAACTCAAAAATAAACAAGCCCATACTCACGTAGTTTCCGTAGAGCATGACCATGAACACAATCAGCTCAAACACGCTAAACACAAGCCCATACTCACGTAGTGTCCGTAGAAGGACTGACGAAAAACACAATCAATAAAAAAAAACAGAATCACGTAGTGTATAGAGCGGATAAAATGAACACAATCAGCTCAAACACGAAAACACCAGCCCATACTCACGTTTTTAGAGTGACTGAATGAACACAATCATAAAAGTACACACCAGAACTCACTGTGTTGAGCGGACTCAAAGAAACACAAACACTAAACACGACAAGATACTGTTTGTTTTTTTCAATTAATAAAAAAAATAAAATAAACATTTTTTACTAAAAAATACTTAACATTATCATATACTGCTGTTAAGAACTCTTAAAATAGATCGAATTAAAGTAACCAATCGAAAAATGTTCCCAAACAATTTTTGTACTCTATAATTAATAAAATTAACAAACGCACAATTAAAAACGGAAAGTTCAAAATATAAAAGAAGAGGGTTTTGTAAAGTAATGAAATGCTTAATGTATATAGTGTCCATTTGTTCTATTTAATATATTATTTAGTTTACCTGCTAAATGCTGACTTTTAAATTATTTTAACAAATTTTTCCGCCTTACGCAACGTGATGATTTATATTGAATTAGACATTGTATTATATACTCTATGTATGTCAATTATTTTTTATTCGAGACGTGTTAACATAATGTTACATTGCTACCGTTATATGACTGACGAAATATTTTTGTATCAGTTATTGGAGTTTGGCGTTTACGATGTAACGGCAAAACAAAACTAAAAGCTGTAGAAAGCTGATTATGTCTTACCTATCTACCTATCTAACCTTAACTGTCATCCACCAAAGAAAATTAATAGTTTAAAATTTTCAATAAATATATATTGACATGGGTATATTTTAGCTCGGGGGGTTATTGGCAATTCGTCACACCAATTGAAACGGAAGTGACGTCATATGGTTCGTGACGCCATATTGTTTTAATGATAGCTGTTTAGAGGAAATTAAAACATCCCCTTTAGACATATCAATGGTCTAAGATATTTCCCAAAGGGAAGTAAATCAATTTTACTAAAGAAAATCAAGATCGAGGCTTTAAATTAATCCTGTAGAATCTTTACATATCTTACTTATCTAAAATGGATAAGGAAAAAAATATATCTTAAAAACGTTACGGTGATTTTTTACTTGTTTCAGTACACACACATCACTTATGCACTATCCCTAGAATGACTTCTTATTTAAACTATTAAAATGTCTTAATTGTGTTAATTGTGAGGTGTATTGACCCCTTTCTGTAAAAGCATAATCTCATATGACAATTTTACGGCGTTGATGTAACGCTTTTTTATTATACACACAGATTAAGTACGGCAATAAAATTTATCCTACTTAATAAATGTTAAAAAAATGATACTCACTAATACAACATTCCACTACTGCTGAACTCACATAAGCCACTTGACATACAACGACGTTGAATTGCATTGAATTTTATAAGCAGTCTCTAAGAATGGGGTTTCTGACTTTTAATTTAAAGTAAAGGTTAACAGTTTGAGAAAATATGGGTATAGTTGACATAAATTTTAACATTTTCCATCAGGTGGATATCAAGTTTATATGAAGTATTATGAGTTTGCACAAC
The DNA here is from genome assembly GCA_023375725.1 of Nephotettix cincticeps. Classification (NCBI taxonomy): domain Eukaryota; kingdom Metazoa; phylum Arthropoda; class Insecta; order Hemiptera; family Cicadellidae; genus Nephotettix; species Nephotettix cincticeps. The sequence goes on along the minus strand of CM041788.1, from coordinate 24,488,406 downwards.
CTCCACCATCTTAGATTTTTTATTCCTGGAAGAGTCATGTTCAAAACTTTGAAACATGCCTAGCTTCAAACATAACTTTTAGTAGTAACACAAGATTAGTAGGAAATTTGAATATTCATGTTTTTTTAAAGATATAATTTATCTTATCTCTTTAGAACATGTTAATAATATTCATTGATTTTTGCAACTTTTAGCAATGTTTTATCCACTTTGTAAATGAAAAAATTGGAACTTATAATCAGATTTATCTCTGTATAAATAATGCAATGACATCAAACACAAACGTTTTGGTATAAAACAACGTCAATGGGATTTAACGGTGTTTTTATGGGAAGTAAGAGAAAAATGTATTTAGTTCTCTTTGTGAAATAGCTTAGATCATGGACATGTCTACAGGGAATGTTTTCAGATTCTCTAAACAGCTGTCCTTACAACCACATGGCGTGGCTTCCGTTTCAAATTTTGGTATGACGGATTGCCAATACCACCCACCCAGAGATAAGACATATTAACGTTAAAAAATGCAGGGACCGTAGAATCTTATCGTAAAATATACATTTACAGAAAAGTATACTCTTATCATAAAGTAAAATACACAATTTAGAGGACATACAAATCCACATTAAAAATGTTTGTATTTACTTCCCTGTGGTAAATAGGTTAGATTATGGATATGTCTAAAGGGAATGTTTCCAGTTCATCTACACAGCTGTTCACATAACCAAACTATGACGTCACCGTTTCAAATTTCGGTCGCGCAAATTGCCAACACTCTCATAGTTTTTAGACATATTCATTTCAAAATTACTCTAAATCTACGTTCTAAATCGCATAAAACTACAATATATTTAGTAGTTACCTCTTGGGGGTAGAAGGGAGCCTGGAGGGATACACATATCGCGTTACAGAAGTCCGCGATACTGAACACTATCAGGGTGCAGATCTGTCTCCTGGAGAAGCTCTTGACCGGCAACATAGTCACCACCGTACCACACTCCCGGGCCCGCGTCCACTGACGGGCCGGCCTTTCGTCGACACGGACCGCCCTTATCTCTAATCTGTTATCAGTGACCCTTCACCCTCCGAGGCCACGTGCCCATGTAAACTGTAGGCGCGGGTTAACAGCTGTATGGGGGTGTTCGTTAATGATTTCTATTTCGTAAACGAGAAAATTAGAACTTGCTACTTTGTAAATTTAATAATTTACCACTATAAAACTCTAGGTACGATGTAAACCCTTTGTGATTTTCCCTGGTATTTCTTTCAGGCAAAACTTTACCATTAGGCGAGCCTACAACGAATTGAATTTTTCATAGTTTTGGTAAATATTTTGGATATCCAACGCGAAAGGATAACCTATGTCACAAAAAGATGGTTCCTCTTGTCTCTTTGGGGCATGTAACCCTAATGAACTAAAAGTTTCGTGTCGTCATTTACCCAAGGTCTATTGTCAGAGTTTCCTGACCACACTAGTACCTCGGACATGACCAAACGACTTTCTATGTAGACTATCGATTTAACGTGATTTCCAAAACACAGGGATGTATGAGATACACACTTTTTAAGTATCATGACCCGGGATCATCATGGTTCCATGGTCCTTTGGATGGTAAGCCAGTAATCCACCCACTCAGTTATAACCCTTAAGAACTTTAATACCCAAACAGAATTTGAGAATTAGTTTGATCCACCACAGAATAAATTGATTAATATGGGTTGTTCGTAATCTGGTACATGGGGCATAACTCCGGGGCAACGGGGCTGAGGTGGTATTTTCCCCAAAGGTGATATACAAAAAATCCTTTCTTTTAGATGGCTGGAATACAATTAGGTGTGGGGTATGCCCTACATTGCTTCCTACCCCTGAACCAAGATTATTATCTTTTGAGGCGTCTTGGAAGAAGTTATTCTAAACTTCTTATTGTTGTTGCACAAAAGTTATGATGGTAATCAAATTTAAATAGGAATGAATATAATACACAAGGTTAAAAATGCTTGTATTTACTTTCTCTGTGTGAAATAGGTTGGATAATGGATATGTCTAAATGGAATGTTTTCAGTTCATCTAAACATATGTTCTTCTTCTTTTATATTAAAAATTCAATATAATAGCTCTGTTCAATATAATAGGTTCTATGGAAATCTGTTACATATTTTCCATCTGAAAAATCACCCCCTAGAGCTAAGACATGTCCAAAAATGTCAAAATAAAGCCTGCTTTCAAAATGTTAAAAAAATATCATAAGCTGAATCTCTAAAGAAAAAAGCCCACAAGTTTGTCCCATGCTCTTAGCTGGTTTAGTCAAACATCACATTTGATAAATTATTACTTTTTATTCATAAACTTTTTCCATTTTTGGTTTTGTTTCTTATATTTAACCATGTCATTTTTAGTGACTTGCTGCAATTGTGTGCATCTTAGGAGAAGGAAGAATTCTTCAACCGTACGGATAGAGTACTGGTAATAAAAGGGATACTAAAAAACATTTAAACAATGGTTACTACACACAATGGTGTACACATTTAAACAATGGTTAGATAAAAAACACATTACTTTTAGCCTAGTGATTAGCAGTTTAATTAGTTTTTGAAACGCTCTGAATAATAATTATATCTATAATTAAACAAAAAAATTAAATATCTGTAAACGTTTACATAATCAATAATTGTATTGTATTATAGATACCACGTACAGCATAGCTGTTTATGTCCATAACGGTGTAACTATCAGTTCAATTTAGTAGAAGCTGAAGTTATTTGTTAATTATGAAAGTGATTATTTGCATGATGTTCTCATTCTGTATTTTCTCTGTAGACGGGTGTGCGCAACTTTTGTCTCCGGTACGGCTTAATAGTGGTAAATTTACGTCGTTTAGTCTATATTACAGAACCTATATCTTCTAAAGGGAATACCAATGTATTCTCTTTAGAAGATGTGGACGGCTGTGCCCACATCTTAAGAAGGGGATGTCCCCTTCTTATGCGGACGGCTTTTACAGATGAACAGTAGAATTAAATAGTATGGACGATTATCCACACTATTCAGGCCAGCCAGGGAATACCACACCTACTGGCCATGTAATTGTAGTAAATATTTATGTAATTTATCTTAAAAAGAAATAGTAACACGTTTCTGAGAAATTTTTCTAGCAAAATGTTATAAGAATTTGTTATGGTAGAAAGTCTTTATCCTTCTAGAAATCCTTTAATATATACACTGTTAATAAGCACCAAACGTTTCATCTACCTAACTTCAACAGTTCTCTCCAAATACCACTGCACAGGTTTATAACCTCAGGGCTTTATTGCTCAATGTTTTAAGATGATGTATTTACGATCAACAAACACCTTGCACCTTGCATTTAATCATATATTGTATACTAATTCGTGATTCAGTGTAGTTGTATTGTACTGTTGTTGTAATTTTGAGCAATAAAGAGATTTTTCAATTCAATACCAATTTGAAATCATGAAAACACAAATGAAAAATTTAACTTTCGGATGGATGAAAACTTTTAAAAACTACAACTTTTAAAAGCTTTTTGGAAAAATTACTCCACTAAAAATTAAGTACTTTATTAATTAACTACATAGTTGAAAAGTATATTTTTACAGGAATAAAATGAAGTGTATAGGTTGGAGATTTTTTTCCAATTTTCATCCATTAGCGAGTAGCAAATCTACTTCAAGGCTTGCTGGTTAGACATAGAACACGTCGTACAATGTGTAAAACTATCATGTACAGTACAAATTATATTTTAATTTATATTTTCCAGTGTGTGCTCTATTCAGGGTATAAAACTCCAGAAAGGCTGAAATGTTGTAACACTACCTTGATGACCGACCGCGGAGTATTCTTGCCAGTGTGCATGAAACTAGATGACCGAACGGACCCTCCTTATGGGATGTGTATATACCCCATAAGTGATATAAGTGAATAAGTGATGCATGTTAGATACCATGTTGTATTAAAAGTAATACTAATTCAGCAATGAAAACTATGAAGAAATTTCACAAATGTTTATCTGAAGAAAATAAATGAGAGCACATGAAATTTTCTTGATTATTTCGCAGGAATGATACTTTTAAAAGTTACAATTTTTATTCCAATATACAAGTGATATTTCAAAGAATTATCCATTTAACTAAAAACTTTAACCATTTATTCTCATAATTACTTCACAAATCTCAGTTGATTCTTAGCCAACTAGACCAACCTCTTCCACTCCATTTTGTCCTTCGCCAAGTTGCTGTCTACACCTATGGTACTAATGTCTTTGATGGCTTGATCAGTTCATCTTAATTTCGGCTTTCCCTATGGACGCTTTCCCCTAGGCGTGGATTTCCAAACTTTATATAACCTGCTTCCCTTTTGCCTTCTTAGTACATGTCCGATTCAGTTTAACCTTCGTGGTTTAGTTAAATTTTATTGTTTTTTAATTTTAAATTTATGCGTATACTATGTGTAGCTCGAAATATAATGTTATGGAAATTTTCCGTTATAAATAAGTATTTTTCGATGTTATAAGTAAAGTTAGTTTTTAGACTGATAAATAGAATGAAGTGATACTGAACAGACTTTAGCCCCTGATTTCTCATTACTGTAGCCCTCCTATTACAGAGAATTTGTTTTATTTTGTGATTTAATTTTATATTTTTTAATTGAGACATATCTATTGTGAAATAATTAAAAATTTATCTATCATTTTAATATATTCAATACAAACAAATTCTAGGTTATCTCAAATGATTTGAACTTAGAATTTAAGTTTTGATTGATTGATTGGTTTAGAAATTACTGAATTTCGACTTTATTATAAATTGCTAATGTGTATAACATAGAAATTTCTATAATGAGACCCTATATATAATAATACTATCCCTATGGCTTTACTTACTTGAGCAAATTTTCTTGGAAATATATTTAAAATGTATGTACGTACTGTTACGCGAACAATTAAGTAATATATTTGACAACTGACAATCTGCATGTTTACAATTAACTGACAATATATTTACAACGTTTCATTTTTTCTCGTGGCATCAAATAAATCTTCTTATTCGCTATGTTATTCTTATGAAGGATAAGCAAATTGTTACAACCTCCTTATCTGAAACATTGTTATGAAGCGTGGTATAGTTTAGGCCTACAACTGTTTGAAGATAAATCTAAACTATTTTGTCCCTTGTAATAGCAAACCTACTAACTCTTTTTTCATTTTATTTTTGTAGAAAATAAGCATAAGGGGCATAGTTTCCACCTTTAACCTATAAACTTAGATTGAATCATCACAGTTAATCCCTAAATCGATTGAAATTCGTTTAGTATGCAGGTCTGCTGCTACAGGAGTATTTAGTGCGTCACAGCCAGTTTATAAATGGAATGAAACGAAATGGATTAAATATAATATTACATTCATCACTATAAGCATATATTTAAATATTTACATATGGTTTAAAAATAAAATCACATTGTAAAAAACTTATTAATTATCTTACAAACTAAACTTACGGTAAGATTTTGTAAATAAATTTCACAAATAAATTCATTCTAACGAAAACAATAATCATTACTGTAACAACAAAATATATAAACATCCAACTGCAATAACTGTACCGTAAGGTATTTACACTGGAACACAAGTTCTCGTCTCTTAAATCAAACAAAATATGTTTAAATAACACTCATGAACACGTATTGTTGTAGATTATGTATTTGTGTAAAAAATCTAGCCGTACTCTCAAATCAAATAATATTATATCCTGGTCCAAGAAAACTGCGTCTTTGATGTATAAATTGAACACTAAGTTATTCTGTGGAGCTGTTAGTTTTACTGAGATCATTATGGGGATTTAATACTGGTAAGTAATTGATAAGGGTTATTGGTAACTGAAGAGGTGTAAGTTTCCCAAATCCTTCTCAAAGCAGAGAATTATGAGTAATGTCTAAAGTAAGTATAAAATAGTCATGAATAATATCGAACCTAACAATTTACTTGGCCCAACTAAACGAATATTAAACATTTTGTTGTTCCTTAGGTTTGGTCAGTTTGCTATATAATCAAGAATTTGATATTCAACTTTTATACAGATAGCACTGAAAGTTGTAATAATTTTTAATTCTGAATCAGCTCAGAAACGAAAATTCTTAGTAAGCACCGTTTTATCTCGTTATAAATAAAAGATTGTTACTATTTTGATTGATACTACGAGCTTAAGAGTTACCGAACTTAAAAGGTTTATAAAAACAATCAAAGCAATACAGAATGTCCCATAAGTAAAGCGCCAAAGTCTGCAAAAGGTTTGTATTAGTCAAAATAAAGAGAAAATCAGTAATAAATGTTAAAAAAATCTTTTTTACCAGATATCCGCCATTTTGTATTTAATACAAAATGTTATCTGCGTCATTTTTCAACCGATCTTTATAAACCTCAATAGGTATGTTTAAATAAGAGGGATATACTGTAGTAGAAACAAAATTACACCTTAGTCCATTTTGAAACTTCAAAATGGCAGTAATTTATACAGTTTTCCACCATTGCAGATTAAAAGTTTAAAATGGCCGTCACTTTGTAATTTCAAAATGAATCAAGTCAAATAGTATTCTACAATAGGTTTGTTATATTTAAATATATCTATGAGTTTTCTAAAGATTGGTTAAACATTTTTTTATATAACAATAATTAATGACGGAAATCTGGTAAACAAAGCGTTTTTGGAAAAAGATTCTTAATTTCCTCTTTATTCTGACCCATAAAATCTTTTCCCAGAGATTGGAGATTCGACTTACTTATGGGACACCTTGTATAAAAGACGCTGGTGGGTATTTTAAAGGAAACTTGAGTGAAAGTGAATGCGATGAGAGAAGTGTATATTATGGAATGTATATTATGGAGGTTGATGATGATGAAGGTCAGCTGATTTGTTTGCCAGGACCATGTATTACTAAGCTCAATGAACATAGTTTGAACGTAAGGTTGTGTTCATATTACGTGGGTTAGCTGCCCACACTTGTCATTTTCAGACCTAGTTTCGCTGTTATAAATTACTGAGCACCTTTATACCGGTACATGTAAACGTGTAATGCCGTATAATGTATCTGCAAAAGATACATAGAAAGATTATCTTAAGTACGATATTCTAAATATAGTAATATCTTAACAAAAGTAAATTTGAGTATCACATAAATATTTAATTTGAAAATCACTAGATTCACATTTATGTTAAAAAATATTTAAAACAGAAAACACACAGTGTGTGTAAAAGCTACGTTGTATAGTATTTAATAATTTGAGTTTTTAAGTTATTTAACAAGCTATGAAGGAATATACAAATGTATAGTTTCATATTCTATTAAAACATTTTAAGATATGTATATCATACCTTTTGTGTAATAGTTTGTTAATTCATATTACTCAATACTCAAGTGGGCGATTTTATTTTCGAAAATGATGCACTATTTTCTAATTTAGACTCAGCAATTTTACTTTCTCAAAACTCTAGAAAAATTACTTATAATTCCGTTAACTATATGTTAATTTGAGTTTCAACAAAATATATTTGAGTATTAAAGTTGATAATGGGGAGTCTAATGCATCTTTGAACTTTGAGCCAAAACTGATGAATCAATAGAGTATTTTCGATTCAATCAATAACTGAAGTTATTGATTGATAACTTCAGTAGTCTTTGGGGCGAGAGTGGTCTGAGGCAGACCCCGGACAGCTGACTATCCGTCCTTGAGCCACACTTTGAGCATTAAACTGAGTTGAGGAAGTTCTTGAATTTGATTGTCTTCAATCTCATCTATGATCACTCGGAGTTCTGATTGAACTTCATCGCCTCTCCTGTGGGACGAGTATCTCGAGACGGTACAGATGTTTTATTTTAGACTTTGTGGAGTAGGATTCAGCGGATAGGCACGTAGTCTTGTGATTGTGTAGTTCATGAGGATTCATTGGGGTAGCCGCGGCTGGTTTTTAGATCTCATTAGAACACTGAGGAGTTCTGATTCATGGAAAAATTATTCAGCCTCTCCTGTGGACAAACGATGATAAAAGATGTAAGATGATTTTAGACTTTGTGGAGTAGGAGGTTCCAGAACAACTGGATAGGCACGTAGTCATGTGAAAAATTGTACAGCCAGCGTAAAAAAAGATTCATGAGGATTCATTGGGAAAGGTAGGACACAGCGGACGTTATCTCAAAGAGAAATAAAAATTCAGAACATTTCGTGACTTTAGCTAACATGTTTCATCCAACTCCTAAACTAGGAGTATATGATGGAAATACCATAATATTGAGCCACCCAATAAAAAACCATTTTACAGTTTAGTGATAAATGTTTATTTTGATGAACGAAATCTGAACATTTACAACTCATGTGAGATCTTATTGTATTACAATTACATGAAACGATAAAGTTGTAAAGCTGGTAGGAATTTTGAACTAGTTTACAATCCTAACAATATTTATCATCCACTTTATCTGATGACACGAATAATTTACAAAATGTTTGTATTTACCTCCTTGTGTAAAATTGGTTAGATCATAGATATGTTTAAGGGGAATGTTTTCAGTTCATCTAAACAGCTGTTCTTATAACCAAACTATGACGTCACTGTGTCAGCTTCGAAAGCCACGTTATTCTGTCAGGTCTAAAAACTGCCAGACCCTCTCCCCCCCAGAGCTAAGACATATCCATTTCAACAATCTTTTTTATCGTTTTAATATGAAACAAGAATCAGGTGTCTATAGAGAAGTTAATTTATAGTCAAAATCTTAGTTAATCTTATTGTACCAAAATTGTACCAGTCGACAAACGTGCTGACTAAACTGAAGACATATTTTGAAACACAGTAGCCATTAAATAGCATTTTAATTAGTATTTGTATTGATTTTTGTGCTACACACATGTTTAACTCCACGAAATGTTTCTGGAAAAAGATAACCTGAGTTACAATCAAATTATCTGTCCTACAAATGCCGTCCGACTACACTTAACGACACACTCTGGCGGTGGGAAATAGAAACGTTACCAAGGACATTGTTGCCGTTGAGGTAGTCTTTGATCTTGAACCTGGAGGAGCCCAGCTTGAAGTCCACTCCCAGCCTCTCAGTCTTCATGTAGCCAACGTCGTCTCTCTTCACCTCCTTGCCGTACAGCTTGCCCAGGCCCGTGATGTTGTCTGGAACACGACAAACCATCGACAACCAGCTGTTACTTTTACTTGTACCTACTTTTGTAAGGGTCCGTATTGCTAACCTTCCTTGGAGCAGGATCGAATGCATATATGATTAACTCACCTACACGCTTTTATGTATTAGACAGGCTACAGTTACTTATAGTAGTTTAAAATTTCGTTATTGATTGTACCCAAGGGTAACAATAACTTATCTTTAATCAAAGGTTTAAATAAAAATCAATATTTGGTGGGAAAAATTTACTGAGTTGTTTACCATAACATTTTGTGTATCGGCCTAAGAGGATGATTTATTTCACTTATTTGCATTCTGGCAATGCCAATCAGTGGTGTATACTTTGTAACGTATTGGCTCGTCCATGATACGTAAAATGTAGGGATATGTATTCGTATGGGACAAAAATCCAAGATGGTGGAGGTATTACCAGATAGGAACGGATTATAAGGAGATGAGGCATCTTATGGGACTTAGTGAAGATGATAAAATCTGTCCCATGAATAAAAGTGTTGCCATCTGTCGGATCTAGCGGTGAACTAGGCCTCTGTAACGCCGTCAGGTGTGTCATTTGTCATTAGTGATATTTACGACACTAGCGCTATCTGAGAATGGCAGTACCTACTTCGTCAATTAGCGGTACGATGTACCGTCTTCATCCTTAACATAGGCGTGTACTATCTACTTTACGTTCATCTATGGTATTACAGACTCGCACAGTGCTCGCATATTATTGGAATAATGATATATTAATAAGAGGAACACAAAACATGTAGTTGTCTTACTGAATAACGCCCAGAACTCTCCTCTGCTGCGCACCGGGAACAGCAGAACCTGGCCGACCACCTCGTAGGTGCCGGTAGCCTCTATGCGGGGGATGCTGAGGCCCAGGTCCATGCGGAGACGGTTGATGTCACTCCTGGAACAAGTCGAACGAGTATTGTCACTGTCGCTGTCTCTGTCACTTCTTGCTTGTAGGCAACTAGTCGTTGTGAACATTTTGTTCACTTTTAATGATACCAAAATGATTCTTGACTGGGACGGTGGCGACGTCCTGTAATCCAGCTACTTGGAGGTCACGAATTGTGGATAGTTGTGAGAGATGACGGTGGGTGTAGTGTTCTCTTGTGTGGATTAACATCCGCACTATTGAATACTTCGTAAATCCACAAAGACCATCCTCATAATTAGACCGAATCGTAATTCAGAGGTCGTGGTTCGGATTCCACGTCAAACTGTAGGTTCCTTAGTTACCATCGGCTATTGGGCTGTTGGGCTAAGTCATGTCTAAGGAACATGAGCCTTAGTCAGTAACTAGACAACAAGATCGCGCCAAAATTATATTAAACTCAATCCTCATTCACACTTGGCTTATAATACCTACGTTGTGTATGGTTGCCATTTCAATGATCTAATCTAATCTAACGTAAGTCCAAGACTTAAAACAGAAAATAAATTCAAAACGAAAATGAAATAGCTGAGTGAAGTTGAACACCCAAAATATTTGGAAAGGGACCGAAAAAGATACAAGAGTAACATTCACTATTTAATATATTTTTTATGTATGGCCAGGGACTCATGATACCATGTGCAATGATTACGTAACCGATGATTGATAGTTCAATTCTAAACAAAGTCACTATTTTTAATTGGGCTATTAGTGAAAAACGGAATAAAAAGCTAGGGTGGCTTGCTAGCCTAGAGGTAAGTGTTTAGAACTTCTGTATAGAGGTCAAGCGTTCAAGTCCTAAGATGTATGATTGTATGATGTATGTCCCAAGATTATGTGGATATTCAAGTAAAATTATTAGGCTCCAAAAAGCGTTTTTTGTAAAATTACTTTCTCTTGATTCATTAAAAATGCCTCTAGCGAAAATACCCTCTCTCTCACACAAAAAAGGGTTGTATTTACTTCCCTGTGGAAAATAGGTTAGATCATGGATGTTTCTAAAGGGAATTTTTTTAGTTCTTCCAAACAGCTATTTTTATTCTTATATATTAAAAATTCAATACAATAGCTCTAGTAGTTTCTATTGAGACATTTTTCAAATTTTCATCTTAAAAATTTCCAACACCCCGCCCCCAGAGCGAAGACATATCCATGTCAAAAAATAAAAATACCGAAGTGTACAAACACTAAACTTTCGGAATTTATTTCTCTTTAAATTGAAACTAGACGTGCCAAAATGGATGGGCACTACCATAAATAATTATTTGTCTATTTGAATTCAAACTACTGTTTTAATGTGTACGCGCCACAATCATCTTACTCATTCAGATTTTGTTTAAAATACCTGGATAGGTCAACATGTCAGGAAAGTAATAGGTAAAAATAAGTACTCTGACTAAGAATATACTTTTCGTAGTTCACAATTTTCGTGTTCATGTAACATACTAGGGCGCTTTTTATATTTCTGTGTTCTTGCATGCTGAACAACATGTCAGTCCCGGTCAGACGTCGGGGCTGACGTCATACTATTCTTTGTTGATGTGTACAACATACAAACACTAAACGTTCGGAATTTATTTCTTTTTAAATTGAAACTTAACGTACTAAAAGTGGATGGGCACAACTATAAATGATTATTCGTCTATTTGAATTCAAACTACTGTTTTAATGTGTACGCGCCACAATCATCTTACTCATTCAGATTTGGTTTAAAATACCTGGATAGGTCAACATGTCAGGAAAGTAATAGGTAAAAATAGGTACTCTGACTACGAATATACTTTTCATAGTTCACAATTTTCGTGTTCATGTAACATACTAGGGCGCTTTTTATATTTCTGTGTTCTTGCATGCTGAACGACATGTCAGTCCCGGTCAGACGTCGGGGCTGACGTCATACTATTCTTTGTTGACTGGTGAGTCGCCGGACATAACTACAAATAGCGCCTAGAGCTCTATCTCAACCATTGCCAGCATGATAACAACCACTAGCATATATTTGTCTTTTCTGAGTTGTCAAATGTTTAACAAACTGTGCCAATACTCTCATTGAATAAAATGGCCACTAATGGCTCATAGGGTACGCATTCTGGTAACCAGTTATAATAACCCTCATAATCCTCCGAGCTACAAATATTAGATTAATTAGATGTACCAGGAAGTCTGATTCAGTTGTTTAAAACTAAACTACTATGATCCCCAAAATTCCCACTGCAAATAAAATATATAAGTTAATACACTGAAAATTGTTCTAATATTGCGATTGCCTTAACGATTGTTATACTTTGACACTTTTAACTGAAATGGCAACCTACCCAGGTAGGTTAGCCAAGTATGAATGAGAAATGAGTGTAGGGTGGTTGTGGCGCGATCTTGTAGTCTTGTTACTGACTAAAGCTGACATGTTCCTTAAACGGAACTGTCAATAGCCGAACAATCAGCGGCATATCTAAGAGACCTACAGTTTAACGTGAGGACCGAACCACTGCCTCTCAATTACAAACTAGTCTATTTATGAAGATGGCCTTTGCGGATTGACGTATTCAATAGAGGCACGTTGTCAATCCACACAAGAGAACTCTACACCACTACTATCCACAAATCATGATGTCTAATGTGAAGTGTATAGAGCTGTAAAAGTATACATAACAAATGTATTCGTCATTAAAAAACTGTTCTTCAATGGAAAAATGAAAGGAAATGAATGTTTTTAATATTTACAACAAAAATTCCTAAATATTCCTAAAAGGAATAATGTTCCAAAAAGGAGACTTCCCTTATATTGTTTTTTATGTTTTACAAAACCCATATTCTAACCTTTTCTAAATTTTAGATTTACAGTAGTCACTTTATAAAACGCGAGGTAAATATTTTACTTGCGTAAACAATTGGATTAGTCGTTAAACATAGGCGGGAAGTAACCTATACTCACATGATAAGACAATGAAAGTCATTCTAGATTTTCCAATCCGCCGGCAGCCGAGTGGATCACGTATTCAATTTTGAAAGTCAACTGTATGAGTCACAAGTTCTAGACCTATCAGTTTTGTTTGTACGTTTGTCTGAGTTCACTATCAATTTTGTTTGATTGTGGCTATACGTAGAAATAGATAATTTGATAAGTTAAACTTTTATACTTGTGCGTATAATTCTACCGTACCCAACTTATTTAGATACAAGTAAGGAAGATAGAGACTTTTAAATCCATTGTTGGGAATTATTGTTTTTGTAACTGTTTATTAAATATTTTTTGTATACATTCTTCCCAGGAAATATGTGTACTTCCAATGTTTTAAAAGTACAATCAAAATTATTCTCTCTAATATACAGGAAGGAATAAGGGATGGGGAATACAAGACACTAGCAAAGGGAACTTCCTGTGGAATATTGTATAGCCACCGAAAAAAAGTATTTGTAAGGATCAGAAAGATGGGACATGGTTAGAGAAGTAAAAAAAATATTAAACCAATCTTGATGTGAGGTCGGGCTACAGAATACCCTAACATCTAATGAACAGGAATAACAAAGAAACCAAATCCAATATAAAGAAACAATAAACTTGTATAATCGTATTTACAAAGAAGGTTTGCTGAAAAAATAAATGTATTACGACTTTTGTTTGTTCAAAATTTGTTTAATTTAATCACTACAGCCTAATTGATCTCACTCTAACAGTCCTAACATATTATTTTAGTGGAAAAAATAAAAATAGTTTGGTGTTTGGATATTTTGCACGTTTATAATTTTTACTATAAAACTTCTAAGGTTTTTACAAGAATAATTTTAAAATTTTGAAAATACTGAAAATTTTGTTTCTTCAAACAATGTCTATTATTTAAAAAAAATTGCTTTGCTTCGAGATTTTATGATCCAACTTTTTAAATAATGCCTATGTTTTCAGCCAAGTACGACCAAGTCCTTCAAATCAGTGAGGTAAAGAGCCCATTATTGGGTATCTGTAGGTAAACAGTATATTTTATTACAAGAAGTACGGAAAGTAGGATTTTCCGGTGAACGCTCAAGTTTCTTATTCGAGGCAAAGCCGAACACAACACAAAATTTCACGTGAGAGGCGAAGCCGAGAACGTGAGAGTGATTTTTGCATACGAGGCTGAGGACGAGAACAATTGGAGCAAGTACCGGTACCGGAAAATCACTTGCTACAAGTACGTTTTCGTAATACAGTATCTGAAGCTTTTTTTAATTACATTTTCAGGAATACAAGACATACAGCAAATAGTAGCTTGTATGTATTTATGTTTACATTTAAATTGTTATTCTGTAAAAAGATCTGGTTTAAATCATAAAAACAATTTGTATAGATACGCTAGTGCGTCTAGTGGGTAAATAGTGAACAAATTGAGACAAGGAAAAGGTTAGTGGTGATGTTCTGTAATCCAGCTACTTGGAGGTCACGAATTGTGGATAGTTGTGAGAGATGGTCAGTGGGTGTAGTTGTTCTCTTTTGTGGATTAACGTCTGCACTATTGAATACTACGTTAATCCACAAAGACCATCCTCATAATTAGACCAATTCGTAATACAGAGACCGTGGTTCGGATTCCACGTTAAACTGTAGGTCCATTAGTTGCCATCAGCTGTTGGGCTATTAATTAACAGTCCTGTCTAAGGAACATGTCAGCCTTAGTCAGTTAAAGACTACAAGATCGCGCCACAATCATCTTACACCCAATCCTCATTCATACTTGGCTTAAAATACCTACACTGTAGTCGGTCTATGGTTGTAATTTTAATAATCTAATCTAATCTAATGAAAGATTTGTTTTCGTTGAAATCAGCTGTCGTGGAAAATAGCTAATACCTCTGAGGTGTAATGAAAAGTATTCCATTACTCACTTGACGGAGATGACTGAGTAGTTGGTGGCACCGTAGACGGTCATGTTGCCGAACACGGCCCTCACCCGCACCGCGCCGTGGCCGTTCTGCATCTCCATCTTGGGGATGGTCATCGGCTCGATGGAGGCTAGCTTGATCTCTGGAATACCTTCACAAACACTTCGGTTAACATGACACATGTAAATGAGTAGATATCGTGTTTTTAAGACAACATGGAACCATATTTGATACATCCGAGTATTTAAATTTACCTTATAATTTTCTATCCCTGCTATGTTATTTTCACTACAAAATCACAAGAGTGAGGTCCCAAAAACTTAACGGATTTCCGACAATAGTACATTACTTCGTACATACTTTTGACTAAAATGACGATCTACCCAGATAGATATTTTAATCTAAGTACCTATGAATGGTTAATGAGACCCCGCCCTGCTAACTCCTTAACTTGTGGGCGTCAAAGATTACCAGCTAGGCATCGAGTCTTAACTACTTATTGATCCTGGTATACCTTTCTGAAATGGCGAACTATCCAGGAATATCCAGGAAGGTCTTTTAAGTTTTTACTCGTATGAATTTTTAACTGGGTCTGTGGCAACGTCCTGTAATCCAGCTACTTGGAGGTCACGAATTGTGAATAGTTGTGAGTGATGGTCGATGGGTGTAGTGTTCCCTTGTGTGGATTAACGTCCGCACTATTGAATGCTACGTTATTCGGAAAATACCATCCTCATAATTAGACTAATTTGTAATACAAAGGCCGTGGTTCGGATTCTTAACTTAAACTTTAAACTGTAGGTCCCTTAGTTGCCATCGGCTGTTGAGCTATTAATTAACAGTCCTGTCTAAGGAACATGTCAGCCTTAGTCAGTAACAAGACTACAAGATCGCGCCACAATCACCTTACATTCAATCCTAATTCATACTTGGCTAAAAATACCTACCTTGTGGTAAGTTGCCATTTCAATAATCTAATCTAATCTAAGAAATGAGTGTAAGATGATTATGGTGCGATCCAGCAGTCCTAAAGCTGACTAAGGCTGACACGTTCCTTAGAGAGGACTTCTTATTAATAGCCTCACATCCAATTGCATGGATTTCTAAAAACAGTCATGGTAAATTTAGTAAATACCCAAAGTTGAATTTGACAGATTCCATACATGTAAGAAGGGTTGATTTTTTCAAATAAAAGAACAGAAGAAAGCTACGTATCTTTATTCGTTTTTTAAAAACGGGAAAATACGTTAACATGTAAAGGGATTGGACGCACTGATACCAATAACTTATACTTTAATGTAATTCATGTGATTAATAAATATTAAAATTAATAATATTTAATATTCATGGTTGCCGGTTCGAAATAGACGTTTTATAACGCCTTCAAATATTAGTGTTCTTTTACTTTACATATCGCAAGTTGGGTTGCATGAAAAGCTATGAAGGCGTTAACTAGTCAGTTGTTATTAGTTAGTTTAAGTCCAAACTTTTAAATTTCATCGTTAATAATATTTTCAAATGATGCATCGGAAATAATTTTGTCCCCAAATTCACCTAGCCGCTTAAAAGCAGGTGTCAGTTAAAAATAAATGTAGTATTTTTTGGAAACTGTTTCTATAAATTTTGTTTTTACTTTTTTTGTTCTTACATATAACGTAGAAGTAAGAGAAGCTATTGATAACATAAAAGTTGTTATAAGTACGATAGCGTGTACAATTATTCAACAAAATCCAAATAAATAAATTACCTGTGCAGGTACTATGAGACCTATAAAACTACCAGCTGTGGAGATCAGCCATATTCAGTTCTACCTAATTTTCCCATGCTAAGTATAGAAAACAATATTTAGGTATTCAATAAAGTCTTAAGCAATATCAAATAAAAATAGTTAATTGTAAGTTTTATTCATCAGCTTTTTTATTTACCAAAATTAGATTGTATATAACGTAAAATGTGCATAATGTTTTCTTACAAAAGTTACGTCAAATGTGGAAGAGCATTTATAATGGTTTTATATATTATAGGATTAAAAGGCATGAATATTCTTTAATTTATGAAGAGATTTTGATGATTTGTAGGATCAAAAATACTTACCACATCAGTCACCATATCGATGTAAATACACACATGAATGTAAAAAAGATGAGTAGTAAAATATTCTCGTAACTAAAATATTTTGATCTCTCCAAATTCTGTGCAGTTCATGTATAGTAGAAGTAAAACCTATAGTAAAGATATAAATACCCCCATCACAGCAGACCTGCGTGTTCAGCGAATTTCTTAATCAATAACAAAATGTAACAGGTTTGATTAATATCTGTAATAAATAAGTGAGTTTGCCTCTTCTCCACAAGATTAATAAGGGGAAAGGGTGTGCAGGTTTGCTGCTGCGAGGAACAATGAAGGAAGGCATTTCTAGCATAAACCAATTTTATTTTGACCATGTATACCCAGTTTCACCAACATCTGAACGTACATAAAGTAATTTGCCTATTCCCTATATGATTAACATGGGAAACGAGTGTACAAGTTAGCTGCCATGATAAACACATAAACTATGATTTTAAGAAAATAAATGCGTGTATCCCAACCACTTGAAGCTAAATACAAAGTTTCACACAAAAATTTTATAAGGGAAATATTGATTTTTCTTTATCCTCCATATGATTAGCATTGGAGCCCCTAAATACAACGTACTGTGTGTAGATTTTTAAAATCTAGGTAACCGTTGGGGATAGAGCTAAACTTGGAAGGACTAAAATGTGTAGTTTTTTTAGCTAATTCTAATAATATAAGATCTATTTTGAAATATTGAAAAATAGCATGTGAAAAATACAAAAACCCATTTTTGGGGTACAAACCCCCTAAAAATACCCCTTCCGGTTAACCGGTATGTCTGGATTACAAACTTGTTTCAGTAAATGTAGGAATACACTACTCTGCCAATTTTAGTTTCATTGAGAAACCATGTTTAAGAGAGTTGTGTTTACGGTCACATATACATATAGCTTGGACTTATTTTTGTTTTATTTTAATAAGTAAAATACCTGATATCAAGTACGGCCTGAGATGGTCAAACGTCTTCTTTATACAAGCGTTGATTTTTGGGTCTGTCTTCTTGCATGGGTGGATGTACTCGGCTGAAAATAAAGAAAACCATTACTCATCGTTCAAGATAAAATTAAAATCAACAGTCATTGTATCTGCCCTATTTAAGCTTCCACGTGATTAAACGAATTGATAGAGTAACGTCAAAAATACACACATTTTCCTCAAACTCTAATATAATCCCATTTGCTAACCCCTATGCCTATAACACACAACTAGTTATAAGGACGTATTTTAACTCTCACGTATCACTGCAGAGAATCAATTTATTTTCGTAAAACCTTTGAACGCCGATTCTTTCTGTTATTGTTCATTTCTGAAAAACCTGTTACCTCAGAGTAGAATTGATTTAAATTCTAAAATTGCTTTTAAAATATTGCTTCAACTATGAAGCAGAGATAAGTAGAATAGGCACTAATATTAGAAAAAGTATTTTATACCGTTATTACAATGACGAATGCTGTGAGACCTCCAACATAAGACGCACCACAAGGGGCGCCGACCCAGATACAACAATGGGTTTCATCACATGGGTGGACCCAGGGCTCCACGCTGGGCCCTTCAATGTTTCTAGGAACACTTGCACAACTGTGCACCGTCAATTGTGTGCAGGTTGTGGCTACGTCAGTTTTATCTTTTACTAACAAACATTAATTGAAATTTAAAAAAGTAAAAACATC
Source organism: Nephotettix cincticeps (assembly GCA_023375725.1). Lineage (NCBI taxonomy): Eukaryota > Metazoa > Arthropoda > Insecta > Hemiptera > Cicadellidae > Nephotettix > Nephotettix cincticeps. The sequence goes on along the minus strand of CM041788.1, from coordinate 24,469,619 downwards.
ATAGAATATTTTGTTGTTACTTTATCATTCAGTGGTTTAGTTTGTTACGTAAAGGTGTAGCTTGAGCATCTTCAGTCTTATATAGCTCTCTTATTGGTTGTAAATATTTAACCGAAACTGTAAAATACACTGAATCCGGACTGCTTGATTTTAATCGTGTGTGATAAAGTTTTAAATCGACTAAACTGTATATTAAACATAATCTATTCTTAAATCTCATACATCTTTTTCCGGGTTGAATTAAAGTCTTTGAGAAGCTATAGAAGACACGCAAGGCAATATATTAAACCAATTGGTTTAATATGTTTAATATAAGGCATTTTTAAATTATGTTTTGAATCTTTACTTAGGTTTTCTAGTTTCGAAAGTGCTGTTTTTAACTACCAATTACGTGAATACTCATGAACCACCAGGACAGTATTTCCTCTTTTAAGTCATGAATAATAGAAAGCCGCATCAGCGACTCGACATTTCTGGTTGTCGGTTTAGGACTTTTGTGGGAGTTCGAATGCGGAAACGCGTTGCAATCACGGACGGGATGACTTGCACGCGTGTTGCGTAACGGGGGCGAGATGTGCGCAGTCACTGCGCATGCGCAAACCCAGACACGCAAGTCACTGAGTGAGTCAGTCACTGGGCTACTAGACTTGTTGGAAATGCATTAATTGTGTCATGCTTCCTGTGGAATAAGTTGCAATCAAAATGTTTCTTCACTCGTAGTGAAATTTTAGTTACATTCATTACGGTCTTGTATTGTATATTATTGAGTATTCGGTTCAACACTTAATAATACACAATTTTGGACATATGTCAGTAGTACTTACACTTTTCTCCCATAAGGACAATTTTTATGTACTCAAATAATAACTATTTCATAGTTTATACAAGAAAACCTCATACTTTGTGTTATTTGGAAGGGTATACAATGTATAGTGGTCCACCCGATAAGAATTTCGATTTTATTCATTTTTCTTAGACAATTAAATTTCTTTATTAATTATTAATAACCATTATTTTTGTAATGCCATAGTGTTTTTTCCACTATGGTATAACAAAAAATATTTTTGACAAATACCAAAATGCTTAATATAACAGATAATAGATAACAAGTAAGTACAAGATGGAGCAAGTATAAATGGAAATATGAGCACAAACCTACAAATATTTCTAATGCAAATGAAATATACGGTATCAGTGGACTGACACATAATTTCTCCCTTAAGTAAATTTAAAAAAGACAATCTGCAATCAAACTATCATGTATTTTGAAGTGTATCTAAGTAACATTTTTAAATTTATTGTTTCAAAAATAATCAACCCATTTCTGAAAATAAAAACAAGAGAGACAAAGTTAAATTAATTATTCGAATTGTATGGGGGGAACCCCCTCCCCGTAATATCAAGCTTTTTTGAGTTGGTTTTGTTGGGTGATTTGAGCTTACGCCTCATACCAAGTTTCATGGAAAACGGTTGGAAAATAAGGAAGAAATTGCTTGTTTAATATTCTCCATAAGAAGTGGGCACTTTCAGACAACGTACTGTGTTTATCATGGACAGTAAATTTAACTTTTCTCTGGCACGGTTAGTCGTAGACAAATAATTCAAAATACTAATTTGTTTGGGTTTTCAAGCTGGTTTCAATGGTGCCAGTCAAGTTATACTTTACCTTTATTGTTTTCGCTGAAAATTAAAAAAAAGACATTTAAAAGCCCATAACTTTAGAACCGTCATTTTTACAGACACGCAAGTGGTGTCAAATTATTAAGTACTTTGCGCACTATAAACTATCAAATTTTAATCAAAATTGTTAGAGTCGTTTTTGAGAAATTTGGATTTTTCACGTTTTTAAGGTTTTTTAGGGGTGAACTATCCTTAAAAATCAAAAATTAAAAAAAACACCTGGAGATACAGTAAATATATACATACATGCCAAACTTCATCTAAAATGGACCAACGGGGTAGGCTGTGGCTCTGTACACATCCAGACACACGGACGGACAGACATCACGTTGAAATCCAATTTTTTTATTCAGGAGACCCCAAAATGGATATATTCACTCTCAGTATGTCTGTTACTCCCAACAGAATTTTTTTCGATAACAGAAATAAGGTGAATAGTACAGCTAATGAAATTCCAACGTAGTTCAGTGCCCTGCACTGAGAACTTGCTGTTGTTCCCTTGCACGCCACCACCGCGCCACATGCGGGGGGATGATTGACCACGCAGAATGACTCAGCCTTGCCGGATGTAGGTCACCAGCTCCGGATGAGGTTACAGAGAAAGCACCTCCGGATTATTGCATCCGTCAGCTCCTTCGCTTTCCCCGCGCCGAACCGTTGCGTTGGATAATCGTGACATAACCGTTGTGCAATGCTCATTGAACTTGATCTGTGGCTTTGGGTTAGTGGGAAACCCGGGACCGGACCAGTCTGCGGACCACCGGACCACTGGACCGCCAGACTGTTGCTCCGCTGTGGCGATCAGCTGACGAATACGAACATGGGGTGATTCATCAGCTGTTTTTTGTTTTATACGTGTACGATAAACTCTAAAGTGGTCGTATAAAATTGTACGCATTAAAAATAAATGGTATCAGTGGACTGACATATTTACTCCTTTAATTAAGTTTAAATTATTATTTAAAACTTATTGTTTCAAGCATAATTATTAATTTCGGTACATTCCCCAGGTAATACCAAACCTTTTGAGTGGGTTTTGATTGTTAGAGGTTAGTAGCAGGGATGGGTTTTTTCATATGTTTTATTTTCATATTCATGGGCTCAAAAAGGATAATAATTCAAGAATAACAATGAATAAATACACATTTTTATTCACCAAAATAAATAAAGGTAAATGAATTCTAGTAGAATGAAAGCAAATGATTAAAAGTAAGAAAATATTTATTCTACATTGTGGTAAACTTCCTTTCAATTTTGGTGAAGAATAGAAAATATTAATGTTCATACGTTGGAAATTGCAGTTCTCCAAACTTCCAGTGAAAGGGAAATAAAAATCCTTGGACAAAACTCTACCTATGATTGGTAGAAGAATACTTTTTTGAGGATAACGTTTTATCCATAGGGTGTTAAAATGAGGGAAATTTGAAGACTATAATTTATTTTCTAAAACTAAATGAATTAATATAGCAAACGTTTAACCTGTTAAAATGATATTCCATATTTTATATCATGGCGAAGAGATCCTCAAGGGACTTCATAGAAAAATTTGCGTTTTGTTGATTGCAGACCATGTGCCAGTGTTAAAAAGCATCGATGAACATTCTACAACAAACTTGATGTTTCATTCCCGTATTTACTACTGAAGCTGCTTGACCAACCCAGGTAAGGGAAAGGCTTTGCAGCTTTTAAGAAATTAAGAGTTTTTTTATGTATTAAACATTTTTCTATTTGACTCAGCATCATCTAATATCAAATATCTCACCGAAATATATACGAGATCAAGTTTTATTTACACACCCTATCGCCAAACTACTATTAAAAACAACTAAACATTTATGACAAATCACGTAAAACTTAAGGAGATAACAATTATCAAAGCTAATAATATCAAATTAATCATATTATGATTTTTAGAGGGTAATAATCCTTAAATTATAGTAGGCCTATATTATGTTATTATTTATTACTTTTTTAATAGCGCTTCCTATTGGCAATTAAGTAACACTAGATACTTAAATAAAAACATCAGTGCTACTGTGATGCACTCTTGTAGAGTTAGGGAGAAGTGATATGTTTACATATTTTTATCCTATTAAACGGTCAGCCGGTTTACCATATCTCGCCCATGTTAAATAACATACGTTTAGGAATACTATTCTCAAAAACTACTAGACATATTTTAGTAAATCTTTTATTACTTTGATCTGGAAGTCTTTTTGAACATTTAAGGCACACGATATTTTAATGTACAATTTTTTACAATTTTAAATTATGATCCTATGTAGTTTTTAATAAAATCATTTGGAAAATAAATCTTGTCCCTTAATCATTTACCTTGAAATGATTAACAAACCAAAAAGGAATCATAGCAATGTATTTAACGGTCTAGGAGAAAAGTGTTCCTTAAGGTAAGAAAACACTGTTTCCGTGGAAATGCCATCAAACTGTAGTGAGCCCCTCAGCGCTGCAAAACTTTGGAAAATGACTTTGCATACGTTTTTCAATTTAATTACCTAGACAGGGATGTAGTTTTCAGAATTCAATATATTATATATCAAATTAAATGTAAAATATCAAGGAATATTATATAGCTAAAAACAAAAAATGAAAATTTTTGACCCAAATGGTCAACCGGCTGCCCGAAAAAGTTTTATACGAAAAAATGAAAAATGAAAACCATGGGTCTGCCAGGCTCTGATCTACAAGGCTTGAGAGTAAGTAAGCAAACCAATTATTAAAACCCATTCTCAAATTAAACGTAAATTGAAACACGTGTTACAGTTGGCCTACACCAGGTGCGCTATGTAATGGAATGCACAATGCACGTGGTCGAGGCGCCGCGGTTACAACACGTGACCTGATTGGCCCGCATTCACACCAGGATGACCTTGAGGTGACATAACCGAGGGCAATCACCCTCCGTAGTCACCTGCTTTCTCACCAGAGGTCGCCGCTGTGCTACCCAAGCGTAGAGGTTTCGACCAATCTAATTGATTCTGGGATATGTGATCGGCTTTTGTTACTTGAGCTTTTCAGTAATTTGAAAGTCATTGATTACTCAGCTCAACAGAGAATATGGTGCAAATCATTTTAGTACTGTTTTACTATGATTTGAGCGCTGATTCAAAAACTGACATTAGTTTAGATTAGATCATTGAAAATGGCAACCATACTACAAGGTAGGTTTTTAAGCCAAGTATGAATGAGGAACGAGTGTAAGATGATTGTGGCGCGATCTCGTAGTCTTGTTACCGACTAAGGCTGACATGTTCCTTAGACAGGACTGTTAATTAATAGCCCAACGGTGGCAACAACTAAGGGACCTTAACGTAGAATCCGAGCCACGGCCTCTGAATTACAAATTTGTCTAATTATGAGGGTGGTCTTCGCAGATTAACGTAGTATCCAACTGTGCGAACGTTAGTTTTAGACATGGTCTGTCTAAGCTGTAAGGGGGATGTTAGAAGATTTGTGGAACGCAAAAAGTGCAGCAGAAGTGTTTAGATCCCGTTTTCAAACAAACTACCAAAGCTATTGTATTGAATTTTTGTTTATAAGAATAGCTGTCTAGATTAACTGAAAACATTCCCCAAGATCCATGATCTAACCTAAACTTACTTCCCACAGGGAAGTAAATACAAACATTTTATCTAGGAGCTTTAGTTTTGAATATTTGGTATAGACGATTTTTTCAAATTGCGTATTAATGATAGCCTTCTTAATATTAACGATTGGTCAAAGTACTCTTCACTAAATGAATGGGTGTAGGGAATGATAATACTAAATAGTACTTAAATTAATTCGTAATGTTATTTTAATGAAATAAGGTGAGTAGAAAATACATAATTACTCTGTAATCTGAAAACTTATAGGCGGTCAGCAGGCAAGTAAGTTCCAGCAAGGACAATTTTATTATAATAAAATAATTCTTAGAGTGTTAAAATGTGACTAATCTTCAATGAGTGATTTGAATGGGAGTGGTGAGTCGTCAAGTTAAGGCTTTGTCGGATAGTGATCCAGATTTCGATCATAAAAATCAGAATATTTTACGAATAATAATTAGAAAAGCAAAGAAAATTTTATTCTAATATTGAAATATAAATTGTCTTTAGTTCCAGCAAAAGCCCGTCATCATGTGTGTGTCACATCTTCCTTGATAAAGGTTCTCCATAGTTTTTATAACATGATGGAACCTTTCCACTTGTTCTTCACTAAAACCACCAAGGTTATGAGAGGAATGGTCCAGGTGGCTGCAAAGGTAAATGCATTGTAATGCTCATGTTGCATTCCAGGCTTGGCAAGTTGTCAATGTTGTTGACTAGCCCAACATAATTATTAGCTTTAGTGTTCCCAAAAAACTTTGTAATAACTTGTAAAAATGATTTCTACGCTCTGCTTTCCACGGGATCCATCGAATTCATAAACTCTGGATCTTTTACCAACTGTCTCATTTCGGGACCATCAAAAATGCCAGCTTAAATTTTTTATAAATGATTATTTATCAAGTTTATGGCGTATTTGTAAAAATGATTATAGAGAATGATTTTACCATTGTATTTTTCAAAATTAAGTAAATATCTTACACAGAGGAAATATACAAGTGTTCTGATACTTACTCTTGAGACACTAACCTTACTAAGGGAGTGTTTTAAGAATGTGAGTAAATGGTGAGTGTAATGGTTTGATTCTATGAAACTTTGTTTCTGATAAAGTCCATTTGGGTAATTTATCAGAACCATTAATTAATAGCTCAATGAACCGACACGGTAGCTCAGGGGTAACGATCTGGCCCAGTATATCAAAGGTTGCTGGATCGAAACCAGCGGCTGGCGACATACCGCTGCCGTAACTCGCTGTCTTTACTCACCGCACAGGCCTAAGGTGATGGGTTTTACTCGTTATTTTCAGAAATTAGATGATTATGTTTGAAACAGTAAAGCTTGTTGTTTGAATTGACTTAAGAGAGAAAATGCGGGTATTCTTGCTACTAACCAAGGCTGACATGTTCTTAGACAGGACTAGTAAAAGGGATCTACAGTTTAACGTATATGTGCGATGATTAAAACTAAAATAACCAGTTTTCAATTTTTTTTATTTGAACTAGGAGTTGTTTATTATTAATTATGAATAACAGAAATTATATCGTCTAGCCATGTTTAACCTCAGTATCCGTTTAGAGTTAAAGAATATCCAAGATCCTGCATGATAAAGTACTGAAATTATCGTCTTTTCTTTGTACTATGAAGGTCAATGTTTGGGAAGTAGCCCACTTACATGTAACAATAGAAGTGATTCCGGTAATCTACTTTACTGGCAATATTCTACAAGGTTTTATATAATTCCTTTTTGTGGATTTGTTACATTGTCTAACAAAAATCAGTCAAACTTTTGAGCGAAAATTCTCAAGATTATTTCAAACTACTCAACTTAACACGCGAAATTTCATATTGAAAGACATAGATAGTTTGAATAGTTGAAACATATAGTCTATGAATTGAATTCTTATTGATTTTTTATCTCTAGATTACACAACGTGCTAGCAGTGAGTCAAAGATCGATCGAAACCAGTGGCCTGCGACTCCTGCCATACCATGGACCTGTCACCTGTCGCTAGCCTATATGGCTCGCTGCTATGATATCTTACTGTATTTAATTTCTCCTCACAGGTCCAATGCTAATGGTCTTGGGAAGTTGAGGTTAAAAACGAAAACGTAAGATATTCATGCGTAAAACTCATCACCTAGGAACAGTATGGCAAGTGACCACGATACTAAAATGAATCTAAATTTCTCGTATAATCAAGCAGTGTATTGATCAGATGTTGTCTATCTCGGAGTTAAAGCATTAACCCAGATCTATATTCGATGTCGATGTATGATCTAGGATCTGTCCTACTCCAGGCGATTCCACTCAAAATATACCTGTATTTTCAGTTTGCATGACACGTTATACCTGATCAACTATATTACTGTAAATAATTTTAAATTTATTGAAAGTTACCCACACAGATGTCTTTTTGGAGGGGAAATGCTAATTATGTACTACCAAAGAGAAAAAATGGCAGACTCCCGGTGTGTGGAGATACACTTCAGTAAGAGATATTGCGGCATAACTTCAAAATGAAGCCTCGTATTAAAAGCTGAGAGAGCTTCCTCTTCTGCTTGACTACCTGAGGGAAGATCCTAGGTGCTGTGTCAAATACCTTATCTTCTCTAGAGAACTTCCTCTGAAATTTCACACTGCCTTTTACAATATTTTTTTTACTTTAACATAGGCTTTATTTTTACTTTTCCCCTTATACATAATAAATGGAGGAAGTATTGTTTTCGTTAACATTTTCGAATTTGAGTTGAGAGTAGAGAATTGATTGTGGTATTTGAGACTCCCGGAATACAAAAAATTGGTTTTCGGACTGACGTCTGTCTGTCTATGCACAAACCCCGATACCATACTGATCGTCCTTTTTTATGAGATTTGGTACACGAGTGAGCTTTGGCTATATCTCTAGACTATTTTTTTATATTTCGTATATTGCTAGTTTACCCTAAAACCCAGAAAAAATGTGAAAAATACATATTTCTCAAAATCTGCTCTAACAATTTTCATTAACGTTCTATGAAGTTCATTAAAGTTTATTAAGGTCGCAAATAATATTACACCACTCGTATGTCTTTATAACTAATGATTAAAAAGTTATGAGCTATTAAATGTCAAAATAGATTTTTAATTTTATAAAATAATTTTAATTATTGACATTAAAACCGGCTTGGAAATCCAAAGAATTTAGTACTTTGAATCGTTAGTCTACAGCTAACTTAAGTTCCAGAGAAAAGTAAAATTTAATATTTATGGTAATCACAGTACGTTGTCTGAGAGCTCCCAAAGTTATTCTTATGGAGAATATTGCAAAATCAATTTATTCCTCATTTTTCCACCATTTACCATAAAAATTGTGCTATACAGAGTAATATCATATCATCCAACAACACTACTCAAAAAGGTTTGGTATTATTGTTGGTGGAGGTGGTTTGGGGCTATGTCCACCAAAATATTCTACAATTAAATTTCCTGTCAGTTTAAGCAATTAAATAATTATTTATGAATCAATAAACTTTTAATGATATTTATATAAACTTCTAAGAATGCTATAGTTTTATTAAAGTTTGTAGTTTTTACTTAAGGGAAAAAGTATGTGTCAGTCCACTTTACTATCATGTATTTTACTTTCAATAATTTGTAGTTTCTAACTCCCTAAAAAAATTAAAAGCTTTACTTTAGTCTTATTTAATCAGGTTATAAATTTTTCAGGATAAATAATAAACTGTGCAACGAACAATTGGGTCCACATTTGAACTATGTATTGCTCAGTGTCGAACTGGTGACATTTGGATTACGATGTCGGTTATATTTCAATAGATTTTGATGCGTCCCAAATTACAAGATAGGAAAGTAGAGTTAATTTAAATACCGCCCGCCCTCCATTGTAACTCTCATCTCGCACTGACATGTTAATGTGCCAGCTCTCAGCATTTCCCAACGCAAGGATCCCTGACCCGTCTATGTCGAACGTGTTAATGTCGCCGCTAACACGTCGTGTGTACACTTTCGTCACTCGGTCACCAAACCGTATCCGTAAACACGTTTTTGCACAGACTCCTTTCAGCTCATTACGCCAGTGTGTTTCATCGTTTCGGTGTCAGTTACGTAGCTAGATTTTTCCTCGTTTCACAAAAAAATAACGAACCAGTTTCGTAACAATGCCTAGTTTGTAGGAAAGGCGTTTAGCTTCTGATACTTTCAAAATTAATTTAGGTTAAACTATTGCGGTACATGAGTGATTTCGTTTTTAGGACATTAAAAAAATATTAAAAAAGATATTAAAAAAAAATCTTTGAAACTTTTGAAAATAAATCATATTAAAGCTAGGTTACTCAAAATTAACTATTATTATGATAAATAACAAATTGTAATATTTTAGATTTAATTTATTTTCATATCAGGTTTATTAAAATCTTTGTTTATGGTACCATCCTGGAGGTGACACTTTTTGTTAGGGCAAATTCAAAAAGTTATTAAAATGAAAAAGGTATCAACGATGAAAAGAAGTCAAATTATTTACAATTTCTCCGGTTTTCTTAGGTTTCACTGCCTTTTAGGATGGCACTGCTGAAGGATTCACTTTGAGCAATACAGGTATTATTTAATATATTATTATTATTTTGTTAGCTCAATTATTCTAAACATTATCGTAAAAACTGCTACGTATGATTAAAAAAAATATTTTCTTTGCATTTGGTATTCATTTATTTTTTCTAAACGCCTTTGCATACGAGTCAAGAGAATCGCAATTTGATAGGGAGTGGGAGTGCCTGCTGCAGACAAAGGCGTGTGCCAATCGCATATTATTTGCCAATCGTAGGCCTGGCCTAAAGTCAGTAGTGCAAGAGTTGCGCCTGACTAGGCCGAGGACGGGACGTGCCGCGGGAGCAACTCTCGCCGAGCCGAGCCGACTAACTGTCGACCCATCGCAGTACTACCCGAGAGTCCAAAAATTTACAAAACAAACACTGGCAGACCAAGTAATACACCTATGAAACCTATGTACTTTTCATCTGCCCATAAGATAATAAATAGTTGGAAATATAGACGAAATACAATAGTCAATTAACTGTTCCATCATTATTTGTTCAAACATCTGAACGTCTAACAAAAACATGGAACACTAGTGATCATGTTTCAGTGTTAAAATAACTATAAAGTGATAATGCAATTTAAAGTACAATTTATTTTTGCAAATGTTATTTTGGTATTGCCCTTCTTTTAAAATAAAAGTACTTTTTATTATTATTCAGTTCATTTCTCTTCAAGTTGAAGGTTATATATTTACTCTAGCTATACCCCACTATCAAATAGTTTTCTAAAAATAATAATTAATTTAGGGATTTTCACAGTAAATCATTTCTGAGTTTGACTATCCGAACAGTTCATCACCCATACCATCTCGATCCCAAATACTTTAAATCTTCTGTATTTAGATGTAGTTTATTTTACTTTTGATTTTTAATAGGCCATTAAATTTAAACACAAATAAATTAAGTGTTAAACATCTTTTTATTGTCATATCTCATCTCACAGGGTCACATATACAGGGTGTTCCGTACGTATTTGCGTAAACTCTTGTCGTTTTTAGAGTTAGTGTGAAACATTTTAAGTACGAGACTATGATTTTACTTGAAAAATAGTTTGGCTTTTACAGTGGTTTACAGCATTAAGATATTTAATATATATAAACTTAATAAAGATATTTTGCTTTACTACTTTAAACTTTACCTAAATATGATTCATAGTATACATTTTATAAATACCGAATACAAAATCACCAAGCGGAACTAATAATTCTACTGAATAACAAAGGCTTGTTTATGTCCCTGAAAAGCATAAATTATTCCAAATTATTCTATAATTATTGTAACTGTGTACAATTCAAACTTCATGAAATTGTTACGATAACATCTACGGAGTATGTTGGATGATTCTCGCTTTGTCTTTCAAGGTGATGTAATCACTTAAAACTTAGTCTAAAGAAGGAAACTATTTAAACGTGAGTTGTTGTGTAATTATGACAGCTTGTTCATAAATATTGTCATTTTCTTAACAGTGATATCTTATGCAGCAAGTGTCGTCAGTTAAAGTGTATGTCAGAGATTTTTTTGTAACTGATTAACTATCTAGCAGTGTCCGACTCGGCTTCGCTCGCGTCTAGTTGTAGCTAATAACATGTGATGTTCTTTCATCTAGAATCTTTCACTAGAATAACAATTTTACAATTGTTTCAATCGCATACATTGTAAGTTTTAAGACTTACGGTTTTAAATAATAACCATTACATGTGAAAAGTTTAAATTTGAGGGCAGTTTATAGGTTAGGTTAGATATTGATAGTACTGTAGATTATAAACTGAATGGTATTGTTAATATAAAGGAGACTAATAACCAACCTAACCTAGTAAAGCACTGTATGTCGGAATATAGATCCCTGATGTATAAACTCGTATCGCAAAACAGTTGAAAGGACGGTAAAGTAAAATCCCCCTTATTCGACCTTCTGTAATCCGACTTAATGTCCGACCATCTATTTATGATTCTTACCACATTTTTTATTCAGATAGCCTTTTTGAACTTTTTACGAAAACAATACCTCTTTGTTTTATAATGAGATGAAAACAAAATACAGTAAAAATAAAGTAATTGACTTAAAGACTAAGTTGAAACCTTTCAGAATGATCGTTTTAATATTATAAAAATGACACCATAATGCAGACTTAAATATACTTGTAAACAAACAATACGTATCAAGTAAAATGGTTGTGAAATAATGAAAAAATAACGTTTTCCTTCCCTCTTACAAATTGCTTACATCATGGATACGTCTAAAGGGAATGTTTTCAGTTCCTCTAAACAGCTGTACTTATATGACGTTACTAATCATATTAAGTCAGCGTTTCAAATTTTGGTCTGACGGGTTGCCTATTCCTCACCCCTATACTTAAGACATATACATGTAAAAACTGATTTTGCTAACAATGGGGTACTAGGCATTCTTATGAGATAACATACAGTTCCAGCACTGTGTTTAATGCGCACAGTAGACTTATCCCTCTCTTAAGATCGCAACAAATGGTATGATTGAAATATGAAACAAATAAATACAAAATGAAATGAAAAAATATATACTCAGAATAATTAGTTAACATTAACTCACTATTAGATAAATTAGATTATATTATTATTCATGTGTTCAAAATTGCATCATGATCTAATTTTTGCGTAGAGGTTAACAAACATCCCCACTTTCACATTTGGTATTCAAAAAATGCATTACTCTTGGTTCTTTGTTGTTTTTATTTTTGATAATCCTGCAAAGAAATTCTTGCATAACTAAAATTTAATATTCCCTTATTAGTTTGACTATTGGAAAAACCATCCACTTTATAATCATATGAAACGAATCAGCAGCATATTACAGTACTTAAGTCTGCTGCATACCTTCTATTGACCAAATTAGTAATAGTCTTATCTGTCGGTTTGTTCCCTTGGCCCGTACACTGAAAAACACAACAGTACTTTGACCATTGTTATTTTTCACGTAATTTAGATTCTTAAAATTTAGAAAAGTTTGAAAAGGGTTGGAAGGTGGCATCGATATTTATCTTAGGCCTCTTCTTCAAGTGGTCCTTTAGTTTAAGGCCAATAATGTTTTAGCACACCCTTATATTTTAATAATTGTGTAACCTTTTGTAAAAAACATGTACAGTATTTTGGCATTCAACCCAAATCGGTTGATTTTTTTATCAGTCAAAGTCTCTAAAAATATAGTTTACTAGGTTGGTAATTAAACCTTACGCAAATGGTTCAGTGAAAATTATCCTTGTAAATCTATTCACATGCCTGTTGTGAAATATCCTCTCAATTTAAGCGACTTGAAATCTTTATTACATTCCATGAATTATATACCGAGTTGCCAAGACACTAATTTTTACAGGTGTTTTCTTCCACTTTACCTTTAAAATAATGTCAAATATATTTATTTTTACAAATTAAAAGTTCATTTGTCAAAACTCTGTACGATTAGTTCTACAGTATCGAAAAACCTTATAAACAAAGTTCACTGGCACTCGCGTCATGACTGAATGGCCAATTTAATATAGACATTATTACAACGGATCTGAAGGATATGAACTTGATTACAACTTGAACCTGAGACTAATCTAATAACAATTCAATTTAGTTTTTTTATTTCAGAAAACAACTGTTTTTTAGCATGTTCTATAACCTAAACCATGATAATTGAAATAACCATTGATTTAAATAATTAATTAAATACCGCGTATTATAGAAATATTGTTTTAAAGTCATCCTGAAGATATGATAAGTTAAAACTTAAAATCACACAATATAAAAAAATAGTATGTTTTTTTACGAAATATTGCTAAGAATAATTGCTTATTTGTAGTTATTTTGAGGTCGATAAGGGTTGAGTTCATTTTGTCCATAGATAATTTAGGTTATCGCGTGATTAAATTTTGTTATATAGGATATTACCCCCCAAAATTAAATAATGTAATAAACTAAACTTTTTATGGATAGAATAAACTCATCCTTTCCTTGGTTTTTCTTATTTGGGTTTATTAAACTCAGTGCCAGCATATCTAGGATGGTTAGTGGGGGGCTAGTTTGTGTAGTTTATATCCCAGGTTTACGGGGGGGGGGTCCGTGGCATCCCTCCGAAAGCTTAGATAACAAATTGATGTATATGAAATATGCGTTTTATAGTAGTATTATATATACTCCTGACTATGTCGACCTATTTTCAGGGAAACTATTGTAATCAAAATACAGCTATTTATCCCACATTTCTCTGACTGTCAGGGTGGTACCAATAATTTTATTAATCTTTTCTCAAACTGTATGAAAGTAGCCATGTTTTTTTAAAAATAAACGCAAAATCGTAATTTTGATCCTACAATAACTGCCAGTTGGTCACTCTATGGCCGATGCGGACCGTTCCAAAGTGCCATCGGTCTCGATATGACCGATCCAATATTTTTAATATGTATTCACTTTTGCTCAACGAACCTAATTATTTTACGTATGAATGAAAAGCCAATGAGGATAGCTGCCTTCTCATAGACAGCCTGCTAAAACTGTAAAATAGTCCCATGGCACAACTGTTACGTTGTTTGTAAAACCAGCGGATAATGGGGAACAACATATTTAGTTGTTTTTGTAAATTGTTATATTAATTCAATAAACTAGATTTATTTGTTATAACAAATCAAATTTACTACAAAATTAAAACCTTGAAAGTCCTGTGTTGTTGATATTGTCATTTACAGTTAACCATGCAGTTTGATGATCGTTTTTTTAATCCAAATTTATATTATTTTGCGAATATGTGTGTAATTATTTTATAAAATACGTTTTACCATAATATTCCTTGTAATATCGTGAATACGATGATACATAATAACACAACTGTTATCATTTACGATATTCCTTTAACAAACTTTTAAAAATATGCATGCGAATTTTTTAATTTGAAGAAATTGTTTAAATTGAAGAAAGGCGGTAATTGAAGAAATTTAATGGACAGTCGTAGGGTTAACCTAATGAAAAAGGATTCGACCACTCATCACATTTTCACCATTTCCAGTAAATCCACCGCTGCTTAAATTGTATGTGGTCTTTTTAATGAAACCGTTGATTTCTTTTGGGTAATTTTAGTTTTAACTTATTTTTATTTCATCCTTCTTTCACAGACGTTATAACTTCAAACATATAAAATTTAGTTTTATGACTTTTATTCATGCTAATTTTTGGTATTGTACCATACTGTTGTGTCATATTATTAGGTTGCTCGAATAACAACTGTGATATTCATAAATTTGTACATTTATTTAATGATGACAATTACAATGCAGTTCGTACAGTTAAGATTCGAGTCCTATCAGATGATGATAATGTATTTTAAATGTCACGGTGACGAATATTGAGGTAATTGAGGTATCCTCTGGTATCAATAATTAATCAAGTTTTATTTTTAGTCTAACATTTAAGGTCTTCCTTTTTGTCAGTGTATATTTTATTTTTAATTAAGGTTTTTAACTAGGATCACTTATTAAAATCTCATTGTCAACACCCGAGAGATTCTTACAAATTGACACTCCTCTGGTATCAATAATTAATCAAGTTTTATTATTAGTCTAACATTTAAGGTTTTACTTTTTGCCAGTGTATATTTTATTTTTAATTAAGGTTTAACTAAGATCTCTTATTAAAATCTCATTGTCAACACCCGAGAGATTCTTACAAAACCATTGTAAACTTACGGGTGGAGTTGACTGATATGGCGGCATGCACTGTGGAAGAGCTTATCCAGACGATGGTGAGGAGGACCCAGAGGGCGGGTACCAAGGGGGGCGAAGCACTACCACGGCACATGGCGACTCCAGTACAGTCCCAGACCGAGGACTGCGCTGCGCCGGCCCGACCAGGTGAAAGCTGGATACATGTAATGGATTATGCAATGGCTGACAACAGAGTTTATATAAGAGTGGGAGAGATGTAGCTGGGAGCAAGGGCGAGCATTTACATAAGGAACATCCTCCAGGAGCTTCCTGATAAAGGGTAAATAATGGCGAATGTCGGAGCTGGGTGATAAGACACCTTGTCAGCCTTCTGACCTAACCTACCACCCGGATTAATATTGGTAACAATTAATTATTGGGTCAATATAATGCGTTAGCTTAGTAACGAGATGCCACTGAGCATTCTGACCCACTTTAGACATTGTACCTATTAGATGATTTCATAATTTCGTGAAGATACTTTCCCCAAGGTAGTCTGGAATCTTCCTCACCCAGTTTTAATGCAAGTTATTGTAGAATTAAATAGTTAACCTTGATAAGGAGATACTCTAGATATCTTCTGACCCACTTTAGATATCGGGAGTTATTTTTATTATTTTTTTGATTATTTTTACGCTTAAGGCATAGGCACAGAGTTCTATGCAAACGCTTTACAGAAAGTGGTGCAAATCCAAATAGACCATTTAACACATATAGTTATATAATCATAGTATAGTTAAACAATTATGACTTTGATAGCTAATTTACTAAGATCCAATAAAAAACAATACGTGGCTGAGAACATAAAAAATGACGTATTGTTAGAATTGTCTTTAAGGGGGATTGGTACGATAATATTTCAAATAATTGATCTTTTCTTTTGTAATTAAAAAAACTCTTTGTTTTTTCCTGAACATTTTTGTTTATAAGAAATATGGAGGAGTTGGATGAGTAAGGTTGTGTATCAGGCCCCTGTTATGCTGCTGTTATACTCGAAGGTATACCTAAATTTTTAAGCAGATTTCTCGAATACCGTTTTTTAAATAAAATTTACCTTTTATGTACCTAACTGTACATAACTTTTGCATAACTTATATAGGGCGTACTGAACCCTCTTACGATTACATAAAAAAGGTTATTCTTGTAAATACCTCAAAATATTGGCAGATATATCCCTTAGCCATGTTCACAGCTAAACAGCTACAGTTGTTGATATACAGGGTTAAAGATTTCGCCTGGATTTCAGTTCCGCTGAGTAAATGAAGACTCTCTGAAATTCTGGGAAGTTAAATTTAGGGGCAAATGCCATTGTTTCTTATGGTTTTTTACCTGAAAAATTGATTAGAACAGGTCCCAGAACTGTAAGATGAGTAGTTTTTGAGTAATCCAGTGTAAAATGCAAAAACATTGAGTAAAAAAACACAATTTTTACATTTGGCCAGCAATCGCTTTGTTATTTTACCAATAAACTGATCAAATTTCAGAACAAAACTTGTAGAAAATTTAATTCTAAACAAAACGGTATGATTAAAGTATACAGAAAGTGAACAGATAATCGATTAAAGGAAGTTTTATTGAAAACAGAACAACACACGTTTTTCATTTGGCCGACAATAACTCTGTTGATTTCTTATTAAAGATCTGTAAAAAGTTAATGATTTTTACTTAAATTTAACACCTTAATTTTTTTACTAAAATTTCAAAATAAAATAATATTAAAACACAGTTTTAAAATAAAGAAATAAACATAAACAACAAACATAAATAATAAAAAAAAATACACATGTTGAGCGGATAATTTGTTTTTCATAAGTTGGCACTACAATAACAGCTGATCAACAATGATGTGATTTGAATTGTAGAATTTTAATTCCTTGAGAGGTAACAACTGAGTTTTAGTCCACGTGTGTATTGTTCTGTTCGTCGTATTGAATTTTAGTCCGTGTTAGCATTGTTTTGTCCATAGTAATTATTAAATTGTTGGAGTAGTAATGCCATACTTATTTTCAACTGAAGAATACGCCGATATGGTGTTTATTTACGGTGTATGTGAAGGCAATGCTACAATCGCTGTGGAAGAATACAGACAACGTTACCCTTATCGTAGAATTCCAAATGCTAGAACCATTATTTCTACATTTCGTACGTTACGGGAAACAGGATCACTTCCAAGCGTAAAGATCCAGTCTGACCGCCCTCGCCAACATGATGTTAATGTAGAAGAAAACATTATTGCTGCTGTTGAACGTAGTCCAGGTATTAGTACAAGACGTATTTCAAAGCGGTTTAGGGTTTCGCAAAGTAAAGTTTGGAGAACACTTAATAAGAACAACCTTTATCCCTACCATAAACAAAAAGTACAGCATTTACAACCAGGAGACAATGAACATCGCTTGGAGTACTGCAATTGGTTAGTCAATCATCGTCAACTCTTCAAGTACATTTTATTTACCGATGAGTCACAGTTCACTCGTGATGGTATCAACAATTTACGAAACCAACATTCATGGGCAGAAGAGAACCCTCATGCAACAATTGAACGTAACTTTCAATACCGTTTTAACATTAATGTATGGTGTGGTGTTATTGATGATAAGCTAATTGGACCGTTTATTTTTCAAGAGCGCTTAACAGGTCAGGCGTACTTACAGTTTCTTCAAGAAGAATTACCGACATTGCTGGAAGATGTTCCTCTTGCAACGCGACGCAAGATGTACTTCCAGCATGATGGCGCACCGCCACATTTTTCAAATGATGTTTCCACCTATCTAAATCATCAGTTCCCAAATAAATGGATCGGTCGTGGTGGTCCTATACACTGGCCACCAAGGTCACCAGATCATACGCCATTGGACTTCTGCATATGGGGATGGATGAAAGATCATGTTTACGAGGTCAAAGTAAATTCCCGTGAGGCGTTACTTGATCGAATTAATGAAGCCTTTGTGCAGTTAAAGGAGAGCCCCGTAGAACTACGAAAAGCAACAAGAGCAATTCTTAAACGAGCAGAAAGATGCATTGAAGTTAATGGCAACATTTTTGAGCATTTACTGTAATTTTATTGCATAACTTTACATTACAGTTTTCAATAAAACTTCCTTTAATCGATTATCTGTTCACTTTCTGTATACTTTAATCATACCGTTTTGTTTAGAATTAAATTTTCTACAAGTTTTGTTCTGAAATTTGATCAGTTTATTGGTAAAATAACAAAGCGATTGCTGGCCAAATGTTAAAAATTGTGTTTTTTTACTCAATGTTTTTGCATTTTACACTGGATTACTCAAAAACTACTCATCTTACAGTTCTGGGACCTGTTCTAATCAATTTTTCAGGTAAAAAACCATAAGAAACAATGGCATTTGCCCCTAAATTTAACTTCCCAGAATTTCAGAGAGTCTTCATTTACTCAGCGGAACTGAAATCCAGGCGAAATCTTTAACCCTGTATAACTCGCTAACGAAACATTTCCGGACCTATGTTTATATAAGTTTTTTTCATTATTTTTACATATAGAATGAGCTCTCAAAGTTATCGCATATCCTCGTGAATCACCCTGTATATGTGTCCCTTTACAAAGGTCAATCCAACATATTCATTATGTTAAAATGACACTTATTTTGGAAACTAGGCCAACGGGAGGTCATGCACGGCAAGGGCACCTGTTGACTGCAATCACTACATGCCCTGATTAGTTTCCCGAACCACCAACAGATGTTACTGTGGGAACAAGTTCCAAATGAGATACTACCCAAGAAAACTATTAGAAGAAGTGGTAAATTACAGCTAGAGGATATTTCCAAACACTAGACAGTTTAGGTTGTACTTGAGTTATTTCAGAGAACACTTTTCTATACAATGCCAAATTTTAATCTAAATACTCAACACTCAAACGTCATATTGACACTTAAATCTGTACTTGTAGTACTGTAATCACGAGTAAATCCCAAGAAGTTTTAAAGAGGAAGTGAAAGTGGAATATTTTATAGTAAAAAAACCTATTTAGTACCTGATTGGCAGGCTCCAGATATAAAGTTTTCGGATTTTGAGGTTCGATTTTGTAAGTTTTTATGAGTATATTTTGCTTTCCTTTTTCATTTGAATTATTTAAGGACAATCCAAAATCCAGCTTTACTATTTCAAAATTTTAGTTGCCTACGGATCGAAACAAATTGAATGTATTTAAAAAATACAATTGTGGTTACGTAACAAAACAAAGACTCTTCTTCACATTTTAGTTTTTCCAAACATTTTTCAATTCACTACTTAGTGGCTAGTTTTTGCCAGAAATAAAATTAAATTTAACATAGAAACAACACATCCGGCTCCAGACGCCATTTATAATTTGGCTATTAATTAAACACTAGTCTAAGAACAGGTCGAAAAGTTGGTGAGTAAAGAAGCCAGGATTCAGGCGCTCCTTATCAACATATTAACATATCCCTCTGGCTTAGGCTATAATAGCACAACTAATAAAACTGAAAAATATGTAATATTTTATATGTTATTATAATAAAGTTCAAATCAATAGTACTCATAAAGACACATCAATAGCTATTCATTTTAAAATCTTAACTGAAAGTGATGCCGCAGCAAACACAATACCACGGTTATTAATCATTCCGTTAAAATTGCACAAAGGTTAAGTGTAAAATGAATGTCACCATTGATGATCAATTTTTGTAACCAAAAAAATCGTTTTCATTTTATCTTATTTATCAGATCAACTGCACTATTTACATCAAAATATAGCTAATATTTTGCCTGCTATTCATAACCTCATGACACTCATGGTCACAGTCAAGCCGGGACTATGATAGAAGTTCCTAATAGTTATATTATATATACGAGTATAAGCATATACCACGATAATTTTGTTTCCGATTAATACTATTTAAAGATACTTTGTTTTCCTAATCCCTAAAGTAAGTATATTTAATAGTTCTTAACTTTGCTTTACGAGGTATATAAATAGTGAGCTGTTTCCATAGTTAAGGCTCAAAGAAAAAGAAGAGGGTTCAGATTAGTCAACGTATGTATATGTATACATTAGTGAGGGATTCCAGGCTATATGAGCACTTTTCGTTGGCTTTACTCATAAACCTATTAAAATTCGATCATCTCAAATGGCAAATTTTTTTGTAGATTTTACTTTAACGTTGGTTATACTTTTATTGTTTTAATACTTGTTTTAATACTAATTTGTTTTAATTCTAAGGTTATATTTGTGACAGTCAGCTTTTAATTGAGGAGGATTGATTATACCAATTCCTGGTCTATTTAGCCCGCTGGTTAAAGTACTTAATTTTCAGATTTACGAAACTTATGATGCCTATAAGTTATTTATATTTTCAATATCATAGAGATATGTTTATTTTATTATTACTGTTTGGGTTATTTTCCATTTTGTGCAAAATTTAAAATGTACTTAGTCTCATACTACTTTTCTATCAGATATATATTTATGAGCTACATCTTTTTATTTATAGACTAGCTGACCCGGCGAACTTCGTAACGCCTCACAGTAAACACATGTTAACTTTAAGATTGGCCATGTTCTGAAGTCGAATAGCAATACGGCTTCATTGTGAAAGGTTATATATTCTGGGTCGCTGCATAGTGGATAACAATACTGAAACGATAAAACATATTAAATTCATATGAGATCACTTGGTTGTGATCATGATTGGTGTGATCATGCAAACCCAAACGAAACCTAACTGTAATACGGCTTTTATAGGAAACGTCTTTTAATATTTATGGTTTCCAATATAAACATTGTAATTATCATATAAACACGTGACTTTAATCAGACAGAAAATAAAAATATAAATACATAATCCCCCAAAACCGTTAACTATTAACGTGGTGAATAAAGCTGTTCATTTTTTACAGTACACATTTACTTCATAGTTTAACATTAATGAATGATTCAGATGGCATTGGATAGTAAAGCATACGGTATTGCTAATGGAAAGTAAACCAATCAGCTGTAGCTAAGAAATCAAATGTTTTCATTGTAGACAATTTGTAAACAAACTTACTCTCCATAAGGTTAACATTAGAAATTTAAAACGCCATAAAATGGAAACTTATGGAACCGATATATTGCTTTAAATTATCGTCAAAACCTTCCCGGACACATATAGAGCAACTTCCTAAAATTTCAAAATGGAAAGAAGTGTGTAGGTGGTTTGCTGCCATTGGGATCCCCCAAAAGTAAGTTTTTAGAATAATGTAAATAAGAAGCTACTATATGAAGCTATATAAAAATATTATTATTTAGCATATATTTAATTAAAATATAGGTATGCATAAATGTTCAAGATATTGGATTTAAATTATTTTCCTCCATAAGATACCATTGGACAACGTATTGAGTTTACCATTACATGAAAATTACAATTTTCTTAGAAGCTACTGCATATACATGATGAAACCGAAAAAAATCAAATTTTAATTTTATATATAGAGATAAGATACCAATCGCACTCTAGGGGGGTTTAGGGTGAATAAAAGTTAAGTGTGAGTGTGATGAGTGAAATGGTGTTTATAACATATTTAGCTTTGTTACTGACCACATATCTTTCAATGTAAAATAGAAATAGAAGCTAATATTGTTATAAATGTTGCCCTCATTAAGATCAGCTGATTTGTTCATAATTGGATTGGCGATATATACTTTTTAAGCCCAACAAAATTTCAAAACGTTCAAAAATCCAAGCCATTTAAAATAGTGTAGGGGTAAAATACCCTTAAAAATGAAAAATTCTTCGAGATACCGGGATTGTTACCTTCTAATCCATTTGATCATTCTTTGTTTGAAATTTATTATTGCGGCACATTCCCATACACACACATATTAACACATACGGATCTGGAATCATGTCCGCAGGCGAGCTAGTACCTAAATGGGTTCGCTGATTTACAAATTAAAGTGTGTTAGTTTATTTAAATCCTATCATCATTAGTAGCATTGTTGTTTTACATTTTTTTGCGTAAAATACGTCAGCCAGTATAAAATTAGGAAAAACTTCGTTCTAGTCATATAGTTATGGGAACTCGCCTGTTTAAGTTGCCAAGCCATTTAAAATAGTGTAGCTTTAATCAATTTAAAACAAAATTTTTGAATGGCTAGTTTCTAATCCATTTGATCATTCTTTGTTTGAAATTTATTATTGGTAATGGTGGATATCTTATCTAGATTTTTTATTGTGGACATTTTACAACACGATTAAGTAAAAAAACGTTTTACGACGTTTCGGGATCTGGAATCATGTCCGCAGGCGAGCTAGTACCTAAAACATAAGACTAGAGTATGTATTCCGGACTAAGCCAGTATAAACCTGAAAAAAAGTTGAAAGCAGTAAAAAACTTACAAACAAACAATTACGCTCATAAGAAACAAAACACATCCACTCGTCCCGAAGACTCAAAGACTACTGACTAAATATCGTGAAACTTTACTTAAAATCGTAAAGGAATGAAAATCTAGATAACTTTTATTGAATTTATATGTTAATGTAATTTTTTGTATATGAATCCTTGTAAACTATAAATCTTACCATTTGTGATATCTATGTTCAATTACCTTTTTATTATTCTCTTTGTTTTGTAATGTGCACTATCATTTGTACCAAACACAAAAATGACGACATGAATTGCTTGCTGCTTAAAGATGAATATAGAGTGTCATTGATACCATAAGTCAAAGTGAAAATCAAGAATAATAAAGATAATATTCCGATTCCGGGCTGAACCGGAAACCGGTAGCGGAACGGAACCGGTGTGGGAACGAGGAACCGAACCAACCTGTCTAGGCTCTACCCAGGCAGTTGCGTCCTGCTCTTGGCACATTACACAATTCTCTTTTTCAGAAAAAAAAACACTACCGTAAATGTATTAGATTTATACTTATATGGATATACTGTATACTTAAATAATAAAAATCCACCGATATATTTCACGTACACCTATACGTTTTATATGGATTAACTGGATGATCAAACGCCCGTTTTTGATACAAACACAAGTTTAACAGCTGTTTAACATCTGAGGCTAATTAATGTGCGACTATATATATCAAAAAACCAATTTCGGGCCGTATGATGAACTATATTTTTTGTTATACTGCAAATAAAATGAAACAAACTCGTAAAACATTTATTACCTGTCTTTGTCTCAACAGTTGTCGACCATTTTTCGCTTTAGGCTAATCAGCTGTTAAGTTACGTTTTAGCGGTCCTTTCTTGATTTCTGATTGGTTGTTTTGGTTATGTTGGTGTTAGTTATTTTATGGATAGTTCGATTTACAAGTCAATTGCCAGTTTCACAACCGATATCTGGAACGTCTGAAGTACACTAAAATATCGATAGTGATTGTTGCAGTTACTTTATTAATTAGTTACAATCGATTTCTGACCTCGAATCAAAAGTATCATCCGCAATGATCGGCCTGGGACTAAAAAAATAATCATAATAAATAGGTTTAGTCCTTGGAAGAAAAAGAACAACTTTTGCTCTCAACACATGTTTCTAAAACCGCTGTTTTTGAAGCAGTATGACGATTTTTTTTATTTAAACGTAACGGTTTTAAATGTGTAAAAATATAGATGTATATTTATTATGATGTCTGATTGTTAAACTCAAGCAAGAAACGATTTTGAAACGTAACGAATATGATCTGCTTTACCGACACTAAGTTGCCGGCACTACGAGTGCTGCACTCCTTGGAAGCTTTGGAGAACTAAGATGAGTTTCAGTAACTGGAAAATGTTTTGTCAACATTGAACTCGTTTATTGCAAACTATTTAAACCCCTTTATTTTATCACAAGAAATGTTTAACTCTATTCGAGGTACTTTATAATTTTATAATCTGTGTTTTTAAATACTCTTTTGGTTATCTATCACAGTACTATAGGTAATTACAAAGGTTAAAATTGCAGGGCCTGGAACTGCTTTCCTTCGCTCATTGGTAATCTGATTATTTTATAATAACGTGGTATGGTGTAAAATATTATGAATAACAAATTTGCTGTCTATAGCCATTTAATGAATTGTATAGATCAACTCGAAAGAAACGTTGTTAACAAAGTAATTAATACATTTTATTATTTAATATTTTGAATTAATCTTCACATATTACTATTACATTTTGAAATGGTGGCATATCCAGGTAGATATGCCTAACCTTTTACGCCTAGAATGAATGAGAAATAAGATACGATAATAAAATGATTTTGGTGCGATCTTGTTTGTTTCTATAAAAGAAACTACCATGTCCTACTAATAGGTTAAATAAAATAAATACATTAATAAAGGTAATAAGTAATAAAGCCTGTTCGAAATAAAAAACAATCTTCGTAAAACTTGTTTAAAATGAAAAAGTTGGCGTTGACATTACGTCAAACTCAATAAAACCATTCTAAGCAATCTTTCAAAACAATATTTCATTCCCGGGTGACAGGTTGTCAAACTACGCTTTAATATATGCTAGCATTGATGGAACTGTACTAGTATGGTTCGTTTTAAAAATAATTTTATTTATATAGACTATGTAAATAATATATCATCTAAAAAACTAAAAACTCCTTTCTATAATTTCAAAAAAGCTTAGTTTCATCCCAACCCAGTACTTTACAATTTTGGGATCTGTTTTATGAATTATTCTTTGGGGAATTGCTAGTTCACTTCAAGTCCATTTTATTGGTTTACAATAGTAGGGCCTAAGACTGCTTCCCTTTGTCTCATTGCTAATCTGATAGTTATATCTTAGTAATAATATGCTGTGGTATAATGTATAATATTAATTGATTTCACTTAAAATATAGTACCTATTATTCCAGTTTTATTATTTCGCCTAATTATGTGACTCAAACAATAATTACATTTGAATAGAAGGAACCATGTGATATACTGTAGTAGTAACAAAATATTTACATAGGTCTAAATAAAATTTTTCATGTTGAGCTCCATAAAAAAATATATTGGGAATTATACATCTTAAACATTTTATAACCCATGAATAATTACTAGTTAATATGTTTATATACATCACTAAAGTGATGCTTGATAATTTGTCATTGAAAAAAATTCATGTTAAAACAAGATTTTGGTATGATCTTTTAACTATAGTCAGATTTAATATTTAAAGTAAAATCTATTGTACGCCTTAAATTTGTAAAATAAATCTCTTTCCCGAGTGTTATTTTGTAAATTCATCTCGTAGCTATTCCACCCCTTTATTGTGATTTATTATTAGTGAAGTAATATATCGAAATATGTTTTACTTCAGGCCTTTTTCCAACGGAGAATTTAGAAATTCCCAATATTAACTCAATTAACATTTCTAGTGAAATTTTCCATGAGAGTTAGAATAATTATTAGATCAATCACCAACAGTCATTATCTTCATCAGACCACAATAGCCCTTATCAAACATCGGTTGCCATGGAAACCGTGAGTAAACTGCCAAAATGACGTCATTCACCCTTGTAATTGGCTTATACATCTCATGTAGATATGAATTGTTTCCGTTGTACTCAAATCTTGATTTTTTCATTTGTTTTATACATACGTTATATTTATATCCAAATTAAAAATTCATCAGAGTATTCAAATTATTTTACTTTATACAACGATATAAACTCGGTTATGTATTTTATATAACCGATTTCGACATGGATATGTCTTAGCTTTGGGGGTGTTTGCATTTTTGTGAGACCAAAATTTGAAACAGTGACGTCATTTGGCTAGTGACGTCATAGTTTTGTTTCTACCTATAGATGTTTTGAATGGCTATATTATTATACGATTGCTTTTCAATGGTTTTGGTAAAGAGTTATGAGTAACAAACTTAAATTAAATAATATATAATTTTTAAAAACTTTTACTCTTTTAGTGTGCTGAAACATATCTTAATCATTAAAAAACTAAATATCATCAATAAATTGTCCTCGTAGTCGCTGACTCAGTGGCGCAGTAGGCAGCGTGACGCACTCTGAGCCTGAGTCAGCGATCACACTGGATCGGAGTTCGGAACCAAATGCTTCTATAAGTCCAGGTAGTTCAATGTATGTTCATCGTTATCTTAACTTAATACATGCCTTAACCTGATGTCTACTTGAGCAGGCAAGAGTAAGTAGAGGTTTCCACTCGCTAAAAACATCTTGAAGGTTTTAAAATACAGAACGACTATATAAACTTTCAAAATTACAAGATCACAAACCAAGTCAAACCCGACACATTACGTTCAACATAATTTTTCCAAAGTTAACAGTGTTCGTAGCACAATAGTACGTAAGAGATAAAAGAAACGAATATTAAAACGTTATCAAGCGTGTTAAAGATAAAGAATGCTGATAAATTGGTAAACAATTAGCAGGTTTAAGGACTTCTTGAAGGTCGCTCAAGGACAAACTTGAGTCCACGTGAAGATTGTGAAAACAGTCTTTGTGTTTGTTTTCTGTTTACGAGGTAGAGACCTAATTGATGTTGCATTCCATTGACACCCATAAATAAACAATAGAATTGATCCCGTTTCATTCACAAGACTCTAGTGACAACTAAGAGGAATACGTACTTGGGTCTGTTGACAGTAATCTACAAGAACATTAATTTTTCAACAAAATCCGAAAAGTGACAGTTTTCGTCACTAAATCGCGTATATTGAGTGCCAATGAATGAATTATACAAAAATTATTAAACATTATGATCATAATGTAAACATTATAGGTATCGCTGCATGATGAATAGCTTATATCAATATGGGACGGTACCAGCTACACAATAATGTAAAATAAAGAAATCGAAGAGTTGTTTTAGAACGAAATAATTAAATTTAAATACTTAATAACATTTGAAAATACTCGATTTTAATTGACGTCTTGTGGGCTAAACTAGAATTTCAAATTGAAACTGAACACACCAGTGTCCAGTAAGAGTAATTTCTTACTTTCTCTCCTTCTACATGGTGTACCGTATACAAAGTATTGTTATCGTAAAAATGTTTGAATTGATTAGATATATTTGTTTTTTCGGACTGATCTGTCTGTCTATCTGTGTGCACGTATGACTGTCATACTGTCAGTCTGTTGAATCAGTTTGTCTATCTGTCTGTCTGAGTACAAAACCACAAACCCCGAGAGCACACTGAACGTCAGGTATTTTTTTTAAATAAAGTACACGGGTGCACTTTGGCATACTATGATATATCTCCAGACCATATTTTTATGTTATTGAATTTTTTATTTTTAGTGTCAGTGCGTTATTTTTAGTGTTTTTAGACGTTTATCCCAAAAATAAAAGTGTGAAAAATCCAAATTTTTCAAGTTAAAGTTTAAAGTATAACAATTCAGGGTTAAGATCCAAAATAATATGACACCACCTGCTGTCTGTAGACTAGTGGTTCAAATAATATGGGATTATAAATGTAAAAAAATTATTTTTATTTTTGGCAAATAACAATTAATTTTACCATTGCCATTAAAACCAGCTTTAAATTACTAAACATAATAGTATTTTAAATTATTAGTCTACGGTTCCAAAGAACAGTTAAGTTTACTGACCTTGGTAAACGCAGTGCGTTATTCAAGACCACCCAATGTTTTTGACTTTTGTAAAATTAGAAACTAATTAAAACTTTCTTAGTATCATATTAACCAGTGAGATTCCAACGCAGATGTTTGATTAGATATATGTAAAGTTCAATGCACTAAAGGGGACGCTTTTTGAAACAATTCATCACGTTTTAGCAAAAAATTGTTCTGGCATTTTTAACCGTAAAAAATAACTGAAATAAAATAAATAACTGTTGCAGAAATTATTCAGTAAATGGAAACTAGTTAGAAAATAGAAGGAATATGGTTAAACAAGATAATTGTTGTTATAATTGACTGTTCTCCAATAAAACCACAATGAATTTCGCAATTATCGTTCCCAGATTAACCAAAACAATAACCAATACAGGAATACTGTATTTTAAAAACAAATAAACCTAAGGATATATTAGTTTAGAAGTGAAAATAGTATTTTCTATTGATGTTACAATGAGAAAATTAGTCAAAAACTTTCTTAAAAAGAAATTATTAAAAATACGATTTTGATTGGAAAGACATTATCCAATAAATCGGGCTGTCAATGATAACAGCTGATCGGCTTGTTATGGGTGATTAAGAGATAAAAGTTCACTTATTGCAGACCACGCCCATTAGTATCGTAATGGCAGTTGATCACGAACACCATTGGTGGGAATCAGCTGTGGTCGACTCGCTCATTGTTACCAACCTTACACATTACATTAGCTAAATATTTAGCATCAGAGGAAAACTGTTCTCAACTAAACCTGGGGACCTCGCTCGATTACAATGGGGACGTAACTCAAAAAGGAAGAATAATAGATGTGCTGGTAGACTAACTCACAATTTATTTTACCAAAACTAATGTACAACAATGTTCAACTATATCTAACCTCTGGGACACATCTAGCTACCACAAGCGATTATTGTACGTATACATTTAATGATAACTAAAAAACTCCTCTTTTAAGTCAATACCCAAAAATGATCTGTCTTAAATTAAAACCCAAAATGTAAATCTCTTTTTCTATTAAACCCCTGAATGAAACACAAAACTCTTTACTTTAATAAATCTGATTCTTTAAGAAATCCTAACCAACCAAAACACTCACCCAAAAAGGTTGCTGCCCAGGGGAACACTGCTCTTCCCCGGAGTCAACTCCCCTACACTGACCCCCTCACACCAACAGACCACGAACCTACACTTCCCAGACTATTTAAACTAGAAAGAATGCTAAACCCAGCAAGGCCCAAGGTAAACAGTGTATCGCTTGTGGTAGCTGCTTACAAACATATGATGTGCCTGACATCCACAACTAGTCTCTACTGAATAAGCACTTTTTTTACATAATTAAAATATACTAAAACAAACTAATAATAAATAAATAATATTAATAATAAATAATATAATAATTAATAAAATCGTGAGGCCAAAATTGGTTTTATACTTGTTTAATGTCATTTACTAGTTTTTATAACTTGTATCCGGATATAAAAACATTCTATTAAATATTGTTGGTTAAACATATACATGTATTGAAAAGAAAATTATTTTTTTCCACAAATAATTATGATAATCTTTTGTCCTAGCCAAAAATATTGTTAATGATACTTTTGATTTGATGCATACTAAATAATCGATAAAAAGTACAATTACTATGAATTTTTGTGTATTATATTTTAACATCGTGGAATGATTGTGAAATGGAACAACTATTAAAAACTACTAGTACGAGTTGTTTCATTTTATTGAGTTTAAAAAAAAGAAGTTCATCACACGGAAAATTGGCTGTATACTGAATTTACCATCCTTTTAAACTTGTTTATGTATAAAAATTTTTTAATGATGGATTACGTTACAAAATTTTCTGTTGTTGATCACAAACGTATTTTACCAGAGTATACTAATCAACAGCCATTTTTAAATTTTACTGAAGATAGAATGAAATGAATTTAAAATATATGTTTACAGGAAATATTTAGTATTTAATTTTTTTATTAGGTGAGATTAAAAAACAATTATATAAAATTTACGCTAATTTGTTTGTAAATATGGTTTTTTATATTTTTAAATATACATAAAAAATTATTGTTCATTAGTTATTGCTTCAGGATATGTGTAATTAGGGAAGTACATAAACAAAAAGAAAAGCTTCATAAAAGTGTAATTTGATTTTAAAATTTAGAATTTATTTCCTTGGTCGTTTAATAACAAACCAATCTTCTTCATTGTCACAAAGTTATTTTAATTTCAACTGTCCCGGGTTTTGAAATACGTCTGACGATTGACACAGTGATATTGACAGTTTAATTTTCGGTCCTTGTCGGAGGAAGAGAGGATCAAATAAGTGATTTCTAAATTAGTTTTGGACGTGACATATCATGTTAGCTCAAGTCCTAAAGTCATCCTTCTCCCAGAGCTTTTTTTGTAGAATCACAATATTTTTGTGGTATTTTGGGTGTGTCATATTATTTAAGACCTTAATAACCTAATACCTAAAGTGAAATTTTATTCTAATTTTTCTGGTGGATTAGTAGAAATTTGTCTTTCATGTTTTTAATGGGTTTTAGGGTTAACCACCATTGTTAAAAATAAAAAAAATCATAAAAGTCTATCAGAATTATCCAATGTACCTAACTTCATCAAAATCACACGATCAGTGTGGATTCGGGGTTTGTACACAAACCAATACGAAAACAGTTTTTTATTCAATGAGTCTCAAAACGGATATATTAACTCTTAACTCAAGTGCAAAAGTTTTAAAGGAAATCACACTTTTTCAATATACAATGAACACGCATGAAGGGAGAAAATAAAATTAAAATGATTGTTCTTACCGTTGCACTCAATTGTTCTTTACTACATTTTACAAGAATACTTATGTTGAATAGAAATATAATGAAATAAATCGTTTTACATTTTACTTAATAACTATTTATGAGTGTAAATAAGTGAAGTAAGTAAAATAAATGAAGTGTAAAAATGTTAAAAAAACTGAACCGCTAAGTCGTAATTTACGACGTATTTACAAATTCAATAAGAAGTGGCAGGTGGAGGCATCTGTCGTCAATTTAGTGAACTTATCACTTTCGTGACCGTGTTGCCCTCTGCGGCCAAGCAACCGAACCTGCTCTCGCAGTTCACTAAACCGCCAATAGGGTTTACTTACTTATAGGCAAGTAAGCGCTTTCTATTCCTGGTGGCTGTATTGGTTAAATTGAAGAGTGTAACGTTCTAGATATTCGAAAGAGCTAGGATTCGAATCTTTAGGTAGGTCACCAATTAGTTAATATTTGGAGACAGATGATTTTCAAATTAGTGCATTTCTATGGAAAGTAAAAAATTACTAATTAAAAAAAATTAAAAACATGAACTACATTAAAAACTGAACGACCAATTCAGTTACAGCTCTTTATCTTCGTCAAACTAGTGATATCTTCCATACATTACATCTTTTCGTACAGTTATATCACTTGAAAAGATTCAGTAAATCGTGATTTTAGGAATATACATAAAATTTAACTGGCTGGGTGGGTTTGTATTATAGTTTTTTGTATTATATTGTATTGTATATTGTATTTTGTGGTTATAATACTCGCCTTCAAAACTGAAGGTCGCGGATCGAATCCCGCAAAGGTCGAATCTAGACCCAGTCGCCATTTCGTCGTCAGGCTATAGGCTACTAATTAGTGATGATTCCTAACAAAAGGTCGACGTTAGTCTTGTTACTACAAGTTGTAGGTAGTTGTAGGCCGGTCTTGTTACTAAAAGACCGGGGATTGGACCGTTCCTCATCAAAACGTTAACAAATGACTCTGGCGTAGAACTACAAAAATACAATATAAGTACAATTCATTATTGATCAAACCAACCGATTGAAGTTTAATTTAGGATTACTATAAATATACGAGATATTAATAGAATGGAAATTCCTTAATGAAAAAAACTAATTGTTAAAAGTGATTTTTCTAATTTTTCTGTACAAGAATATAGCAAAATTAAATCAAAATATAGTTTTCCCCATCCTCCTTTAATTTTGCGTGTAGAATTAGATTAACAAGTTTCAGCCTGTATT
The DNA here is from genome assembly GCA_023375725.1 of Nephotettix cincticeps. Lineage (NCBI taxonomy): Eukaryota > Metazoa > Arthropoda > Insecta > Hemiptera > Cicadellidae > Nephotettix > Nephotettix cincticeps. The sequence continues at coordinate 24,437,381 of CM041788.1, read as the reverse complement.
AGACATAATATGCCTAATATCACATATTATGTGTGTACGTAAATCTTTTCTTAACACAGAATCCTACAACCCGTTCAAAAATCGTATCTAGTGAAATTGACCGATACTTTTACTAAATCAAACCTATTCAATGTAGAACCTAGAACTAAAAATTGAGTTTCCCTTCTTTTACGAATTTTTGACAATATTTTGTTATTTTAAGATATATTTTATTCAGAACACAATTCAATTTGGAAGCTTATACATCCAGCTTAAGCTTGGTTATATATTCATTGATAACACCGATAAATGAAATTCTTGAAATTATATGTACAATTATAGTATGTAATAAAGAATTGAATAACTAAAAATATTTTATAAATAGTTGAATCGGTTGTTAATATTGTTTATATTCAGAGCACAATATACTACACGGATATGGCCGTCCTTGACCTTAGCACGACTCCGAGCAGATAATATATCGAGTAAAGTGATTATACCTGTTAGGGTTGCTGTCAGAGGAACATTGAAATTTGGCCTTTACAGATTTCACCCAGCTGACCTTTTATTTCGCCATTCTTTTTATTTCATTCTACTTCTGATCTGGATAACCTAAATGTTTTGAAGTAGTCCATGCTGCTTGAAGAAGAAGGCCTTTCAACCGTTCAAAAAGTAACTCTGAATAAATTATTGGTTTTTAAATGTACTAGTTCAAAATTACTTGTATCTACAAAGGTTTGTGTTTTCAATCGTTGGTTTTATATTTTCACAGTTTGCACAGATGGAATTCAAACGTGACTATGAAATTACTCACTGTTTAATTAACTTTTAATTAATAAAATATTTTCTATACATTGTTTACTTCATTCAGTTAGCAGCCAAACAATAAATGTTTCACGGTAAATAATGTGTCAGATTTTTTAAAGATCTATGTTTAAGAATCGAAATGATAATGGAAGTAATGATAAAGAGAATATTTTTAAGTTCTTTAAAATTGAATATATATTACTCCCATTTCATAAATATATCCTATGAATGCATCTTTTTCGTATTATTCAGCTTTTTTAACTTATACTAATTATCTATACTTTTGGTTAAAAATTGCTTATTTGATACCAATAAACATGCCTTTCTATGTGTAAGAATATGGTAAATAACATTTTAAGAGGTGTAAGTAAATACTAAATAACCAGCCTGAATCCAAAAGAAAACATTAAATAGTAAAAGGTTTAATTATCCTTGTCTGTTTAATGATCCAATGATATTCTGTAAATTGACTACAGCTGATTCATGACCTAAAGACAAATAATCATTTATGTAAAATTTGGATAAAACTAATGATGTTTACTATGTTCATTAATCTTAACCGACGTTAACCCCGCGATGTGTCTACAGGACATGGAATATTTGTAGTCAGTATACAGACTATTCAAGGGTAGACCTCCTGAAATTAATCAGTGAGCCAGAAGCTACCTATAGTCAAAATATTTTTTTTGTTTCACGTCCTGTGTCCGTATTCATAAAGTTTCCTATGTTGGAATCGTTTTAAATCTTCTTACAGTTACGTTATTTTTACATTTTTAATCGTTCTATAATTACTGGCCACAACGTACAATTGCCTATTTAAACATTTTTAACAAATTTCTGTAGTCTTAAACTCTTTACCCATCATTACACTTCAGTATAAATTTATGTTTCCACCAAGGAATTTTAACTCCTCATTTCTGTTTTCAGAACAATTAATTAAATTTATTATATTTTATAATACGCAGAAGCCGCTGTGCTATCAGGGGCATTTCTGATAGGAAATGGTCCAATCTATATTCTGAACCTGGTTAAAAATGTTGACCCTCGTAGTCTAGAGTTAAATCCATTAAGTTCGGACTCAAGACAATCTCGTTTTCACGGGGACTACTTATGCTAATGAGACGGTGGTTCAGTTGGTAGCGTGATGGACTCCAAACTTTGGTCAGCGATGGCCCTGCTTCAGATCCTGAGGTTACTCATCAGTATTGCTGACCTTATAGCAGTGGCTCAACCTGTCTTTTCTATGATTATAGGCTACGAGTACAGACAATTATAGGTAACAAGGATAAAATTAATAATTAATTGACATGGACATGACTTAGCTCTTGGGAGTAGTGATGTCATATGGTTATATGGACAGCTGACAATAGGAAATAAAAATTACCTTTAGACACAAACATTCTTTTAACTGGCTACCTAAATTTTTTTATGATACATAATCTACCATTTGTCAAATACTAGAAAACCAATAAGAGGTTTTTGACATGGATATGTCTTAGCTTTGGGGGAAAGGTAATCCATCAGGCCTAAATTTGAAGCGGAAGTGACGTCAAATGGCCATAAGAACAGCTGTTTAGAGTAACTGTAAACATTCCCTTTAGTTATATCCATAATTTAAGATATTTCCCAAACAGAAGTAAATATATTTTTTATTTTGAATAAGTGAAAATTTTTAGAATTTACTTAGTTTTTATTGTAGAAGTTATTTTACGTTATAGATTTTCCATTCGTGCATTTTAGAATTGCACTTGGTAGTGTATTCCTCATTTTAGATTTATAATTTTCAAGTAAAACGATTAAATATACAATCTACGTCACCTCCGTTATTTGTTATTTGTTCCGTTACCAATTGACCGGTCGGTTGCAGATCCACGGCTCATTCTGGAGTTAGGTTCTGTCGTTTCATTCATCAACGTCCCCTAATCCCACCTGCGATTCATCACAGCAGATTTCCACACGCGAGTCCAAGTGAAAAGGTAAAACTGAAAAGTTTATCTCAAGTTTTACCTTTTCTCATATCACACAATGCGTTTATAAATAGATTACATTCATTAAAGTAAGCATTATTTGATTTTCGACTTTTCATTACTTTCCTGTTAATTTATAGTAGGCCTATATATCTATAATTTGGGAACAGTTAATTATAACTGCAACTACGTCACAAGAGGATTCTTTTATTTTTTGGGAAAGCTTTTTTTAAGCTGTTTAAAGCGAAATTTCCTAACTGAGGAGTTGAACCTGTAACCAAATAAAGTTTATGTATCTCAAATACCCTCGAAAAATTGCTATATTGGAAATGTAAAATGTATTGGAAATAGATATCCACGCGGACGAGTGTCACCTGAACACGTCGAATAGCGAATTGTAGATACCAAATAGTTCAATTCCCTGGTTACACCATTAGATAATACGGCTATGTACATCACATCCCACTATTATTGTCTTTTTACACTCCTTACTGGTATTATATTGCATACTTGGCGACCTACCCAGGTAGGTATTTTAAGCCAAGTATGAAAGAGGAATGCATGTAGGATGATTGTGGCGCGATCTTGTAGTCTTGTTACTGACTAAGGCTGACATGTTCCTTAGACAGGACTGTTAATTAATAGCCCAACTAATCGACCTACAGTTAAACGTGGAATCCGAACTACTGCCTCTGAATTACGAATTGGTCTAATTATGAGGATGGTCTTTGCGGATTAACGTAGTATTCAATAGTGCGGACGTTAATCCACACAAGAGAACACTACATCCACCGACCATCTCTTACAACTATCCACAATTCGTGACCTCCAAGTAGCTGGATTACAGGACGTCGCCACCGTCCCAGTCAATTAGAATAATAGTCTACGTAAATAACGAGCCAGTCGTAGCACCACTTCTCAACAAGCTTTCAACAACCAAAGGAAACTTTAAATTTCGTTAAATTACTTTAAAGAGCTAAACAGAGGTGTACTTTGTTTTAAGCTGTACTACCTGAAGTTAATATAATTTAGTATTTCGTCTCGTTTTATTGATATATTTAATGTACCGTCATAGATTGATGATAAGAGTACTGGTCTAGCACCCAAACCCGAGTTTGATTCTCGGTCATGACAAAAATAAATATTCATCTCATATTTGTGCTTCGGAAAGTACGTTGTTGGTTTCAGCTACATAAATAGTCATTGACTCACGTCATTATATCATTTAGAGTACGATATTAGTTTTGCCAGGAATATGTAGCTCAATTTATTTTAATGCTACTTTGTTTGGTAATAGTCGTTTAACATCGTTATTTGAACCCTTTAAAGTTCTTTAAACCCTGAAACATAAAATGTCAACGTCAGATCCACTCAATAGATCCAAGAATCTCCATCCTTCACCTTAATTGAAGGTCTCTCTTGAAGGTGAAAAACATTTTGTTAATTAACAGTAAGAGATGGATGAAACGTGCGATAAAGTTAATTAATTGTAAACATAATCATAAAAATATTGGTTATTTACAACATGTATAATCATGAAACGTAACGCGACAAAAATTTTAAGAATAACTGGGTGATTCCCTACTTTCTTGGAACCTATTCATATACTTATTCTAAATACCAGAAACATGTAGATCTAAAAATGCAATTTATATAAATGAATACTCTGAACTGAAATTATTCCCCCCTACCTATAAATGCAACTTATAAATGTTAAAAGATTGAACTGAGGTAAGATCCATAATATCAATATTTATATTGCTAAGCCTACCCAAAAGTTTCAAATAATATTCAAAAAGTCACATTAGGTTAAGTATTGGCTCTTACTGAAATAAAATTGCTCATCAATTTGTCATCTATTTTGAACTGAATGACAGTGTTCTATGAAAACTAGCTACTTTAGGTAGTGATATAGCGTTTAAATAGGCAATCTCTAAATGTCGCTGAGAAGAATAATTAATTAGTCGTCTTAAAATTTTGTGAAGTCCCAGGTGAAAATGGGAGTTGTGATGAATCACTGGTTGAAATTAAAGACATTGACAAATGGAACCTCTGCAACAGCCTAGCCAATACCTTCATTAGAAGCAGAAGGGGTAATATTCACGCAACATGATTTGAAATAATTAATTGTAGTAAGTACTTATACAAAGTATTTGGTAGGAACATTTGAAAATACAATTCATTGTTATTTCCAAATAGAATACTTACGTCAAATAAGTTAAAATAACAATTAACTAAAACTATTTATTTTATAACAATAATACAGTAAACATATTTTAGTAAATTATAAAATGTATACATATAAACAAATAAATAAATGCAAAATGGTATGCACGTGAACTACCTTAAGGGAGCAGACTTCAATTTACAGTACTTTCCAATTTGAACTTAGATACATTTATCTGAGCAATGGTAAAAGATGGTTTAAACTTTTGCTATTTAATTATTTCATACGAACATTTATACCTACCATTTTTCATTTTGTAAATTATTATTGCATTTATCATTGTTTAAATTTGTATTTTCAAAAATCTTCTCACATAGGCCTATAAATATAATGTTGAACAAAGTGAAATTATGTAAAACAAATTTAGGTGAATATAGAAAGTAAAAACCTTAATTCCCTAGCTTAACCATTCATTGAAAATGCATAAATGAAATATTAAAGTGAAAATATTTCACAAAACTGCTAAATAATGCCATGTCTCATGGACATCAGTAGTTCCGGTTCTAGAAAATAGTTTTTACAAGGAATAAATAAATGTAAATATTAAGTACTATGCGCAATTTTATTCAGTGCGAAAAATAATATAACCATTCCTTAAAATTTACATGTTAATGCATTATTTATTGTATCATATACGTTCAAGAAATGCGTACTGATTGAATCAATACCCTACCTCTTCAACAAAAATCAATGGCGATATTTTACTCAGACGACGTCTTAAAGTTATGAAAGTTAAGTGATAAGAACAATGAAGCAAGTAACTTTGGCTGGGGTTTCTCTTAAAAAGTGACTGATCCGTATTGAAAAAGTTTTAAGCAAGTTTGCAACGTGTACGATGTTCCCTCAGAGCCTAATCGTTACTTGGAAGAATATTTTACCGACTTAGTTATAGTATAGAATACGTAAACTTTTTTAAATTGAAACAAAGGTATTATAGCTGTTTCATTATGAGCACCTAACAAACATTTTGTGTAGAAGTGTTATTTTATACATTGTGATTGTGTGAGTGCTAACAATGCAAAAATAAGAGTCTCAACTAATTGTATTTGTACTCGAGATTGTAATAAAATATTATACGAAACCATATTTTCTTTCGCCTCTTATACATAGCATATGCATATATCAATTATGAGGCTCCCTGAATCCTAATATCCTACAAATGTGGTTTTTGGACTGATGTCAGTCTATCAGTCAGTAAGTCAGTCTGTTAGTGAACAAACCCAAATACCATACCAATCTGTTGTGTTGATAAACGTCCACATTATTGAATACTACGTTTACCCAAAAAGAATACCCCTACAAATAGAACAGGTAGTAATTTAGACGTATCCAACGTTAAAATATAGGTCCCATAGTGACAGTAACCTACCTTATACAGCAACAAGACTATAAGATCGTGAAACAATAATTAATAATTTATTATCTTACACTTATTTTTCAATCATAAATGTCTTTAATACCTACTTGGGTAGGACGCCTTTTGAGGAAGGTAATAATATGGTAATATTTTGATCACGGTTTTCATTTATAAAAACTACCTTTGTTTCCAATATTATGTGTAAAAAATATATTGTCTAATCTCTATATATAAAATTGAATGTATGTCTGTCTGTATGTATGTATGTATGTATGTATGTATGTCCTTTATGCGTTGCCAAACTACTCATCCGATCGCCATGAAATTTTAGGAAGTTGCTCTATATGTGTCCGGGAAGGTTTTAGTGAAAAAATATTTTCGAAAACCCATAAGTTTCCATTTTATGGCGTTTTAAATTTCTAATGTTAACCTTATGGAGAGTAAGTTTGTTTACAAAATGTCTACAATGAAAACATTTGATTTCTTAGCTACAGCTGATTGGTTTACTTTCCATTAGCAATACCGTATGCTTTACTATCCAATGCCATCTGAATTATGCATTAATGTTAAACTATGAAGTAAATGTGTACTGTAAAAAATGAACAGCTTTAATCACCACGTTAATAGTTAACGGTTTTGGGGGATTATGTATTTATATTTTTATTTTCTGTCTGATTAAAGTCACGTGTTTATATGATAATTACAATGTTTATATTATGACGTTTATTATAATAATCAGCTGTTGTATATCTTTCCTATAAAAGCCGTATTACAGTTAGGTTTCGTTTGGGTTTGGATTGGATTTGAAAATTGTGAATTAATCCACTCGGATTTATTTGTTTTATGGGAATGATATTAATATGTTTTATCGTTTCAGTATTGTTATTCACTATGCAGCGACCCAGAATATATAACCTTTCACAATGAAGCCGTATTGCTATTCGACTTCAGAACATGGCTAAACTTAAAGTTAACATGTGTTTACTGTGAGGCGTTACGAAGTTCGCCGGGTCAGCTAGTAATTTATAATTTAAAAAAAGACACATGTATTCATGTATTATTTGACAGAGACCTTGACATTTTTGGACAGTAATCTAACGTAAGCTGACTCGCAGATACGCAGATGAATAAGTAGACATCACGTCCATTTCATGCGGCACGTACCATTCAAATCACCGTTACAAAGCCACACTGATTCCATTCTCGATCAGTAACCAACAAACAGGTACACATACGTTCCTGGACGTGACTGTGCGTTTCATTAAATTCTTAAAATACAAAGTGGTTTTGAAGTTATAACATTTATAACGACTTTCACAACCTAATATATGGCTTATTAATAAATATCTTTACGAAACGAATACAAATTATTTTGTTCAATTTTAAAATTAGCAACATAAAGCATAAAGAAATAGGTAAAATTATTATTATTAATTTTAATTTAGCTTATGATTTGTCCAATCTCCCAACGGGTATCTAGCTCTTTTCTTAGTATAGACACTAATAATGAGTACACTAAGGATTGTTGTTCCAATTAGAGGCAGTTATATAGCCGAAGGTGAACACCTTGAGTTTTGGTTCCCAACCAGGGTAGGTCATGAGTACTAAGTTCAAAATGTTTAGGGTCGAGGAATACCTAGAGAGAGACTAGGACCTGGCAGGGCGAGGGCCTATCGCTCGACTAAACCCGTGTTCATCAACCTTAAACCCATCAAATTCCTACTATCTCACTCCTGTCATCTAATCAATACCGGAAACACCGTAAAAGGCATGGCAATAATGTTACTGCATAATTCCTTCCGGTAGATAGTACAATAATTAGCCTCGGTTGACCTTCACTCACAGGAAATTTCCCTGAGCTTTGGAATTCGATAGCAGCCTCCAATACCTATATTGAAATTTCACCATAATTAGCAAAAGAAAAACTAAATCTGATATTTTAATGATATTTTGTACAAGTACTGTAAGAACTATACTTTGTCTAATTTAGATTTTATGAAGGACATTTTCCATCACGATTTCAGTTAAAACGACGATTCGGGATCTAATATCTAATCCAGTCCTCAGGCGAACTAATACCTTAAAGCATAAAATGATTAGTACATAATCTGGACTGAGCCGATATAAACCTGGAAACAAAAAAGTTTAAAGCAGTCAAGAAACTTACAAATAATACCATTCACTAACAATTATGCACAAAAGAAACAACACACGTCCACTCGTCAGGAAGACTCAAAGACAACTAAATATTAGTTACTGTTTACCCCAGGAATCGGAAAAAAATATCTGCGAAACAACATGAAACCCAGGTGAAGTGTATGTAACAATGATTCAATGATTATTTCTCCTTTCAGTTTATAGCAATTATTTGCTACGTCAAATACATAAATGAAATCATTAATTCCAAAAGTCCACATTTTTATAATTATAGATAACCTTAATGCCTCTGTCAAGCCTTACTATATGTTGGCATACCATAAGAATTTTTCAAATTTATACTTTGTATAGTATACTTTTGTATTAGGTATTTTTAAATATGACATTTACTTTATTTACAAATTATTATGAGTGGCTGACAGCAGCTACAATGTTAAACAATTTAAAAATATTCCATAAATATTTTACTAAGAGCCATTTCTAAAAAAATTTAATTTTAGCATAAAAAAATCTAAAGAATCGCAAATAAAAACAAAATTCCGTTAAGAGCAGATTAAACAATATTTGAATTTGAGACTGGATTTAAAAATCAATTAAGACCTTCGTCGTTCGTCAAAAGAAAACTTTTAAATTACAGCTGAACACACTCTATTCAAGGTCTTTTGTTTGAATTTTGTATTTTAATTGCAAATTCAATTTGATAAATTAATAAATGTTGGAATAGTAATAATTTAATAACTGGAAACATCATTATTAGGGGCAATACCCTATAAAACTGAGATTGCTATTTACAAGATAAATAGATTTACAAATACATCCTTTATATGAATCATCCTCGTATGATACTTTTTGAGTATTACATACGTATACGGTTTCGACACGGATATGTCTACTATCTTTGGGGGGGTTGGCAATCCGTGTCTCATAAAAAATAGGGAAGTGATGTCATATAGGGACAGCTGTTCAGAGAAACTGAAAAATCAACTTTAATCATATCCATGATCTATTTCCTGAAGAGAAATAAAAACATTTTTATACTCAAAGGATACTCAAAGTTCATTTTTCCATAAAATTAATGTCGGGAAATAGTTTTTTCCCAGGTAATCAAAAACAAACAGTAAAAAAGTAAAAAAAATGTTTCTACTGACTACACATGTTACATGGTGTTGTGGTCCAGTGATTGCATGTTATATTTAGATTGAGGTTGTGCAACCCATCAAAGATTACTGTACGTTATTTAAAATTTATCTTTAAAGTGAAATATAAAATATTACACGTCTTGTTGAATTGGAAAAGCAATTCCGTTCGTATCTACTCCATGTATTCCTTATGTGACACCTGGTGGTATATGCTACGAGACCGTGTCAATTGAGATGAATCAAAGTAAAATTAAAATTTTAGGGATATTATATGCAACTTTAACTTTACACCAATATTCAAATTACGTTTTTCAATATTATTGGTTTTAAACCTTTTCTATTCAAGAGTATTTGTTTTTCAATTTTTTGTTTATTTTTCAATAAATTACCTCGTTTTGTTGATTAAAACAAATATCATACATATATGTACACGTAATCTATGACATTATATCGATGTCATTATGGGTGTCCAGCCTAAAGTGATCCAATACCTAACCTTTTTATTTTATGTCTGATGGTAAACTTCTTGTAGGGGACCCCACTTATGCTGGTTTTAGCTATCTAGTTAATTTTTGGAAACTTAACATCCACTTTAGGTTGGACACCCGGCATAAAAAATGGGTAGGTAATAAATAACTGTAAATGATGGTTAATTTATATAAATTATTACGTCACCTAATCAATAATTTTGTAGAATTCAACAAAGTTGACAAATGAATAGTTTTACTGTCTTATAATTTTAAATAGGGATTTAAATTTATTTTCCTCGATACCAAATAGATTACACCTTTACTTATATGCTTACGAATGAACATAACACACTTAAATTGATTGGATTAGTCCATTAACTATATTGACAGTAGTTTGGGAAGAAGCCCATCGCATACTAGCACGCCGTGTTTCAGTAGGTTGGGCCGAATCGATGGGGATGGTCTTTGCCTTGACCTAGAACAGAGAAATGAAACTCGTCCCGCTACCCATATGTTGTCCTCGACGTCTTTGATGCAATAACTGCAGATTTGCAACAATGGTGTGCAATGGAATAGCTAATGTAAATGAGAGAAAACTTAAAGAGAATGAGGGAATCCGTAATTAGTAGACAATATCTAAGGAGAATGGTCTTAGGATTGAAGAATCCCGGATGAAAATAGCTATTCAAGTGATTATGAAGTCCTCAAAACGAAAAACAGTTCGAAAATATGAAAATCGCAACAAAAATGATTATGGGAGAATCCCTCAGGAGAAAAATGTAAGAGAATTATTATAAGATAATTAATAATAATAATATTTATGAGGGAATCCCTACGAACATTAAAAATTCTTAGATATGACGATTTTTAAAATGAAAGAATCTCTTTAGACGTGCCTCAGACTTGTGTCTAGTAAGGACGTGTGTGTTGCAACTATCATGAGTTATCACTGATAATAGCGAGAGATGCGTGGCAGACTCATACTCGACTCGGCAATGTGTTGCTGCGTCCTCGGTTGTTGATATAAGTGACAAGGGACGTGTGCTTCACCACTATCAGCTGTTACCACTGATATCTTCGAGAGTTGCGCAGTACGCCGACGACATATGTGTCGTCCTCAGACTGGTCTTACTATCAGCTGTTATCACGATGGCTGTAGATGTGCGGTAGACTGACACCATTCTGACGTCGTCCTCAGTTGGTACGCGACTCGGTTGTGGGAGTATGACGTGTGTACACTATCAGCTGTATCACTGATATGCTGGAGATAATGCGGTAGACTGACGCCCACCACGGCTCTGTAGTCGTCCTCAGTTTGCACGCGACTCGGTTGTGGGTCCAGTATGAGGTGTCCCACCACTATCAGCTGTTATCACTGATGGCTGCGCTGGAGATAATGTGCGGTAGACTGACGCCCACCACGGCGCTGTAACGCCTCGTCCTCAGTTGCCGGTGCACGCGACTCGGTTGTGGGTCCAGTATGACGTGTGTCCCACCACTATCAGCTGTTATCACTGATGGCTGCGCTGGAGATAATGTGCGGTAGACTGACGCCCACCACGGCTCTGTAACGCCTCGTCCTCAGTTGCCGGTGCACGCGACTCGGTTGTGGGTCCAGTATGACGTGTGTCTTACCACTATCAGCTGTTATCACTGATGGCTGCGCTGGAGATAATGTGCGGTAGACTGACGCCCACCACGGCTCTGTAACGCCTCGTCCTCAGTTGCCGGTGCACGCGACTCGGTTGTGGGTCCAGTATGACGTGTGTCCCACCACTATCAGCTGTTATCACTGATGGCTGCGCTGGAGATAATGTGCGGTAGACTGACGCCCACCACGGCGCTGTAACGCCTCGTCCTCAGTTGCCGGTGCACGCGACTCGGTTGTGGGTCCAGTATGACGTGTGTCCCACCACTATCAGCTGTTATCACTGATGGCTGCGCTGGAGATAATGTGCGGTAGACTGACGCCCACCACGGCTCTGTAACGCCTCGTCCTCAGTTGCCGGTGCACGCGACTCGGTTGTGGGTCCAGTATGACGTGTGTCCCACCACTATCAGCTGTTATCACTGATGGCTGCGCTGGAGATAATGTGCGGTAGACTGACGCCCACCACGGCGCTGTAACGCCTCGTCCTCAGTTACTCGGTTGTTTCGTGTGTCCCACCACTATCAGCTGTTATCACTGATGGCTGTGCTGGAGATAATGTGCGGTAGACTGACGCCCACCACGGCGCTGTAACGCCTCGTCCTCAGTTGCCGGTGCACGCGACTCGGTTGTGGGTCCAGTATGACGTGTGTCCCACCACTATCAGCTGGTATTACTGATGGCTGCGCTACAGATATGTGCATTAAATTGACGCCCGCCCTCAGTTCTACTAGATTGTTTCGGTTCATTTCCCGATACGGCGCATAAAAATGTCATTGTTTTTAGTGTTAATGCAGTGATAAGCTTGGAGTGTATTACTGAAGGTAAGATTAAAAAATATTTTCTTGTGATTTGCCAGTTAGTTTTGATTTAGTATTAATAAATATATAAAACTAATTTACTTGTAAAACTTAACCTTATTTATAAGAAAACAACAATACTTTTTCCATTTAACTGTAATATTATAAATCTTTTACTACGTATATTTTTATAACGTTCTAACTTTTACTATGTGTACAGTTTGGGAAATGATTATTTAATTTTTTGGTTACTGAGTCTAAGTGGTCAGTTAAATGCAAAATGTTTCATTACTTGTAAACTGTGTACTTTCTATATTATCGCATTTTAACTCATTTTGTTTTTAGTGTTTATAGCATTTGTTTCAATTAAAAGTATATTACTTCTACTATTAAAAATCTTTAAGAGATTGTGAGGTATGAAATATTAAATGTCCTCGAAGAATGTATGATACTAGGAATGCTTTACGCAACCATTTGCAGACAACACAGGCGCCTGGTCGGACTGCATGACTGCGAGCAGGTTCTGCGGTTTTTGCATATCTCTTGTTGATTATGTAAATGGAGTGTCAAGAGTGTTTTAGTTTCAATCAGTTAGAGCTTGGAATCCGTTCAACGCGTTATCTCAAGCAAGTTTAAGTCGTGAGGATTTTTAACAATGGTATCATATTTACTGAACTTTGTTTGGAGTTTTTCCATGAAAACTTTCTACCTGTAACAAAATAAAACTCGTATATATATTAGATTCCATTATTTGTGCATCGTGTTTGCTACAATCACCGAAGTGTAAGTGCTTCATGGTATTTTCGTGTCGTTTGTCGTTCCCCAAGAGTCGTTGAGCATTATATGACAGTGAGCTAGCTTTGTTTTAATGTTTTATGTTCCGAGCGTTGTGTTTGTGGCTGAGTTTTATTGACAACAATGAATGTGAGGTATTGTTTTACCTACCAACATTACCAGATGACTGATGTATTGTTGTTGACGTGGAACACGTCTCATATACATCGAAACCTGTAAATATAAAAAGGTAATTAACCATTCTAGAAAAATGTCTCGACTGTTATTATTTTATACTTTATTTGACAACGAACCCTAATTTCAATACCATTTAGTTTCAGATTTAATTGCTTTACTTAAATGAGTATTTATTGATTTTGATTGCAATCTATTGGTTGTATAGTTCGATTTCGAACTATAAATAATTTTATTTCAAGAAACGACTTGTTTCTTTAATTAGTAGACCCAAACGGTTCTATGTGATTGAAATTTATGACATTGAAAATCCTGTAAATATTGCACTAGGGAATAAAATTGCTCTACAATATTCATCAAACAATGATAATTTGACAATGTTAACAATTAACAATCATTATCTACATTTCAAAGTTTTAATAATTTGGTTACCTGTGAAGATAAAATGTACTAAAAATAATAAATGATCAATTGATCACAATAACAAAAAGTTTTAGCGAAAACATTAGTTTTCTCTGATCGAATGTTTACTACAGATTAGCGCAATTAATATAGAAACTTTCGCCATGTTAATTAATCTCAAGGGGGGAAATGAACATTGAGTAGACTTTATTAATCATTTTTAAAATAAAAAAGTCATTTCAAACCCCAAAACGACACCTCAAACACTAAAATCGTTTGAGTTAGAAGAAGTGTTTGAAAAACAACTTCAAGAATTGTGTAAGGATCAGGAACAGCGTTTAGGAGGTCAAAAATATAAGATAGTTTTCACAATATTATACATTTTTTTCTTATAATAAATAATATTAGATTTTATAGCGTTTTTAACTAATTACTTACAGATATAAAATATTTTAAACGTTTTTAGTTTATTGTAAGTCATTTCTCTTTACTTTATGTCTTTAGATATAAAACTATTGTTGAAAATAGTAGTAAGCTACAATGTCGCCACGATATCAACGTATACATAAATATTCGATAACGATGCTTTCACGTCATAACATTCCAGAGCTGCAATATCACTAATTAATACCTTATAACATGCGTAACATGAGAAGGATGCTCTTAGCATGGTCAACGATGTTAATGGAAATAATGCCTGCAGGTAATGCGTTCCTCTATATACAACGGCATTCATACAAATATTTTAATTTTTAACTGTAAATTTTTATTAAATCTCCTATTTTCATTTTTTAAGGCACATAAAACAGGTGTATCTCAACCAATTAAAATTTAATGAGATGTTCCTAAACATTTGAGTAAGTAGTTTAACACTATTTTTCTCTTATTGGTTTTAATAGTTATGATAATTCAAAGGATTACTGCTAAATAGTTGTTGAAAATACCGGTGAAATCATGATAATCAAACATAAACTCATATAGCCTTATAATTTTTCATACATATACATCAATATTGAACCAATGACCCCAATACTATCATAAACCGTTAAAACAATTATATTATTCCTTAGATTAATTCTCTGTTATATTCTAAAATGGTAAGATAAAATTACCCATTTCAAAATTTTACAATTAAATAATTCTCATACTTGCAAACTAAATTTTAATCTGAAACTTAAAAATTAGATTGAAGTTACTGGAATATTTTAGTATGTATTCAACTCTTCATTGTATAGTTTGTACATTCTAAATTAATAATTCATTAGCTTAAAATGTTGATAATAATATATCACGATATTACTCATTTATTTGATTTTTTAATCATTCTATGCATTTCTGCAATGTGCACTTTTTGTGGGGGAGCGGCCCAGCCCACCACTCTGTTGTTGGAAAGCATCATTATTATTTTTATATTTTTATCATTATTTTTATAGCCAAATGACAAAATGCAAAATGAGAACTAGCTAGGTCCAGGTTCGACCAAGGTGGGTTCTGTACCACAATTATTGTTGACTTTTCATTAGATACGGTAACTGTTTTAACTGTTTCGAACCTCATAAAGCTTTCACTCATTCTTAATTAATCTGTGTAAATAATTATTTACAGTTTTTTCTCGATTTTTACTTTTTCCCCTTATAATTTTTTTTCGTCCAAATTTTAAAATTTGAACTAAGAATGGATATACCCGTTTTTAGGCTCCCTGAATCCAATTTTCGGATTTATATTGTATTATTGATATACAATAATACAATATGTATTACAATAATACATTGGATATTTACAAATACCCATTGTATTTAAAAAGATCAAAAATGTATGCAAATATAAAAATCCTAAAAAAAATTGAACGACTGCAGGTTAGATTACCATTTCAAGAATCAATAATGGTTTCATCAGTTCTTACCGTCCTTGCGATGGCAGGATCGTACTAATTGGATTTCTTCGACAAAGACGAATCACTAAGTTGCTTTCCTTGTTATCTGTATTTCCATTGTAACCTTCACCAAGACTTGTTGTAAATCCCTCTCTGGTTGCATGTTAATCTTCATGGGCTGCCTTATATTAATACTATATAGTTAAGTTAAATTGAAATTCACCACGAATATCATAATCTGTAGTATAGTATAATCTGTTTACTAATTAAAATACAAAACACTATTATTTGGAGTATTTAATTTTCTTTTATTTAACGAAAATGTCTGTTTCAATTCTCTGTTTTTAATCGTTTTTCAAATATCACTTTCCTTAAACGTATATACAATATACGTAATTGATGGCTATAATGATTGATTCCTACTACTAAATATTGAATTATTGTAAAATAATTGAATTATAAAATGTATTTGTATTTAATCTTAATATAACCATATCAATAAATTAATTTAAGTTTTGAATTTTCCACATTCAAATCAGAATAAGGGAAAACCTGATTATATTCCCAATAACTGAAAAAAACTTCTGAAATTCTTGTGAGCTAAGCAAAGTAAGTAGTCATTTCCTTGTTTGTGTTTTGTGTGCGTTACTTAGTTAATTACAAAATTACTAGCGAATCATAAATAACTTGACAATTTCTAATTGCCAAAGTTGTTTCCTCTGTTTGCTTGATTAGGCTAGCGGCCTTGTTGTTATGTTTGAGAATGCTTAATGTTTGTCAACAACTTCCTTATTCGCACGGTAAAAAACCTACTGATAAATACACTGGTGACTGGCTACACTATGACGTCATAACAACGGGATATTTTATTTCAACAATCTAAATATATAAAACAAAGTCGTGTTAGTTACACCATTATTACTCGAGATCGGCTGGACCAATTTTAATGATCTTCGATTTTATGGATTCGTCTCTGCTCCGAGTGCTATGGGCATATTCAGTTTAACCTTAGGGCTATATTGCATTTTGATCATATGCATACATCGATAATGTGAATATTTTATTAACAGCTGATTTTGTGTTGCTTTATTTTCACCAGTTGACAGATAACGTCATTGTGCGTCATTTTCAGTGAATTATTGTGAATTTTAAATAATTTATAGATTACTTGTTGGTTAGTTAGTTCCAGTGTAATTATTATTATTAGTTGAGTTTTTGGTTTGTGCAAATGGATTCATGAATGTTAGATTACGCAAGTATTATTATAAACAATGCTGCGATTCAGAAAATGTAATCTTTCCTATAAAAGCCGTAGTGCAGTTAGGTTTGCTTTTGGTTTAGGTTGGATTGGATGATTATAAATCGATCGAATAGGATTTTTTGAGGGAATGTTATTAATATGTCTAATCGTTCCAGTATTGTTATTAACAAACCATGCCGCAACCCAGAATATCTAATCTTTCACAACGAAGCTGTAATGCTATTCGACTTCAGAACATGGCCAATCTTAAAGTTAACACGTAATTACTGCTACGTTACGAAGTTCGCCGGATCAGCTAGTAACTAATAAATCTGAGTTCATAACAATCTCATATATATAAAATTCAAGTTGTCCTTTCTTGAAGTTTATAAAATTATTTTTTAAATATTTTTTAAACAATCAACTACTCAAATTCATCATCAATTAAAAAATGTTGAAAATTTAAAAATCCATTAAGTAAATTTTGTGTTACCTTCAGGTTTTTTGTGTATCCGGGAATCGAACCTAGGTCTTTTGGATGGTAGACCAGTACCAACCGGTACCCTCTCAACTATGACTGCCTCATTATATCCATTAGTCATAACATAATAAAAAATATTTTTAGTAGAAAAGTGTGTTTTTCTGAATATGTGATATTACCTATTACTCTCTTTTTCATAAAAAATCGTTCTCTTTGTTAAGCTTATGGGGAAAATAAACTTAAAGTAAGGCTTACACCTAGAAGAAAATTATTCTTAAAATATAAACCCTTTTGCAAAACCATAAAAAGAGACAACTTTCTTGACTTCAAACGCTAAATTAGGTAAATTTATGAAGAAAGAGTAATGTTTGCAAATTAATTGCAATAATTTCCAATAGTTAGGTCTATAAATTATAAAACAAGTATTATTGTGTTTTGTTTATAAATTAGGCCCTACATGTATTATTAGAATCAGTACAATTAACAAAAAACTATCCATAATAAAGAAAGGTTATGGAAGAATAATTGTTTTATTTCGTAGTAACACAGTGATGACTTTAATTTTAGAAGAATGATTTAGAGGAGTAAATTAAGTTAAAGTGCGGAACGTGATTTTAATTGAAAACTAAGATTCCGTTCGTGGCTGAGCATCGCGATAGAGTGATTAGTCAACTACTGTTTGTCACAGTGGCACACTCGCTGTCACAGTCACAGCTAAACAGCTACAGTTGTTGACGAACGAGGAAAGTGATGCCGCAGCAAACACAATACCACGGTTATTAGGTGAAAGAGTTTTATTGAAAACGAACTTTGAAAAGGTCTCTCGGATTGGTAAACAAATGTGTTTAAAGAGTTTACCGTTAATATTCCTTATTGCTCTTTCACTTTTAATATCAAATAAGAATTTAAATAGTGTACAAGATGAATCTTTGTAGATTCTAAAAAAATGTTTGATGAAGTATATATATCTAAGGCAAATTAATATTGTAATTAATAATAGTTAAAATTGCACAAAGGTTAAGTGTAAAATGAATGTCACCATTGATGATCAATTTTTGTAACCAAAAAATATATATTATTTTATCAGATCAACGGCACTATTTACAATCAAAATATAGCTAGCCCTACACGTTAGTGAATTTCGTATAGAAAAGTATGCTATTCACAACCTCATGACACTCATGGTCACAGTCAAGCCCGGGACTATGATAGAAGTTCCTAATAGTTATATTATATATACGAGTATAAGCATATAAATTATTGTTCTTGACGATAAAGGTCGAAAAGATTGACTGATTATTATTGTAAAATTTGGTAGAGTTGTTCATTTCCGTACTATCTTGGAGAAATTCGTTTGGCGTACTCATGACGTACACCTTGCCCATGTAGTTTTTATTGAAAAAAATCGGTATAACCCGGTTAATTTCAACTGTATAAGATTTTAACGGTAAGTATATTTAATAGTTCTTAACTATCGATTAATAAAATAGCAGTAATAGATGATAACGGTAATTGAATAGCACTAATAAAACAATTGATAGATCCATCGACTTATCGCAGCTTTACGAGGTATATAAATAGTGAACTGTTTCCATAAACCATGTTAAGGCTCAAAGAAAAAGAAGAGGGTTCAGATTCTTCAGTAAAAAAATAATCACAATTTGTGTTTAAGATCAAACATAAAGTGTTCATATTCGAAGAGACCATATCTTAATATCCTCATCATATCTTAGTTTTATATTTCTTTAAGGAAAGGTTACTTAAATATTGTTGAATGTGAACCTTTTACAACGTATGTATACATTAGTGAGGGATTCCAGGCTAAATGAGCACCGTATATTAATATGTCTCGTTGGCTTTACTCATAAACCTATTAATACTCGATCATCTCAAATGGCAAATTTTTTTGTAGATTTTACTTTAACGTTGGTTATACTTTATTGTTTTAATATTTGTTTTAATACTTTTACGTTGGTTATTACAATTCCTGGTCTATTTAGCCCGCTGGTTAAAATACTTAATTTTCAGATTTACGAAAGAGAATATTCTAGATGCGTTCGGCCTATAAGTTATTTATATTTTCAATATCTCCACTCAAAGGTAATAAATAAATCAGACAACACAAAAGTGCAGTCCCAGCAACTGAGTGGTTTATCAGGTTTTGATTTATGCTCCAACATGTGAGTCCGTATTTCCTTTGGCGAGTATCCAAAAAGGTCATTGTTCAGGCAATGTTCGCTTCCTAATCTTAAACGAGTCCCTATTTACCAAATAGGCGTTTCCAGAGATATGTTTATTTTATTATTACTGTTTGGGTTATTTTCCATTTTGTGCAAAATTTAAAATGTACTTAGTCTCATACTACTTTAAAGAATAGTATAAGATAATAAGAATGGTCTTCTTTAATCCTTTTAATGGTTCTACTTTTAAACCATGTCGAATTATTTTTTTCATGAAGGATCCAGGCTAGACCTGGATTTTAATATTAGGCCAATAAACTAATTATAACTACAAGGAAATAAAGGATGAGTTCTTAGGTAAATACTACATTCAAATTTACAGAACTTCCTGGCTCACAAATTGAGGAGTTTTAATTTGACTTAATTTTTTAAAGCAAACTTCAATCAAGAGATACATATTTTAAATCAATTTGTAAAATAAAACAAATAGTGGAAACTGAATGTTTCTGGACAAGTTCTTCCTTAAATTATTGAAATACTAGCCAAAGTACCCGTTCTTCGCACGGATAAAAAAGGCTGAGAGTTGTTCGTAGGCTCTACTGATACATTTAAGTTATTGTTAATTAATTCTTCATTGTTTACAAAATGACAAAACACGAGTGTCTACAACATGACAAAGTAACATCTGCCAAATATTGGGAGAGGATAAGGATTAACGTAATAGAGACAGTCATCGGGAGAAACCTAAAATCTACCATTCCACTATTTCGAACTAATAATTCAATAATTTCGATCCAGCAGTTTAACTGAAAAATCGTATTTATTTCTTCTTCTTCCCGAACTGTCAAAATATAGTGTAAACGGATGTTGTCATTAGAAAATGTAAACATTGAAACCTAGGACGGTCACGGCAGCTCTTTCTTCTTCTTCTTCTTCCCGAACTGTCAAATTTTAATGTTCACAGCTGTTGACATTCAAGTAATTTTATGTTTTCATTCTTTGAAAATGTAAAAATTGAAACTTAGGACGTTCATGGGGCGTAGCCCGAGGGGATTTTAAGGGAACTAATATGCTTATGTGTTGCATGAGTTTAAGATCCACCTTTCTGTAAAATTTCAAACCGGTCGGTTCAGTATTTTTCGCGTTTACTTGCCACAACAAACCCACAAACAATTATACAGAAACCACCTTTTCTTTATAATATTATAGATAATTTCTACAGATAAGCCAAGGAAGGTTAGAATCGGATATAATAAGGTACCAAAGTAAATAAAGTTGAATTGTATCAAAACGCTACCTTTTTACACGGATAAAAATATGTTTCCTGTCGAAAAAATGAGAATTTTAACGAAACCTTTAAAGTAAATCTTGTCTGTGGGTTCCAAAGGGGAGTATTTTTATGTAAAGTGAATATATAAAATTCGAAATATCATATTTCACCCAAGTAAAAGACATTTTTATGCAGGTTTAAAAGTAGTTTTAAAATCCATGATATTTTTTAAATTCCACCATTTTGTAACAAGTGATTCATATGAGATCACTTGGTTGTGATCATGATTGGTGTGATCATGGATGATCACATGGTTGAAAAGATTCATATTATTTGAATAGCATTCTAGTAATGTACGTCTTTTAATATTTATGGTTTCCACATTAGCATGTTTGGTATTTAGAGTCCGTCAATGGAGATAATTACTAGTATGAGTATATATTTAATGGAAACATAATTTATTTACGATTTACTATGGAAAACTTCACAGAAACTGGTTATTATTGTTGACCTGTATGAGCTATACAACACATGAACTTGAGGTTTACCAACATGCTTGACAGCGATTAATCATTCAAAAAGACAACTAAAACTATTATTTTTCAAAACCTAACAATCAAGATTCAAAGAATCGTTTCAATAAGACACTCATCAGAATCGTGACTAGAATTGAACATTTTCCTCTCTTTTTATCCAGGGGCCACGTAACGAACAAATTATTCAACCCATATCGTCACTCCTCTCACGTTTTCAATTGTATATTATAAAATATTTGTTTACCTTGAAAATTAAGTTTATCCAACAATTCTTTTTAGTTAAGTAAATACCTATTCCCTTTTATTTTTAAGCTGTAAAAAATTATGCACAAAATAACATTAGCTGGTAACCGATATATTGCTTTAAATTATCGCCAGTACGATGGGTCAGGGGCAACGCTCTGGCCCAGTAAGTCAAAGATTGTTGGATCGAAACCAGTGGCCGGAGACTTCTGTCAGATCATGAGCGGTCACCTCTGGCTACTAGCTGTGTGACTCATACCGCTACGGTACCTCGCTGTCTTTAATTCACCGTACAAGCACTCGGCTTATGGTGATATTGCGTAACCTACACACAATTTACAGTAATAAATACAATTCAGAATAAAAAAGTACACATGGTTTATAAACGATATACACAAAAAAACTGTTTATTGTTTTTACTTTAAAAATTCCCCCGTATCACGTGGAACCGCATACGTTACTAGAAAAATTATGACATCCATTTATGAAGCTTTATATTTACTATTATATATTATTATATATACTTATACTTATATATACTATTATATTACTATTATATAGACTACAAATAACTAAAATTAAATTTCACACAATTGACTACATTAAACAAGTCGAGTTTTAATAATGTTGCAGATATTCATTGTAATCTAAAAACAATAGGATACACTATCTGAGCGATAGTACAATTTTGAGCACGTATGGAAACAATAGGAAACAAACTGGTCGTATTGGGTCGTATTTTATTTGGGTTTGCCTGAGGAAAGGTCTGTTCCTAGAATCGTCAACTATTTGGTGACACGTAACAGCAATATTGTCCCCTATTCACGGTCCTGTCTGCAACGTGTTTTATAAAATAATTAAAATTTAACTTGATAAATTTCAACCTAGCTGTTTGTCAGTCAAAATAGAAACTCTTTGCTGATAATTGCAATCGCATTTACTTTAATCTATTTCGTTGTGAGGGCACACAGCTATGTTACAGGTACAGTAGTAAAAATTAAAAATTAAATAATATTATTCTTGTGACTCACAGGAAGGTGCTTAGTGCTTAGTACTTAGAGTTAAACTGATATAATTTATATTAGCCATAAACCTCCTGATTATTAATTTACACGTTCAAAATAATCTTGTTAGTGGACTAACACATGCTCTCTCGCTTGAGTAAATTAAAAAAATAACAGTAATCAAACGTTTCGCTAATTTCAAAAATAAGTAAAATCATGAAAATGGAAAGAAGTGTGTAGGTGGTTTGCTGCCATTAGGATCCTCCATAAGTGAAATTTTTAAATAATTTAAATAAGCTACTAAATCAGGTATAAAAATATTTCTATTTAGCATATATTTCATAAAAATATAGGTGTGCATGTTCAAGATATTGGATTTAACTTATTCTCCATAAGATACCATTGGACAACGTATTGCGTTTACCATTAGATGAAAATTACAATTTTCTTAAAAGCTACTGATTGTAGAATAATATTTAAAAGTGTTAATTTATTTAGTTTTGAATTTTTTCATTGCTGACTATTATATTGATGCTAAACATTGTATAATACATGATAAAACCGAAAAAATCAAATTTTGAACTTTTTAAGCCCAACAAATTTCAAAACTTTCAAAAATGTTTTGAGAAATGAAGGTGGTGTTAGTTTGTTTGTCCCATAAAGGTCTATAAATCATGTAATTTTTATCGTCGCCGTTAGAGCCTCTTTTTAAAGTTTTAATTTTACGTATTTTTGGAAGTTTTAGGGGTAAAATACCCTTAAAAATGAAAAAAAATTCTTCGAGATACCGGGGATTGTTACCTACATGCAAAATTTCATGAAAATCAGACTAATATGCTAATCTCTAAGATTCGGCACATTCCCATACACACACATATTAACACATACACAGATAAATTATCACTGTACAAAACACTTTTTCGATTCAGGGGACACTTAAATGGATATATTCACCGAAATCTCAAATTTAAACTCTGACGAAAACAGTACTTTCTCCTTATACTATCGCATGGAGGAGAAAGTAAAACGTTAAAACAGTTTTAAAAATAGTAACTCAAAATGGGTTCGCTGATTTACAAATTAAAGTTGTGTTAGTTTATTTAAATCCGCTATCATCATTAGTAGCATTGTTGTTTTACATTTTTTGCGTAAAATACGTCACAGCTTCATTTAGGCCAGCTGCAACAATGCAGTCACCGATCAGCTGATTCCCTGCAGGGATGCGGTGATTTGCACCACTACTATACTTGGGCGAGAGTCCAACCTTTGATTCCCGTCACTATTGAGATACGTGCTTGTGCATTTAATCACTCCTCGTCACAATGTTATCAGCTACCTAAACATCAACTATCAGATATTTATCTCATTCATCAAACTACAAACAAAAGCATGGGTTTTAAATTGTTAGTTTATGAAACTAGCTAATGGAACATTTAGTTACAGTTCCTGATAGTCTCAGTTGGAGAAAACGTTATTTTTCGTTTTGTCATGGACATGTCAAAGCTCTGGGGGTGTAAGTAATTTCTGTGGAATTTAAAAATTTTACGGAAGTGACGTTTATGTGGTTATGAGAACAGCTGTTTAGAGGAAGTGAAACATTACATTCAGACATACCCATAATCTAACCTATTCCCCGCAGGGAAGTAAACACTGCATTTTTTGTGTAATGTTGATTTAGGACGATGTCAGACCCTTTTGCGTGTATTCCTCCTAAATACATATTTTACAGATCTGTACCTAGGACGTGTAAAACTAAGATTAGGGTGTGATGATACAGTACTAAGTAAACAATACTGATACAAGCCAATTGAAAATATACTTCAAATAACACCGTATAGAATTTTTTTCAGAATTTTTCCTCTCTTGTAACGTCAGTATATCTCAAATTAGTTTACTTTCTGCTTCCTGAAGTAGTATTATAACCACGTGGTGTATATAGCTTGATACTCGATACTTGAATGTAAATCTAGGGGAAGGATTGCACTGCGACCTATGAGATCTATTGTGCCCCCCAGACTAGTCTCTAGTTCTTGCCTAGAGAACCCCCTCTAGTCCTAATGCCTTAATAAAGTTTAGTATAACGAGGGGTTCTAACTTTGGAAAATCCTCCACCGCCACCTGGTGTGTTCCCAAGCTTCTGGCTCTCTTCTGACCTATCGCGTCACACTCAGCCAATAGGTGTCTAGGTGTTTCCTCCCCAGATTGGCAGAAGCGGCATTCACCCTCTTGGACAATGCCCATCTTGCTCAGATGACCCCTGAGCCTACAGTGTCCGGTTAGAAATCCCGTCAGTATCCTTAGATCGTTTTTCTTAAGCCTGATCATGGTCTCAGACCTTCTTATATTATGCACTCCAAGCATTTCCTTAGCCTGTCGGCATCCCGGATGAGCGGTCCAGGCTTTCCCTCTGGCTTCCTTCTCTTCCTCCTTTAATTTCTTTTTGAAAAAGGAGTCCTCCAGTGCACAACCTGGCTCCGGTCCAACAAAGGGGGTGGCTGCCCCTACCCTAGCCAGTTTCCACGAGTAGCTAGGGAAGTTATAGTCGACCTGGACAGAGCCCCGCATGCCCAAGCAAGGCTAATTACTGCAGGAGGGCGCCTGGTATCCTGCAGGTACCGTTTGAGACACCATATAAAAGGCCTGGTGCCATCCACCCCTCAGCACGGTCCACATAACACCTTAGGTTGGCCTGTAACAGAGATGAGGAAAGGAGAAAAGAAGGATGGAATGAAGAAAAGGTAGGAGACAGATAGATGAAGAAAGATGATCCATTCATGGGAAAAAGAAGGAGGATGGATCAGCAGGAAAGTCCCAAGCTCAAAAGAAGAGTAGGGAGCTGGGGGGCTGATTGCGATGGACAAGCCACCGGGCGATGGGATCGCCAACCCCTACGCCACACGTGGTGTATAAAAACATAGCTTTACAAACTCGTTTGTGACTTGACTGTAAATGTTAACAAGACCACAAGAGAAATGTGCCGGCGATGCGAGAGCCACCTTATCACTCGCAATTCCTTCTGTCGTCATAATAACCAGTTTGCGTTCAAATATGCAGATTCTGACCGAAGGTCAGGGAACCGCCAGTTCAAGGTCAAGCATTACTCAGTATGGTATGTCAATATGGTTACCTATGCAGTACTATTGGTCATTTCAAATATTACTGTTTTAGAGGAAACTGTTTTCATTTCTGGAAATCTAAAATCAATTAAATCAATTGTAAGAGGTAACGAAATTATTAGGTTTTATTTTCATCTTCATTCTGTGGACGTTGGGTTTTATTCCAAAACTTAGTTTTTTAAGTGGACTTAGAATTTCAAAGATTTAAAGTTTATGTATAGATATAAATTCTATCTTTATGACGAAAAAACTTTAAATGCTACAATTTATTGGGTATAAGACTTCTAAATTTAGACTGATAACTAACGTTAGACGGCAATTACTTTAACTTTGGTTCTATTAAAATAAGTTGATGTAAAATATACAAGAAAGTAAATTTATCATGGGAGATACCAATATTCAATAATATTGTTTAATGTAATTGAGGATAATCTACAAATCTTAAAAAAAATACTAAACCATTCATCCTAATTTTTTGTAATATTGAATGAAGTAGTACGGAAGTATAGACGGTCTTTTTGTTGATCGTAGAATGTTTCGCATTGATTCTACAGTGGCGCTGGTCTATTATGCCGAAAATAACAAACGGCTGTTTATAATAATCGGCGGTTGGTGATGCAGTGACGTCATCGACGTGTTACAACACTCGTGATGGCAGGAACAACAGTCGCTGTCAACACACTCCATCACACTCTCCATCACATACCACGTTCTCCATGGTTAATGCGATCCTACATCCCTTCAATTCACATAACTCTAGATTGAACAATCTAATATTAAAATATAAAATTAACTGCTCTTCACCCCTTTTAATTAAATTAATACCTTAATTAGTACCACACACATTTTCGTGTGGGGTACTCTATGGACATTTTGGTAACTTTCTAGGAGTGAAAAGGTTCTAAGTGTGTCAAAGTATGTCATAACTAGTCAAAAAAAGTTGATAATTACGTTAAAAAAGGTTCGTACTGTTTTATATGTTTAAAGAAACCTGGAAGGCAAAACATAAAAATTTGTTTATTAATAATTTATTTAAATGATGAATTACCCTGAAAAATTAAGGTTTGAGATATTGCTAAACACACCCTTTTATCAAATATCATAAAATTTAACCAACATTTTGGTCAAGGCGTTGGTTTACATACAGTGGAGTTTGGGCATTTTAGCCCATAATCCTTTTTTGACATGGATATGTTTTAGTTCTGGGGGGGTGTTGGTGATTTTTAAGATGGAAAACATGTAACAGGTTTCCATAGAAACTACTTGAATTAGTATTGAATTTTAAATATAAAAGAATAAGAACAGCTGTTTAGATGAAATGAAAAAATTCCCTATAGAAATATCCATGATCTAACCTATTTCCCACAGGGAAGTAAATGCAATCATTTTATTCAAATGCATTCACACTCTCGGTTTCAATCCAAAGATTTTGACGAAAACAAAACTTCCCCGTCATACACTACATAGGGGGGAGAAAAAAACTGTAACTGGGGTATGAGACACATTCATGTTAAAATAATAAAAGGAAAGTTTCTCTTTCTGTGATAATGGAATATACATGAAGGTGTGAAAATTTCCTTGGATAATGTAATATTCGAGGAACTCTTTGCCGCTCACGTAGTCTGAGGTTGATTTGTATTCCTACAGACGTTCACGAGCCAACGAGAATACCAAACAATGCTCGCTAAAACTTAATTTATCTACAGATTTTTGAAGATTTGAACTAGCCAAAAAATAAAATAAGTAAATGGTTTAAAGTTAAAATAAAATATGTAAAGGCTAAGCACGAGGAAAAGATATTGTATTTACTACCATGTGGGTAATAGGTTAGATCATGGACATGTCTAAAGTAAATGTTTTCAGTTTATCTAAACAGCTGTTCTTATAGCCAAACAATGACGTCACTAACCATATATACAAATAGAAAATGTATGCATATTCATATGTTCAAGCCATTTAGCCTGGTCCGTGATGATTTGAAACATGAAAAGATATTCGGAACCATATTCACATAATATAGACACCAATAGAATGAGATAATTCTCTAAAACTGTTACTAGAATATATCTATATGTTAAATCATCCGACCAAATAAATGTTATCCCAAAATTGCGGCAATTTTTACTGTAAGGTTCATATCTATTTAATTATTGTCAACGGTATTCTCATGTTTACATTCAATACACAAAAATATACTAAATATGATAGTACATCTAAGAATATTATATGAGATCAAAATTAATAACTAAATGCTGTAAATACAAGT
Organism: Nephotettix cincticeps; assembly: GCA_023375725.1. NCBI lineage: Eukaryota > Metazoa > Arthropoda > Insecta > Hemiptera > Cicadellidae > Nephotettix > Nephotettix cincticeps. The sequence continues at coordinate 24,409,250 of CM041788.1, read as the reverse complement.
GCTAAGGCAAACAATATTCATTTGGAATACTAAAATTACGTAACAATTGACATATGATACATGCAAATAATAAATCAATGCTCTACATAAGGTTTTTCTAAAGGAAAACCTTTTTTTACTTGTTGAAAATACTATGTTAAAATTTCGGTAAACAGTTTTTATTCATTACTATTGACAGTTTTTACGTTCTCAGTTGTTGTTATCCAGAAAGGACGTGGGTCTATCCACTAGCCACTATCAGCTGTTATCACTGATGTCTGCTGACAGCACTGTGTCGCTCCGGCCTCAGTTGCTGGAAGACGCGACTTGGTTGATGGTCCAGTAAGGACAAGGTCTCTCGCCACTATCAGCTGTTATCACTGATGCGCGTGAGACATGCGCAGTAGACTGACCCCCTCCTCGGTACTGTGTCGCTCTGTCCTCGGTTGCTGGAAGATGTGATAACGCCACTCGGTTGTGGGTCCAGTAAGGACAGGTCTCTCGCCACTATCAGCTGTTATCACTGATGGCTGCGCTGGGGAGATGCGTAGTAGACTGATGCCGTCCTCGGCATTGTGTTACTCCGTCCTCAGTTGCTGGTAGACGTGATAACGCCACTCGGTTGTGGGTCCAGTAAGGACAGGTCTCTCGCCACTATCAGCTGTTATCACTGATGGCTGCGCTGGGGAGATGCGCAGTAGACTGATGCCGTCCTCGGCATTGTGTCGCTCCGTCCTTAGTTGCTGGTAGACGTGATAACGCCACTCGGTTGTGGGTCCAGTAAGGACAGGTCTCTCGCCACTATCAGCTGTTATCACTGATGGATGCGCGTGAGACATGCGCAGTAGACTGACCCCCTCCTCGGTACTGTGTCGCTCCGTCCTCAGTTGCTGGTAGACGTGATAACGCCACTCGGTTGTGGGTCCAGTAAGGACAGGTCTCTCGCCACTATCAGCTGTTATCACTGATGGATGCGCGTGAGACATGCGCAGTAGACTGACGCCCGCCTCGGTACTCTGTCGCTCCGTCCTCAGTTGTTGCCGATGCTAGACGCGTCGCGGTCGCGCGTAGTTTCAATCGTGTTCAACAGTTTTTGAATTGTAAAGTGTTTTTCCTCAGGATTGTTTTTTTTCGGACAGCATTGACAGTTTCTACCTCAAAGGCGTTGTTCTTTGGTAAGTTTTATTTAATTTTATTCGATTTAAATTATTATTGTAGTAACCGCGATTATACAATTTAATATTCTGTTTACATATTTTATATAATTTCCCAATCGTGTTTTAATGGTTTGTAATTAGCGGTTATAAAATTAGTAACACTGATATATTCCTGAAAAACTATAACTGAGTCCATTTATATATCTTATAGTTTTATCAGTTGGCCTAAAAGTTATAAATATTTTCTAGCTTATAACGCAGCTTAGGGCCTAAAGCATTTATGAATAAAAAACAGTAATTTAAACATCAAAGATTAGTATGTTAAAATTATTTATAAAATCGTGAATTTATTTTAAAACATGTTTTACATAAATGGAGGATTGAAGTTTGATGAGGGTTTGAGTGAATTTCATTCCAGTCCATTGAACGTACTACCAGGTCAAATATATTCTCCTAAGTGACTAAAAAACTAAAGTTCAACATGCAGCCCAAATTTATGTTTAATCATGCGTGTTACGTCAATACTAGCCTTCGTTATTTAGTGCTTACCATTGTCTTGCGAGACCATTAACCTCTAGTTGATTGAAAATCTGTACCTTAAACGATAAGCTGTCTGTTTATTGGAGTCATTGTGATAGTTATTTATAATAGTTGAATAATAGTGAATAGTATTGAACTGAGTATTAATGTCCTCAATACAGTTTCCCGAGTGATTAATGAGTCTGCGTCACACTCACTAGCGTAATGACAATTTAAGTACTCTACCTGTAGTAGTTAAAGCATTTTGGATTTTATCCATTAAACCTATTACTTACACTGAGATTGCATGAAATGCCGAACAAGTCTTGAACCATTAAGTAATTAACTAAGTAATAATATGAATCGAAATTCTTTTTTTTATTAGCTCTAGTATCAAGCAATTGTTTTATTAGTTTCTAGTTCAAAATAAAGTGGTATTATATTCTTTGTCACATTGACTTTATTAAATTTATTTTAGTAATTAGGTTATTTAACAAAATTTATCTGTAAATAATGAGTTTGCGTTGTATTTAAACCCGATACATGGTATTAACTTAACATTACACATATTAAAATTTAAAGTGTTTTACTTAAAAATTGTATCAACCTATATTTAAATGTTACACCTCCCTAGGTATTTAAGAATTTTCATAACCTTTTTTAAATTTTATTAAAACGTTCTTAAACATGAGAAAGTGTAATGTTGACAGACATATTCCATACTGAAAGCTTTAAGCTAAACATTAACAACACAACATATTCTACTTTCACTGTTTAACACATAGAGAAAGATTAAACGTTTAAAAAATAATAATCTTATGTCCTTATGAAATCCAATTCAACATTTTACGATAGAGGGATCTGCCATAAAAGTAGTTTATCGTATTTAATAAGTAATTTTGTATCTTTATAGAATTTAATCTCATTTTGTTGGTTGAATTTATAATGTATATCGAAATGGTTTGATAATTTCAATGGAAACAAATGTCTAGTGTTTAAAATACCATGTAATACTGGTTTCCTTAGAGGATGGGTATAATGAGAGACAAACGTCCGACAAATTTAAAGTAAATCATGTATCTTGTGATATTCCCTGTGGATTAATTACCGTGCTATTAAATACTACGTTCTTCCACAAAGACCATCCTCATAATTAGAACAGATCATAAGTTAGAGGCTAAGGTGGTTCGGATCCAAGGTTAAACTGTTAGTCTCTTGGGTCAAATTAACAGTCCTTACAAGTACTTCTGTTTTTTTCTAACTATATGATGTCATGCAATCAGGTATACCTCTTTTTGTAGACGATACCTCATTAGGTCTGTCTGACCCTTCTAGGAGAGCCATTTGCAGTGATTCAATGGAAATAAGTTATTGGTTAGTTCTAGCAAGACAAAAGTTCTTGAATGTTGTATAGAGTGTAAACACAATGTTTTGATTAGCGGAAAGTGTAGTTGTTGCTGAAGATGTGGGAAAGTTTTTGGGACTTCATCTTGACAGAAATTTTAAGTTTGCGCACCACATTGAAAGTACTGCAAACTGGTTATACTGGGTTAAACTTCTATTTATAAGGTTAAGCTCATTAGATAATATCGATATTCTTCTTTATACTTACTATACACTTATATTTACTTTCCTCTCATGTGCAGCCGTTATATGGGGTTCTGGAAGGATTCAAACTAAGAGACTACAGTAATTGTATTGCAAAAGAAAAAATTAGGGTTATGGCCAGAATCAGCAGTAAACAATCTTAAAATCTCCCTTTTAGGAAATCAATCAATTTATATATTAAATCAGAAAACTTTTTTAAAAGAATCAAAATATTTTTCCAGTTTTTTACCGTCACATGAAAAAACAAGGAATAGAAACACATATAACATACCACCACATAACCTTTTTAAGAATCACTTTTTCATAATAGTATAAAACGTTTTAATCACCTACCCAGTAAACTTTAAGAGGTGAAATATGTAAGCAGATTTAAACGTAATATAAAAAAGTTGTTATAGGAGTGACAATTTTAGAACTTCTTAAATGCGAAGTATATTTAATCATATGTTTGTACCTACATTGTGACATAAATGCAAAAAATGTATTGTTTGATGGCAATAAACGAATTGATTGACTGATTGTGATATGTTTGTATTGGTAAATTGTTGTAAATATAGTGTGATATATTTTAAAAACTGACACATTCTATATAATATGCTGGTCAACGAATAATACATCTAGTGCCAAGTAAGCCCGTTGTTGGGCCGATCTTAGAGATCCTCGCGCACATCAACATCAACATCAACATCCACACATGTTGTTTATGAAGCATCGTTACTCGTCAAACAACCAGTTGCTCGACCAATAACGAATGAGTGAGAGAACAAAGGTAACAGAATAATAGTCTCAAACATAATCGTTGAACTAATTGGACCGTTTATCGCCGGTGGCTTATTATATGCGGTTGCTAATTATGGCACAGCAACTACCATCTGATATCTCTGCTCAAGGCCAACTCTCAAGGCCATTGATAACAGGACTTTGAGCCGATGACAGTCCGTCATAAGTGTGAAATTGTTTTATGGTTTGGTACCTAATAAATACATTTTCATTGGCACAGAAAGTATTATTATAACACTGGCGTTTTTCTACAGCTACAGATTATCACTCTTCTAAGCATTTTATAATAATCAACAATTTACAAAAAAACTAATTTTTTTACATTTTAATGTCCTCTAGAATTCTTAAAGCACTCTTCATAAATGCACAATATGGTCTATTCTATCCATAGATTGAGCTTTTGATACAGTCAGTCTATATTATTCTGCTCTACGATTTTATTTGATCCGCCGTCCGGTTTCTGAAACACTGACTATTTTCAAACAAAGTAAAACATTCGCCAGTTGAGAAATGTTTGCATACAGCGGGTGGATTCCTGTAAGCCTGAATTAAAAATGTAAATTCTAATCTAATTATAATCTATCAGTAATCATATTATTTACAAATTTACGATTAACGATACCAGATACATCAATAAGATTTTGTACATCAACACTACACCAAAAAACCTTATTTTCGAAGGAACTATAACATGTGTCATATCGTGGGGACGTCCTATTAGAGGTCAGAAGGAAATCTTAAATAGGAGCAAAGTAAAACTGAGTAAATAAGCACTTTGAAGTTAAATGAATACTTACATATAACATTAAAGTGGTAATTTATCAGAGGTGAATTCCGTAAACCAGACTCAAAAACGTTTAACCAAAACAAAATGGCGATGGTTTATAAAACTGAAGGTTAGGAATTTAAAACCGCTACTATTCTGTTTTATCCTATCTTTTGAGATTCAGGTTATAGGTTTTGTATTCCAATTAAAAATACCTAATATTTTACACCAGATTTGAACTATGGTGCTTCTTAAGAACTTATTGTAACTCATTGTAGATTAATCTATTAGGGCTTAGAGGAAAATCATAAACTCAGTTCTTAAAATTAATCTTTAACTTGATGTGCATATTAACATGCATACATGCTCGTATTTTGACATTTTCTTCTGGCTCCTTACGGAAAGTCCACGTGATGTGACAGGAAACTGGTAATTCCTTAGATTTAGTGTTGATTGTACTAAATCTTATTGATTTGTTGGTCAGAAAATATTAAGCCTATATACGAATTTATGTAAACACTATGTGCTAAAATCCTATTTTTTTGTCTATGGGAGAACACTATTGACGTAAGTGTTTTATGTAACTGACATTAGTGATAAAAATTAATCATTATCATTTTTATTCACTTTAATGATTTCATGATGAAGTAATACTTCAACCCAATCAAACTTGGTAATCAAACCAGTTTTATTAGTTATTTTTAAATGCAAAACTAAGTTGACTAAATTCCTCCTGGAAATATGAACAAAGATAACCTCATTATACTAGATTTATCGTGGAAATTTTATTATTTAGGATTAGTAACAAAGTGTGGAAATATTGGCTTTATCTGGGCGGAACAAAGAAAAGGGAAGGTCAAACCAGTGACATGATTCAGTTTTACAACCACCCCAAGCCCAAGTGACTAATCCAGCCATATTACTCCTGCTTTGCTGACTGGCCAACATCCTTTGCACATTTGAATCATTCACTTTTTAGGTCTCACTTTATTTTAGTTGTGTCACTGTAAAGAGCATTTTATAATGAATTGTGATTTATCTAATTGTAATTGCAATTTATATACTTACTCAGTGAATACACATGATAAAATCTACAAAAATCAGCTCTACAAAAATTATTCCAAAAAAGGTTTATAGTAATTTTTGAGATGGTTTGCTATTAAATGTCTTTAAGATGATTATGTTTTGATATCATAACAATCCAGTATTCTTATTTTAAAATAAAGTCAGGAATTTAATACCACAGAGAAACGAGAAATCTTGTATTTTTAAAAAGCCATGAGACACTAATTTATTTTTAAATTCGTATTTGAAGCGAGTGTTTCAGATTTTTTATCAAGATATTACAGATACTTTAGACTCCCTCTGCATGTATTTTTTAACAGGTCATGTCCACTTAAAAGGGGTATGGCTCGACTCATATCTTTATCTCTCATCCAGTGAAATAAAATAATGCCATACATATTAACTTTGACGTGAGTACAGACATACAGAATATGGAATGGAAAATATCAAGATAGTGGAGATACTTTAGACTCTTAAAACTCTGTTTGTGTTTTATAAACAGATCATGACCACTTAGATTGGATATGGCTAGACTCATATCTCTATCTATCATTTTGTGAATTAAAATAATACTATACATATTAACTTTGATGTGAGTACAGACCGAATAGACAATTTAAATTAACATCATAGAAAGGAACATTAATATTTTGCGATTTAGTCGTTTATTGCGTGATACATTTCCTATCACTTTGCAAACAACATAAACCCACCATTACCTCATTACTACGAATTAGGAAGCAACTAGGTTCTTGGTATATATCTGTAAATGTTTGTTATCCTCTACTAACTACAGAATTGCAAACCTTCGTTGTATCTACGTGACATTTATAGTCCATAATAGTTGGCCTGTTATCAGGCAAGGTCATGCCGGGCTGTCACCATCAGCTGATAAACAACTCCCTCTGTTATCAAACGTTTGTTTATTTTTCCAAAAACATGCAAACCCACTCCTTATGCGGTACGTGCTTTTGAATCTTATCCGTTCTGATAAATATTTATTGAATATTACGAATTGTTTTCTGTTATCTCCAGTAAAAAGTATTGCAATAATATTTGTATTGGGTAGTTATGCAAAGAAAGTGTTTTATGGCCTCTTTCTTCATAGCGAAATTTAGTGGAACGAATCAGTTTAATAACATATTTCTGATACATAATTAACATGATTGTAGCTGTAAATTTTACTCACTCAGAACTTGCAAATAAAAGTATTAGACTGTTTTAATATTTCGCAATGACTATTTCGTCGTTCTTTAAATTACAAAAAAAATGGATATACAAAAACAGTATGAAACTATATTGTGTTAGAGCGCAATGGTATTACGTCAAGAAAAAATCTATTTTATTTTTTTGTGGTTCCAACCATGAACCCGTGACATAATTATCTATAGTATAAAGACACAATAACCTGTGCTTATATAGCCTTATTTTAGGCATAGGCAGGACTAATTACTTTTGTTTTTGGAAGCTACTAAAGTAATAATACAAACATTTTAACCAGGTATTCCGAATCTACTTTAGATTTAAATAAACTATTCTCATATTCTTTACCATAAAATAAGTTCCTAATGTAAAATCAATGTTACAACAGCACGTATAATGAACAATATACCTCACATATTCTAATAATTACAATAATATGCTTGTCCACGCTGTGACAATTACAGAGTCTTTACAATAATCGTACTTCTCATTATATTTAGCAGAGACGTGATATCTAAGCTCAGTATTAGATACTAATTGCTGGGCTTAGGGCTCACACGCTTGCCGAGTAACTAAGCCAACTGAGGCTCAGCTGCATTATAGTTCGATTTTCGTCGTAGAGGAACTATGTCTAATGGGCTTCAAATACTGGGCAGTCAATGATCCGTACCCCCACTCTTTTTACGTCACTCGATGCGCTGGTACATTAAATAAATAAAATAGTAAATTTGTATTTTTTATTTTAACGACTATCTCTATTTCCAACAAATAAGCTGATCTTGATATAACCTTGAGATCCGAAAGTAACGTAGGATATCGAAAGTAGGAACGCATGGGATGCACGCCGGTTCTCGAAAGTAGAAACGCATTGGATGCACGCCGGTTCTCGAAAGTAGAAACGCGTTGGATGCACGCCGGTTCTCGAAAGTAGAAACGCATGGGATGCACGCCGGTTCTCGAAAGTAGAAACGCATGGGATGCACGCCGGTTCTCGAAAGTAGAAACGCATGGGATGCACGCCGGTTCTCGAAAGTAGAAACGCATGGGATGCACGCCGGTTCTCGAAAGTAGGAACGCATGGGATGCACGCCGGTTCTCGAAAGTAGGAACGCATGGGATGCACGCCGGATCTCGAAAGTAGGAACGCATGGGATGCACGCCGGTTCTCGAAAGTAGAAACACATTCGAAAGTAGAAACGTATGGTATGCACGCAGGAACTCGAAAGTAGAAACGTAATAGTATGCACGCAGGCTTTTGCAGGAATAATCGCCTGGCACGTATGCATCTTACCTGGAGGAACGCAGCCTGAATCGTCAGGGCCTGGCGGGCGGCTGTGACGTAGAAGGTGTTATTAATGTTTTCTCACCAAACGCTATTCGTCATCGTATACGTGGAGTAGAAGCTCAAGCACAATACATTGCCTGCTATCAAAACGAGATTTATAACCAGATTTTAATGGAAGGTTGTGATTTATTATGCCTTTTTGGGATTTTTTCAGTACTTAAAATTCGCTGAGTCCTATTATTTGTTTCTACGTATACCACCTAATATACAAAGATTTATGTATGCTTCAGATAATATCTCGCAGAAAATATTATTAAACGCGTAATCATATTTACATATTATAAATACGTTTAAAATACAATATTAAACATGTTTTAGTACGATAAAATGATATCGGTGAAGTAGAGAACGGTAAATATAAAAACTTACTAATGTGTATGCATGCACGTATTTTACTCTTCGTTGAGGCATTTATGCGTATTACATAAAATTACATTGACATTACAAGTTTGGATATTTTCACCCTGACCTCAAAATTAACTAACTTTGAGGCACTACGAAAAGATTTTCACAATATATTTGTTTGTAGAGTTACGATGACAGCTATGTTTTTTACACATTTTCTGTGTATATCATTCCCTTATAACTTCATAATTAATTGGTAACGTGGTGTTGAAACTTAATTATTTGATTAGTGTTTACCTTGTTCTCTCATATGAACGTTAACCAGTTTTTCTGTAACATTGGATCTTCTTAGTAAAATTATAAATAAAACCTTTCTCTGTAATATCTCTTACAGTATGACGCATGCGAAATTGTTGGACAACACAATTACTTAACGAAGTCTTAACGACTTGTTTTGATGCAGTTTGCTTGTCACACAGCCGAAACAAACCGGTGTGATTGCCGTCTGTTGGGTGTTTGTTTGATATGAAACTGAGACTCTAACAACTTGATATTTTTCTGGCAAAATTACTCCAATGTTGGTTGAATCATAAAATTGTCAATTAAACAATCCTGATTTGTTAACTTTGCCAAACCATTACTTTGACTAGTACGGTGGCGTCTAGACCTACTGTAATCCAGCTGCTTAGAGATCACAACTTGTGGATAGTTATAAGCGGTGGTCAATAGATGTAATATTCTGTGGTGTAGATTTACGTCCGTATTATTGAGTTCTATATCCTCATAATTAGACCAGTTAGAAATTTAGAGGTAAAAGTGGTTCGGGTCCCACGTTAAACTGTAGGTCCCTTAGATGCCATTGGCGGTTAGAGTGTTGGGCTATAAATTAATACTCCTGCCTAAGGAACATGTCAGCATTAGTCTGTAACAATATCACGCCACAATTATCTTCCCAATCATTTCTCATTCTTAATCGGCCTAAAATACCTATCTTGATAGGTCACCATTTCAAAAGGTAAAGGTCGAATTCAAACTTTTGATGGTATTGAAATAAATTTTGTTCTCTGCTGACATAGTCCCTTATAAATCAACAGGTTAGATAAGAGGTCTTGTTAGACATAGCAGGATAGGACATATCAGCTAGGATTGTTATAAAAATGTATTACTTTTATTTAATTAAAACATAAAAAATGTATTTATGAATCCCCCCTTACTTTGTGAATTTTTAATATGGATTTTCACTTAAGAAAATTTTTTAAATGTATTGTCACGTGAGATTATAAAAATATCCTAAAAGTTTATTGAATTTGAAAGTAACATACCCATTGGGCAGTAATGATGGGATGCAGTGTTTATAAAGTGCAGATAGCGAAACACGTCACAACCATACCGCCTGTGGTACTCCAGACTGTTCCATGTTGCAGTCATTAATCTCTTAGCGGTTCGTGGAAGTACAGAGAGGTGTCACAAGGAATAAGGACGATCCAGGAATCCATTTTGGGTTAAGTGGATTAGTCCAGATTGTTTTCCGAAAATTCGTATTATACTTTCTGATAATCATGGAGGAAAGTGTATTCTTTACTAATGGCTAACTATAAATGTATCATAGATTGTGATAGTTAACAGTTTGTGTTTAACCAATGAAACAAACGTTTTCTCTACGATGGTAGATGAAGAGTAAATTCGGTCAACTAACGTTATATTTGTCAGGTTAAATGACTTGGACGTGAAGTAAATATTTCTGTGTTTGTATGGATTCCTTACGTTTCTTGCAAATGGTGTTATTATACTTTGAATAAGGAAAACTTTGAACGATAAAGCCTCCATTATTCAATTTAACTTCAACCTTCCATGACCTTGAGTTACGGCGTCTGTATTGCAGACAGTGGGGACCGTAGTAATATTAGTCACATGGGCTAGCCAGAGGAGACCGCTCATAATCGGATAATCTGGACAATCGATCTAATACCCATAATTAAGTCTGTCTTAGCCTACTACGTACATTCTACTTATCCATGAGGGCTAATATCTGTTACATTCATCCTGAGACAATTGAATAACTATATTTGTTGAGCTGTCTGTATTGGCAATTGGTTATATCAATATAAATATTAGTGGATATAATTAAACTTTGAGTATTAAGGGATTTTTACACAGCTTGAAAAAAATATAATTCCAAAACTGTGTTTTTTCGCAATTGGGAACTAAATTAAATTCTGCACACTAAGTTTTAGTGTTGAATCTGCAATATCAAAACTCTCGTACAACTAAAACGCATCAAAGTTCGATATTGACATTTTCCTAACTCATAAACCAAGCCCAATAATATCTCTGGACCTTTTTTGTGTCCTTATTTTCATATATTATTCCCTAACCTTTTTATATTTCAGTCAGAAAACACATCAGCGTTTCATCTCTACTGACAGTGAGTTGTCAGTTTTAGACAACGAGGTTTATTTAGAATACTCGTAATAATGAAAAATTCACAAAGCATACTACAGTCAAATTCATTATTTGAAACCATCATGAGTGTTGAGAATAACCTTTAGCAACGGCGATGAAGGTAGGACGAAGGAAAGATCCATCCAGTAGGACACATCTCGACTAATTATCATAGACCCTCATGTTTCTTGTTTATTGCTTTTGTGACTTGAAATTTAATTTGTGTTTTGATCATAAAATAATATTCAATTACAATATATAAGTTTTAAGTTAAAAATGTTTGTACTTACTTCCCTGTGGGAAATAGGTTAGACAATAGACATGTCTAAAGGGAATGTTTTCAGTTCATCTAATCAGCTGTTCTTATAACCAAACTATGACATCACTGACCATATGACGTCACTGTTTCAAATTTAGGTGTCGAAAATTGCCAAAACCTCCCATTATAGAGCTACGACATATCCATGTCAAAAACTTGATAGTTAAACCGTAGGAGCCTAAACGCGTAATCACATAAGGACGAGCCGGTTAATAAGGTATTTAACCTATTGTTTATTTATTCTAGGAAGTTGATCCGTAAAAACATCATCAGGACGCTATTCAAGATGTTCATTCCTAAACAAATCTTTAAAACTGCGTAGTATTTGAAAATGTGTTATTAGATTAGGGAGGGGAGCCAGAACAGAAATGTTTCTATAGAAGACTGACAACAATGAGCGAAACGCGATCATTGATTGGTCGCGCTAATCAGCTGGTCTGGGCCTGTGACCTTTGCAGAGTGGCCCTAATGTCTCCAGTAATGGAGATGAATCACCCTCCGTGGGCGACCTCTTGAGGTAATTACCAACACCAACAAATGGCGAACCTCCTTCGGAACCGATGGCGATTGACGGAAATGCCTTTATTGACTCCCGGTCGGGTTGACTAAAAATACTTCCATCATCAATCAGCTGGTCAGTTTCTAATTGTATCCGAATATAATATGAAGATAATTCCTATTTTCCCCATTAAGTTGTAATTTTAACTTTAATTTGTGTAAAGCTATCTTATGTTCACGTGTAATTAGAGTATTACAATATGAGGTGATTGATAGTTAGGAGGATTATAGTTCCTACTTTATAACTAATGGTGAAATATAATTTTAGTAGAATGTTTATATTTGACTCTAAGACCCTGAATCACAACTTTTGACTTACTTGGCCCGAGCGTTACACCCTGACCTTTGAACCCCCAACTATGGACACAGTGATATTACTATAGCGGCGTTTGTCAGCCTTCATGATCTGACAGGAGTCAACCGGTTTCGAACCATGAACGTTTGTCTTCCAGAATCAACGTGTTACGCTTGAGCGTTAGTTTTATGTGTTTAAACGCATTTACCAAATGAAATACTTTAAAGTGTGAAATTTACCCAAAAATGAGGTTTAAATGTACAGTTAACATAAGACGTTCACTTTAAGTTAATTTAAATAAAATAAATTTTTATCTATACATGCAAAAATAAGAAAAACGTCTTACATTAATTGAAACTGATTTATTTCCACTCTGTCATAGTAGATAAATCAAATGGCCCAAGGGCTAGCGCGCAAGCAAAGTGGTTTATTACGGTCTGATTTATGTTGCTGATGTACGCGCAGTGAGTTCAAGATATGCCTTACATTGGCGTTCTTCCAAAAATGTTATGTCAAACATATGTCCCATCATTAAAATACTTTTAGCACAATTTCGTAATTTATACTCATAATAATATTTCTCTTTGAGCAGGTCAAATACATGTAAATAAAATACGGCTAAGAGTTTATTTTTAAACTAACTAAATCATTTAGTATATACGAATGGTGAAACAACTCTGTTGGAAATATATTTCCGAAAATATATTTGAGAAAGGAAACAAGTGTGCTTTGAACGATATAAACTAAAATCACTCACCTTTTGTTTCCGGGTCAACAATGGCAGGTGATATCTCACCTTCAGTTAAACCTCTCCATTGTGTCAAATCGGTTGATACAGGCTTAAGCTTCCTGTTTTCCCACATATTGTTCCATAGCTTAGATAAGTTATTTAAATAAACGGTATTAATCAACTGACACGTTCTCCATTTCGAAGTAAAAAATTACACATTGTTTACACAATTTTGAAATCCTTAAAGACATACTAAAATAAGATTAAACAATGATTTTGTATCAAAATTAGTTAGTTATAATAGTTTCTTTCACACATTTATTTACTGAAATAATTTGGAGAGATACCCAAATCACCCCACCCCTTAGCTTTGCGCCTGTATGCCAACACCGCCCTCAGAGCTTAGAGACATATGCATGTCTAAATAGTTTTTAGGTTGGACTTATGTCCAGGGAAATCCTGGGTTTCTATTAATATTAAGTTTAAAATCTAAAACAAAATAGATTATAACATTTTATAAATTTTCTAAAACTTAAGGAGATTCAAATTTGAACAAAACAAACAAAACAGCTTTTTATAGCTTTTAAATTATCAGTTTTATTGATTTTTGTTTATTGAATATGGCAAACAATGTATTATGAAAGGTGTGAATAAAGGTTTTGTGAATATAATGTATATGTAAGTTAATGAAAATTGATTAGTGGCCTATATTGGTTTAACAATAATTATTATATATGGTGCTAAAATCGTTCTGAACTTATAAATTCATAACATCTTATTTTCTGAAATCTTGTATAAGATAAAAAATAAGAATTGAAAATTTCTTCATATTGTTATAACCATAATTATACCTAGCTCCTAAGTCGTTCTGAGTTTCAAATCCATAACATATTATTAACTGATATCTTTTAAATGTGGGCTGCCTGGGTATTAAAAATTCCCCTTTTCCCTCATTTTGAGACCGCTACCTGGCCGGGCGGCTGTACCGTTCTCGGAGGCTCCTGGTCAACCCTTCTTAGTCCTCAATAGTTAGTGTTCCAGTTCGACCCTTCGCCAGAACCCAAATGTGTTCCAATTTGGCTCCCCCCGATTGGTACATCGCCTTTCATTGGAGGGTAAGAAACTTTTTAGGTTGAATTTTATTGGATAATGAACCCGTTAGCAGCATACCAGGTTTCAAATAAAACTGATTTTATTCTCCATAATCATTATAAGACAACGTACTGTTTTTCATACAGACAGTTAATTCGACTTTTCCTTATACTTTACTAAATGCCAATAAAAAACTGTTTTAATTGTTGAATTTGTGTTCCTCCAGTGTAATTTTCAGGTTTTGTAAAAAACTGTGTTTTTGCCGAAATACCCACCCTTCTAACATAAAGACACTGATAAAACTTTCAAACAGTTTTCACAATTAGGTTTTCTGTTGGAAATGGTCAAATCTCATCACATTGTCAGGGATGCCTAGTAAAATAAATCCATTGAACTATTAAAAAAAGGTTGTTTCGTTAAAATATGCCTAAAACTCAAAAAACTATTTTGAAAACTTTAAGTAAAGAGATGATGTAGTATTCTATTCTAGTCGTAGTAATATAGATGATGTAAGTATTATATTTTTCTTAAATTGATAATACATTTGGTCGTTACTATACTATAGACTTCCTCTCCAAGCAAAATTTAAATATATTTTTAAAAGATAACTGGATATCTAAGAGGATGTCCATATAGCCTTTTTTTAATTTCACGAATATTGCAATATTAGTATTGATTATAAACACAGAAGGGTCCCATGAGAATAGAATTGAATCCAATTGAATTAATTTCCAAATGGAAGTGCGAAACCACATTGAATTGCTTATCTCCAACCAGCAGTGCTATTACTTGAACCTTCTTTAACCATACAACATTTCACTTAGTTAACCATTAATTTAATTATGAAATAGTTTTTTAATTTCCTGAATAAAAAAAGTTTTTTTAATGGAGAACATCCAGCTGGTAACTAGTATTGTAATTAGTTAATTAATACAATTGAGTATAAGGCTATATAGCTATATATCGTATATGAATAATTAATTCGTATAGTAATATTGTTCTATTTTATATTCGTAGATCCATTTCACATTGAGTGTTGTAGCGTCGGTCGATCGCTCAAGGCTCTCGTCTATCTTGTCTGGGCGTCTCTCCTCCACCAGCTACAACGCCCACTAAACAATAAGGAGATAACTAATTCTTTTATCAAGCACATCCGCACTGTTGAACATTTTAGACTCTAAAGTTTAGACATATGTTTTCAATGTTATGTACTAGTGACAAAAACGTTGAGCCTACGTGGACTCGCGATCCAGGTGACCTCAGCGATCCGGGCGACCAAATCCTTCAGTATCATCAAAAGAGAAAAGACGAAAGTTGTTGATCATGTTGTTATTATTTTATCATGTCTATATGATAGGAGGAAAAATTGCGTTTCTGTTAAAAACTTTACAAATAAAATGGATAAATTAAAGAAGCTGAGGTCACTAGAAGGGAGCACATTTGGTTTATTTTAAACGACAGTGACAAACTCATGAGTTCTGTATTATATTAATCAAAAGCTATTCCCAAATGTGAAAGCTAAACAAAAAACTATTTTGATATTTTCCCTTCAAACCGGGTATCATTTAATTTTTTAATCCCAAGCAATGCATTGATTACAGTTTTTATGGAGACCAGCTTTTATTATTGTTATTCATCACAATCTTCAATTTAGTCTTGAATAAGTATAAGTAAATAATAAAATTCCCTTCATAATATTTGTCTCACATTCTTTATCTGCCCTCAAAACTCCCATTCAGGTACATTGATAACCTTTTGGTTACTTGTAAATTTCATTCACGTACGTTTTAATAATTTCCCCCTCCCTTATTATAGGTAGTTTTGTAAAATCCAAAAACCGTTATGTACGTTTCCAAAATAAAGAGACCCTACCCACTAACTTTTGCCTCTAGATTTCCCCTCATAACGGATACTCTAAAAGCACCAACGTATAAATATTTCCCCAAGCATCCCCATCAACAGGACTCAGGGCGGCAGGGCGGCGACCCACTGCCCCATATTGGGCAGTTTGTCACACCGGATGTCTCCGGGAGCCAATCTGGCTTGAGATGTCCGTGATCGGCAACAGGGAACTTTACGCTCATTCAATGGTTACACTTAGCTTAAGAATGAAGTATACCCCTCCACATTTAATTTGATTATACATCCTTTTATTTTTGCCCTTTATACATAGTAATATGGAAAAGTATTGTTTTTGTCAAAATATTTGAATTTCAGATTTGGAACTTAATAAATTTTAAGTTTCACTCAGAAATACAATTTCAGATTTTTTCAATATGGTCGCCATTTTACAAAATGGCGGCTTACTTAAAAATGTCTAACATAACACCCTGTGTTTTATTTTGTTTTTAGAATCTACTCTCAAATTATGACATTAAAATATTATCAGGTAAAAACCTTATATCACAGAATTAATCAAAACTTCAAGTCTTCGTAGCTTCCAAACCATTAGAGGCATTAAAAAACGTCCAATAAAAACTGTCTAATTTTACAGATTGAAAACCTAAAAACAAATAAAGTGAAGGGGTTTCCGTAAGAAATTTTTAAGTAAGAAAAAATGTTATATTGAAAAGCAAGTTCCAAATTTATAGTGCGGTGCTCAGTAGTGTAATTAAAAAGTTAGCTAGTGTAATTGGGTCACTTAAAATACTCAGCTGCAATATATACTCGTAACAAGGAAAATGGTCAGAGTGTAATTCAATCAAGTTTTTTAAAGTATTCCTTCCGTGATATTGGTTTTGGCCAATTGGGTGTCCCTTGTCAACAGAGCCGAGGTGATGTGAGATGGAACAACAACCTTAACTGTCAACAAGTTGATAAAGGATCTCTCCCTTCCATCCTGGACATCGACACCGATACGCTGCAATAACCATCGTAAATGTCAACGTTCAACCGGAAAATACGACGAGATCCATCCAACTATCGTAAAAGTATATCGTATAATTGTTCTTCCATACTTTTACATTCATCTCTCCTTACTGATAATTTCGTTACCGTTACTAATTAAAATACCTGTAATCTATTGTTGAAATAGCGTTACCAAGTAAACATAGATTCATACAAAGTATACGCAAATTAGAAGATAAAAAATGAACTGATTTTGTTTCAATTCGTCAAATTTACTTAGGCTTTGCAATAAGTCATTTTTCTACATTATACGCATAATGTTGTAAATGTAGGAGTATAATTAATTAAAATCTTTTTACATCTATGTCAATTAAAAGTATCTTAATCTATATTAAAAATTAAAACAGCACCTCAAATTTTCTACCGCACCTGGCTCGAAATTTCATTTTAATGTTTATTAGTTTTTTTATATATATTCAAATTAACCTTAATCTTTTTAATCAAATTAAACCTAAATCAACTTTTCCTAAATGCATTACTAGTTGCCAACCATTAAAGATTACTTGTGGTTGAATTTCAAATGTTCAAATTTGAAAAATTGAAATAAATTTGAAAATATTTATAAAGTAATTCACTAATATATCTATAATTAACAGTATACTACGATAATCAGCCAAATAACGTAACTTTCCTCTGGAAAATTTCTTAGATAATGGATATGGCTTAAGGAAATGTATTCAATTTCTTCAAACAGCTGTTCTCATAAGTCCTGATATGACGTCACTTCCGTTACAATGTTCGTGTTACGCAAATTACCGAGACCTCCCCAGAGCTTATCCATGACAAATAATAATAATTTATTATGTAGTCTCTATATATAAAATTGATGTATGTCTGTATGTAGTATGTATGTATGTATGTCCTTTATGCGTTGCCAAACTACTCATACGATCACCATGAAATTTTAGGAAGTTGCTCTACATGTGTCCGGGAAGGTTTTAGTGAAAAAAATATTTTCGAAAACCCCATAAGTTTCCATTTTATGGCGTTTTAAATTTCTAATGTTAACCTTATGGAGAGTAAGTTTGTTTACAAATTGTCTACAATGAAAACATTTGATTTCTTAGCTACAGCTGATTGGTTTACTTTCCATTAGCAATACCGTATGCTTTACTATCCAATGCCATCTGAATCATTCATTAATGTTAAACTATGAAGTAAATGTGTACTGTAAAAAATGAACAGCTTTATTCACCACGTTAATAGTTAACGGTTTTGGGGGGATTATGTATTTATATTTTTATTTTCTGTCTGATTAAAGTCACGTGTTTATATGATAATTACAATGTTTATATTATTACGTTTATTATAATAATCAGCTGTTGTATATCTTTCCTATAAAAGCCGTATTACAGTTAGGTTTCGTTTGGGTTTGGATTGGATTTGAAAATTGTGAATTAATCCACTCAGATTTATTTGTTTTATGGGAATGATATTAATATGTTTATCGTTTCAGTATTGTTATTCACTATGCAGCGACCCAGAATATATAACCTTTCACAATGAAGCCGTATTGCTATTGGATTTTAGAACATGGCCAATCTTAAAGTTAACATGTGTTTACTGTGAGGCGTTACGAAGTTCGCCGGGTCAGCTAGTTTTATATATAATAGTGGTGAGAATAATGTAAATTATGTTTTAAATATAATAAACCGTTTAACATTTATATTTCTCGTTATTATTTTTTATTGCATTCACATCAGATTTATAAATAACTTTTAGACTCAACTTACTATTGAAATGTTTAGATCTTTGTATCAGATTTTAAATAATAAATTAATGTATTGGATCATAGTATAGTAATTAGTAAATAAACAATTAAAACAAGTTTGTATAGAAAATATGACCTTCGGGTAAGTTTGAGTCACTGAGAGTTTCAGGCCAGCTCGGGTCAGCCCACCCTCTACATCGTCCTACTTGGACTTTATTGAGCTGTCCGTTTTACTTTATGCTCCAATCACTTTGAAAGCCTGTCTTTACGTAACAAGTTATTTTTTTACCAAATGACTCATGCAGGTCCAGTTTAATTTACTCCTCATGTGCTTGTATATATTAAGCAGTATTAGGTAGATTGTTTCTTAGAAAAAGTAATTGATCAAAGTTGAAAACTATACACGGTGCAGAAAAAACATTTTATATATTCTAAAAACAATTGTGCCAAGCAGATTGTATAGCTTTATAATAGTCAAACGTGGTAAATATTACGAAAAAAGTTTAAAAATTGTTTTCTCAGGTCCAGAAGAAAAGCGTGGTAATAAGCTTGCTATATTAATTTTACTAACTGTTTAATACAAACAGATGAAACTGCTGGAACTAATAATTTATTTTGGTTTCTTAAACAGATTATTTTTATTTGAAAACACTGGTATGTGAAAATATAAACTGTCTGATACTAATTATACATAGTATTTGTAACCACATAGAAATTCTATAGGACCCTTTAAGCTCGTGTAAAACGGGTTTCAAACCCACTTTTACTGATTGCTTCAATTGTGTTGTTATTTTAGGTGATTTGTGCAGTTCTTTAGATATTTTCAGAATATTTAGAATAAATCTTTGAACTAATGGAAGTAGGTTTAAATGAAATGTAAGTTATGATTGAAATAAATGTAATACTCACAGTCTTCACCTACAAGTGATAACCCATTGTTGTACCTTTATTCATTTATTGTTCATCACTTCCTTCATGAAGCCGTGAACATCCTGTATTTTCTCTCTCTTGCTAAGCGTATTATTTAAACCCACAAAGGTCATTTAAACATTTATAATAATGAGTTTACTTGCAACGTTTTGGTCATTTAAAAACATGCGAGTAATTGATTTTGTAAGTGGAGGAAATCCATTTTTTATACTGTGATTACATTTGTCACGGTTATTAAAGGTTTTATCCACCTAGTATGTATGAGTTATCGTCGCAAATCCTCGTATATATTTTCAGAACTGTAAACGGTTATGGTACCCTAAGTGCTAGAAAGTCAGCGACATTAAAATGTATTTTAGAATTTAGAAGACAAAAGTTCTCACTACCGAGACAACGTCCTGGCCAGATTTGCTGCCGAGGACACCAAAGCACAAGTTGAGATTGCAACAACTCCCATCGTTGAACAGAAATGGTGACTCGATCAATAATAAAATAGTTGACAGCAAACCATTTTCGATGAACACAAAATTGTAGACAAATTCTGCTCATTGTAACAAAACTCATTTCAAATTTAGCTGCACAGCTTATGATCGAAAGGATAAATAAAATGTAGTAATTGATTTGTTAATTGGAAATTTAATCTGAAAACAAATATATAGGTGTTTTAATAATGATTGTGGACATTTTCTATAATTAGTAAAAAGAATTTCACAATGTTTCGGGGATCAAGATTCTAATTTCGTCCTCCGGTGGGCAAGAACCTAGGAACATATTGGCTTAGTCCTGATACTGGGAAACTTACTTTCAAATCTGGTAATGTTCTTGATTCCATCTCTTCTGAGAACGGGATCAGATTTTATATAATATCTACGATAATTATTTAAATAACATTAACTCACCAACACAAATAAAGTTTTCCAAACAAAGGATCTAAGTTTCCTGTATTTTTATTTAAGTGGCTAATGTGTCCATTATTGGCTAAGAACGTGTTACGGATTTTATTAAAACAGATTTTTACTACTTTCAGTAATCGCCTTTGTTTATCATGATATTTATCTATAAAAATAAAATATTTTGAGAACTATTAGATTAATTAAATACAAGGAAAAAGTATAAAGAGAAAACATAATTATGAATTGAATGTTGCGCTCTTTACTTAAGACCAAATACTATTTCACGAGGAAAATGCTCTTTTAGCAAGGAAGCATGTTTCCAAGAATTCCACAACTTAATGAACAACATACAATGTGGAGGGAGGAATTCTCTAATTAATCTAACTTGTGACCCTGGGGGCGGAGTAAGGGTGGTGGTTTTGGGGAATAACTTTACTGATTAGACCTTATCGCAGATTTACATCTTGACTAAAAGGTGAATATTTTTTCATATTACGTTGTATATTTCCAAACAATAATTGCTCATCAATATAAACAAATTTATTGTTACCTTTGACAGTTTTCAAAGGCATCATATTGTTATGAGATTTTTCCAGGCATTTATCTAAGAAAACTTTCTTATTCCAAGTAAATAATACTAGAAAATCGTTAGATCGGTTATTAGGAAATTCGTTTTTACTCTTAAATACACGGATGGTGCAAAGTCCTAGAACGTTTTAACAAGAACAATTATTAAATTTAAAACATTATATAATTAATTACAACAGTATTGAGTATAACTTTTGTTTCACAGACGGCTTCATGTATACAAATGGGATTGTCCAGGACTAAAAATAAAAAAAAACTCATAAAAACCAAATTCTGTACTATTTCTCGACCACAGTTAATACAACTTAATAGAGTCGACAGAAATCACAAAGTCTACAAAATTCATCATCAAACAAATCTTTCAAAAAAACTTTCAAACAAGGACATGTACATGACACTTTGTCGTCTGCCACTCACTTCTCTCATACAGAATGAATCTGTAAGTTGACCTGTAAAACTTATATCAAGCTATACTTCATTAAGTTTTATCACAATTTAGTTTTATTATTAGTGGATATGCCTCTGATAACAGGATATATAACTTATTTACTATATAATGTGTGACAAACAGTTCTAATAACCATAAAAGCAATACGCAAATCTTTGGGATTATATTTTTAAAATGATAATAGTTGGTTTGGATACATTTAACTGATGAATTTAATGTTGTTGAAGTCCTCACCCGCCTCCAAAGATTTTCTGGAACACCGTGAGGCTGAAGGACGCCTGCGGCTGGCTCGAGCATCTCAGCCGACTCCAGTTGGGATCGAGGTTGGCTTGGATGTAGTCTGGATGGTCGGTCCTCCCATGCCTTCACTTTGTCCTCCGCCTCGGTGATTGTCTCCACCCTGTTCAACGACCTCGTCCTTCGTCCTGTTCAGATCTACCAAGTTCACACCGCCCCCAAAGATATGCCAGAACACCTTGGAGCTGAGTTGGGACCAAGGTTACCTTGAATGCAGTCTGGATTGTCCTTCCACACCTTCTCTCCAACCTCCACCTCGGCACTTGCCTCCACCCTTATCAATGACCTCGTCCTGAATGTTGGGTTCCTGTTCTGATCCACTTATGCGCTTGTCTTGGAATGTCATACAGCTCGTCATTCAGGATCAGGCAGGATCATTCAGTCATCAATGCAGGACACTTCTTCTTCAGGTGAATCTTCTCACTACTCTAGTCGTCAGTTTTGACAACACCGAGAGTGGTAGATCCCTTTATTTCTTGTGTACACGTTGTATCCCAACAGTTTGTGGGATGTTGCGTTTGATCAGTGACAGTTCCTCCTGTATGTTCACCCACAGATTGTGGCTCTTGTTCACTGACTTGACAATGACAATGAAAATCGAGGTAGTGTCCGTTTAGAAATCTCTCTTCCTCTTTGGACCTTGACAATTGAGTCGGTAAAGTGTAATGAAACTGAGTCGACTGTTCTAAGACTCCTTCATTTACAAAGTCACTTGTCCTTGTTCTCTACTTTGTAGTTGTGATAATGGATGCTGTCTCTCAGATTGTTTGTCGACTGTTCTAAGACTCCTTCATTTACAAAGTCACTTGTCCTTTGTAGTTGTGATAATGGAAGCTGTCTCTCAGAGAAACTTGTTTGTCGACTGTTCTAAGACTCCTTCATTTACAAAGTCACTTGTCCTTGTCTACTTTGTAGTTGTGATAATGGATGCTGTCTCTCAGAGAAACTTGTTTGTCGACTGTTCTAAGACTCCTTCATTTAAAAAGTCACTTGTCCTTGTTCTCTACTTTGTAGTTGTGATAATGGATGCTGTCTCTCAGAGAAACTTGTTTGTCGACTGTTCTAAGACTCCTTCATTTACAAAGTCACTTGTCCTTGTTTTCTACTTTGTAGTTGTGATAATGGATGCTGTCTCTCAGAGAAACTTGTTTGTCGACTGTTCTAAGACTCCTTCATTTACAAAGTCACTTGTCCTTGTTCTCTACTTTGTAGTTGTGATAATGGATGCTGTCTCTCAGAGAAACTTGTTTGTCGACTGTTCTAAGACTCCTTCATTTACAAAGTCACTTGTCCTTGTTCTCTACTTTGTAGTTGTGATAATGGATGCTGTCTCTCAGAGAAACTTGTTTGTCGACTGTTCTAAGACTCCTTCATTTACAAAGTCACTTGTCCTTGTTTTCTACTTTGTAGTTGTGATAATGGATGCTGTCTCTCAGAGAAACTTGTTTGTCGACTGTTCTAAGACTCCTTCATTTACAAAGTCACTTGTCCTTGTTTTCTACTTTGTAGTTGTGATAATGGATGCTGTCTCTCAGAGAAACTTGTTTGTCGACTGTTCTAAGACTCCTTCATTTACAAAGTCACTTGTCCTTGTTCTCTACTTTGTAGTTGTGATAATGGATGCTGTCTCTCAGAGAAACTTGTTTGTCGACTGTTCTAAGACTCCTTCATTTACAAAGTCACTTGTCCTTGTTCTCTACTTTGTAGTTGTGATAATGGAAGCTGTCTCAGAGAAACTTGTTTGTTCAGTAGTCTTTAATTTTTCACGTCAATTTCTGCTTTATATTCAGGTCATATATTTCAATTTTTTCCCCTTGAAGAAGCTTTATTCACGATTGTGAGTTTTTTCATAGACACGTTTTCGTCACACCAGACTTGGAGTCGATTGTTGAGTCATGACTTCAGTTTCTTCATTTTATCACCACTTCCATAGTTTCCTGTTAAAAATCCTATTCTTTTATCAGGATTAACCTGATAATTTATAAACAAATTTAATAAGTTTATGTTCCAATGGTTTTAGTAGGAAATCACTGTGAATTTAGCCGGGATGTAATCCTCAGTCATCTTCTATTTGTATGATAACATGTTTGCAGATTGTTTGATTTCTTTTGGGTTCAGTAGTGTTTGTTCTGAAATATTTAATTATCTCTTTAAATTTAGAGGTAACTGGACCCTCTATTTCTGAATAAAACTTTGAAAATAATTTTGATACAATAAGAAATCGCAATACTGAGAAAGCTGTTTGTGGAACTAAAAAGAAAACTAATAAGCACAATATAAATAAAATGATTATTTTGATATGTCCCATCTTACCGTAATTATTTTTATTTATTTTCTTTAAGTAACCATAGATACAGCACTTTTATGTTCTAACTTTCACTCTTTCATTTTTATATTTGCTAGGGAGGCAATCTCAGTCGGAGAGACTAGTAAAGATTTCCATATTCCATTACTAGAATTTAAACAAAGTAGGAAAAAATGGCACAAGGAGCAATATAACAAGGTGGTAATCAATTCACCAAAGGCACAATGGTATAAGGCAATATAGGAGAGAGTTGCTAACAAGCCTTGGGTTTAACAGACAAAATTGACAAGATGGGTGGTTATAAACATATGTTAACAATAAGTTACTTGTTTTCAAAGAATATAGATTTCGCCCCTATCTGTTTAAATTGCACCTTAGGACAAACAGACTATAGAACATCTATTCTGGATATTGCCCAAATATGATTACTGGAAAGTACTTGTCTCATAGAAACATTAAAATCGTATAAAACAGATATTACAGAAGCATTGAAGTCTAATGGAAATATAAAAAAAATTATAGAGAAATAAAAAATTTTTTGAAGGAGTCCAAAATAAATATTAAAAAAACCGATACACACACAACTTGTGCACATTTTTGTTATCCATTCCTGGGTTTCTTCATCTGCGGCCTCCTCCCCACTTCTAGGTCAGCCAGATGGGTTCCTAGCGAAGAAGATACCTCCCCATCCCTCCACTAATTTCCAGGAACCTTAGATTTCCTTCTTTTAAACATTGATAGGAAAATGTAAATGTAAAAGTGTCACTAGTACTAACCAGCCAACTAATAAAATTTCGTAAATTAAATGTCAACATATATGTTCGTTGTAACTAACTAAATCATTAATACCAGATAAAAACAGTGGAAGCATCCAAGGAAAGTGTACTGCGAGGCAGCAAGCCCTAGCCTAAAAGAAGAAAAAACTTTCAATCACATATAATAGAATTCTAAATACTTTCTTATTAAAAATAAAGTAAATAACAATATATTTTGATAGGATTACAGTATTATTTATTTTATACTTCTTAATATTAAGCCATAAAGCTTATCATAGTGACTAAAAATATAAATTACCAATATCACAGGCCAAATAATCATTAAAAAGCCATCCCAACAAACCATTTTTCTGAAACTTTTAAAACAATCAAACTGAACAATCCAAGCTTTTTCAGCTAATTTATTAAATAGCTTCGCTCGCTTTGGTCTCCACCCTCAACAGCGCCCATAAAGTAACTACATTATCACTGTTTGAAAAGTATCGCTGTAATTCAAAAAGACTATATTTTATCTAGACCATAAAAACCAGGACTCAAAAACATACTGTTAAACTCCTTTTAGCGAATTTCCCATAGGGAAGTAGCTATTATTGTAGCTCTCATGGCAAGAGTTAAGCCCGGGACAATGTTATTTTTTCTTCTTTAGGTGCCCAGAGACCAAAAACAATAGTCGTTAAAATTTATATATATAATATATAAAAATGAATCGCAAAATGTGTTGGTAAGCGCATAACTCAACAACGCCTGGACCAATTTGGCCAATTCTTTTTTTAAGATGTTCGTTGAAGTCCAAGGATGGTTCTTACGGCGAGAAAAAATCGAATAATTGCCGGGAAATCCCTAAAAACAGCTCTTTTAAAAAGGATCCCATATACTATGGAACCAGAACTTTGTTTACATAATAAATATTTTATTTTCAACAGCTGATAGCTATACTATATCTGTTAGTTGAAGATATACACAACAGATTGAAGCACTTGCATTTGTTTATTTTTTTTATTTTGTTTACATTTGTTTTTTTGGTTATGCGAGTGACTAAACAGTTTACATTTTTACCTCTGACTTCTTGTTGCACATTTTTATACTGTTGTTCGTTATTTTAGTTTATAATGGTATGGACTTTTGCACACGCTTTCCCTACACTGCCATTAACTCTATTTTAAATACTAAGGACTGCCGACAAAAACCACGGGGGCCTGAGGGAGCCCCAGCTAGCAAAGCTATGATTGGAGAGACAAATGAGTAGTAAAATAATTTGTTTGTGTTTACATTTTTGTTTTAAGGTTATGTGAGTGACTAAACAGTTTAACTGTACATTTTAATTGTATACACTTTTACTTGGTCAGGTGATCTGTATTTCTTATTATTGATTTTAACCTTATTGCCTCGGTAATTAAAAGATTTAGGGAAACGTGAAAATAAATTGATAATAAATAATCTATTTTGCAGAATACTTTTTATGGTATGCCTCCTAAAAAAAGCCAATATTGGTAGAAGAACCAAAAACGCTCGATGTATTTCAGCACTTAGAGCTTCTGAAACATATGGAGAAACAGAAGCACGCTTGAAAGCTGTCCGAATAATGGCATCGTCTTCTAGCACTGTCGAGCACCCCTACAGCAATGAATCTGAGAACGAGCTATTAAGATGCAAAACATCTGACAAGAAGCACGACTCAACTTGTACTTAATCAAGAGCTACAGAAACACCAGAGCGAGAAGCAACTCAATATGGACGAGCTTTTAAGAGCTACAGAACAATGCGAGAAGCATGACTCAATTTACAGCTTCGATGTCAAGAGCTACAGAATGCAGAGCGAGAAGCACAACTCGGAGACCTGCGTGGACGAGCTTCGACGTCAAGAGCTACAGAAACACGGCAGATGAGAAGCATGACTCGACCTGTGTGGACGAGCTTCGACGTCAAGAGCTACAAAACTACAGAGCGAGAAGCAACTCGGAGACCTGGTGGACGAGCTTCGACGTCAAGAGCTACAAAACATGCAGAGCAAGAAGCACGACTCGGAGACCTGTGTGGACGAGCTTCGACGTCAAGAGCTACAGAAACACCTGCAGAGCGAGAAGCACGACTCGGAGACCTGTGTGGACGAGCTTCGACGTGAAGTATACAGACAAAACAGAGCGAGAAGAGACTCGAGACCTAGTGGACGAGCTTCGACTTAAGCTACAGAAACACCTGCAGAGCGAGAAGCATGGCTCGGAGACCTGTGTGGACGAGCTTCGACGTGAAGAGCTACAGAAACACCTGCAGAGCGAGAAGCATGACTCGGAGACCTGTGTGGACGAGCTTCGACGTGAAGAGCTACAGAAACACCTGCAGAGCGAGAAGCATGGCTCGGAGACCTGTGTGGACGAGCTTCGACGTCAAGAGCTACAGAAACACCTGCAGAGCGAGAAGCATGACTCGGAGACCTGTGTGGACGAGCTTCGACGTGAAGAGCTACAGAAACACCTGCAGAGCGAGAAGCATGGCTCGGAGACCTGTGTGGACGAGCTTCGACGTGAAGAGCTACAGAAACACCTGCAGAGCGAGAAGCATGACTCGGAGACCTGCGTGGACGAGCTTCGACGTGAAGAGCTACAGAAACACCTGCAGAGCGAGAAGCATGGCTCGGAGACCTGTGTGGACGAGCTTCGACGTGAAGACCTACAGAAACACCTGCAGAGCGAGAAGCATGGCTCGGTGACCTGTGTGGACGAGCTTCGACGTCAAGAGCTACAGAAACACCTGCAGAGCGAGAAGCATGACTCGGAGACCTGTGTGGACGAGCTTCGACCTAAAGAGCTACAGAAACACCTGCAGAGCGAGAAGCACGACTCGGAGACCTGTGGACGAGCTTCGACGTCAAGAGCTACAGAAACACCTGCAGAGCGAGAAGCACGACTCGGAGACCTGTGTGGACGAGCTTCGACGTCAAGAGCTACAGAAACACCTGCAGAGCGAGAAGCACGACTCGGAGACCTGCGTGGACGAGCTTCGACGTCAAGAGCTACAGAAACACCTGCAGAGCGAGAAGCATGACTCGGAGACCTGTGTGGACGAGCTTCGACGTCAAGAGCTACAGAAACACATGCAGAGCGAGAAGCATGACTCGGAGACCTGTGTGGACGAGCTTCGACGTCAAGAGCTACAGAAACACCTGCAGAGCGAGAAGCATGACTCGGAGACCTGTGTGGACGAGCTTCGACGTCAAGAGCTACAGAAACACCTGCAGAGCGAGAAGCACGACTCGGAGACCTGCGTGGACGAGCTTCGACGTCAAGAGCTACAGAAACACCTGCAGAGCGAGAAGCATGACTCGGAGACCTGTGTGGACGAGCTTCGCCTTCAAGAGCTACAGAAACACCTGCAGAGCGAGAAGCACGACTCAGAGACCTGCGTGGACGAGCTTTGACGTCAAGAGCTACAGAAACACCTGCAGAGCGAAATGCTCGACGTGATGTTGAACGCATAAATTTTTTATACAAATGAAAAACTAAACGCGAGACAACGTTCGCCAGGTTAAGCTAGTATACATATATATGTGTGTCTGTGAACACGATAACTCTCGTAAAAATGGTCCGATCGAGACCAAATTTGGTAGAGACGTGTATTCCTACAAATGCTCGGACGAGTTCGTAAACCAGACATATCGGTCAATGGAAACGGGTAGTTTGGGGAGGTTTTGTACCCCAAAATTAAATTTTTTTATATTTATAATTTTATATTTCTTCATTAGAATCAGCTTAAAAAACTACATAATTTAGTTCCTTAAAGTTTTTCTCTATCTTCAACGGTTACCGAGATATAAAAAAATCTAAACACAGTACGTTGTATTTTAAGGCTCCAATGTTAATCTTATGGAGGATAAGGAAAAATTAATATTTCACTTATTAACCAATATTTTTGGATAAAACTTTATATTTAGCTTTATGTGGTTGGGACCCATAAGTTTATGCTAAAAAATCATAGTTTATGTGTTTATCATGGCAGCAAACCTGCATACTCTTTTCCCATGTTAATGTTATGGAGAATAGGCAAATGAATTCTCATGTTTATCGACAGATTTTGATCAAACTTGTCATATATTATTATTATTATATTATTGATTTGGACATTCGCTGAGTACGCAGGTCTGCTGCGACGGGGGTATTTTAGAAATAGACTGATATATTTTGTAATTTGTAGGGAATGTACGTGTGAACTTTCAGATCATTATAAACTAATATAACGTAACACAGTTGTAAAATGTGCAAGAAGAAGTCACAGTTAAAATATGTTAACTGTTTAGTCACTCGCATAACCGTAAAACCAAAATGTAAACAAAATTAAAATAAATCAAACAAATACAAGTGCTTCAATCTGTGAAGTATATCTTCTGTGGATTATATAGAAAATAGCTATAGTGGAAACATAGTACTGGTTCCACAGTATTATTGCATTGATTATGATATTTAAGATTTACTGGTTTTAGGCTTATTGGAAATACTGTTTTCGTGTTTAGATAGTAAATGTAAAGGATATGAGCATGTTAAAGGTTACTTAAACAAGTAATCAAGTAACAAGTAAGTAAGATACTGAATTAACATAAGTTAATACAGTATCTTCAAGACTATTTGAAACTTAAACATTCTGAAAATTGTCGTCGGGTGAATTGTACATAAAATACACAAATTCAATAATGGAAATTATTATAGAAATAAAGAAGATTTTTATCGTTTAAATATTAATCGGTATAAATACTAAGTTCCATATTAATATTTGAATTTTAGAATTCAAAAGTACGTTTTCTTTGAATATCTATGGAATATACAGGTTTTCCTTGTTGGAATATATCTTCTACTAGGGTTTCTTTTGTTAGTAAGGGATGACGGGCTAATCTGAACAACCCTTATTGAGCTGTCTTATACTTAAGCCCTCAATTTCTTGGAAGGTGGAATCTAACTGTCTAAGTGAAATCTGTCTGACTGGAATAAAGCTGTGTCTTTATTATTTTGTGGTTGTCTTTATTCAGTATTGGAATATGGTAGCTTTAGGTAATTTTTGTTGTGGAATATAGCAAATTATAGTTCGCTTCAGTAGGTAAAAAGGTTTTATGAAAGAAAAAATGATGTTAGCTAATAAATAAATGTTTTTAAATTCATAACTGCATTGTTTATCTACTATTCGATATCCTTTATCGGACTTTTCCTACGAATCTATGTTTCACCTACACAACATTTCTGGAGGTAAATAATACTATACTTATCTATTATGCACAATACAAAAAATGTATTCATAACGCATCAAATAACCACAACATTCCGCCTCCAAAATAGCGGGGCGACCCAAGATAGCGTGCGCTCAGGACGAGAGTTGGAGTACTACTGTTTTTTAATGTAATGTAAATTATTTGGTAATCACTTAAAAACTGGAGAATTTCTCCACCTCCAGAAATGTTGAGTGGCTAAAAACAACACAGAAGCATTGGAACAGTCCAAAAAAAGATATTGAATAAATATGTTGGCATAACTGTAAATAGTTATGTAGATTTTGGAGAGCTACGGACTGAACACATGTGTCAGAGCTTCTGCACGTCAGCCTGCTGCCATACTTTACTGTTCCAGTCTCCCAATATAGTCCCCCGCCCTAAAAGCCTGAGTCTGTGGTACACATAAATCGTTTATGGAAACTTGTATAGATATCGTTCCATAATCTTTTTCATCTTTGAAACCAAGACTTTTTAACCATGATAATGAAGAATGTTCAAGATAAAACTTTATACTGCATGTTTTTTTTAATTTTCATTTTCCGTCGGGTTATTTATTATTTTCCTATTATATTTTTTTAAATTTCACACAAAAATATTTATAAACATTTGTTTACGTTATGGAGACTAATACATAAGACCCAGAGGGGAAAGGGACCAAGGGATCAGAAAACATTATTGTTGGATAGTGGTAAAGAACTTACTGAGTCCTTTAGTTTCACGTTAAGATATGAAAATGGGTTTAGTCACTGTTTAAAAATGTATTAAAAATAATATCCTAGCGGTAAGATTAAGACCAAAAGTCTTAAAATGTTTTCCTAAAAATTTTGATTGCACTGTCTTGACCTCTTTTCACTCTGGCCCTTCAATGTAGGCAATGCTATGTAATTTAAAATGTATCTGATGTTTTAATTTGTACATTTAGTTACCTAAACTTATCTATACTTTTTGTATTTTTCAGACTGCCGAGTCCTTCGAAGCGGTAAGTGCGTGCAAAAGACAAAGCAGTAAATATACATTGGTAAATTTTTATCCCGTACTTAATTGTTTATTTACGATTCTAGAAATATCTGGAATTTTTTAAATAAATTTTAAACTAAGCGTAAGTAAATAATCTCTTCTAAAACATAAATGTAAACATTATGAAAATCCCAACTTCACAGTTTGTACCTCAAATCTTTAACATTGAAGTTACAAGGTTTAATTAGCTTCGTTTCTGAGAGTGATACTTATAAGGATGTGGAAATCCTTTTGTTTTCTATTGTTGCTGGCTAAAGCTGTAAATGCAGTATGGAAATAAATAACAATATGATTTAAATTAATTATAACGATTATACGGTAGTAAACTGTTTTAGTGCCGGAAACTCCCACTCGTTCAAATGTAAAGGGTTTTATATAATATAATTGCCTGTAATAAATACATATTGACGGTACTCTGATAACAGATATAAACAGTATTTGCACACATCACCGATAATCTCCATCGTCGGGGATTAATCTAAATTCCCCGCTGTGGTTGTGTACTGTAAACAAAGACCCTTCCTCCTTTACTTAACCTGGTATTGAACCAATCTAATTTTTAAATCTATTTTGTAAACACATAACGAACAGTTTTTAGACTTATATTACGATTTTCAGCAGAAAAGTCTTTTTTTAATTCTTAAGTTATACGTTTAACTCTTCCAAAAAAACTGGTTCCTTAATTTTAAACATAACTAGCTAATATTATCTCCTAATTGGTATAATTTATCGGACCAATTATTAGTTCGCCATTTTTTTAATTTTACATACAATAACTGGTTTTATATTCATTCATCTATAAAACGTTATACTGAACAAGAGTACATGCATAGACTAACCAACGCTATACAATGTATAATATTTCATAAATCACATTTTTTAGAATTTATTCAAAAGTATCATTTGAGATTTATTTTGAGTTTACGAATGGGAAAAGGAACATATCTGAACGCTTATGTTTCTGAAAACGGTTATAGCTAATTTATTTATATATTTTTTATTACCACGGGCAGCGGGAACTCGAGTAGGGGCAGCGCTGTGTCCGAAGCGAGGAACGTGGGGTGAAGAGAGAGATAGAGGCAAGTCCAAGATTCCAAAAACAGATTTCCTAACCTAATCTAAGAGACAAAATTTCAGAGTAATAATACAATCCTACGAAGAATGGGTGGTATGCGAGACATTCAGAGCTGCACATCACCCTAGAACAATTTAAGTTCATAAACTACTCGTTACAAGAGAAATAATGCAGAACATTATTTTTAAATTTTCTGTCTACTCCTATTATAATTACGTCATAAAAATAAGCCGTTCATTATTCTTCATTACTAATCTGATATACTGTAATGTTATGTTATCAGTAATGATAAGCTATAACAATTGATCCAGATTGACATGAAATCAAGATTTACTTCAAACAAAATGATGTGGTGATACAAGTGATGTACATTAGTGAACATTAGTCTCACCTGTCACCGCCGATGTTTCTCCTGTTGATCGACAGATGGCAGGACATCCGTTGTCAATTGTACTCTTGTCCATCCATGTACATGATTATGATTATGGGACATTTACATAAAAATACTTTTCCCACAATACTAGGTTTAATGAATATGTTTGTAAAACGAAAATTTCTTTGCAGTAACATTGTAAAAAATAACACACTATTCCAGAAAATTATGAAAAGTACTCTAATGTATATTTGCGTCACTATAATCTCGTAATAACGTAGTACATTATTTGTGAGCGGCTCTCCTAACAGAAGTTCTTTGCGTAGTTACCGCCATATACGACTCCTTCACTTCCCAAAACTGAGACTTAAGATGGGTAGGAGATGTTTGTCATATTTCGGCTGTATAATGAACTCTTCTCTGAACTCACAGGTTATGCAGCGTTACTTTAGAAAAATGGTAGATATTGCATATATACTACCAAAATATGATTAGTTAATTATTAAGCCCTACATAACTGTCTTTTTTTAGCCAATAACGTTTTATTTCTTACGATTTTGTCTATTCCATGTTGTTTATATTTTGCCATGGATATGTCTTCGCTCTGGGGGAGGGGTGTTGGCAATTTGTGCAACCAAAATTTTAAGCAGTGACGAAATTTGGTTAGTGACGTCATAGTTTGGTTATAAGAACAGCTGCTTAGATGAACTGGAAACATTCCCTTTAGACATTTAAATGATCTATTTCCCACGAGGATTTAAATTCAATATTTTTCGTCATTATACTTCTAAAATAGTTGTTATAGATACAATGACATGTGTTGACGTTGTTATTTTTCTTCCTAGCACTGAACATATTATTTTGTCAATATTTAGAATCATAGGCCTTAAAAGTTCATTGTTGATGATACTTTTTAATCGAGGTCAGCATTCAATAGTAAATAATCGATAAAATAACTACAACAATTGCTATCAATTTTTTGTTTAATTGGGCGTTCCGAATATCGATTGTGAAACTGGTGATCGATTATTAAATCAAACCATCGAATGTTTTAGATTTAACTATCAATAATAATAACTAAAAATTACTTAACCTAAACAACCAATCAGGAATTAGGAAAGAACTGCTAGAACGTAAGTAACATAACAGCTGATTAGTCTAAAGCGACAAAAATTGTTGACAACTAACTATTGGTACTAAATCTGGTAATAGGTTATGTTTTACGAGATTGTTTCATTTTATTTGCAGTATGACGAAAAATAGAGCTCATCACACGGCCCAAAATTAGCTTTTATATATATACTGGCATATTTAACAGCCTCGGCACGCCTAGGCTGTTAAACTTGTGCTCGTATCAAAAAAGCGCGTTTTTAGTCCTAGTGATGAAATATACTACTATTTTTGTATTTTTATGAGTATTGAGCTTGAGTAACAAGATTTTATTTATGTAAAGCAGACTTTGTAACTAAAAAACGTTTGTTGAATTCAGTAAATGTAACCTAAAACATAGACCGTACTTAAACAACGGTAGGTTAAATTATTCTTGTTGATAAAACTGTTTGGACTACGTGCATGAGTAAGGAAATGAGAGAAAATAACGATTAACTACTGCATTATAATAAGAGATTGTTGAGAAAGAACATGTAGTTGAAGTTAAGTGATTTAACGCGGTCGTGCATTGGAACGAGTCCAAGTTTTAATCCTCCAGAGAAACGTGTTTCCGCATCAGGTTACCACAACTGCATTACACTGACGCTGGAACAGCTGAGGGGTTTGTTATGCTCTAGTTACATCATGTGACCCATTGCTATACTGTTTTTGTTACACAATATAGAACCGAAATGTAAAATTATAATAGATCCAAAAGTTAGATTTTTAATTACACGACCTATCACCACACTTTAAATTTTAAACTTGCTCAGTTTTAAGTTTTTACTCGGAACGCAATTTCATATTTTGTTCAATAAGGCCGCCATTTTTTTCTAAAATGGCAGCTAACCTAGAAATGTCTCATTAAACACTCTGTATTTTATTTTGTTTTTGGATTGTAATCTCTAAAATAAAACATTTTTGTAATTGGGTATTTTTCAGTATCCCTAATGGCTTCGCAGCTACGGGTTCTTTAACTTTAGATTTCTTTGATATGAGGTTTTTGTTTGTAGGAGACTACTGTACCAGGCTAAAATCCAGCTACTTGGAGGTCACGAATTGTGGATAGTTGTGATAGATGGTCGGTGGATGTAGTGTTCTCTTGTGTGGATTAACGTCCGCACTATTGAATACTGCGTTAATCCGCAAAGACCATCCTCATAATTAGACCAATTCGTAATTCAGAGGTCGTGGTTCGGATTCCACGTTAAACTGTAGGTCCATTAGTTGCCATCGGCTGTTGGGCTATTAATTAACAGTCCTGTCTAAGGAACATGTCAGCCTTAGTCAGTAACAAGACTACAAGATCGCGCCACAATCATCCTACATTCATTCCTCATTCATACTTGGCTTAAAATACCTACCTGGGTAGGTCGCCATTTAAGTTAATAATAAAAAGTATAAAGTATAAAGTAAGTAAAGTATAACTTTATATTTCAAATTAAAAATTAATTTAAATTTGTTTCTTTTCTTGTTATTTTCATAAATTGAATGATTATTTTTTAAACAATACATTATTTAATTATATTTAAACAAATAAAAAAATATGACAGTTCTATTGAAAATTATCGTTTTTAAATTTACTCAAGGGAGAAAATATGTGTGGGTCCACCGTTACCATTTATTTGACCTCTACTGCCCATCACCATGGACCATTACGGTGAATTAAAGACAGCGAGAATTCGAAGCGGCGTGAGTCCCATAGGCTAGCCAGAGGTGACCGCTCATGATCTGACAGGAGTCATCGCCCATTGGTTTCGATCCAGCAACCCCTGATTACTGAGCCAACGCGTTACTCCTGAGCTTTCGTACACGTCATGTTCATGGCTCACGCCATACCTGTACCCTGTACCCTGACTTTACCCTGAGTGAATTGGTAATATTTAAAGTCATCCACCCGAACTTTTGATAGCAAAATTTACCCAAACGTTTATTTGTTTAATATTTAGAGCACATTCCAGCATTATTATATTTACTTACCACTTATTACGTCAAAAACTACCCTTTGTACCGTAGACTGTGGCATTATTTATTTCACAGATAGCTTTAATTTTATATTCGTAAATATTTCAGTTTTACAAATACTTTAAGGACCCCGGTGAACATTTCAACTAAAGCTAAAAAACTTTATTTAAACATGTATAGGGTTGCTCCATATTTAATGTTTTTAAGGGTGACAGAAGAATTGTTTTGTGTCCTCAAATTTGTTGGTGGAATCATATTGAACCAGTACAGAGCAGGCTGGATGTGCTGAATTGTTCTGTCAAGCATATTGCATATAACATTTCAGGTGTATGTGAGGTTGGAACCATATGTTTGGTGTGCACCGTAGAACTATAAACATGGAACGCCGACTCAACGCTGTGAAAGCGAGCCGGCAGAAGCTTGGACCTCCCCCAGCCACATGCGGCATACGTCGCGCTATAGCCCTATCTCTCACTATGAAAGCGCCCTGTTTTCTTGTTTTTCACGTTTTTAGGGATTAACCCTTAACTAGACGCACTCAAAGTTATTTGTTATAATTTATAAGTGTTTGGGTGGTGAAATAACATCGATAACCATTTAGAAATAATTGTAGTTACTATAATTTATTTTTATATAACATTAGTAAAGTGCTTCATAATGTAACTGTATTTCACCCATCGAATTTCAGACTAATAATATAGTGAAACTAAATATTAATTTAAAAACAATTTAACTTCTACGATTAAAGAAAAACATTATCTAAACTATAAAATTAACTGGAAAATTTCAAGTATTTTATTGATTTGTGTAATTTACACATTGAATGAGTGAAATATGTTGGCTAAACGTTTTGAGAAATAAACATTTTATTTAGTATCTTACAACAAAAAACCACACGCCGTCAATTATCTTGTGGTTAGTGAAAACAACCAGTGGTGCCCCAAGGTAGGATGTACGTCAAAAATTAAATCCCTTAGTACGTGTGGAATAGGAAGTTGTATTTTACACCTCAACTGCCCATCACCAGAGGTACGTGAGGCGAAAAGACAGTGAGACTCCTTACCAACGTGAGTTACATAGGCTGGCCAGGTTGACCACTCATGATCTGTCAAGAGTCTCCGGCCACTGATTTCGATCCAGCAATATTTGACTCACTGGGTCGGTGTTATCCCTGAGCTTCCATACAACAAAGGTTGACTAATCATCCGCTATGTTCAAGCAATCCCCTCTCAGAGAAAAGGTAGAAAACACCTACTTGTGAAATCATGCTATATATCAATGCATTTTAAAGTCATATAGCTCGATAATATAGTTATACAGGGTGTTCATTAAAGTCGGGACAAACTTCGAGGGGTGATAGTACTCATCAAAAGAAACAAAAAATTCCCTATAAACATATGTCGAAAAATCCTTCGTTTAGCCGCTAGCCGCCATTTTGTATTTTATATATTTTTTTAAGATACAGAAACCAAACTTCGCTCACATATTTCATGGCTAAAAGAAAAAATATTTCCAAATTATCATTAAGTTTGCTTTTATATTTTAAAAATGACGGCGGTTAAAAATATTGTAATTTAAATAACAAAAAACCATTAACTTTAAGAACCGCCGCCATTTTGAAAATATAAAAGCAAACTTAATGATACTTTGTGAATATTTTTCTCTTTGGCCAATAAATGTGTGTGCAAAGTTTGGTTTCTGTATCTTAAATAGTTCTTTATATATAACGTTTTTTGTATAAAATACAAAATGGCGGCTAGCGGCTAAACGAAGGATTTTTCGACATATGTTTATAGGAATTTTTTTGTTTATTTTGATGAGTACTATCACCCCTCGAAGTTTGTCCCCAACTTTAATGAACACCCTGTATACCTCTTATAGGTTCGTTAATTTATATAAATAAAATTTTAAATAAGATTAGATTACGTTATATATTACGCTCATGAGATGCAATTATTTATAACTTCAACATTATCCCGAATGGTTTTATATTTGATCGAGATTCCGTCGGTGCCTGCTTATGGGGTTTACACCATATAGTTAATATAGTTACATTTTATCATTCATTAATCCTTACTCGATATGTGCAAATTTAGAATACCAGTTTGAATGGATGAATGCCTAAAATGCTTTGTTGCAATATTGTTCCAGTAAACACAAGCTTTCAGTCTTCGAAATGGCACATCAAACCATATGGTAATAAGCAGAACCATCAATGCGCAAGCAAACACGAGAGTCAAACAGGAAACATCGCTATTATGCATAAATTTTCATCCTTTTTCATTTCCGTTTTTGTTCATAAAATAGTATAAAATTCATAATTTTGATCTGCTAAGTATTAAATGAGTTTATTTAAAAAAATGATTCTAGCATTATTCTGGCTAAATGTAAATAACATACAATATAAAATAATGAACTGTTGGAAAAAACTAAATATGTTGGCTATACAAATACATTTTGCTGACATAAAGTAAATACGTTGTTCTGTCAATTTTTAAGGCTTATCCCATATAGTTTGTAGTAGAAGAGTGTTTCCAATTGAAATATTTGAAACTTGAGTTTAACCTGGGATAAAAGATTTTTGGAACAAATCATATTCACCTCTTTTTATGGGACCTATTCCGTGTTTATACTTATTAGGAAAATGATCCATTCATAAAGTAGGCTTTATTGAAGGTGTACTAAAATATTCGTTTTCATAGGTTTTAGGCTAGTTGTTTCCCTAATAATATTTTATAGCCAAAAATAATGCGTTCTTCAACGATTTATGTTATTGTCACTTTAACAATGATTCCTTAGCAAATCACTGCTTAATGTTATGGTCCTTCTTGATGGTTTTAATTACATATTATTTTTTCTTAAATATTTAGCAACAACGTCTGAACACCTTGGGGCATTTAAACTATACTTACTATGATATTATGGCAAAGCCATTATTTTGATTCTTGACAACAGCTCAAAATCAAAAATTTCATTTCAGTACCTCAAAACAGAGAAAACACACACACACACAACACACACACACACACACATTGAGATGAAATATCTAAGAAACGAAAAAAAATTTAATTGTTATAATTTAACAAAAGCTATTTTTAGTCACAAATTTATTTCACACACCATAGTGAGTCAGCATATTTACACAATTCTAATGTTTAGTACCGTCCTACGCCCAATAATCTTTGTTTAGACATAGTTGAACGTTGGTTATCATGAAGGATTAATAACTCCAGCTGCGGTTTTGTGGTTTAAACAACGTGATCTGAAGATAATCCTTCAACACTTTTTTCAAATTAAAAAACACAGGGGTTTTCAATTGTGTATTATATTCCATCATATCAAATGTATACCGTGATGATAAAGGCCTTGAAATGTTTATTATTTATCAATCAGAATGTTCGAAATTATAAAATTAAGTACTAAAGTTATATAGAATTGGATTACATTACCTTAAAAAATAATTTTTCTTTTATATAACTGATGAATTAATAACCTATAATGACTAATAATGAAACAAATTACGAAAGGTGGATCTTAAACAGAGTTTTCCTCATCTAAAGCTTAAGCCTTAACTTTAAACTCACATTACATAATACGAAAATATTCTGTTTCAGGAAAGCAGTTTAAAAGCATATTTTCTCCTGGATAGTACAAAACCAACACGACATCAAATATAGTTTTTGCTAGTAAATGATTAATATCCAGCCCATATACGCTGATTGTAGAAATATGGTTTATTTATATTTACTAACCTCTCTAAGCTATACAGCTGATAATAAAACTGTTCATCATTTTATTACTAAGTAAATAAAATGCTCGTATGAAGCGATAAAAATGTATGGTTCCAAAATCATGATGAAAAACGGTACCTGATTACCATAATGATATTTGAGTATTTCAACATGTTAAAATTTGTAAATATGGTTAAAGCTATTTTAATATTCCAGAACTTATTCACATTAGTAGTAATTAAACATTGAATACATTCATTAGACCAATTATATGATTATTTTGAATCATTATGATCATAATGACTATTTTTTCAGTTTTGAGTCTAACATTTTTAGGGTAGTTTACTCCTAAAACCCTTAAAAATGTAAAGAAACACAAATGTTTCAAATTGCACTCTAACGATTTTGATTTCAATTTCATGTATATTTTTTAAGGTATAGTTATAATGATGGCTATACTTATATGTCTCTAAAACCTCTAAATATAAAAAACTAATAGAATTTTATTTTGACATGGATGTGTCTAAGCTCTGGGGAGGGGGTGTTGAAAATTTATGAGACCAAAATTTTAATTAGTGACGTCATAGTTTGGTTATAAGAACAGCTGTTTAAGTGAACCCAAAATATTTCGTTTAGACATATCCACGATCTAACCTATTTCCCACAGGGAAGTATATACAAATATTTTTGTACAAATTAGCTCTAACGTACATTAGCTTAACGTACTTATATTTCTACTGAAGCCCTTCAGCCCTACAACCTACATGTTGTAACTGAATATTATTTTCATTTGAAGTTATTTGTCGTTGATTGAGCCAGAAGACCACTTGTGGCATTCAACTCGTACGACATGGAATATCATCAACTCGTTGGACTGAGAGAGAGGTAACTCCACACAAAGCTGGAGTCCACCACTAGTCGTGGCTGATTGCTGCTGTCAGCGCCACACACCTCAATATCACTTCCCTTGACCACGATGGTGCTGCACTCCTGTGACCAATTACAGTACTAAATGACTCACCAAGTCATAGAAAATAAAATAGTCAGTGAAAATAAAAGATTTTTCATTTCAATTTGTATTATAAAGGTACTGGTGATTTTAAATTAATCCTGGTTGAATTATTATTTTGTCGTTACTAAAATAAAAACGAATAGGTGAAACATAAGAAAATTACGATAATTATTGCTCATTAAACAAGATTAATAATGTATGAACTTTTGTAAGTATTTGTGAAGTTAAATATTTGTTTCAAATGATGTAGGCCTATATAGTCTTCAAGTTAATTCAAAGATTAAGGATTACGCGCTAATTTGAAAACACAAAGCAATGCATTGCAATGAAACGAACTAAAGGCGGCTTTCAGACAATCCTTTGAACTGGGAAACCCTTGATTTTTATTCGTTTATTAGAAACATTTACAAACAGACTCTTCTTTATCTCAAATCCTTTTCAGCATCTAATATACTTAAAGTTAAATAACAGAGCGAATTATAAGATATCAGGGGAAGTTTATGCAAATGACGGAGACCAGGCAAAGCGAGTTCTACGAGCGGTACAGTATTGCATAGTAAAATATTATATACGTTAACTCGAACATATTGGCGTTTACTAAATTGACGAATTTCAAGAGGGTGGTGTAGTAAAGAAGTGTAGAAAGCATCGTCTCTAATGATGGCCGCAAAGTTCACAGATGGTCACGTCCATTGTTGGTGTGTTTGCTGGCTGTCAATTTATCACCCTCGCCCATACATACCCTAGCGCATGTAACGGGTATGATGGCCATTTCCAAACCCCACGGGTCGGCAGCTGTAAGCCTTTAATCACATGTTGTTAATAAATTACTTAATGGCTAATTACCTAATTACAGCTACATGTAAGACAGCATTGAAGAATTACGTGAATCTTGGTGTTAAGCTTGCATACTTTTGTAGCATGGAATTGTAAAATTTGACAAGACTTCAATTTATAATGATATATTTTTCTGTTGAACTGAAATAATTTAAATACTTTTAAGTACTATTGAGCATGTTAACACATTACTACAGGACTGTAGGAATAGTTGTTATAAAAACCTTTATTCCAATCCAACAAATTTACTTCACATTGACTTCTATAACTTCTTAAATACTATATTAATATTTATATGTTTTTACAGACTGGTTATAAAAAGTAATGTTAAGTGCATTTTATGAAATGAAAATCTCACTGACTAATTAATGGCCCAAATTCAAGTAACTGTAGGCCTAATGGTCAAATATAAAAACTGAAGTTCAATATCTTAGGTCTAGAAGTCTTGTACTTTCCAAAGCTTTCCACAAAATATATTTTAATTTTGTTTTTGTTGCAATATGAAGTAAGAACCTAATACTTTCAATTCCCTATCCAACATCACATTTTTAATTCAACACGATGAATGGAAAAATAATAATACAAGAATATATTGATTTGTGATGTATTGACAAGATAACGGGTAGCTTAGTTCGATGATTACTGTATGCTGTTGATAGCAAATTATCAAGCAATTAATTAATACTGGACAATTACAATTCCTAGGCCTTTGGGACTGCTTGGGGTGAATGGTTATCTCCTGTACTAGGACCTCATTATGATGCTATCGTGAATACTCAATCAAACAAGCACTAAGTATAATATTAGGAACAATATTGGATGGTATATAGAGGTATAAAACTGAAGTTTATGACCTATCCTACGTTTAAAAATCAATAGTTTTTACTTTTATTAGCAGTCATGATCACATATAAACATTTAACCACATTCATTAAGGACTTTCATGAAAATCTATGGGTTCGATTTATTTCTTTATTATAAAATCTAAATATATAAAACAAAGTCGTGTTAGTTACACGCATTATA
Source organism: Nephotettix cincticeps (assembly GCA_023375725.1). NCBI lineage: Eukaryota > Metazoa > Arthropoda > Insecta > Hemiptera > Cicadellidae > Nephotettix > Nephotettix cincticeps. Next base: position 24,366,756 of record CM041788.1, on the reverse strand, counting down.
ACTCGAGAACGGCTGGTCCGATTTGAATGATCTTTGATTTTTCGGATTCGTCTCTGCTCCGGTCATGCTTTAGGCATATTCAGTTTCCATAAATGTTAACCTTATGGGAAATAAGTTTGGTTACAAATTATATAGAATCAAAACATTTGATTTCTTAAAACAGCTGTTGGTTTACTCTCCGTTAGCAATATTCTTTACTATCCAATCTCATATGAATCATTCATTAATGTAAAACTATGAAGTAAAAATGTGCTGTACAAAATGAACAACATTATTCGCCACGTTATTAGTTTATGGTTTTTGGGAATTATGTACTGTATTTATATATTTTTTATTTTCTGTATGATTGAAAGTCACGTGTTTATATGTTTGACAAATAAAATAATTACAATGTTTATACATATTAGGTTTATTATAATAATCAGCTGTTGAATATTTAAAGCTTTCACAACGAAGCCGCAATGCTATTTGACTTCAAAACATGGCCAATCTTAAAGTAACATGTATTTACTGTTAGGCGTTACGAAGTTCGCCGGGTCAGCTAGTTTAAAATAAATGCAGCTTTAAAGCAATTATGAAACAACAGTATACCCAATTATGAAATGATATAATTAAAAGAGAAATATTTTTCAGACTTTAAAGTTTAATTAAGACACAGGGACGGAGAGTGTTCGATGTATTCAGGGTTCAGTCCGCTTATTCAGGTCAGAAAGTCTACGGAAGCCCAGTTTTATTGTTGGTTTTTGCTGACCGTCGATATATCAAACCTTTCCCTTGCCGTTCACGAAGGAATCAGAACTTCATATTGTAAAACGTTTCTCATCAATAAAATGTATGTACTGTATTTGTAAGTAGTTTTTTGTTCTCATTTTTACTTTCTCTCCTCATACGATAGTAATTAGCTGGCCAAATAAGTCCAAAGTATCTTGTTCAACCGAGGAGTATAACTATCAGTTATACAAGTATAACCATACATACCTGGGTAGGTTAGGATTTCAGTTAATAGTATAAACTTTCTTAAAAAAGATAATCATATTAAGGATTTGACTTTTGGTATACTGTGATTAGTGGATTTTATCCGGTCACAACCTCATTATTCTCTCTAAGTATCTCATTATTCCTCTACCCCAGCTCCCTACATTTTTTTTTAATTCTATATAATTCATCAAGTTGTAGTACGTTGTGGTTTAGTTTACTAATTTTGTATCATTTTTATTTTTAAAATAGTTTAGATAATATTGATATACGAACTTAGTTCATGTATAGTTTTCAATATTTAGAATCTTTAAAATATCGATTGCGTTGTACTTATTGACAGATGCTTCGTAAATTAACAATGAGTTAAGCTTTGAAACTCCTAGGAAATCGTATATTTCATCACTAGGACCAAAAACAGACATTTTTGATACAAGCACAAGCTGTATCAAAAACGTATGTCAAATAGCTAATTTTGGGCCGGGTGATGAACTATATTTTTCATCATACTGAAAAGAAAATGAAACAAAATTATTTTTTATTTTTTTTGTTATTATTATTTATAGTCCTTATATTTTGTTAAAAATAAGATAAAATATTTGACCAGTCCATTGAACTACGTGTCCAATATATTCGTCGATTCAAGCTACGAAGCAGTGACCTGGTTGTAAGCCAATACAAGCCTGAGCCACGGACTGAGATTGGCTTTACCTTTACACTAAGTCATTTTACCTTCGGCAATATCCCTTTGCTTTTGAATTCCTTATATTATGTGGTTTAACTACCATCGGACTTAATATATATGAAATAAAGTGTTAAAAATTCATTAAATAATTTCAAATTTGCCAAAATAATATTATGGCATCTAAAGTATTTTAAATATTTATTTAGTTGTAAAATAGCCTTGCACTATTAATATTTATTATTATTATTTAAAGTGAGTAAATGGCTTCAAAGCTAATCTGTAATAACAAATATATATGGATGATTATTATAATTAACTATATTATTTTCTTGTGCTGTACGCATTTCAGACTTACAATTGTTCGTCCTCAGCAGTGTAGATAAGCATATGGTTGGGCAATTGGATTAGAATAGATTGCATTTTGAAATGGTGACCAACCCAGGCAGGTATTTTAAGCTAAGTACGAGTAAGAAATAAGATGAGTGTGGTGCAATCTTTGAGTCGTGCTACTGACCTAGACTGGCATGCTCCTTAGAAAGGACTGTTTAAAGTCCTTAAATAAACAAACGTAAGGAAAATTGCCCAACAACCAATGGCATCTAAGGCACCTACATATTCAATGGTTGAATGGATGATTATGAAAATTCACAAATTTAGTTCTGCACAAAGTGCACGCACAGGCAAATTTTTAACACTTAAAAATCACGAAACGTTGAAATATAAAATTGCAATACTACGAACTAACTAGTGGATCCGTTCTATTTAAACATTTAAACGTCTTTAGTCTACTCGACTTCTATGTGAGAAATTATTATAATCATCCAGACAACCGTTGACTATGGGCTTATCTATGCTGCTGCAGACCAGTGTAAGTCTGAAACGCGTACAGCGTTTGAAGATATAGTTAATGGACACCCGAGGCCCTTTACTGGAGGTAAATAGCTTTGCATAATATTTATTTCGCTTTTTTCAAAAGTAGGCTACGATATTTCAAGTATACGACTTCAATTATATAAAAAGGTTGCCTTACAAATTTGTAATTTTGTACTATTGTAGTGGGGTTATATTATAAGTTTGTTTAAATCAACTCTGTGAATGAACACGGGAAACAATCACCCCTTGTGGCCGTGTATTGAATCATTAAATTAAAAGCAACCAATTACGATCCAGTAAGCAATACGTCGCTTGTCAATCACTGGACAGCTGGACGTGATTTAATCTCCCGTAGGTAAATTGACTTTGTCATTGAACAAAGAGGTAATTAATGACCATGTCATTGAACAAAGAGGTCATTGATTTGATGTAAAGTTTCAGTACGTTTGATAAAGTTTAAAGTAACTAGTATTAGATTGTATTTACAGCAGTTTGATATAAACAGTATCAAAATTAATCTTCGAACATGAGGTATTGAGGTTTTTACTTGTAATACATGATTTTTTTGGTAAAGCTATTAAATCTTGTTGTTAAAACTTAGTGGAATTGAAACAAGTATATTTGTTATCAAGTAGTCCAAACAATAAGACAATAATTTTTGAAACAGAATCAAATTTTTAATAGCATAGACTTTATAACGAAACGTTTATTTAAAAAAAACTTGTGCTCTATGTATGTTTTTTTAAATCCCGATTCTGTTTTCCTGAATCTATTCTATATTCTATTTTTAAATTTTTTTGGTGTCAATGAGCAACACAATTTTAGTTCCTCGGTAGGTTTTTTTAAATGAAATTTGTTCATTTATTTATACAATAGTTGTTGAAATATGTGGTAATCATTACTAAATGAACACGCAATTATTACTATTTTGAAATTGAGACCAACCCTGATAGATATTTTAAGCCAAGTATAAAAGAGGAATGCGTGTAAGATAATTGTGTTGCTATCCTGTGCCTTGTTACTGACTAAGGCTGACGTGTTCCTTGGACAGGGCTGTTAATTAATAATCAACCAACCAAAAATCAGAGGGACCTATAGAGTCACGCGGGATCTGAACCACAACTTTTTGTCTGAATTATAAAATGTTGTAGTTGTGAGGATGTTTTTTGCACATGTATATTTTTATCGTAACAATTATTTGTAATACAAACAAATGTAATCTCTGGTTGTAAAAACAAGAGGTCGCTTTAATTTTATTGTTGTGTCTTGGATTTTAAGAACCATTTTTCATTACGAATGGCTCTGATAATGAACCATATTATTTTTCTCTTCTACAATTTGGTTTAATTTATGTAAAAAAGATGTACAAAATCGTTTGAAGCTACAAAAGTATATAGGCTTAAAGTGTAAACTCTTTAATACTAATGTAGTTAAAATAGCAATAAAAAATCTAACTCTGATGATAGATCAATCTAACCACTTAAAGAGTTTTGTCTGTGACAGCTCGGGTACTCACAATCATCGTGGCGTCAGTTTTGACAAACAATTCCTAACTGTCCTGGAAACTCTAAATTCCCCAGATGAAATGGACGGATTTTTAGTAAAAATCATCAGCTCAAATAGAACTAAAAGGTAGCTTTGGTGCAAGTAGCAAGTAGCAAGCTGCTACCTGAATTATTGTATACAGTTGCATAATTTATTTTATTAAATATTTGTCTCAACGCGGGAATGGATTCAAAGTGAAACATCATGAAATATTTTGCCATCAATCAACCTGTATCTTTACTTACAAGTAAGCTATGATATAATTTTGAAAATTTAAATTCAGATTCTACAATAGTCTTTTGTCATAATGCATGTTGTTGCTATTTGATTTTTATTACATAAAAAAATACCAAAGAGCAAGTGTAGGGAAAATATTCCTCAGGAATTTAAGGGAATTGCTTTTATAAGTGTTAAATTTAATTTTAAATTTATTTGTTAAGTAACGGGACACCGAGCATTGCTAGGATAAAATAAAATATGAAAGTTAAGTTAATTTAAAACTAACTCAAAATAAAAACATTCGTTTTTTACCAATGTTTCTATGAAAAATAGAAAAAAACTGAATCAGCTGCTGTATTTGTTAACTGTAGCTACAAAAAAGTCCATAACGATAACATTTTTTGGCACTTTGAAAGGCTGTAAAGTAGGTCGAAAAATGGATTTTTCCATTCGATTTATCAAGGCCAAATTCCCCTTATTACACAAGAAATTCATAAATACTTGAACAGGAATACTTTAAAAAATTAGCCCGAACAGTTTTTGTTTTATAGTATAGATTTTTTCATGTTTTATATATGTTGGCAATACCTTAAAAAGTATTTTATTCCAAAATATGATACTGTTTTCATAAAACATTAATCCGTGATGGCTTTGATTTTTTTTTGGAATCGTGAAATAGATTTTATTACTGTTTTAAAACAATAAATGATGATAGTTTACACCGGAAAGTATACACTTCAGTCGGGGAATGTTCGGTCATTTCTTTTCTTCTACCACAGCACATAAAGCATTTCCTCGTCGAATACACCACAGCAAATAAACAATTAAGCATCGCTTATCCTCTATGTACCATATGTACTAAAGCACCGTTGTAAGCCGCTCCGGCCAACCAAGCCTCTGTTTACCGATTCCCTACCATTGTTGGATGTTTGGGCCAATCGATTCATCAAACCTCCGATGTTCGCTCGCCTTTTGACAGCGCAAATATTTGCAGTTTTAAACGACAAACTTTCGTAATTGGTAAATATAAGAGCAGCGATTTCCAAAACGATTTTTCCTTTTTCGTTCTTTTTCACAATTTTTTTAACGATCGTTTATACGAAAGAATAATGCAAGTTTAACCAATACTCATTATAATACTGCTTTATATTATTAATATTAAGTATAAGTACGTAATTATAGCCTGTGTATTATGAACGTTAGTAGATTTTCAATGTTTTGAGTAAACTGACATACCTGGTGTTGTCTTCATCCATCATTTATGATATGATTTGTCAATAATATGTTTACAATAATCTATAGTTTTTTCCTGAATGGTTTTACCTCAAAACGTGTTATATGAGGTTTTAGATAACATATATTTAGTGTCTTTGTGCTAATGGAAGTATGTATTCATAATATTCATCCTAAATCTCAAAATTCTAAAAATTTCTCTCCCAAACGTATGGCCTTCATCAAGCCTTTGATTCAAGATTTTCACGTATAATTGGTGCTCCTTTTCATACCCAATAATATTGGAGAGTCGTCATCTTGATTTTAAATATGCAGATTGTGCGTGTACATGTACTGCAGGTCACGAAATGTGGATAATTCTGTTATGATATAATTATGACTAGATGTGATAGATATTCTCTGGTGTGGATTAATGCCCGCACTATTGAAACTACGTCCATCCTACTAAGACCATCCTTATAATTCGACCAATTCGTTTTTAGAGGCAAAAAAAGGTTCGGATCCCAAGCTTAACTGTAGGTCCCTTCTATGTTATCGTCTTTTGGGCTATTAATGAACGGTCCTGTCTAAGGACATGCTAACCTCAGTCGCAAAACTACAAGATCACGCCACAATCTTCTTATAATCATTTCTCATTCATACTTGTCTTAACTGTATTACCTGGACAGGTTCCATTTCAGTAACTAACTAGCTAGCCTTTGATACAATATTTTTCACATCATATTACACCTTATGTTGGTGCTCCTTTTCATAGATACTAATATCGGAGAGTCATTATCTTGATTGAAAGTATGCAGGATGTGCGTGTACAGTTATCCATACAACTTACAAAAACCTTATCAATACAAGACTGAATTTCTGGTTCCTTCATAGATCTCTATTGATGATTAATAATCACGTATTAGAAAAAATTAGACTAAATAGCGTTGATGGATTCGGTATTCTAAGTAAATTGTCTAAAGAGTATTGCGATATTATGAAGGCGGTGTACCCAACGGAAATACCTGCCTCTGAGCAACTTAATAAGGTAGAGAAAACGAGCGTTGTAGAGGTTTTGAATGATCCTGTTTATAATCGCATTAAATGTGTGAGCATTGCAGTTAACCGTATTTGATAGAGGATATAAAACTGTATTTACGCAGGCCTTTCTGTGTTGAATTCCTGATTCAATAAGCAAACTCAGTCAGGCGTACAAGTTATAAAAATAACCAATTTTCCTGATTTATAACTAATTCAGAAAACGGTTCGTCTGTAACATTAAAATGTAACGTGGAGGAGTAAATACAATTTCCTATCCTCTATTAAATCTTGTTTATGTCGTATTGCTATTAAAATTAATGTGTTTTAAAACCTTGTTACACTTTATCACGACTGGTGTAGACCGGTTCCTTAACGCTTATTTTGATTTAAAAGTAATAAGTATGCATGCGAACTGTTTAAAACATGTTTAAGCTAGTGACGTCACGACACATTAAGCAGGACGAGTGACGTTCAAGCGTTCAATGACGACCGTTTCCAACTGTCTGATAACGCTATATTGGCCCCAGATGGCGTCGTTGTCGACGTTGTGACGCATCTTACACTCGGCTTCTCTTACATTTGCGCCGAACAGTCTTCACATTTTATTTCCATTTGTGATTCAAATTGAACAAGCTTCTATTTATTTACTTCGTAATTTGCCTTCTTCTAGCTGGGCGGTACTTTTATTAAACTGACAGACACCGTGTACATTTTATTTATAACAATTACAAGCGTTACAAGGCGAACTTCGTTTTGCCTACCAGCTTACAGTTTAAAGAACCCTTCAGAACTTTCAACTGTTAATTTTGTAAGAACAAAATTTATAAAACCTGACACTGCAACCTTTTATGCCCTTTAGGGTGGTAGCCCTGTTTACAGATTTGCACCAAAACTCACAGAAACTGTCCTCGAATCACGCTGAATACAAATAAAAAAATGTAAGAATCGCTCTAGCCGTTCAAGGAGTTCAATTACAAACACACGTACAGAAGATTTATATATATAATGTAATATATCTTATTTTTAAAATATTTCATATCTTGTGAAATCATTTTGGATCTCATAACAAGTATATTTATAGGATAAAGCCTACATTTGTTTATCCGAGGGTTTTCTATTTGTTGTTTTTGTTTGTCTGTGTCCCCAATAATTCCAAATCAGTGAAAGCTCACCCCTCGTTTCGTGGTTATTCGTATTGATTCAGTGATTTAAGTAATTGACTCCATCTAAAGTTCATATCAAACAATTTGAAATTTAGTTTAAGCGTTGATAGTTGTAAATAATGGTTAAGTGGTCCAACCGGCATACGTAGGTGATTGGCACGTGTCGATACCCCAAATAGAGACTATTAACAACTGTTAAAACTACATAAAATCTATTATTTAAGTTTGACAATTTAAAGCTTACTTTGATTATGTGGGAATTTATTGAAAATACTAACAAGTTAAAGGTTTGACGTGACATCTACATAATAATATCAAAAACCATCCTGAAAAACTGAATATTAAGAAATGATCTAATTACGTTAATTGCTCAATTAATATATTGTATTTCTATCAAAATAACTCATAATGATTTATCGTACTAAATAATAGGAAAGACTCGTTATAAATTTTAAGTTAACATAAAATGCAAAAACTTTATCAACTTTACCTGTCGAGACAATTATGTTTTTAAAGTGATTTGTTTGTACTTTTAACTAGTTATTGATAGTAGCCTCCACTAGGAGTATGGATGTTCTCAAAATAGTAAAAGGGATTAATAGTCAAATATTTAATAACGTCAAAGTTTAAATATTGACAGATGGTTTTAGTCACATTAGAGTGATAATTGCACATAATCCAGACACTGGGAAACTATAGCGCCCTGTTTTCACAATTAATTAATTATGTCGCCGTTAATTCCTGAAACGAGATAATTAACCAGCCAGAGTTTATGTTGTTGGCAAGCTACGTCCTTTTGTTTGAATTATACACCCGTCTATTGTACTTAATGTGCATTAAACTATATATAAAAACGTCCCATGGACCATTATTTGAAAATAAACTACTCAGTAGTAAAATAATTGTAAACCATTCTAGTTTAATATAACGCTATATATATTTATATTAAACTGTACTGCAGTACTTTACGTCTTAGCTAACAATTTTATTTTATTTAAAAATAAACTAAAAATATTCCCTACGTTTTATTATTTTGTATTAAATATAAAAAGTCATTTAAGAAATTTAACCAAATATATTTTGTTTTATTTTATAGTAATTTATGGTATGAAAGTTAACAACATTTTTTAACCTGTAAATGGACATATATATGTTACTATGTTGTTTGAAATGATAAAAAACACAATATATTGAACATGCACCATTACTGCTGAGTGCAGCTTACAATGTTCAACGGAAAACACAGTCTTCATTCCCACCCGCAGCTTTCGCAAAGTTTTCTCAATTTATTGAACCCTTTACAACTTGATTCCCAGCATTACGTTAAACAATGGAGCACAACTTGCTGGTAAACACCCATTGTAGTCTGTAATCTTCGTGTGTATATATCAAGGGTCTGTGAAGCCGCCTCCCAGCTGGCAGTGTTCAACAATCAGCTGTGCAGCAGAAGCCTGAATAATCATATTGTGTGCGGCACTCTCGCCGACAACTTTACTGGGAACTCTTTAATCGAATACCGCAGTACTCAGCGCATCCTGTTCCTCCTGCCCTGCCACACCACATCTCTATCTACGTTTAGTGAATAACAATTGCGTATTCTTAACACATTATGTTTCCTTTCAACATTTCGTCCGGAGAAAAGTTCTTACTATTGCAATAAATTCAACATATCGATCGAGAGTAGGTTTTGGGGAAAGTCCTCAAACTATGGAAATTACAGTTATTAATCCTAGTTAGTGCATTATGTAAAGACTCAAAAACACTTTTTTTGTTGAATAAACAGGTTTCTCGCTGCCATATTGGCATTTTGTTATATATTAGTCCTGTTTAAGGATCATGTCAGCCTTAGTTAGTAACAAGAGAACAATAATTTGCCAAAACCATCTTACACTCAATTATCATTTATGTTTGCATAAAATACCTACCTGAATAGGTCATTATTTAAAAAGGTTATAGGTAATAGTAGATATACCAGTAATTTTGCACAAATTTTCAACTTCGAACAACATTGGGTATTTAAATAATATTATTACTGTAGGATTTCAACTTGCAAAAAAATTATTCTGAATAGAAAATTTTACTTGATATAGATATATGTTAAAGAGCACATATAAAATAATGCTACACAAAATTATGTTAAGGGACAGTATTAACTAGGCTATGAGCATAAACTTTATATGTACATTAATGCACATTTCATCTTCGGTCAATGGGTTCATTAAAGTTTATAGTACTGCAGTAAACTCCCTAGTGATATTCTCATTCCTTTAATATTCAGCTTATAATGATATACCTCATTGTAATGATGTTCTTGTAGTCACTAGATATTCCCTAGACGTTGTGTAGTGAGATAGTCGTGAGGTGAAGTCAAGTAATATAATTTAACATGCTACTACATTCAATTACTTTTAACCTCAGTATAGCACTTTTGGCTCACAATAGCCATAGTCGTGGCATATCAAGCAATGTTCAGGGTCCAGTAATAACCCTTTATGAAGTCATCTTGTAACCTCAGCACCTATTACGTGATAATTAAGTCTTTTGTCACTCCTTATTGAATACACTGAACTAAAAACTGTTACTCACTAAAGATTAAAAATTAAACAAAAACAGTTGATATTCTGCTCTGGAGTTTATTCAAAGAATGAGTAGGGGTGCATTGTTTATCATAGTTTATCATAATTAAACAATGCCCTATTGGTTATGAGAAATATTTTAGGGCTAATTAATTGAATGTAAATAGTTGCTAACTGTCTTTTTACTGTTTTATTCTTTTAAAACTTTTTACTGTCAACGTTATGCTCGTAACCAATATTAGGGTTTTATAAGTTCGCCGTAAAAAGCGTAAAAAATGTCACCGGTGTTGATAAACAAAAAACTAGACATTTTACTAGGTAAAGCGCGGGACTGTGGTCCCTGAGGTCTGGGTTATAATCCTGTCAATCTCCATTGTCTTCGCTAAGTGATAAAGCCCTAACACAGTAGGTCCAGGCCAGAGTGGTGGCCAATATAGTCTTGGAATATGAATGGAGTGTAAAAACTACGTAAATGGATAGTTCTTTTCATGCACTTTGTCTACAGAATATCAGTGAGTATTACAGATAGGAAAGTGTTTGTTTCTAATGAACGGTTATATTTTTAAACAGTTTTAGTTATTTTAATTCCTAATAATAGAAAAAAATCAAACAATTAGTTACCAAAGCAAAGCTTACAGCAAATATCATTAATGTTTGTAGGTTAAAGACGAGTAATCTATTAAGGGTTTCAAAATAAAATTTGAATTATTCTTTCAACGTACTTGATAAAACTTATATTTCAATATCTTATTGTGATTTAACATGTTTCAAGATTTAGAATCAAAGTGCAATGGTATAATGCACAATAATACAACATATTTGAAAACAAAATTAATTTCCAGAGCCAAATATGTTTACCCGTCTTAAAGGCGGTCCTACTCACATGCAGTGATCCGCGCTTCGCAATTCCCTCTCCATTGTTACCTCTCAGATTACAGAGCTGCTTGAGATACAACATTGTATATTGCTTTTATGTTTTAAGAATGTGAACATTACATTCATATGAATATTAGGGGAAGTGTTAACAGGTAATATCTATAACCTTGAAAGCTCATACTTTACGTTCGTAACCACGTAATCTTAATTTGAGTTTTAGACGTTAAAATTTTATATTGAAAAAATCAAATACCACCACCAACCCTGGTTATGTGTTGGAGCATGATAAAAACACGTTATATTACATGGCAGATAAAACCCTATAGCTAACATATAGCTCTTCCTATTTGTTATCTTTAATATTTGATGGTTCACATCGGCATAATCACAAATAATGCCGAACATGATCTAAAAGTAAAGAGATTAGTAATTTCAAATAAATAAATAAACGCAACTTAACATTCATAAACTATTAGGAAAAAGTTTAGATACATTTATTAGCTTAGGAGACAGTCATAAGCAAAATTCCAGGTCCGGCCCCAGAACTGAACCCTGCGGAACACTTGAGGGGATGTTTGAAGTCCGTAATCGGATTTAGTCCTCCAAGACCTTAAACATATGAGCTAGAGTGCACTCCAGTTTAAAACAATGCTGAACATTTTAGTCGACCAACTGTTGCTAGACTCAAAGTCGTCTGTGTGTGCCAGGCCTAAAGCGGTACTGGCGACGGCAAAAATCCTCTGTCGCTGTTACAACTTAAGTATAATCGGACACGAATAGCTTTCCGAGAAGTTTCTTTGCCTTATCTCACCAACATACAAAGAAGATGTACCTGTACCAAAGATTGTCTTTAGGTTAGCGATAATTTTCGTAAATCCATAATCCAAGTCATCAAAAATATACCTTCAACATTGTAATTTTACATATTTTTTATGGCAAAAAACTTAATTTTAGTTTTAAAGCAAGAATCCCAATCGAATCACCCTTATCCAATTAAAGATTTTACAAATGGTGCTGTGGACACGTCATTTTTATTCTCTCTCCAAACTGATATCGTGCTACAACGGTACTAATAAAAATACAATCACAGCGATAATTGGAGTCGTCCGTTACACGGAACACTCGTTTGATCATCTCTCCTTTGTAAAGGACAAGAAACTAAATTGAAAATTATATTTTTATAACGTTTTAATACGTCCTTAAATTGCATATTAGCTTTTTAGTTGTAAAAATATAATTATTTTAAACATCATGTACATATTATTGTTTTATGTCATGTTAATTGTATAATATAAATAAAAGTAGTTAAAATACTTGTAGTTTATAAATAAAAAATACTTCAATGCTATCTTGATTATTTTTATCATCAAAACTTTCATCTTTTATTTTTATCGTATTCTTTATTTTCATTATGAAATATATCTTTTATATCTCTTTTTATTTAAAACAAGAGAAATACCATCAAACCAAAGCTTATAAAGGCAAAGGTAGCTTTCAATATTACACTGGTTTTGTAGTCCAGCTGTCCAATATTACAACAAACCGTGTTTAGATATTTGTATTTATAAATAAGTTTGTTAGGTTTTTATTTTACATTTTTAACCTTTATTTATCATTCAGATCTTAACAAATAATTGTATTCATGTTAAAATCCATATAAACATGCGTGTAACTTGTTTTTTTTGGAAATGTTTACTCATTTATGTTTGTGTTATCTCGTAAATGTGAAGAATCTGTTTCATATATTGTAAATAATTGGCAAAAATAAAAAATATTATTATAAGAAGGCGATCCCTGGATCTCTTTTATGCACTTTCTCAATCTACGACTTTTTTCTATGAATAAATTTTCACTAGAGTAAAACGCACAAAATGGCCCGATTAGATTCAGTTCGGTGTTGCTAAATCGCCCTATTCTATAATAGCATATGGTTACGTCAGCTGATACGCTTTATAAAAAATGGCAACACTGCTGGGTAAGAGGGAGTGAGGGGGAACCAACTGTCCAAGACCTCATCGGACCATTTTCGTGCGGTTTACTCTAATAATGAAGATATGAAAAGTATTGAAATTTTCTCAGATGTGTTATAGAAAACTGCAAAAAACGATATCTCATTTTTTTAACGCCAGACCGTATGATTTTACAACTGGTATTTGAAGATTGATTTTCATGCTGTTTGAGATGAATTGAAGATGGCAGGTGAGGATCGATGATAAAAATATTTAGGAAATAAATTCCTCGAACATAACAATTAATGAATTAAATTTAAACTCCCTGTGGTTACATTTTATTACATTTTTAGTTCTTAGTTTTTCCTATGTAACTATCCTCACAATCTATCTTTCATAGGGACCATTAAGCTCAATCAATCAAAATCGAATCACAATGCTTCACGATTAACTTATTACCAAATTATTCAAATTTAACCTGTATATGTGTGTCATGTGCATGATAATAAATTGTGCGTAGCACCTTTCTTCCACTACTGGAGAAAAATATGCATGACCTCAAATCTAAGATAAAACGATAAAATTAAGTAAAAAAGCGAGGGAAGCTATTTCAAGACTGCGAAAATTGTCGAGTGCTCCAAATCCGCCGTTCCTTAAACGATCTGTTCCAAGGAGAAATTCCCTTTGCCGATGATAAATTAGAACCGATTGAACCTGACATATCATGATGTAGAGCTAGGGTGCCAAAATGGCTTTCTTTTATATAATAAATGTTATCTTTCCTTTAATTACTTGCCTTCAATGATTTAGAATGTCTATAAAACCCAGATATAGATAACATAATTAATTGTCATAAAAACTAGAATGGTTAAATTATGAAAGTTTATATAATAAAGACGTTTTTATAATATGTTTATCTAAGAGTTAAAAGATAGGAAGTTTTTTAGTAAAGAAAATAACGGGATTTGTTTACTTCAAACCATCCCGAAAGTTAATTTTTTCTAAAACTATACGTTTGTTCGCCTCAAACTCTTTTAAATGATAAGTTCTTGAAATAGTAATAAGAAAGAAACTCATATACTGATATGGACTATTCAAAATATAAAATACTGTAATTGAGACCATCACTTTAATATTGCTTGATTGAAAAATTAATAAAAACCTACGGTAATATATGTGGCAGGTAGAATATTTGTCGTACAAATTCCACTTCGTACATTATTTCAATTTAATTCCTCAAAAAAACATACCAGATACTTATTAGTCGTATTTTGGAATATAGACTAGCTATTTATAGTTTACTCGTAACACATAATTATGATTTTTACTAATATCGATATAGTATCACGTAATAACGACTCAATAATGGTGTAATGGTGTAAAACATAAAATATTTTAAATAATCCCAATTCTTTCATTATTGCATTTAATTGATTACGACTAAAATTAAATACGATGGAAAAGGATGATAGATCATTATATAAATAAATGCGAAGACTGGGTCCGTGGCGTGTCCTGCAATCCAGCTACTTGCAGGTCACGAATTGTGGATACTTGTGAGTAATGGTCGTGTTCTCTTGTGTAGGTTAACGTCCATACCTATGTTAGTCCTTAAAGACCATCCTCATAATTAGATCAGGTCATAATTCAGAGGCAGTGGTTCGGGTTCCACGTTAAACTACAGGTCCCTCAGATATGCCATGGACTGTTGGGCTATTAATTAACAGTTCTGTCTAAGGAACATGTCAGCCTTAGTCAGTAACCTACAATATCGTACCACACTCATCCTACACTCATTTCTCATTTATACTTAGCTTAAAATACCTACCTAGGTAGGTTGCCATTTCAGTTAAAATTATAAAAGTTAAAAAGAAAATATTCTCAACTGGCTATTCGTGTTTTAATACTTATTATGTGTACATATAGGTTTTTTTTTGTTATGCTATCTGAAAAATGTTTATAATTTATTTTGTAATTGAACCATATCTCTGAAGTAGATTTGTTTTTAACTTACTGAATGAATATAAGCATTATGTTAGGTTAGTTTCCCTAATTAAATCGTCAATAGGAAATCATGTATAGGGGAATCACAGTCAGAGTTGGTGATAGCTTATCATAGGTCAATATTGTCCTTATCACACGTTAGAACGCTCGACATGACCTACTATCAGGAAAACTGCATACTGTCACCACAGTCGTAGATGCTATATAAATGTAATATTCCATTTAAAGTTTACTGAATTAATTTTGTACACACGTTTTGAAAACAACAAAAATCTCATGAGTTTTCTTATATATGAGTGGAGTTGACACGTCATATCCAAAGAGAAATATAGACGATGACGTTGTTTATTTTACGGTACACAGATGGCACATTTCCTAAACGTTTTAAATTTAAAATAACTAGAGAATAATTTTCAAGTATAAATCTAAAAATGTTTAGTTAATTTAAAAGATTTTTGAGTATATTTTTGTTAGAAGAACACAGAATATCTATGTTTGTTGTTCAATGGCAATACAAATTAAATAATCAGGAAATAATGACGTTGAATGAAAATTTCAAGAAATTATACAATGAAACATGTCTGCGCGATGAAACAAAAACAGTTTTCATTGCGTTTATTAGGGTAGGTCTACTAAACTGAAGTAAAGATTGCTCATTAAATTAAATTTTGAATTACTATATTCTAAAATCCCCACAAAACATTTTATAATAATGTATTTTTTAGTTATATAACTCATGCTGGATTATTTCTTTATTCTTGTTCAAACAAGTCTTAATACTAAATTGGCCTAATATGCGTGTGAATGTTCATTTCAGTAAGAATTTCAAAAAATTCAATCATATATATTATATTATTTATTTATTCAACAAATCACTCAAAAACATACTGCTAAGTTGCAAGTATTTATCAATAGAGACAAAAATTAGTAATTTAAATTAGTAATTAGTTGATATATTTTATACAGTATAGTGGACATGCATTCTACCATTATTGTTATTTAGATTTTCATTGCGGACATTTTCCATCACGATATTATGTAAAACAAAGTTTCACGACGTTTCGGGATCAGATTCCAAACCCCCAAACGTCGTGAAACTTTGTTTTACATAATATCGTGATGGAAAATGTCCGTAATAAAAATCTAAATAACATAAATCCACCATCACCAATAATGAATTTCAAACTACCATTATTATATTGCAAATAATACTTAGGACGACTAATTTATTGGCATTAATGTAAAATATTGGCTAAGACATTTAAAAATACTTTGAAAACACTAGAAATAGTAGAAGTAATTTTGAAGAAACTGTGGAAAATATTTTATCGATAGCCCTGATCGAGTGACTGTTGCTGCAATAACATGTTCCGATCTAAAAATTTGAAATAAAAAACCTGTTGAATATCATAGTTATTTATAATAAAATAAAATAGTAAACCTATTCTCTAGAATCGATTCACTAGTATAAATGAGGTATACAGGTAAAAATAGCACAATTAGAGAAAATTGTGGAGAAATATTTTAGTGCTAGCTCTTATCTTCTGTAATCTCTTAAGTCGTGTAATCCAGCTACTTGGTGGGCACGAATTGTGGATACAGTAGTTATAAGCGATAGTCGGTGTGCTCTAGTGTGGATTTACGTCCACACTACTGAATACTACGTTCATCCACAAAAACCGTCCTCAAAACTATACCATTTCGTATTCAGAGTCACATGTGGTTCGGATTCCACGTTAAAGTGTAGGTCGCTTATATGACATTGGGCTATTAATATAAATAGCGTCACAATCATCTTACATTAATTTCACATTCATACTTGGCTTAAAAATACTTACCTGAGTAGGTCACCATTCAAAAGGTAATAGAGGTAGTAGGTAATAATTTGTCTAAAATCTCCTATTGGCTATATTTGATACTTAGAGAGGACCTATTATTTGTTACCTTCTGAAATGTTTTGGTTAAACGTCAAGGTAGAAGTTCCAAGAACGTCATGCAATGCACTTGACCAACAGGAAATGAATTATGAGAAAAAAGAGAAAATCTGAGAACGGTGTAAGAAGTGTTGGAGAGGAAGCGAGATGATTTCAAAGTGACAAGATGCGCGAGGTGCCAAGGTGGTATTTTAGGCCAGATAATTTCGTCAATAGTCGGACAGCCAAACAAAACAACACATGTCGATGACTGGTCCGTGTTGGTTTGTACCAACGGTGTTGTGGTGTTCAGAGTTGTGGCTACAGCAGAAATACGCGGTTGCAGCTTCACACACATCGCATTGTGCTTCTTTATTGTACCGTTGTTGATGGCACATAATCTTCGTTACAGATATTAATCAGAATAAAGACTGATACCACTTTGTAGTATAATGATAGGTTAAAGTAAACATTATTTTTAAATCTCAACTGACATGTTCCTCAGACAGGACTGTTAACTAAGAGCCCATTCGAATTCCAATTCCCTAGTCACATTATAATTTTTGATAGTACTCGTATATCTTAACAATATAGGAATAAGGTGGAAAAATTAAATCAATTAATAGTATTCCTTTTAAGTGTATTAAATTGAAACGTATGTAATTTTAATATTAAAAAAGGAATAAAATTTATTAAAATTAGAAAAGGAACCTGTATTTTAAAAATAGTGCAAGTATATTAAAATTATATGAGTACATTTTTAACCATTAAATTTATCGGTTAACACATTTCTTTATGTAATCCAGCACTATTAAATTGTTTACGCAGGGTACTATGCTATTAATATATTGAGACAATTAGAATGTCAAAACTGTCACAAAAGTGCATGGAGGAATGAGGTAAAGGCTTTTGAAGGTAAAGGAAAAGAGATTAATTAAATTAACATGTAAAATATAGAGATTAAATTTAAATACTTAAAATTTTACATTTTAATCCAATTTTATCATTAAATATGCATACATAGACCGTTTCAGATCGTAAGGTTGTGTGACAATTTCACATAGAGTAATAATGTAATGGGTGGTGTCGTGTCGCGGTTGTTTACAAACAGCTCACCAGATGTCGCCACGGTCGCGGCGTGACAGGCTACAAAACATCGCTAAGTGTCGTGCGGATTTGAAAAGAAAAATGACCCTCCCTAAACACGCTCTCGTTGTTAATTCTTAGTCGAGAAGAAGATTTATTTTAATTAATTTGCGTTAAATAACACTTAATAAATAAAAAAATTAAAATTTAACTTATTTTCTTCATTCTCAGTGTGACATTGATCATGTTAATGACACTTAAAAATTAACAACTGTTAGTTACTAAAATTATTTAACCCTTTGGGATGATAGTCCACCCCTAACTGTGATCCTAACTGTTTATAATAGAAATTTAACTTATATGTTATATTTATGTTATGCTCGGGCATTATAGCTAAAACATTTAAGAAGTTTAGTTTGCGATTGACTAAAACTTGATAAACTATTTTAACTTACCGTATTCAAAATTTTACATGAAGGGGAACATACAAGAAAGTTTACAGGTTTCTGTTTATCATCATAACTAATGGGGTCATGTAAACGGAGATTCTTAACCTCTGCAGCGCTCTTATGATCGTAATGTTATTCCGTGGCACTCAAGTTCGGTTGCTTTCGATTGCCACCTTAATACTATAAACTAAACTAAGTTTATTCTTTATGAACTATAATTACGTAGACAATACCTAAACCGTTGACACTTTAGAAAAGAAATGACTTATGAGCACTATTATACTAGTCTTGTCTAGTTAAATTTCAGATCCTGAAACGTTTTCAAAATTTTTATTATTTTGATTTGAGCTGTTCATTAAAACTCGCACAGATCTGAACGACAGAGAGGAGAAAATCTGTTGAATTCCGTCGTCTGTGTTTCTAAAATACATTAACGCTTGCTATAATTCATTTATCTGACCTTTCATTGTTGATCTACGACTCTGATGTAACAATTTAATTGAGTCATTTGTTAGTAACCTGTACAATGTCACGAACACCGCAGAGGGCGCTACAGCTTTGATCTCTGAACCGCCCTGCCAGTGTCAAGCCTTTACGAGATGCTGTTCAAGTACCAAGTTATTCAGACCGAATCGATTGTATTTAGGATTGTATAAGGCTGAACAACAATTTTTACCTTGTTCGAACTTGTTTGAAGTTTGCTTGCATAATTTTACTTATGAATGTATTTAAAACCACAAGGCTAAACTCGCATATAGTTCACATCTCGTAATCATATCTGCTTAACTTTGTTGGAACTCCACAGAGGAGGATCCTGGAACTTTGTTAAGTGCTCCGTTGAAATACTTCAAGAGAAAACCCCGATTTGGATCAGCCTTTGCGTATATATTACATAGGAAGTTAGTTAGTTACTGAAGTAGAAACCTACCTAGGTAGGTATTTTAAGCCAAGTATGAATGAGAAATGAATGTAAGATGATTGTGATGCGAACTTTTAGTCTCGTTAGTGACTAAAGCTGACATTTTCCTTGGGTAAAACTGTTAATTTAATAACCCAGTACGTAGAGTTCAAATTACTGCCTCTGAATTACAAACTGGTTTAATTATGAGGATGGACTTAGTATTCAGTAGTGTGGCCGTTAACCCACACCAAAGTATTTCCTATGCACCAACCATCCCTCATATCTATCCACAATCCGTGACCTCTAAGTAGCTGGATTACAGGTCACGCCACCGCCCCACTCTCCGAAAAGGAAAGCACATGCGACGTAAAAAGTCTAATCAAACTTAATGTGCCAAACAGTTCTAGGATAATTTTATTGGTGATGAGGGAGTTTTAGCCGGTTGTAGGATACTCAGCTCAGGTACTCCCACAGGACAATGAGCTACTCGGTGTGCGTTGACGTATTTCAACTTCCCACCCACACCACAGTACACTGTTACTAAGTTGAAACTATTGAATAAATTTTACTAAATAGTAACCATAGGTATCCACGACGGATATTTTGACCCCAATAGTAATATTTATCAATTATGACACTAGGGAGGCATTGACTCACAGTGCATGATACTCATACATGCGATATTGAAGTGCCAAAAATCTATCTAAATGGTTAATCCACAAAATAATTATTAGTCCTCTAATAACAGAGTTATACTTAGTGCGATTATATCTGCCATTCACTACGTTCCCTACATCACTACGTCACGGTCTTCAATAAACGGGGAATCTTTATTTTTATGAGCATGTTTAAGGCCTTTTTAAATAGTGGTGATGTTCATAAAATTTATTTAAAGTTGTAGTATTCTTCATTAAGATGTTTTTTGTAAGTTTATTCGTTCAAGTTTTAGTATTTTTATTCATTTTTGGTAGGTATTGTGGTAACAAATTGAAAAGTTTTATTTCCATATTTTGAAGCTTTAAACTAGTTAATTAGAACTGTGGTGATCATTGTATTGGCATTTATATTGTTATTGTAGGTGTAATTCTTCATTAATATTGATTGTTTTTTTATAGAGGATAGTTTTTTAGTGTTGTTTATCCATAGCCTCCTAGGCCTAAATTATTAAAAAAATTATGCCTGATGCAAAATGTGCATGATATTCTATGACTGTCATATCATTTCTGTGATTTTGTTCACATTTTCTATGAAAAATATTCGATCAAAAAAGGTCATAGCAAGGGGATTTGCTTGAAAATGAACAGAATGAAAATCCTCGGATATTTTAGTAACTGCGTGGCTTCAGAAAATTGTGACCACTGGTTTTAATTAAAGTGGCCCAATTCAGTCGCGTGACGACCGACAATGCGTTTCAGTGTTGTACTCACATGTCGCCGTCACGACTTGAATGATACCAGAAATTATTACAAATATGGAACTGATACAAGCAATGTTGTGTAACGGTTACAAATATCTGATACCAGCATTTTACAATATATATGAAACACACCGTTATGTCGGACAAATATGAAAGCAACGTTGTGTAATGCTTACAAATATGGAACTGATACCAACTCACCGTTATGTAACGGTTACAAATATGGAAATGACATCAGCACACCGTTGTGTAATGGTTACAAATATGGAACTGATACCAACACACCGTTATGTAACGGTTACAAATATGGAGCTAATACCAGCACACCGTTGTGTAACCGTTACAAATATGGAACTGATACAACACACCGTTGTGTAACGGTTACAAATATGGAAATGACACCAGCACACCGTTGTGTAATGGTTACAAATATGGAACTGATACCAACACACCGTTATGTAACGGTTACAAATATGGAAATGACACCAGCACACCGTTGTGTAATGGTTACAAATATGGAACTGATACAAGCACACTGTTGTGTAACGGTTACAAATATGGAACTGATACCAGCACACCGTTGGGTAACCGTTACAAATATGCAACTGATACCAACATACCGTTATGTAACAGTTACAAATATGGAACTGATACAATACACCGTTGTGTAATGGTTACAAATATAGAGCTAATACCAGCACACCGTTGTGTAACGGTTACAAATATAGTGTTAATACCAGCACACGGTTGTGTAGCGGTTACAAATATGGAAATGATACCAACACACCTTTCTGTAACGGTTACAAATATGACACCGTTGTGTAACGGTTACAAATATAGAGCTAATACCAGCACACCGTTGTGTAACGGTTACAATAGGAATTACCAACACACGTTGTGTAACGGTTACAAATATGGAACTGATACCAGCACACGTTGTGTATGGTTACAAATATGGAACTGATACAATACACCGTTGTGTAATGGTTACAAATATGGAACTGATACCAGCACACCGTTGTGTAACGGTTACAAATATAGAGTTAATACCAGCACACCGTTGTGTATCGGTTACAAATATGGAACTGATACCAGCACACCGTTGTGAAACGCCTACAAATGTGGAACTGATACCAGCACACCGTTGTGTAACCGTTACAAATATGAATATGGAACATATTTTTCTACGTTTTACAGAACTTGTGATCTATAAAAGTGATTTCACATAAATAAATAATCATAAGTGGCAAAATTAAAATAAATATTATTTTCTTTACATTTAACATTGAACTTAAAACATATTTAGAAATTATACTATATTGAAATGTTATCTTAACGTTTAACGCATTTTAATGATGATACAAATTGTCTAATTTAACTAAATTAATTTAATTTTTAGTTAAATTATCTGATTGAAAATAAAGCTAATTAATTAAAGTGAGAATATATTTTGTGTATTTATTTGTTTTAGATTTCAGTTTTATATTTTCTTATGATATCTTACTTTTAAATACAGAATCATTCAACTTGTACAAAGGACGGGCCTAGTGCTAGTCACACTCTAAAACCTAGACGGGGTATAAAATAAACTTGAAAATTTCTATCAGGACAGTTGTACCGTATTAAAATATTGAATGATTTTAAACTTCTATATAAAATAGCAATTAGAAAGTCTTTTGTGGAAATCGTGTTCCATGTTTTTGTGTGAATTAGTATAGTCCAAAGATAGGGCCTCCCTAACATGCACGCTTCCAAACATACACGCATAAAATTATATTTAATATAATTTTAACTCCAAAATGGTATTTGAATAACCCCACATAAAATGAAGTTTTGATATATACTAATGTTACTACTAACAAGTTAAAGTTACGATGAAATGTTATTTTGAACTTTGATTATGAAAAAATAATTGCTTTATAACTAAAAATGTATTGGAGGCAGGAATAAGACGCACGCGCAGGCGTGTCTTTTGGTTGTCATGGTAACCGCCAGTGTTCTGACAACTCTCTCGTGCCAACAATGCTGACCAGCTGTGGCTCGTAGCTGCAGTCAGCTGTAGTCACTGTCGTCTGCTTCTACCAGACTCGTAGTGCGACAGCTTGTCGACTGTTATAACATGTTTCCGATTCATTCATTCTTTCATAGCATATGATTTGTGTGCTCCTTGTTAATATCCAGTGGTTTTTTTTAATTTGGATTGTTTACTTTAGTTTTGTGATGTGTTATAAAAGTGATAATCAAGTAAGTATTACCGTTAATAATTTAAGTATTAATAAATCATATTTTCTCATATTACACTCTTCACTGTATTTCCAAGTTTAGCTATATTAATTAAATATTTCAAAGAATATTTTTAAAAGTTACAGCAAAATTGAAACGTACCGTTACCATTTTTAGAGCTAGAAATCATCGCTAGTTCTGGTTTGACAGGAATAAATACTATAGTAATTCTTATCACATATAGTATCTTTTTAATTTTTAAAATACGTAATGTTCTATTCAATAGGAGCTTCAAATATTGAAATTTAAAGGGCTTTTTATCATTAAACTATAATAAGCATAATTATATTTACAAGTTAAATAAATAGTTTTATAACAGCAACAGTCTAACCTTTGAAACGTTAAATTATCTAATCAATATTTTAAAATGGTAATGTATTTTATGAACGTAACTGGGAATATGTTATAACCTCAGTTTTATAAAAATGAAGTAACATTTTTATATTTTATATCTTATATAAAAAGGTTTATATAAAAGTTATTTTTTATTTTTTTTAAGTATTTAAAAAAGACAATCTGTAATAAAACTATCATGTTCTACAAATAATCTAAATATTATTTAATAATTTATTGTTCAAATTGTATGAACCTGTAATACCAAGCTTTTTTGAGCATTTTGTTCGGTGATTGACCTTACACTTTTACCAACATGGAAAACTGGTGGAAAGTAAGGAAGAAATTGATTTTTTTTATTTTCCATAAGAATAACATTTGTTTCAGTAAACGTACTGCGTTTATCTTGGACACTAAATTTAACTTTTCTCTGGAACCGTTAGTCGTAGACAAATAATTCAAAATACTAATTTGTTTAGTTTTTTAAGCTGGTTTCAATGGTACCAGTCAAGTTATACTTTACTTTATTGTTTTCGCTGAAAATTTAAAAATTTGATTTTTTTGACATTTAAAAGCCCATAACTTTTGAACCGTCATTTTTACAGACATGCGGGTGGTGTCAAATTATTTAGTATTCTGTACACTAAAAACTATCAAATTTTAATGAAAATCGTTAGAGCCGCTTTTGAGAAAATATAGATTTTTCACGTTTTTAAGGGTTTTAGGGGTGAACTACACTTAAAAAACAAAAATTAAAAAAAGGAAAAAACGCCTGGAGATACGGTGACTATATATATACATGCCAAATTTCATCTAAATCGGACAAACGGGGTAGGCTGTGGCACTGTACACATCCAGACACACACACACACACACACACACACACACACACACACACAAACACGGACGGACACATCACGCCAAAACCCATTTTTGGATTAAGGGAACCTAAAAACGGATATATCCACCCTCAACTCAAATTCGAAAATTTTGACAAACAATACTTTCTCCATATACTATTATAAGAGTTGGTTTTTTGTTTTTTTATTATATTTTCGCATAAGTTACGTGAAAAATGTCAAGTTATAAAAATTAAATATTACTCCAGTCGTAACGTGTTTTATTGCTGACACATGAGGATATTTCAATATATTCTCATTACATTGACCTTAATTTTGGATCTAAAATTAGAAAATCATTATCATTTAGGAAATATGCTCTTTGTCATTATGTAGTGTAGTCGCATTGTGTAAAATATTTTTATTTATCTTCACAATTAAATTTTATAATCTACTAAATGTTAAATAATGTTTTAAATTCCCTGAATTGTTTTGTTTTTTTCAACTATTAATAGGAAAAGGTAAAATCATTTTTGTTGTTAAAATAACGTTAAATTAGACCAAATTAATCTAATCAATTATTACACACACTCCTTCTCATTACCGTTGTCTACATAGCAATACAAGCTTATGATAGAAATACAGGCTTATGACTGTTAATAGTTTAAGAGTTATAATTTTAAATAAATGACAAACGTTTGTGATTGCCATTCTGAAAACAAATTCCTTGAACAAGAGAACTTTGGCTTCCTGTTTATCGAGCAAGAGTCGTATGGCGTTTTATATGATCTTGTTAACGTGACAAAGGAGTAGAAAGGTGAGCGAGGGCTCTACCTAAGGGATGAGTGACGGGGTGGCCACAGTCCACCATCTCCTAATGGGACATTTCTGGTTCAGACTTATAAGGTGCTATCAGTCTCCAAAATGTGAGAAGGGTGGTGTAAGTGGCGTTTGTGACAACTGAAATCCGCTAGGTCGGCGCTAGTGTCGCTTATTCGTTACGCATATGTGATTGTTTCATGCAAGCTTCCTGAGTGACCTGTTTAAGGTTACAATTTTGGTTTTTTTCATTTTAAAACATTTTTGACCTCCAAAATGACATATTTTATAAGATTATCGAATCAAAAATGTGGTTTAAAAATCATTTTCTGTAGTATACGACATTTGATTTTCTTATTTCAAAACTTCACATAGGTTACGTGAAAAATGTCTGTTATTCATCCACATTTTAGCTCTAAAGAAGTATTCCCACACCCCTTGCATTAAAGACGCTAGATATCTTAATAAATCACCCTGTAATTCGAACAGTTTTCACTAAAACTTGAAAAATGATTGTATTTACTTTCCTGTGGGAAATACTAGGTTATTACATAGCTATGTCTAAAGGGAATGTTTTCAGTTCATCTATTAAAACGGGATCCAAACACTACTGCTGCTTTTTTGCGTTATAAACTTTTTACGATACAAAAATCTGTTAACGACCCCCAGAGCTTAGATATGTCCATGTCAAAATAATTCCAAAGCATATTTATGATGTAGTCAACAAATACACGTTAAAATTAAGTTTTTTTAGACTTTTTTTCGCTCACAACACCTTAAAGAATATTGTAGTTTCAGACTATCTGGCTGAATATCATCAGGTCAGTGGTGCATAATAGAGCTTAGGACCTGGTGTTGATCTCTGATTTCTATAATTCTGAGCTAGCCATTTTACTGCTTTGAAATTTTCATTTTTGCTTTCTCACGTCTTAGATTTTTTTTGTTTACCACGTTCTCCTTTCTTCCCTTAATCATTGGGAATTGGATTATAAGCTCAAAGTTTATGCCAACAAATGAAGCATCCGTTTGTGATGTCCTGATGACTCTAGAAAAGCTTTTGTGCAAATAAAGTAAAAAAACGCAAAATAATTTTCGTTTTGTATTTACTAAGAATAATTTAAATCTTAGCATGGAGAGTACGGAGAATCCATAATAATATGTTTATGATCAATACTTTTTTAACCCTTGAAGCCTTTATATAATTTATTTTTAAAATATTATTTGAATTTATGAGTAATATTTTAAGTTTTTTTCTGAAATTCTATTGATAAAACTTACGTTCCAGGTTTTTTGCTGAGCTCAGATCCTTCGGAAAACGGTAAGTATTTAAAAAATGTATTACACTTAACTTAATTTGGATTTGAACTGGAAATATTATCCTTTTTAAGTAAAAAGAGACTGATTCTAATTGTTTTTAAAACAAATGAATGCCTTCGAGAATTAACTAAAAATTAACAAAATGTTTGAATAAAGTTAGTTAAATAAATTATCTCTAAACACAATCTAATTTTGTTATTAAATTTTATGAATAAAATACAATACTTTATATTATACCCGTCAAGGTTCCGTTAATAGACGAACTAACCAATTTAAAGTACAGCACTGTACTAAAATTCGAAATTGTGTACTTATTTTACATTAGTTTTATTACTTTAACAACATATTACGGCCAAGTATCATATTTAACTAAAAATGTCTAAAACGTTTTACTACGCTGTATACAATAGTTATTTTCAATGATTTTATCCATAGTAAATGTGTTTCTTAGGATATGAGTGACAAATCCGAGCACACAATAGCCTAAAATACAAAAAATAAATGTACTTTTTACAGCAACGTGGACTATTCAAGTTTGAACGTTATTAACAAATTATAGTTCATATTTGACAGAGATGGAGTTGATCACTATTTTGAAGAGACCTTCATTGATGTTCCTTGTGTAAGGATAGGTGCCGTGACCTTAGCCTTCTCTGATAGGTCTATTACCTAGTGGTATTATCTCAACATCAATACACATGACTCCCTCAATGACACACAATTAGCTGTCCCTGTAGACGCGTGTCGCGTCGCGTCTTGAATTTAGGTCCTAAGCATAATTTATTATTTTCAAACTCAAAACATGATGTTTATTAGACTCACATAAAAATAACAATCGTTTAAGAAATTTTAAATAAATATTACTTTGGTAAAAGCTGATAATCTTTGTAACTAACCTAATTCTTCTATAACAACTGGGGAGCAGACGTCAAAGTGAATTAGCAAAATTATATGTTTATACTGAATATACAAATATGCTGAATATATTCGAAACATGGACCTGATCAATTTATCTCATATTTTTTATATTGATAAGTACAGTTTTCACAGACTATACTAAAGTTTAAATTTAAACTGAAACAATATAATGTGTTAGGTGTAAAAAATTATTTTTCTTCACACTGCTTCAAAAACAGCTGTTTTAGATACATGTGGTGAAGAGAAAAAGTTTTTATTTTTCTTCATAGGACAAAACCTATCATTATGATGGTTTTTTTCAGTCCTAGGCCGCAAAAGATCATTGTCGATGATACTCTTAATTCAAGGTCAGTATGCGATTGTAAATAATCGATAAAATAACTGTAACAATCGTTATCAATTTTTTATGAAATCGGTTGAAATCAAAATATCGATAATAATAACTGGCATAAACTAAACAAACCAAAGAGGAATCTATAAAGAACTGCTACAACGTAAGTAACATAACAGCTGATTAGTCTAAAGCGACAAAAATGGTTACAACTGTTGATACTAAATCAGGTAATAATTTATGTTTTACGAGTTTGTTTCATTTTATTTGCAGTATGACGAAACATATAGTTCATCACACGGCCTAAAATTGGCTTTTTGATATACAGTATATTCTCACATTTAACATGTTAAACTTGTGCTTGTATCAAAACGCCCATTTTTGGTCCTAGTGACGAAACATACTTTTTCCAAAACCTGATTGTCTACTACATTTTATAAGTAAAAATCCAAGATAATCTAACTCAAATCAATTTTGTTAATCAAAGTGTTATAAGCTCTTATTGATTAAAACTATCTAAGTATTAGCTATCAATTGTTGTTGGTTTGTTAAAAAAAAAATACTAAAACAAATCTCATTCATGGCGAAGTCCGTTGCTCTACACCAAATAAAGTTTAAAAGAGAAGCAATATAACATCATAAAATTTTCAACCTTCATTGATGTTCCTTGTGTAAGGATAGGTGCCGTGACCTTAGCCTTCTCTGATAGGTCTATTAACTAGTGGTATTATCTCAACATCAATACACATGACTCCCTCAATGACACACAATTAGCTGTCCCTGTAGACGCGTGTCGCGTCGCGTCTTGAATTTAGGTCCTAAGCATAATTTATTATTTTTAAACTCAAAACATGATGTTTATTAGACTCACATAAAAATAACAATCGTTTAAGAAATTTTAAATAAATATTACTTTGGTAAAAGCTGATAATCTTTGTAACTAACCTAATTCTTCTATAACACCTGGGGAGCAGACGTTAAAGTGAATTAGCAAAATTATATGTTTATACTGAATATACAAATATGCTGAATATATTTGAAACATGGACCTGATCAATTGATCTCATATTTTTTATATTGATAAGTACAGTTTTCACAGACTATACTAAAGTTTAAATTTAAAATGAAACAATATAATGTGTTAAGTGTAAAAAATTATTTTTCTTCAAAATGCTTCAAAAACAGCTGTTTTAGATACATGTGGTGAAGAGAAAAAGTTTTTATTACTTTCTCCCCTTATACATAGTATATGGAGAAAGTATTGTTTTCGTCAAAATTTTCGAATTTGAGTTGAGGGTGGATATATCCGATTTGGGGTCCCCTGAATCCAAAAAAGTGGGTTTTGACGTGATGTCTGTCCGTCCGTGTGTCTGTGTGTGTGTGTGTGTGTGTGTGTGTGTGTGTGTGTGTGTGTGTGTGTGTGTGTGTGTGTGTGTCTGGATGTGTATAGTGCCACAGCCTACCCCGTTGGTCCGTTTTAGATGAAATTCGGCATGTATATATATATAGTCACCGTATCTCCAGGTGTTTTTTCCATTTTTTTGAATTTTTGATTTTTAAGGGTAGTTTACCCCTAAAAACCCTTAAAAAACGTGAAAAATCCAATTTTCTCAAAAACGGCTCTAACGATTTTGATTAAAATTTGATAGTTTATAGTGCACAGAGTACTAAATAATTTGACACCACCCGCATGTCTGTAAAAATAATGGTTCAAAAGTTATGGGCTTTTAAAAGTCAAAGAAATCAAATTTTTAAATTTTCAGCGAAAAGAATAAAAGTAAAGTATAACTTGACTGATACCATTGAAACCAGCTTAAAAAACTAAACAAATTAGTATTTTGAATTATTTGTCTACGACTAACCGTTCCAGAGAAAAGTTAAATTTACTGTCCACGATAAACGCAGTACGTTGTCTGAAAGCGCCCAATGTTATTCTTAAGGAGAATATTAAAAAATCAATTTCTTCCTTATTTTCCAACTGTTTTCCATGAAATTTGGTATGAAACGTAAGGTAATCACCGAACAAAACTAGCTCAAAAAAGCTTGGTATTACCAGGGGGGGTTCCCCCCCATACAATTTGAGCAATTAATTTAACTTTGTCTCTCTTGTTTTTATTTTTAGAAATTGAATGATTATTTTTGAAACAATAAATTATTAAATGAATATTAATTTTGTAGAACATGATAGTTTTATTACATATTGTCTTTTTTAAATTTACTGAAGGGAGAAGGTATGTGTCAGTCCACTGGTACCGTTTATTTTTCTTCATAGGACAAAACCTATCATTATGATGGTTTTTTTCAGTCCTAGGCCGCAAAAGATCATTGTCGATGATACTCTTAATTCAAGGTCAGTATGCGATTGTAAATAATCGATCAAATAACTGTAACAATCGCTATCAATTTTTTATGAAATCGGTTGAAATCAAAATATCGATAATAATAACTGGCATAAACTAAACAAACCAAAGAGGAATCTATAAAGAACTGCTACAACGTAAGTAACATAACAGCTGATTAGTCTAAAGCGACAAGAATGGTTGACAACAAACTGTTGATACTAAATCAGGTAATAATTTATGTTTTACGAGTTTGTTTCATTTTATTTGCAGTATGACGAAACATATAGTTCATCACACGGCCTAAAATTGGCTTTTTGATATACAGTATATTCTCACATTTAACATGTTAAACTTGTGCTTGTATCAAAACGCCCATTTTTGGTCCTAGTGACGAAACATACTTTTTCCAAAACCTGATTGTCTACTACATTTTATAAGTAAAAATCCAAGATAATCTAACTCAAATCAATTTTGTTAATCAAAGTGTTATAAGCTCTTATTGATTAAAACTATCTAAGTATTAGCTATCGGTTGTTGTTGGTTTGTTAAAAAAAAATACTAAAACAAATCTCATTCATGGCGAAGTCCGTTGCTCTACACCAAATAAAGTTTAAAAGAGAAGCAATATAACATCATAAAATTTTCAAAGTAAGATAAAACGATTAAAACAACTTGTTTACTGTTAATTCCAAACACAGCAAAAAATCGCTTAGAATAACAATAAGAAGGTCCCTCAAGCCACCTTGACAATCAGTGCCCCCTGGCGGTGACGGTGAAAACTTTGACTTAATGTCGAACAACTTGTCAACTCTGTCACGAGCAAAGTTTGGTGTCACAGCGAAAGTCACATGTAATCAATTATTCTCTAAAATATTGCTACCTCAAACTTTAAAACGTAGCCAATACAGTTTTACACTGATTATTTTGCATTAGTAAACGAATTGCAAACTAAATAAAAACTAAAACGAAGATAAATAAATGAAATATTAACGAGTTGTTTGTAGGTGTTTATTTCCTTACTTCCTCGTAGAACATTGAAACGTCATGTTTAATTTATTGCAACGTGGTTAAAAATGAAGGTCGAGTTCTCCTTGTTAAGATTCCTTTCAAGATGTTTTACACAGTGTGTCCATCTCACATGAATGAGAGCTAAAGCTATCGAGCAATGTGACCCAAAAAATTATTGTTTTCTTCCATGTGGGAAATAGTTTAAATCAGGAATATGTCTAATATGTCTACCCTCATACCATATGACGTCACTGTAAAAAACTTTGGTCGGACAGATTGCCTATAACCCCTCCCCCCAGAGCTAAGAAATATCAACATTTAAAGCTATCTTAATGCTTCTCTGCTTATGAGAAAAATTTAATTGAATTGAAATCAACACTAAAGTATGAATTGCAATATACTTACAAATATTTCTATCAAGTTCAAAATAATTATTTAGATGACTATTTGATATGATACATTATAAAACTATCTTCAAATAATTATTCTAAAACCGTAACTGTTATTAGATTAACCAACATTACTTACGTTCTTCAGAGAGTTTAGACGCTCACACGGAACGTCTAATATTGAGCAGTGATGTACAAAAATGTTCGGTATTAAATAAACAAAACATAAGTATTCATTGAATACATAAGTGGTAAAAAGATACCTAAAGTAAATGTTAAAGCCATATATATGTACTAATTCTTTTGTTACAGTTATACTTAACGGAATTATATCAATTATTTAGTTCGTTTTACCATTTACCATGTCTCCTTCGTCATGAACTTTAATAAAGAGGGAATCTTCAGTTTTGTTTTTATTTTTATGAGTATTTTTAGGACCTAGTTAAATACAATTCATACAATTTATTAAAGTGGTAATTTATGATATTAAGGATATATTTTTATCTTTCAATGATGTATTATTAATTTTGTTTGAACGTCACGTGTGTACATGGTCGTGTTTCATGTTGACACATTGGTTTGAAAAAATTATGAAATAGATTCAGTCTAGCTTGTAAACGACACCATAATAGTGTTACAACTGGTTGCCATCCTGTTTCATTTTTACTTGGAATATTAGAAGAAGATGTATAACCTCTTGAGTTTAATAAATTTTCCATGGACATTGCGCCACGAAGACCATGAAGTACATCCTTAAGAAAAAGCTATAGGGTATTGCTATAAATAATGATACGATTTCATGTAAATACATCTATACTTTAGTTTGTATATGGGTAGGACTACATAAATTATGCCTCACAACAGAACAGTTGATACCATCTGAAGACAATTGCATCTGCTTAACTAAAATGTCTATCTCTAATCCAGTCCCCCGATATAGCTGTAAAGATAACAAATGGTGGCCTAGACAGGTCATTAATTCATTGCAGACAGGATCTCCTCCCTAAACACCGCTCGGTTAAAAAAACAATGGAACGCCAACCAATAATATACTGAAACTCAGGAGCATAACGTTTACAGCTTATATGATAACTTACCTTTATTTTTGTATTCAATTTAAAAAGTTAAATATTATTTTGCTTTTTTCTCAAAGATCGATTCATAATTTAACACCATACGTTCAATAAATTTGTTAGGAATCACAAATAATTAATGAATATTTATGAGCACCATTAAGAAATGTGATTAAAACATGTAGTTTCGCCAGTGAAATATTTATAAATCTCTCACGAAATCTCAGCACAAAAAGGTATCAGAAATTTGATCAGAGTAGTTAGAACAATCAAACGTGAATACTGAAATCAAATAGTATAAATCAACACCTGTCTAAATGTAGCGACCACAAATGTATTTGTGAACCAAATGCACTGTTTACACTAACCTGCATGGATTTATATTAAAACTATAGGTAAGTGTTTTACAGTAGTAAACATTTTATTTGAAGATACATAGCCCATGTAAGATGTTTAGGTCATTAGTTATTAAATGTAGAGAAATACATTTTAATCATTTATTTTTTGCGTGTCAAATGATTTGAAATTTCTTTGAAGTAGTTTATTACACTTAAAATACAAAACTTAAAACGTAAACTTGAAGGAGTTCTCAATACTGGCAATTAAGATTGTATAAAAATCCTTTATACATCATTTACATCCTTCATACTTCCTTTATAACTTTATTTAAACTCTTTCTAACTAGATTTAGGCACGATAATTTATTGCATTCAAATTAGTTTTGTATTGGATCTAAAATCAGCTTCCTTGATTGTTTAAAGAGGCCTAAAACATTTTAGTTAAATATATTTTTTCACGTGTACTATTCTAAAAATATGGTTGGGTCTTTGAACACCTGTTTAACAAAATTAAAATTTATTATTTTTGACTGATTGAGTAATTATAGAGCTTGATAATTGACGCAATTAAGTAATAAATAGAAATAGAAAGTTAACGTAAGTGTCAGGATGAACGGCAGAGACCAGGCTGAGAGCATTTGCAGCGGACGGACCATAACAAGACTACAAGATTGCTCCACAGTTTTACGTTCATTTTTCATTCATACTTGGCTCAAAATACCTACCTTTGTATGTCAGCATTTCAGAAAGGTAATACAGTTTATATATAATTCTGATTTAAACTACAAATAAAAAAATGCTAAATAATTTAACTGGGAATTTATTTTCCTTTTTCGTCGCGTATTTATATTTTGGTTAAATATATATAGTTATAGCAATAATGATAATAATATTAACAATTATTAACAGTAATAAAGATATTATTGTTATTGTAAAGTATTTTTCTTCTTAACATTGAGTCATGCAACTGGTATAAATGACGAGTTAACTGCTGGCATCGTATGAATATTAAAAATACGAGAACATTGTTTTAGAGAGATAAAATTGTCCCATTCTTCTTTATAGGGCCTAAGAATACTTATAACATCTAAGGACTATTAATAAAGACATCTAGCTATTGAAGGCTTATTGAACAAAGAGGTAAAGTTCATTGCACTGTTCCTCCTTTATAACTTGATTAAAACTCTTTCTAACTAGATTTAGGCACGATAATTTATTGCATTCAAATTAGTTTTGTATTGGATCTAAAACAGA
The DNA here is from genome assembly GCA_023375725.1 of Nephotettix cincticeps. Lineage (NCBI taxonomy): Eukaryota > Metazoa > Arthropoda > Insecta > Hemiptera > Cicadellidae > Nephotettix > Nephotettix cincticeps. The sequence goes on along the minus strand of CM041788.1, from coordinate 24,332,628 downwards.
TTCCTTGATTGTTTAAAGAGGCCTAAAACATTTTAATTAAATATATTTTTTCATGTATACTATTCTAAAAATATGGTTGGCTCTTGGAACACCTGTTTTATTTCACACCAAGAGCCAATCACCCTACATGAAAAACAAGAACAGCTGTTTAGAAGAACTGTAAACATTCCCTTTAGCCACATCTAACCTATCCTAACCTATTTCCCACTGGGAAGTAAATACAAAGATTTTTCATTTTAAACTGATTTATCATTGAAAATAGCTAAATATTTTTTTAAATGGTGCCCACACTTTTTGCACTCTTTTTTGTGTGTTTTTAAAGCATAAAAAATATAAAAAAAAGTGTAACAAGTCAGTTTAACGAGTATTAGGGCAATTTCGCAAAGCGATGCGGTTCAGCCCACTGACACAACCCTTCATCACTGTCAGGATGGACAGAGGCGTCCTAATGTGGACAAATGTAACCACCACTCGTTAATCAGGCCTGCGCTTGAGTTATCGACTAGAGGAAAATTCAAATCTGTAACATATGTTTTGTAATAATGACATTTCTACCAAATACTCCTACTGGCTGTACACAAGTGCGGGAGGTCAAAGTCAACAAGTAATTGGTGAATTGTATGTCAGCGGTGGCATGTGATTAAGATACTGATTCATAGAATTTTACATAGAAAGTGTGTTTCAGATCAGTTTCAGTTAATACCAGGCTTTTGTTTTGTTGGTTTGAAATCATTAAATAATAAAGACTATAGGCAAGAGATATTAAAAGGAAAAATATTAATAATAATATTGATCGATTGTTGTATACAGAGTGTCCATGAAAAACGTTTCAGGACTTCGGTAAGTGATTAGGTACATTAAAAGGAAGAGAAAAGTTCCAATGAGGGTACAGCCTAAAACGCTTATTTTCTCAGATATCCGCCATTTTGTATTTTTCACAAAACTGTTTTTTGTTTCAAACTTTTTCTAACGGATAATTTTCAAATTTAGTATGTGTTTTACACTAGTAAACTACTATTATTAAAAATAATAACTAGCATGATCCAAGCTCAAAATCCAAAACCACGACCATTGTATGTTTTACTGTTTTCAAAGTATTTTAGTTTTATAATTTAAAATGACCGCCATTTTGAATTTTGAAATGTTTGAAATAAAAATTATTTTGAGAAAAATACAAAATGGCGGATATCTGAGAAAATAAGCGTCCATACCTCCATTTTAGAACTTTTTCTTCCTTTTAATATACTTAATCATTTACCGAAGTTTTGAAATGTTTTTCATTGACATCCTGTATACAGCTTGAGAAAAAGTAGCCATTTTACATATGATCTATATAAATGTATTTATTGATTTTGGTGACAATAAAGAAATTTTACTATATAACCAATTCCGTAAATATTTCGAATTGTGTTTAAAGTAAACATTTTAAATCAATGTGCCTTTCTTACGGATTTACGTCATATTATCTATATTCCTCAAACATTTTCTAAATTTTAATATATTTTTTCAATATACAGTATAGTTTTGTAAGGATCGAGACCGATAATCTGAGCCCCTCCTATTATTTCCGATCTTTTTTACGTGTTTTGTAGAGATAAATTGGCCTGTATAGCTCAATATCTAAGGATACGTAATAAATGATCTTTCTAATTTTCGTGAAATACTTATAAGGTGGATTTTCAGTTGTCATTCAACTGTTTGTCAAACATAATAACATAAATATGTTAAATATTGTAAATTAGTTGACTACATACATTGGTTTCCTTTGTTAATAATGTAAACTTCCTTTTACACATATTTTATTGTTTGTAAATTCTATTCTAAAAATGAAATGAAACCAATGATCTTTAACAAAAGAGTTTTTTATTCTAGGATGATATAGGAATTTTAAGTTTATTTTTGCAGATAATGCCACTAATATGACCACCATAACGATAAAGGTACGTTACTAATATTAAATTATTAATAAAAGATTGTAAAATAGTTCCCACAAAAAAATATTCATTCCACTAAAATGCTTTTTCTTTATAGTATAAAATTAGGTTATATCTTTCAGTTTTTCCTATAAACGAATTTAATTGGTTCTTAATATAAGCACGTAGCATGATATAAGTATAGGTTGGTATTTATATTAAATCTAGGTTCTTAATTAATAGAAAACAATACCGCACCCTTGATCTCAAAAAGTTTATACAAAACAAAATGGCGGTGGTTTGAAAATTGTAGATTATGAATTTCAAACCGGTTGCATTTTTTGGGTCGACCTTTTGAGATCTGGTTCCAAAGAATTGTATTCCAATTCAAAAGACCTACAATTGAATAATAAATTTTCACCCATAAAACTAATAAATAATTTCCTCCAACTTCTTTGTTAGCTCAACCCAAAAGTAAGTACAGGGCATTTTCAAAAGCAGCATGGATCAAATTTCTTATGGTATTGTAGATATTTATCTCAAACGTCTGAAACCGGATTTCAAAATGTCAATCCAAAACAAAATGGCGATGGTTTGAAGTACATAGCTTTCAAATTTCAAACCGCCATGTTTTTCTTTTACATAAATAAGGTCGAGTTTATCATGGCATTAATATTATTTGAACATTACCTTTAGTTTGATGCACACATCAACCTATATTTACTTCCTAAACCACATCCGATTACCACGTACACAAAAACAGGTTTTTATTACCAGTAATGATATTCTAAATTTGGTTGTGATATATATTTTGTTTTTAAAAGCTATAAAGCCGTCCTAATACCTAATTGTTACCCTGTATGCATATGAAATAATAACAGAAACGAATTATAGTATTAATTGACTTTAGGTATGTATACTTTTAATTTTACATTGTAATTAATTTTTCAAACATAAATTAAAAGTTTTTTATATCATACAGATCATATGTTACTTTAAAATGCTTTCAAAGAATCTCGTTGGGAAGAAGGTTGGATGAGAATGCAGGAGGCATTCGCTGGTCCCCGAGGTCCAGTCTCTCTCAGAAGAGTCTCTGTCTCGTGCGACAACGAAGGTCTGGTTCGGACTGGCCATTAGTTGGATTGCGTTGGGTCACCTTCCTTTTACCTACAGTAGCTTAGAGTAACTTTCAACACTTTTAGCTGAAATGGTGACCTGTATATGTATTTATTGTACTGTATGACAAATGAGTGTGGTGCGATTTTTTTATCCTTGTAGTTCAAAGAGTCAATAATAGTACATTTCATCATGAGCACCAAAAACGGGCATTTTTGATACGAGCACAAATTTTACAGCCGAGGCGTGCCGAGTTAAATGTGTGGGTGTATATCAAAAAGCTAATTATGGGCCGTGTGATGAACTATATTTTTCATCATACTGCAAATAAAATGAAAGAAACTCGTAAAACATAAATTATTACCTGATAGTTGTCAACCATTCTTAGGTTGTAGCAATTCTTTCTTGATTGGTATTTTAGGTTATGTCAGTGTCAGTTATGCCGAACTCGAATCAAAAGTATCATTAAACTTTTACGGCCTAGGACTCAAAAAATTATCTTAATAATAGGTTTAGTCCGAGGATGAAAATAACTGAAAAAACAACTTTTGTTCTACAACACATGTATTTACAATAACTGTTTTTAAAGCAGTATGACGGATTTTTTAATTTTTATCAACTTATATGTGTTTTGCTAGGGTAGATGCAAAATATATTTAATAAATCTTGTTTTTGCCCTCTTTTTAAAGTATAAACTTAATTTAAATCCAATAAATCATCTATCTACGGTTGGAAAGAGTTTTAATCAAGTTATAAAGGAGGAACAATCAACTTTACCACTTTGTTCAATGAGTTCTATAACTAGACGTCTTAGGTTATGGCTTCCAGATGCTGGAAGTGGGACAGTTTCATTTCTATAAAACAATGTTTTCATATTTTATATAATTATACCTTACTGAAAGGGGTTGGTTGTATGACTAAGTGTTAGGAATCAAGATATGTATCAGTCTCAGTCCAGATGTCCATGTCCAACTGTGCACACTGTATTCTTTGTTCTGTGTTCTGCACTGATAACATCAAAATGAATTCATGCCTATCATGAGGACAGGAGTTACCTGATAATAATGATTTTGTGAAGTGTTCTGTTAATAATTGTAAATTGCATTATACTTGTGCCGGTGTGGCTAAAAAGTCCTGGCGGCAAATAGGAAATACAAGGCGTGACACCTATACTTGTGTTTTTGTGGAAATAAAAAACAAGGACTCAGCTTCCCCGTTCTTTGTACGATTTCTATGACTCAAGAACTGATATGCTTATTGTTTTACCTGAAATTATAATCATTAAACACAAAGTAAATAAATAGAAAGTAAAAATAAATTCTCTGTTCAAATATTTTGTATTAACCTTATAGATTAGCTGACCCAGCGAACTTCGTAACGCCCTACAATATTTTGGGTTTTCTGGGTTATCAAACGCATAAATACAGCTATGAAAAAAATATAATAATTCCAAGAAATGTACCGTGAAACCTATACATTTATATAAATTAAAATTAAACATTAAAATTCAACCAAATATTATTAGTTTTAAGCATATCATATTTTACAACGTTTTTACAATAGTGCCGAGACATTTTTAGAATCAACTTAATAATATTTTGTATTGGATATTTTTGTTGGAACAGTAATGTAGTGGATGGGTACCGGTGACAGCGGGTGGCGTGATTATAGGAGATGTCCCGATATCCAACAATGGCGTTGTCGTGTCGACCGCTTATCACCAGGTGTCGCACCGCCCGCGACCTTGCTGATAATGCGACATCTGGTGGCCGTCCACCGAACCACAGCTGCACAGCTGGCTGTACCAGTGTACTTCCCCGTTCCGTACTGTTTGAATGTAATATGAAAATCAGGCAAATATGGGTGTCCGTGTAATTTTTTTGTTTATATTCTCCAAATTTAAAACATTTTGTTGACACAGAACTGATAAGGCGTTTGAACTTTTGTTGTCTTTTACCTAAAATCTCAGTCCTTTCTTGTTTCTTTGTTTATTTCGACTTCCTAGAAGATGGTAGGACTCCCGGAAATCATTGTTACTAAAAACTCTACGTAATGACTTTAAACTCAATCTATAATTAAATAATTATAATGGATTGAAATTAATAAAAGATTTTCATACGTAAAAATTAAAGCCACGTATGTTAAGGTAGTTTTATTAACTATCCTCTTAGTTGAAATATTTTAATATTAAAACCGTAAAATACAATAATTTAGATAAAGTAGTTCCTAATCGAAATATTAATACCTTTCCTGAATGTTTTAGAGTTTATTTTACTGTATCAAATTAAAAAGTCATTCTTATTTTTGTAACATCACTGAAATGTCCCCATTGTAGTTTACCGATTTCGGCCCATTGTTGAAATAGTTGTACTAATTTTCTTCCCTAGGTGTAAGTATTGAGTTAACAAATATAACTTTAAGGAAGCCTATAAAATAACGTTTCGAAAAATAAGTCTAAAATCAAAGTTCAGGTTTTTTTCTTAAGAAATAGGATTAATAATTTTAAAATTGAAGCTCACCAAATTTAACAAATATCTTAGTAATTAAAAATATTCCTACGCAATGTGCCGTTTATTTTTCAAAAGTTGACACGCTTGTTAGCTGAACAAAACACGCTCTGAAACGGTAAATTGGTTACACCAACAGACGACAGGATGATGCAAACAGCTGATTTGTTACACGGCGGTTGGTTTTATTTAATCGTATGATGTAACAAAACCACCAGCTTATTCAATATGTGATTGGGTGACCTCAAAAAGTGAGCCCTCACTGATGCAAATGTTGTAAACAAAACCTTAAAGGATGTACATTCTTGAAAAAGGGACTTATTTATTTATATCTAACCTTTCAATACTGGTTTACAAAACTATCATTAGTTTAATTATTATTTTTATAATAATTATATTCTACTTTAAATACAAACCGAACAATACAATTTGTGTTAATTGCCATAACTATACCTAATGAAATTTGTTTTCCTTAGCAACGTAGCCACAACAAAGTTAATTAAGCTTTGTTGTCAAGGAAAATGACATTTTACCAAGATGGCGGTGACCACGAAGGCCTCACCTTTTATTTCAGTTTCACACATATATGAGCACTCTATATTAATATGGCTCGTTGGACGAAATGTATTGTAAAAAGCTATGCAGGTGCTTTAACACACATGGTGAAAATGTTATGAGCTCAAAATTAACCGACCGCCATCTTGGACCAGCTAATCGAAACGAACTGTTTTTAACATGAACCAGGTTCCAACTATGGTAAATGTTCCGGTTTTATTATAGTTCGATGCTTCATAATTATTAAAAAGTAATGACGATAATTATTACAACTATGACCAATTTTATTGAGTTTTACAATTGTAAAACTCTAAAATATGTGAAAAAATATATCTAATAAAATCTTTAAGAACTGTGACAGAAAGATATATAACTTTTTTTATAAGTAAAAATGGCTCTAGAGTGATTATTAGATGTCAAAAACTTTTTTGAATAGGTATTAAAATTGTAGCAAAAAATTAAAAATATAAAAATTTATTTTAAAAAGTATATTTCAAAGTTCTAGTAGTAAGTAGGAGCTCTTTCAGACCTTTTACTATTGTGATATGACAAACTAAGGACGATGTAAGAAGAAAATAATATATAATAGAATTGTCGAATGTTTTCGGTGATTTTAATACTATTTTTTCTCGTGGGTTTCTCTAACTTGTTAAGTTGAGTAACAGTGTTACCACGCTACGCCAGGAAACAATACTGATCATTGATCTACTTAAAAGGCGGAAAGAGATATTTTAAGGATTGAATGATAAATATTAATTTAATTGCTTTTTTATTTCATGTTTATGTAATCACGACTAACCACGACAATATTGTCTATATTCATTAACATTCATGCTTCTTCAGTTCCACGCAGGCTGGCCAATGTTACCGAGGATAATAACAATGAAATTATGGTACTGACAGGTTGCGCGACACCATTAATAAACATACAGATAAGTTTAGATAAGATGAAAATATCAGAAAACGACCTAACATGACTCTGCAGAGAGCTGTATCGGCCATGCATATATTGCACAACATTTGGTACCGTAATGGGAAAAATAAGTAATTGTAACCAAATAATTAACCAAAAGAAATGGCTTTTCAACAACTCTTCTATATCGTGTTTTACTTAAAATTGCCTTAATATCCTGCGGGTTATAAGGTAGGAATAATTATGTATAGATATACATATATACGGTTATTAATACATGTAATTGTTAATAATTAATTACACAAAGTTGTATAAACTTGAAACTATATAACATCCGCCTTTTTCCTCCCTTTTGTAAAAAACTCTTGCCTTGAAGAGGTGAATAAAAAGCGATCTGACGATGAGATAATCCGATTCCATCTGGAAGGTTATCACAGACTGACGGTTCCAATTTGTTTTGTGATCGACTTCATTAAGCCTCGTTTTGTGAGAGAACTAACCGTAAACACTTTGAACTTATAACCAATTCAATTCGGTGCGAAATTGATTTATTTTGTTATGGCTTTAGCTTTTTATCTTTAGAGAAACCCTTCCGAGAATAATCTTAAATCTCATTAGAATCTTTGACACCATTTTACGAACTCTTTTTGATAAAAAACATTATCACTATTATTTAGTGAGATTTTCTTTTCAAATCAGACACAGTTAATTTTTAAATATATTTAACAAGAAGCGTATTTTAGTTTTATAATATAATTTAAAACTTATTAGGCGTAATAAATCAATAGTCGAGTAAAGCCTGATAATTCACTCGTAAACAAGTAATAAATGCTTTCAACTGATTCAATATCATTACAAGAACCATTTTTTATAGTTTTTGCCAATTCAATGATATTAGATTAATATTCATTATGATTGAATATGAGTTTTTAGATTTAAATAAGATTAGATTATTGAAATGTTAACCGTACAAGGTAGGTATTTTAAGCCAAGTATGAATGAGAAACGAGTGTAGGATAATTGTGGCGCGATCTTGTAGTCTTGTTACTGACTAAAGCTGACATGTTCCTTAGGCAGAACTGTTAATTAATAGCCCAATAGTCAATGGCAAATATAAGGGACCTACAGTTTAACGTGGAATCCGAACCACTGCCTCTGAATTACGAACTAGTCTAATTATGAGGATGGTCTTTGCTGATTAACGTAGTATTCAATGTTGCGGACGTTAATCCACACAAGAGAGCACTTCACCAACCAACCACCCCTCACAACTATCCACAATTAATTCGTGACCTCCAAATAGCTGGATTACAGGACGACACAGTCGCAGTCAATTTCTCTACACAATTGAATTGATTGACTGAATCACGTCACTCAACTGTGTTTATTGCTCTATGTTGTATTAAACTATTGCTCTAGTTGTGTTATATAACATCGTAGGCTATGTCTTTTTCTAGACTGGCTACCATTGTGACTGTGGTTTTTTTATTACCATGTATCATGTTATGTAAACACAAACCAGGTATCAAACCTGCACTACTGCCACTACTCATATGGTGAACTAAGCAGAAAATCAGAAAATGGAATCAGTCCTTGCTGTATTAAGTAGTGCAGACGTCATCCACAAAAGAGAATATGCCATCCACTGACCATCGCTCATAACTACCCACAATTCGGGACCTCCAAGTAGCTGGCGTACAGGATACACCACCGTTCTTGTGTATTTACGACTACATATTTATTGGTAACACAATGCGATTAAATAAGGATTATTTGAAACCACTAAACATTAATTTTTCCTTATCATATAAATGCTATTTGGTCGCTCCGAGATGGATATTTCATTACCAGCCTTAACTACTTTGCGATTCCATTTTTTTATAACTAGAGAAACTTTTAAAACTTGATGAAATATTTTGACAAATTTGTTTAAAAAATGCTCTTGAAAGTTGTTTCAAAGTGAGGTGAATATTTCAAATATTTACAGTTTACAGATTACTCCCGAGCCGGCACGTACCCCCCGCTCATCTCCGGACGAGGACGGGCCCTTGGCAGCTCCCGGCGCGTCGCGTGCGGCCCATCCATAACCTCTGGTTTACCCCAGCCCCGCCCTTTATAGTTACTGGCGCCCTCGGTATTCGCACATTTTCAGACACGTTTGTGTTAAACTTTTCCCATTCCATTTGTGATCAACATTAATTAACAAAGGTATTTCTTTTCTAAAATACTGCACTTGTATATTCTTAATGACGTAGGAAACGTTTTTACCCCTATAAAATATTGAGCTGTTTTCACAACAGATGAATCCCACCTTTGTCAATGAAATTCATTTTCTGGAGCCCTAGGACCTAATGTGCCTACACATGACAAGAGACAAAAACAGCCAGATACTTACAAAGTCATTAAAATAATTATGTTATTAGCATTTTAAAAGACATAAAACTATAAGAACCGTCTAAATAATTGACCCCAGCTGCCTCAGATTACTGTTTGCTCTTTGCCTGTAAATGCTACTTCAGCGGCGGACACAAATATCCACGTCTGCCCTACACGGGACGCTGAATATCGTAACTGAGGGAGTTAATGTCATTTTTGAAACATTTGCAGATGTACAAAATCAGGTAAATCTACAAAAGCAGTTTCAGAAATGAAGTCTAGTGAATAATCAGGTGCTGCTCTTCACTGACCATTTAAATCATTTGCAAAAATTAAAATTGACAATATTTGGTTAACTGATGAGACTCTCATTGATGGATTGTCCCATCACAAAAAGAATTCTACTAACATAGCACTTGATACATAACTTGGTCATATGCAGCGAACTATACTTAAAAACTGAAAGAATTACGTTTATATTTTGTTTGATAAAATGTTTTTTTCGTACCGTTTATTGGATATTTTAAAACTATCGATCGTAACTAAAGCCAAAAACCTTCGAGTACCTTTGATTGTGTTAAGTTTTTGTCTTCGTCTCTAACTTGAAACACATCTCGAGCGTAACAAAACGAAACGTCGTTTTCAAAACCTGTTCTGAAATAAATCGTTTAGGAACGTTACTAAAATTACAATTTAAAAAATGTCTATATACATTTTAAAGTATTTTTTATCCAAATCGTCCCTCAACGGTGTTCGGTATATGTGCTCTTCAACTAAATTCAGAGGATCATGTAAAAATGTCTTATATATTACAAATTTAAATGTTTACGCTGTGGATTAATAAAATAAATCTTGTTACTTTATATCACCCCAATATTTAGTAGACATCTGTAACAATATAGCTGACAGTGTACAATGTTTAATAAAGAAAGTTCACATAGCAAACTCTGTTTTACGTTGGATCATCTGACCCAACCCCGACAAAAGGGGCGAACAGTTAATAAAATCACTGCTTTTAGCAACTTTGGGTTACAGCCCTCATAAAACCCCTAATAGTATTGGCCTATTCAATTCCACGAAAAACACAATCGTAAAATTCTGTCTTGGTAGAGAATATTTAACTGAATTACTGCGTTATGTAAAGGGACTTTGAAAGATTTTTTTGCAAATATATTTCATCAATAGATCTATACACAGTTAATTCTTGTAAAATGTTTTCCATTAGCGAAAACTACAGAGACAGGTATCCAAGCATTTGGAAATGAAGTAAGATTAAATTAAAATGTCTAAAACAATATTCATTGTGTTAATTTTGAAATAAAATTTAAAAAATTAATTTTTAATAGTGGTTTAGTTGAATAGTTAAAATTGAAGATGTTTCAAAAGACTGGTATTATATAAAGTCGCAAACAAAGTAATATACCAAGGTGCATTTGTATGTATATTTGTCATCACGTAATTTGCTATGTTATTGTTCAAGCTCACAAATCATTTACCGTCCAAGTGTGACAATATATTTTAATATATTTCTAGTTATCTGTTTTTTAACTATTGAAATGAGCTTGAAAATAAAAATGGTAAAACAATAAGCTCATTTATTTAACTAAACGCTTTTTTGTTATATTTACAATTATTACTTTAACAAAGTAATTATAATTTACCAATAATATTGATCTTTTAGGTTGGTACCCATGCCGGAAATGTCAGTTGGCATCAATGATTGTCCCTACACCCCTGGTGGTCTTGACATTTACTTGTTTGTCATAATGTCACTCTAGCTACTCAACGTTCCGCTCCCTTAAATATTATTTGAGAACCAAGAAAATATTTTGACTAATAAAACTTTCTTTATTCTACATTGTTATATAACGAAAACAAACATAATCTTATAATCTAAGACTCTCATCACTCTTATCTTATATTTTATCACGTATTAAATTTAATTTTAATTTTTTTCTATGTTTATACAACGAAAAATAATGTAATGAAGGATGAACAAAGAAAGAAAGGAAATGAAATCAAATATTTGAATAACGTGCATTTGAATAAGGGGTATATTTTTAATTAGAAGAATCTAAATATACGGGCTGGGTGGAGTAATGGTTATAATACCCGCTTTCAAAACTGAAGGTCGCCGGATCGAATCCCGCAAGGGTCGAATCTTAAGGCAGTCGCCATTTGTCATTGGGCAACTAATTAATGATGCTTCCTAACAACAGGTCGACGTTAGGTAGTAACAAGACCGGGGTTTGGACCGTTCCCCATCAAAACGTTGAAAAAATACCTCTGGCGTAAGAATACACACAAATAGTAATAATGTTTTTAATTTTTTTTAAATAGTGTATTAAAGATTCGAGAATGAACTCGAATAATAAAAAATGACTAGTATATTTTTATGTGCGCCAAACCTGAGACAAATTTCGTTTTGCAAATATTGGAGAATAAAGATATTTTCGTTTGATATTATACATACGAAAGATTATATTAACGTTAAAACGGAATATAAATAATTTCAACTTAAAGGGGATCGAGAATTGCTCACAGACAACGAGCTCATGAAGTATTAGTCTATAAACCACTGTTACATTTAAAAAATTCATTCGCTAGCATGATGTTAGTATCAAGCATTAGGGTACACATTGACTAAATTTGTTAAAATCAGATTTAATTTACCATGCATATCTCAAGTTACTTTAATATTTTAATCTCATTGCTCTAATTTTTAATACAGATACATACAACCAGCATATGTTGATTTATTACAGTTCAAGAACTCGTAATTGACAAACTTTCTAAAGGGTTCAACTGTATACCAGGAGCATCAGCTGCAGAATCACTGATTGTTTTAAATTTTTGTAAAAAATAATTATTTAGAAACAGTGTATTGAAGATTTTAAGAATAGACTCAAATAATCCTGTGGCATTGCAGGATTAACTGAGGAACAATATAAGCTGTAATGTCTTCTTTGTGTAGAATGCATTTCTTAAATCTACGTAGCACAAATAAGAATGCATTGTTAGGTAATTTGATTCGTATAACAATATAATACTTAAATACCTGCACTGTATTAGGATTAAGCTTGAGTTATGTAAGTAAATTAAGATTTTTAGTGTGATATAAATCTTTATAAATAAAAATTAACAAATAACTTAAATTAATAGCAAAATAAAATGCATCCTAGGCACTGTCTTCAATATACGAACTACTAGACCATCCTAATCAAACATAAATAAATCTAAAAAAAATTAAAAAAAAAAATAATTAAGGAAAATTAAGTTTTTGTTAATTTGCAAATCTATATAAATCAAATTAGAACTTATAAATTTAGAACAATATTGTTTAGAGTATTAAGTTAACTAATGCGAATTAAAAAAAACTTATAGTAAAAATATGTTAAATACGTGAAAATATAGTACTCTTTTACCCAAAATGTATATTACGTATATTAAGAGGGATAATTTAAAAACATTATACAGTAGTTTAAATTTTAACACTTTAAAAAATCTTTCTAGTGTAAAGTTACGTTAAATGGAATGCGATAGCTTTTAATTAACTGTTTCTATATTTTCTATTAAAATAAATGATCAATTTCATGTACGCCATGATATTTAAAACTATTATGTACAGTGACTTTCAGGTTAGGTGTATTGGATAAAATTGTCTCTCTTCATTGATATTAGTTTATACTTTTTATAAGCCCTAATCCTAACGATTTGTGACACTCTTATTGTGATTGTTCAAAAATCAATCTACAAACCTAAAACAGATCAAATTGGGTAGAAAATTAATCGGATTATTTTCAACATAACAGGATGTACAGGGTGCTCGATAATACAGTCAACAATAATTATGACAACTTAAAATATACTTTTACCCTTATTTGCACTGATGTAACTTATAGGTTTTACTATGATTGTCACATTATCACATATAAACCAATTTAAGGCAATCCCTACACTGTTACCCTAAACGTTTAAGCCAAAACGCTTTAACATGCTAACGTAAACTTCTTAGTTCCGCTGCACAGGGTAACTTGAGCTAAAGCATTGACCCTGAAGCTTCTCGGGAGTTGTACGAGTTAGGAATGTAGAGCTAAGGTACAACAATGTTCCGCAGCTCTCCCTTTGTCATAATTAAGTTACACCATGAACAGTTATAACATGTTGACCGTCTAAAACTTACTAATTCTGTGGTAAATGCCTAAGTTTCTCAATGTATATTTTCTCTCATATTTATATCAGTATCAGGCCAATACAGGTCAGTTCAACCCTTAAGGCGCACATATTTAATTAGTTTTATCCAACAATCTCAACTCTCAAACAAAAATGTTTGTATTTACTTCCCTGTGCGTAATAGGTTAGATAATAGATATGTCTTTTAGTTCATCTACACAGCTGTTCTTTTATATTAAAAACTCAATACAATAACTCTGATAGTTTCTATAGAAACCTGTTACGTATTTTCCATCTTAAAAATCACACCCTCCCAAAGCTAAGACGTATCCATATCAAAATACACCATCTTATTAATTTCTATATTAGTTAACTACAAAACATTTTATTCTGAAGTGGGGTTCGAACCCATAAGTTTCGGGATTTGTGTTTTGGGATTAAGTTGTCTTGGAATAATTTTGGGTTACTAATGTTAGTACATACACTTGACATGTACCTGATGCAGATGGTAATAGTTTTTTAGGGACTTCAGGTAGCCCACTGAATTATTTTAACCAAGCAAAATGGTTCTCACATACTTATGTGTATGAGAGGGCTTTAATTCAATATTTGATATCAATCAGCGTTGCAACACTAGTGAACGTTTTGTCAAGTTGTTAATAGAATATAGATTCTACTGTTTTAATTACCTACCAGGGGGAAGTCGTGTCTCGACAATGGTTTTCCAACTAAAGGTAGGAGAGTTGTTACTCTTAGGATCAACCGTGCTACTACTCCGACCATGGTATGGTGTGATTCCGCCTGGTGTTGGAGTCGAGTGAACAAGGGAGACCGATGGAGGAAAACAATGACATCATTAAGATATTTTTTTCGAAAGAAAATTTGGAAAAAGATAAATATGAACTTTCCCTAATCAACCGGCAGGAACTGAATGAAATTGTTTTAAGTAACTGTAGTTGGTTTTAGGTAAACAGGCTGTGATAATAGAGTTAGTTTGGCCGACATGTGTTTTGATAATTTTTAAATGTATTTTCCTAGCTTATCAGAACTCTGTTCCATTATATGTTTCTAGGACTAAGTCAAATTCCAAAGAACAAAAGACTTGTAAGAAACCTTGATTGAGCGATTTGGCAAAATTGAAAACAAATTTTCATATCTTGAAATATTTAATATGATACACGGCACGTATACTATTTTAAAAACTGTACTAGGCATTTTAACGAACGGGAACTGTAATAGTGTGGTCTAAAACAATGTTAATATCTTGGGCTTAATATGGGTTGGAAAGGAGATAAAAATATATATTGGCTCCTTAGGCATTTACCACAATATTGGAAAATTTCAGAATAATAAGTAACAGTAGCATATAGGAATATTACTTTTTTATCGTTCTATACTAAGCTCTCAAAAGTTCAGTTTTTGTGTACATTTAAAAATTATTTTATCAATAGTCCTTTAAGAACTATTAATACAAGTGCATGGAAAGAATATTTTTATCAAATAAAATGCAATTAAGGGGGACTTAATATTACGTACAATTAGAAACTATTAAAATTAAAAACAGATTCGTTATTTTTTACTTGAAGATATGGTAATAAAGAAAACCTTTGAGTCAGTCACAAGACTAACCTAAATTTTCAACATTGAGGTAAAAATACTAAGCATAAAAATAATCGGAACATTTTTTCGTGGAATAAACCAAATGTGCTTCCTAAAAACAGGTCTACATAAAAATAAGACCGGAGTTTAGACTCTTTCCCATAAAAACATTAAAAATTCCGAAAAGCATAGAAAAACTCAAAACACAAAATTATGAGGTCCTTGCCTAATAAAAGGAACACTTGTAAATAATCCGTATAAGTCAGATTCAATAATTGTCTGAAGTATTAAAAGTTTTGTCTGTTAATTTTTTTATCTGTAAAGCTAAAACTGTTAGCTGATTGCACTTAACGACCGTTCTGACCCCCTGGGCGAGGCTATTTGTACAGTACGAGTACGACCAGACCAGCGTGTGGTTAATAACTGTGGTTTATTGCCGCGCAGGCTGGTGTTAACATAAAGTTTTAACAGTCTGCACTAGGCAGCGCTCTTGAGTCAAAATAGATGCAGGTGAGCCATAAAGAGACCAAACCATAACTGACTGGACTTGCTTGGATAAGGTTCCATATTGGTTACATTTTATATGGTCCAGATGTGTAAATACTGAAAAAATTATTACTATTTAGGTCTAAATTAAATTGTTATTATAGAAAGCTATTATTTTGTCAACATTATATGGTACACTATTGTAGTAGTTAAATTATATTCAAAGATAATAGTATCACTCGTTCACGTTAGGATTGCAGATGGAATTCGCTGAAATTTATCGTGGTATTCATATTAAGTATAATAAATCTCTAGTCAAATTAAACAACAATAAAATAGTCTTTAAAACAAAAATGTTTCATCTTTGAACAAGCTGTTTCAATAAATGCCCTCTGCATTATTATTTTTTAGATACACCCTAAAAATTATCTATGATTTATGAACCTGGCTATAGTATAATATTGACATTTAACAAATTGTTACATATTTTTGTATTACCTTCTGTGCCCAGCTTTAACCCTATGTCAAAGTTCTGGGGGTGTTGGCAATTCGCGTCACGCAAAAATTGTAACGGAATTGACGTCATATAGTTTTAAGGACATATGTTTAGAGGAACCGAAAATATGAACTAAAGAGAGTGAGTGCCGAGGCGACGTTAGTAAAAAACGCAAGCCAGAGGTTTCAAACCAGAATTTTTCGTTCTACTGGGCTCATCAGAACGTTTGATGGGAAACTTTACTTTTGAGTTATCTTCTTTGAGTGTAGCTAAACATAGATAAAATATAGGTTTTAAAAAAAGTTATAATTAATTTCAATACACAATAACGCAGTAAGGTACGGTAGTGTTTTGGACGCACTAGAGCCTTGTCAACAGTATAAGTAACTACCTAACCCGACACCAACATAAACATAATGTACATGTGTGGTGGTGCAGATGGCCGTTCTACATCATGAGCAGAGTGCCTCCTGTACACAGTAAACCTTTCAAATAAACTCTTCAAACTGCTGATTTTAGGGATTTTTATTATTTTAAGGAATCTAAATTAAGTAAAAACTTCTCTCTAACTACTTCTTACTGATCCATGTAAATCCTATTTGGAGAATAGGCAATTTTTAGTTTAATAAGGTAACAGTTGTCACCATAATAACTAACACCGAAATGCTCAAATAGAAAATTAATCAATAAACGGTCGTTAGGGAAACAGCTGACCAGACTATGAGTTTTTTTGGCTGTAATCTAAATAAATAAATAAAATAAGAATGCCTTTAATTCATCGAGTTACAATTCATCTCAGTTACAAAGATTGTTTCACAGAACATCACTTGTCCTATAATATTGCCATAATTATAATAAATATTTACTTACCTGTGGGAAGTAGTTTAGATCATGTATTTGTCTAAAGTTTGTTTTCAGTTCTTGGATATGGATATGTCTAGAGGGAATGTTTTCAATTCATCTAAACAGCTGTTCTTATTCTTATATATATTAAAAATTCAATACAATAACTCTAGTAGTTTCTATGGAAACCTGTTTCAAATTTTCACATTACAAATTTCCAATACCCAGAGCTAAGACATATACATGTCAAAATTCAAAAAAGAAAAAGTACAAACAATAATAAAGAAAAACAGTTATGTAGTCATCAATAATTCCCCAATCGTATTTTCAAACGCGTTGGCTGCATAACCTTTAAGTTCGGTAAGGAGGCTTTGGGCTAAAATATGAAAAACAAGTCTCACTTTTAGGAGGTGAAGAAGCTTTCCAATGGTACTACTCTGTAGGACCTCGTCTCGGAAGGAGAACCCGCTCACAAAGATACTGTCATTCTTGTTGAAACAGAAACTTATTTCAACTTAATTTTAAATCTTAATTCAGGACTTAGATGTAATGTTCCATATATTTCATACAAACCATACTTAGGTTAAAAAGTATCAATATGATTGTTCATAAATGAACTCGACAACAACCAACTGGACACCATTAATTGGGCAATTAAATCGTTTCCCATCGCTGGAGTATCAGTGATTCTTGTGTTTGCGTAGTTAGATGGTCATAGCTGAGTGAGGAGGGTGCAGTTGTACCACCCAGAAGACCCGGGTTTGATTCATGCACGAAATTTTAATAAGACGGTTACACGAACACATTTTACACATAATTCTTAATAATTCATAATTCTTAACTTTTTTTGTTAAAAATTAAAAACACAATTCCTGATTCTGAATTATTTAAGTAATTATAGATCTGAAACCAACTCCACCACTTGTTTTACACAGCTATTCATTATTATACAATACAAAAATCATATTTTCTTAATTACTTCTAATCTCTCTAACTGACGAGGTAAGGAAACATATTTCTTCTTCCTGTATTAAATTCTTCGAAACCCTTACGGTTGAACTATTGTATTTGAAAAATTAATTATTGATTTATAGATCAAAAGTCAATGAACGGGTCAGGATATAGCGTCGTATCATCACCAGTTTTGTGACGTCATAAACATTGGTTTATACAATGCGGGGATTTCACTGACTACGTCATCGGCGCAGATTGAGAGCTTGATCGTAAACGTGCTGAGAGAGAGCTTACCTCTAAATTTAACAGACTGAAAAGTTATTAGTCTTTTATCAAAGAATCTCTAATTAAATGTAAACAATTTCACAAAACAAAAACCAAGCAATTTTAATGAAAATAATTATCTAAAACCAACAAGTTTTAAAATCTTTCCACGGGATTTTCCGGCGCATACTAATCATGCAATTCTAATGTCAGCCAGGGATGAAAAGTCCAAAAAAATTACAGTCAAATTAAGATTTTAATTAAAAACATTTGTTTGATCTCAGAAGCGTTTATCAAGTATTAATAACAATTTTACACTGTTAATCTTAAATGATTTAAAGTGCATTGTTAATGTCAGTCGTTGTTTATATAATATAAACACTTTTATGTTCGTAATTTAGCTCCAGTTGCAAAACTATAAACTGCAACTCTTCCCTGGTGACCAGGCACTGTATATTTTATTTATAAACTTTAATGAATGGAGAAATGTAACGTGAAATAAAATTGTGTTTTTAAATTTTGGAACCTATACACAATGGCTCCCTGACAAATTTTGCTTGAATTGGTGAGGCCAAGATAATTTTACAATGTGTGTTTAATAAATACATAACAAATTAGAAAAGGACCGTTTTTAGGAGCCTTAGCTTCGATTATATTCCTCTGTACTTTGTAGTTATTCTTTTAACTGAGATAGCAGCCTACCCAGGTAGGTATTTTAAGCAAATTATGAATGAGAAATGAGTGTAAGATGATTGTGACACGATATTGCAGTATTGTTACTGACTAAGGCAGACATGTTCCTTAGACAGGATTGTTAATAATAGCCAAAGGCATCTCAGGAACGTACGTATAACGTGGGATCCGAACCACTTTTGCCTCTGAATTACGAAAAGGTCAAATTATGAGGAAGTTCTTTACAGATGAACATAGTATTCAATAGTGCGGATATTAATCCACACAAGAGAATACCTCATCTACCGACCACCGTTTATAACTACCCACAATTCGTGACCTCTAAGTAGCTTGATTATAGGACACGCCACCGCCCCAGTCTGTTAAGATATTATCAGAGTTCATTCAACTATATTATGTATATAGATCGTTGACAATAATTATCAGCATGAGTTTTACTGTTTCTTAAGTTACACACATGACATTAAAACATGTTTTATCATACGTACTATCACACTCATACATAATATACTCTCCCATTCCGGTTATCTCCAAGTTTGCGTGTTTACTAGGCCTTTCTATCTTTTTCCATTATATTAACGTTAATACCATTATACTGGAAATAATATTTATCAATAGAACACCTTACTCCAGGACATTTAACCTTTTTATTTATCACATGACAGTAAATTTCTTATCCTGGCGTGGTACACATAATTGTTTTAGGGATAAATCCACACAAATTAAAAACTTGTTAGTAGTGACGTGTTCTAAATTATATTTCGTTTTATTAAAAGTTCCATATTTAGATATCCTATTATATTTTCAAACTTTCTCACAATTTATCCCCTGCCTATCATTATGGCTATGTAAAACAAAGGTTGGTATTATTTATCGTATAGTCTAATTTTTTTCAATTCGGATATGGAAGGTTTATAAGGTTTAGGGTTTCCCTATCTCATGAAGTTGTAATTTTTGAAGTAGTTATTTTGAACCCTCTTGTAAAGTCGATGAGCGGAGGGCAGAGTCCAGGAGTCCCTCAGTGTCGGCCTTCGGCGAGCGCAGAGGTCCTGGTTTGACGACTGGCATGCTCACGGTCCTGACGGTACCTAGCTGTGCTCTCCACCACCACAGGCTTCGCCCAGCTGATATGTCGCCCTTGCACGAGTCTTGCTTAATATCTCTTCAAAATTTTCGTTTTGTTTATTTGACTGGTAATAATAAAAAAACTTATAGCTTAGAGCACAAGTGATCAAAATTATCGATCATAATGTATTTATACTTTGAATATTTGGAAGTTAGAAAATATTCTTATTGCGGTACACCATTCCTCCACCCGAAATTCCACTCCCCCATACACTGGCAAGCGCACTCCTCTTGCTTCCACATCTCGTCCCTCATCATCGATCTATTTTCTTCTGGGTTTTGCTCTTTAAATTATTCAAATATTAACTATACTTAAGCACAACAAAAGCTTAACTTATACTTCTAAAAAAGGGTTTTCTTAAATATTATATACATAAAGTGAATTTATCTTAAATAACATGAAATAAGCTAAAACTTTGCTTCTATTGATTTTCTAAATAAAGCAACTTATTTAGTTTCAAAATAATTTAAATAAATCTATCAGAAATCCCTTTGATCCATGAAAGGACGCATTCTCTTGGCGAAAACAACGCAACAAAAGTTGCATTAGGCGCAGGCCGGCTCTTAACACATGTAAAATTTATGAGAAGGTTCGCGTTTTATGTTCTCTAACTCATCCGTCCACAAAACGTCCTTGCTTTGATTTTACTCAGTTTGAAACTTTTATATTATCATTTTACATTTGTTTCAAAGATGTTATAGTATTCTCGTGGCTTTCGTATTTTTCCAACAATTAGATCACGTTAAACGTTTGGGTGTTTCTGTGAGATTAATCTTACAATCTATCCTACGAATCTCATTTTGTAATATTTTTTAAACTCGTCTGCTCTGCACCAAGGATTAGGGCATGTGAGTGAATTGAACACATCAAGTTAACTTAGTGGCCTGAGTAACATGGTCTAGCCAGAAGTGATCAGGAGTGAGCTCATGATCTGACAGGAGTTGCCGGCCACCGGTTTCCATCCAGGGACGCTTGACTTACTGGGCCAGTACGTTTTCCTCTGAGCTACTTCACCAGCTTTTATCTATTTCCATAAGGTCTTACTGGAAAAAGAGTAAACTCAAGTTTTTATACCCAATAAACATTTGAACACCTGCTATAATTTAAATACATTACCTTTGACTATTTTTAAACATTTTCTAATTATAACTTTTCCTATGCACAGGCCTACTAATGTCTAGTGCGTAGCCACATTAGACATTTTAGAGTTTAAAAATGTCTCTATGCTGATAAAGGTGTCTTACTACAGTATTGCGTATGGACTTGTTTGATTCAACACTCATTAAATGGGTTGTATGTATTTGTTTCGTATATTTTAGAAGATTTTGACGATTTTTAGTCAAACGGTCCAACTATAACACACATTTGGTTAAAAAAATAGTGAGTTAATATTTCAGAGAGTTAAGTTTTGAAATAATTGTTTGAATTAAAAAAGATAAATTTTACATTTATAAGCACATTACTTTTTTATTATACTGCTATAATATTTCACTTGGATTAGTAAAATTTTCGGCACTAAAGAGTGAGTGAAGCTTCTTAAGTGCAAACATTTTAAACACATTACTTAAATGCCTTTTGTTTTTTTAATATTGTTGGTCAATTTTGATTTCACTTATCACATAGTTTTACTAGAATAATACATATCTTTCATGTGACCCTGTTTAACAGTATTACGTTGGGCGAATGATGGTGCGTCTATCAAACAAATGGCCTCCGGGCTTGCATGCAATGCTCGAGCTAACCATAAACCTGGGGTCATCAAGAGATTGCATTATGGTGGTCGGGAGTGGAGGGATGTGTTATGGGGGAGGGGGAGGGGATGATAGTGCAGCCTGGCACGAACCAGACCTACTTCGGGAATGTGGAAACGCAACAACAAAACTGTACCACTTGTTTGAACTAAATAAATCAAAGTAAGGGTTAAAATAATTTTATTCATATACAGTACAATAATTAATACCATTCTTTCAAACTGCACTCCGATATCTAAACCGATATTTACCATTTACTATATTAACGTTTAAGGTGAAAAATCTACGTTTTGACATTGATACCATTTATTATCCTTTATTATCTTTATGAAACGGCGAACTATGAAGGAAGGTATTTTAAACCAAGTATGAATGCGTAAGGTGGTTGTTGCGTGATCTTGTGGTATTGTTATTTTTTTGCTCAGTAAAGTTATTTTTGTTCTATAATATTACATGTATATAAGGAAGAATTTGAATTTGAATTTTAAAAATCTGTTAGACACACTTCCTGGGTTTAATATTTTTTCCACGGCCATTTTGTTTCCGGTTCCGGGGGACACGCCCACTACTATTCAGTAGTTAAAAATCAAGAACCAAGAATTTTATTCAGTGAAAACATAATACATGTCATAGTCTCATCATAATGCAAGTTAATAGCGTTGAATAATATATCGTATATCACATACACACACACACACACACACACACACACACACACAAATCACAGATGGCTATAGAGAAGGCAGTGCTAAGTGTCAAGATAAAGTGATGAAAACATTCTCGTTAAGAGTGAAAGAGAACAGGAACTACAGATATAATATTATACGAAAAGCTACTGAAATTGAGATCAAAGAATTCATCAGAATTATAAATAGGATGAATGAGTAAAAAATCCTTAACTTGAACTTATATATGTTTCTTATTCCCTCGGGAAGTACATTACAGAGCTTAACAGCAAAACCCTCAAAGCTTTTCAATACATTTCTAGCATCCAAGAAGTACAATCCAAGAGGATTGTACCATATGAAAGGTGGCTAAAATTTGGCCATAATATACTGTGATAAGCGTATTCTGGGGCTCAAATTAAGTACTCTGAGTAAAAATATCCCTGAACACATCTTAGTACTAAAGTATCTGTGTGACTTTTACAACCCAGCCCAGGCTCAAGAGGGATCCCCAAAAACTTCACTGGATTGGCTTTTGCAGTATTAAGATGGCTAGAAATAAACAAAATTTCAATTTTCTTTTGAACTTTAACAGCTACACCAGTCTTGAAGGGTATTAGGCCATCCAGCCTACGCTTCAAGCCTTCAAAACTATTTTCAACAACAGAAAGGGCCAAATTATCCGCAAACAAATAAGGCTGAGTAAGGTCATCACGAGCCCAGGAGGGAAGGGGATTAACCTAAATAATAAAAATAGGGGCCTAAGACAGAGCCCTGCGGCACTCCGTGCCTGACCAACTTAAAACTAGAGTGACACCATTTACTTGGACTGCCTGAAATCTACCACTAAGGTAGGATTTTATGAGGGATGGACCTGGGAAATTGTGTCAAAGGCCTTGGTGAGGTCGAACATTTCTACAATTTTAAGTGTGGACGTGTTTTGTTTCTTGTGTGCGTAATTGTTAGTGAATGGTATTTTTGTAAGTTTTTTGACTGCTTTAAGCTTTTTGTTTTCAGCTTTATACCGGTTTAGTCTGGATTATGTACTGATCGTGTTATGTTTTATGTACTAACTCACCTAAGGACGGGACCAGA
The DNA here is from genome assembly GCA_023375725.1 of Nephotettix cincticeps. Lineage (NCBI taxonomy): Eukaryota > Metazoa > Arthropoda > Insecta > Hemiptera > Cicadellidae > Nephotettix > Nephotettix cincticeps. The sequence goes on along the minus strand of CM041788.1, from coordinate 24,309,103 downwards.
TTCCAGATCCTGAAACGTCGTGAAACTTTGTTTTATTTAATCATGATGAAAAATGTCCGTCATAAAATCTAAATTACACAAAGCTGTTATGTTCCTTAGACAGGACTGTTAATTAATAGCCCGAACCTATGGTATCTAGGGTACTTATATTTTAACATGGGATCCGAAATAAAATTTTGCATCTGAATTACGGATTGGTCTATGAGTTGGTCTTAACGAATCAATGCGGACACATTTCAGTTATTTTTTTAATATCTTATAGTTTTTTACGTTGATATCAAATGCCTTCAAAGTGCCTCTTTAGGAAGAAGGATGGATACACGAGACATTCCCCAAGTCCCCGGGGCCCTTGCTCGCCGTCCAGTGTTTCTCATGAGAGCATCGGCATCGGTTCGGAGTGGCCATTAGTGGGATTGCGTTGGGTCACCTTCGTTTTACCTATAGTAACTTAAAGTAATACTTTTTGTTAGAAATGTTGACCTATTCAGGTATATGTTTTAAGTACAGAAGACAGATTTGTTTGAATCTTGTAGTCTTGTTACTGACTAAGACTGACATGTTCATTTGATAGAACTATTCAAAGCCATTAACATCTAAAAGATATACGGTTTAACATAGATTGCGAACCACAATTTAGCATCTGATTTGAACTTAGTATTAAATAGTAAATCAACACCAGGGAATATCACATCCACCATCCATAGTTCATAGTCATTCACAATTTGTAACCTCTAAATACAATTTGTGACCTGGATTACAAAAATCATACTCCTAGTCTGTTTAAGCTATCCTTTAGCAATTTGCGGGACGCAAAGGTGTTTTGGAAGGGACGTCACATGGTTATGAGAACAGCTGTTTAGAGGACCTTAAAATATCCCCTTTAGACATATCCATGATATAACCTATTTCCCACAGAAAAGTTAAAAACTGTATATATTTTTAGTTTTCCGATCAAGTGTTTTTATTTACAAAAAAATATTTTTTTATCCTTGCTTAAAGATAATTCTTCATATATAAGCATCAATAAAGTACAAAATTGTGTTTGAAATATAAAACGAGAAAGGGTAAACACATTCAATCAGAAAAAGCACATTTCCATACTCAATATATTTTTTATATGTTATCATGATATTTGGAGTGGGATCGTAAAGTGGAATGATGAGAAAAGTCAATTGAAGTGGAAAAATGATTTCTGTTCACTTCGATGTTTGTTCCTTTTGCAGCACATAGGGTCACGTAACTGTTTTAGTCAAATGGAAGCAAATTAATTAATCTTTCACGGATTAAGGGGTTTAATTAAATTAAAACTATTATCACTACTTAATACTGCCTTGTTTTTGTGTTTGAACTTAATTTTCAATCGGTTGTAGTAAAAAGATGTATCATATTAAATGTACTTTTGTAGACATAGACAACAATCCACTAACATAAAAGTGGTTTTGGTCTGTGGTTTTTACAATAACGCTAAAAGGTAGCGGTTACTCAAATGAAATTATACTGACGCGCACTTTTCATATTCTGAATTGTAACAGTGATATGTTTTACATCAATATTTATACATTTGTTTTAAACTGTGATAAAATATATATTTTAATCTCTTAAAATATCTCGTATAAATAACTATCAACTAATCTGATTGAAGGTCTTAATATCAAATTTAATTTAAATGTATTGAATGCATTAATTTCAATTGCTTTCAACAATTTAAGCTTTCACTGGATTAAAGGATAAAGATCAACCTGATATACGTATGTTTTTTAGATTGTTATTCTGGACAGTTTTTATCACGATGAGTTAAACAAAGCTTGATGACTGATAACAGCACTGTGGCTGAACATGACAAGATAGTCCAAACTAAGCTTATACTAATCCTGTCATGTTCTAGGTCCCAACTCACCTGAGGATGGGTTTAACTTTCAGAACCCGAAACGTTGTGAAACTTCTATTATATTTTCTATCCATGATTGAAAATGTCTGCATATACAATCTAAATGACATGAACTGGAAATTAAATTATCACGAACAATGAATTTAAAAACAATTTATGATATACGTAGTTTAATAAAACCTTGTATAATGTTGATATACTAGGGGTTCTTTATAATATGTAAAACTACAGTATATATTTTAAAATAAAAAGTATGTAATTTATCAGATATAAAATGTTATGGCACTATAGTACTTTTGTGTTTTTGCCAAAGTCGTTGGAAAATTAAAAATAAAACATTTTCAACTATTTTGAGCAATATCAAAGGCCGGGTTAACTTGTCTCCTTCCATTGCGCCCGATGCTGATGGGCCTTAGAGCGGAACTGGTACAGTAAACGTCAGAATCAGCTGTGCTCTGAGGGAAATTTAGGGCTGCCAACTGACTGTTATCGCAGGTACACCAACCTTGATCTTGTAATTTTGCTCAACCCTGCACAAGACACCGTGTTTTCAACGTTTTATTCGTACTACATCCAATTTTCTTTGTACAATTGTTTTATTAAATTTACAACACGTTATAGGTCGATCTTTTTTATTGTTTTACTCAATAATCACTATTCCTATAAACATTTTATGAGCGTAATCTTTAAATTTATATATCCGAATACATAAGAGTACAAGTTCTGAATGTTTTTAAATTTATTTATTCTACTATAATTTATTTATTAATTATTAAATTAATATTATTTATTATTTCTATTTATTCTACTATTTTTTCTAGGAAATATGTACGTCATGTGGGACGGACGTGTGCGGTAACGCGCATGACGACGTGCGGGTAGTCTCTACCTTATATGAAATGCTTTATGAATAAGTATTTTATGAACAAGAAAATATTTGTACGTAAACTTTTTGTTAAGTTGCTCCTCGCCAAACTGCAATTTTGTTGTTTTTAATTCAAAAACGACTCATAAACGAGGTTTCTAATACACTCCACCTGCATTTTAAATTTTAACGACGTCGCAAAGACAGCTGAGAGCAGAAAGTTGACATGAAATTTTCATGTGTTAAAAGGCTTGAGAGACCCTTTTAAGAGCCATTCCGTTTTGTTTGGTTTTTGTAATTAAAATTAAAAAGCCTAAACATCGTATTCCCTTAATAACATATTTTTATTTTATCCTTTTCAACTAACATTATATTACTAAGATTTTGGTTACCTTTATAACCTAACTGTAATATATTTAATGTGATATAAATTTTGTGTTTTGTCTAAGTAGTATCTGAGTAATTGGTTCAAAGGATTTTACTCCATACTTTATTTAGCTATTTGAATTAATATTGATAAAAGGTGGGGTAGCTCTGAGGTGACCTGCTCAACTCTTTGTCTGAGGATAACTGGTTTGATTCTGGATCTAGTCTTAGTTTTAATTGGGCTAATTAATTACCAATCTAACGAAAGGTCGGCGTTAGATGATACCAAGCCCGGTGTTTGAAGGGCCTCTTCTTAATACGCTAAACACAAAATAAAATATTCTTTGCAGCTCACTATGAGCTCTATTTAAAGAGAATTTTAGCCTAATTTATTTACACTTATGCTGCATACACAGTATTTATGCGCGACAAAAATACGTAACGGACATTTTTTCCTCTCCTTCCCAGGATAATAGAGACAGGATATAATGACATCAATTACTATTCATAATTTCTGTGATCGCCTGTCATAACTATATAATTTTAATTAAGCCATTTATATTAAAATATTAAAGTCGATCTGAAGTCATTTTATGTGACTAATATATAAAACATTTACACAGGCACGATAGTAATTTAACGAAGACTAAAGGATTGTTGGAGGCATAGAGGCAGGTGATTTTCTTGACAAATTAGTAACAATAGTGCCTCCGAGTCAAGTCCAGGCTACGAGTAACTAATGTTACCTAGTTACAAAGTTATAACCAGTACGGTACATCTACGCTCATTAACGGGCTACATTGTTTCCCGCGAGAAATCTTGTTCACTAGAACAAAAAAACCTTGTACACTTTTGAAACTACACGGATTGTAAAGTTAACTTCATCTTATAAAACCTTGCCTTTATTATGTCATTTTTTTCGCATTAATGATTTTACATTACTTTTCCATCGAATAAGTATTAATCTTAGGAAAACGTTTTTGCTGATAATAAAAATAAATTATTCATCTTGGCACGTCACATAAAGAAAGTATACGAGTGTACAATTTTTCATAAAATTGAAAACTTTTTGAGACTTGATTATATGCCAATTAAAACGTGGTTTTAAAAGTTCAAACGCAATAGCAAGGTAATTTATATTTATACTACTTTGATAACATCAACAGAATATGAAATTGATAAGTGGTGGAAACGTTTTTAACGATTCACGTTGCTTCTTGTTACTGACCATGTTTGCACCAACTAAAAAATACTTTAAATATTGTTAAAATATGTACATAGTCGTGATGCCTTATCTAACAAATTGTTTCCAGCATTACAATTATTATTTTAATATGTGTTTTTAATGTCGTCAGAGGAAAATAAATACTGTATCAATAACGCATTAGAAGAGGCTTTATTGATACAGTAATGTTTAATGTATTACATTAAACTTGGGACCAAAAGTTAAAAAATACTTTCACTTGAGAGAAACAGTAATATTTTTGTTCCTGGAGTTTATCCAACATTCCTCTGCCATTTCCGGTTTCAATACATTTGTCCACGACCGAGCACCAATTAATTTCTCGCCTCAGTTCCCAAATATACGTTTATTCAATCACATATATTGTTATATATTCAATAATCACTTCATATTATTCAAACTTTTAAGCCTTATTCCTAAACGTTTTATTTATTTGAAAATTTTTTGTATGATTCAATTCAAACGCTAATTCAAACGGAATGAGTTTGACATTTAGGTTGAAGCTAAACGGTATTGTTGTAAACTTTTTACACCCTTCCCGATTAAAACTTATTCACGGCTGACAGGAAACTTGTCAGGAGAAAGTCAATCAGAGCGGAAAGATACGTTTTCCAAACAAAACAGAGGCAGGGAATAACACCAATTCGCAGAGTACACACTGCGCGGCTATTGTAAACAGCCAGCCTGTGAATTTCCAAGATTGCGATCTAAGGAATATCTAGTGGAAACAACGAGAAATTTGAAACATTCATCCCACAACACAAGAATGATAACACTTTATTAAATCCATTTTCGCCAAATTCGTAGTTTGAAAAAATAACCAATTTGTGCACGTCTCTTGTACGATTTTATGTATGTTACTATTTTCGCTCTTAGAGTGTATCTTTTCATTGTTTAAATTTCACAAATTTTCAACATATTTAGTTTTTAGCATTATAAATTCATTTTTGTTTAGTAAATAAACTTTACTTACAATGGATTTTTTTTGTTTTAATGAAAATGGTCAAAAGGATATATATTTGGGGGGGTTAAAAGGGAGGCTAATTTAGCTATTTTCAAAACTTACATGGTATCGGATCATGTTGTAATAGGTCCAACGATATGTGCCACTATTGAGATTAAGTATTATTTAAGAGTCATCGCAAATAATCTTTAGAGGCACAGTAATATTTTATGGAACAAAAAAAGCTAGTAGAAAGGAAATGAATCAATATATTTTAGTGAAAAATCTATAAAGTAAATCTCTGCCATATCCTGTGAGTTAGGAGGAGTCCCTTCGCAGTATTTCTGAATCATTTGCTGAGAAACAACAGCTGGTTTTGACTTCCAAGACATGTCTCGGACAAATGCATTTTTCATGTTCACTCAACATTATGCGCATATATTTGTCCAGTTTATCCCCAAATGTCCACAACTTACTGGCCTGTGGTCTCCAGCGTACTGAATCCAGAATAATTACTGGATTTATTTAGGTCAAGCAAAAACTCCGTTCCATAGAGACTCGTATTTTTACTATGTTTTACTAGTTTCACAACTTTATGTAGAAGCAAGTAAAATCCAGAGATGTGTGAAAAATTTTGTTTGTTAAAATTATATATTTGCATAAAATTATAATTCATTTATGGCGAATGATGTTTGGTACTGAATATTACTGAGTTTTACAACTTATGAAATACTATAAAGTTTATTTTAAATCAGCTTTAAGTCCTCCATTGCATTTATTGTTGTGGGTGTTTTCATTTTCACGGAGAAGCGTTATAAAAATGTAGAGCGATACAGAAAGATAGACGGTCAGACACACAGACAGATACTGAAATAAAAACCGTTTCGGATTTTCTCGGAGTATAAAATGGAAAAATATCCAAAAATATCATAAATACCGGCACGATATCTCAAGTGTCCAGCGCTGACCCAGCAAGTCAAAGGTTCCCGGATCGAAACCAGTAACTTACGTCACATCACCTCGGGTTTGTCTAGGTCTTAGGTGACTCCGCTACAGTACCTTGCTGCCTTTAATTCACCGCACAGGCCCTAGGCCTATGAATAGTAATGGGCGATGAGGTTTTTGTTTTTATTTATTCTAAATCTAAGCTATGTACATACACTAATACGCATACATACAACTGTCTTTATATACAGTGGAGCTAGGATAACTTGGACTTCATTAATTCGTAATCTTTAATTTGAATATTTTCTTTGATGCCCTGCAATTTTTATTCCAAAATGCCAAACAAATCGTGGATGACTCAAAGTTTATTTTGGATTATCCGTATTTTCAGCATGATACATTAATATATTTAAAAACTTCAGTAATCTCCGACTCAAAATATTTACAACTTTAGGCAAATACGTTTAAAACGATTTTCGGCGATTTCAGCGTACAGAATGAATCACGTCTTCGCTTAGTCACTTGCAGAAGAAGAATAAATACCGGTGTCGAATGCAGCCAACGCTTTGACTCACGTGCAATAACTTAGAACATTATTTGAAAGTAGAGTTGATGTAAGCTATTCACACTTGAAATCGTACGTTTTAGAACCTTTCATAATGGTGGCTGAGAGATTTAATTTGTGGAAACATTAATAAATCTCGTCCTCTATTGAAAAACAATAAATTGATTTTATAGTTAGAGTTTGTACTCTGTGTGTTTTATTATGTTTCTTCCTCAGTACTCTGTCAGTTAAAATTCTCTGTCATAATATTCAATATTTTCTTCTCTTTGGTTCGTAGGCTTTCAATTCAGAATTTCGCTATGCAGTTTGTCAAGGTTACATTTACATTCGTTCGAGTTAATTTCGCACGAATGCAGCCTATAACAGATATTGCTGAATATATTTAGGTTTAGTTTGGATATGTTATTTCCAGGAAAAAAGATAAATATCGGTAACGAGTGCAGCCAAAGCTTTGACTCGCGCAGGCTACAAAGAATGATGCCTACGTCACACGGCCGCTCTCTGGGCCTGACCGTGTAAAGTAAAAAAGTATACGTTACTGTACTTTCGTAGTTCATTTTTACTGAACTATGTTACAGAAGAAGGCGTAGAAAATTTAATAATATAGTGATTATATTTATACGTTTGTTATTTTCAAGTGTTTAATGTAATACTTGCAGTACTTTGCAGTGTTTAGGAGTAACTATGCCTCAATGTGTCTACCAAAATCGTTTTCTAAATTAAACCACCGATTTTAAATTTACAGTTTACCTGAACTTATGTCACCTTCAATCACCTAAGATTATACTATCGCTCGCTTACTTTTTAGATTATTTTCATTTTTCAAATGCCTTCCTCATAATTAGACCAGTTCGTAATAAAGAGGCAGTGGTTAGGACTCCACGTTAAACTATAGGTCCCTTAGATATGCCATTGAATGTTAGGCTATTAATTGACAGTTCTGTCTAAGGAACATTTCAGCCCTGTCAGTAACAAGACTACAAGATTGCGCCGTAATCATCTTACACACATTTCTCATTAATACTAGGGTTAAAAAATCAACCTGGGTAGGTTGTCATTTCAGTAACAAACTAATTAACGAAATGTTAACCATATCAAATAAATAAGTACTACTCGTCATCAAATATAAATGTTCTGTAGTATGAAACTAAAGTAACATACATTCATTTTTATTTCGATAAAAGTATCCTAACCCCATCTAACGTTAACCTAATATTATTATTATTCAATGAACAAAATAATAAATAATGCTAGTGACTGACATAGGCCTCAAAAGATTACTAACAGAGAGTAAGATGGTAGCAAATACCGGTGCGGGATTCTATGCGAGCATTATTTTGACTTGAATACGTTATGATACAGTGCTATGGCAATAAATAAACAAAAATTAAAAAGGTGTTAAGAAAAAGGTAAAGTTATTAGAACACATTGGAACTAATCTAAGTCCTGGTTTGCTTAGGCATGAGTTTTCGATAAATGTGATTTTGCCCACGAATATATAAAAGAATCAATAGGCAATATATGCCAGTACCAGTTATAGCCTATTGCTATGACTAATAAAACAATAGTTTTACCAAGGTCATGATTATTTCTGTGTAAGCGAATTCCTTTGATAGGGAAGTAATTAGGATTCTGGCTGTGAATGAGTAGGAAAGATAATGTTTGAAATGGAAAATGCAAACTATTTGGAGAGAAAGAGAATATAAATTATAATACAGTATAAAGACTAGAATTGGCGTATAAAGAACAAAAAAATGTGGCTCTGGATGAATTAGGGAATGTGTTGAATGTATTCGTTAATTTAATTGAAAATGAATGAATAAAGACCCACAATCCCTCCCCCCACCCCACTTATTTGAACACACTGTTAAGGTTCTTTCGTTTACATTTTTTTAAATTTATACTGTGTAAAGTGATTTTTATAACCTAAACTTACTGAGACTTTAGAATAAGGGAAAATCACTTCGAATTATTCTATGTCAAACTGTTTAGGCTAAGTTTGTAGATCAATTATTTACAGCTCGTGGTAATTACAAGATATTGTCTACGGGCATCCAATCTTATTTTATGGGGAATTCCAGTTATTATTTTCCAGTTACTCTAAATAGGGATGTAGCCTATGATGTATGCACGCAGCTTATGGTTACATGATACAATCAAGCCAACTAAAAGCTTTTGATTTGATCATCATCATTCACCCAAAAATCTTTAAATTTGTATGAGGATGTTGTAGGATAAATAATCTTATTACTATGTTTATGTAATCAATGTTTGAAATGTGCCAGTGGTAATATAATATAATAGCGTTGTTAATTGTAAATATTTTTAAGGATTACTTTTAGATTAGTAAAACATAGAACGGTTTACTGATACCATTTAGTTTGGATAAACGAATTGGCATACAGTACCACCCTGAATGGTCGAAATAAATTATTTATTTCGTTGATGTTGATGGAATTTTGATAACCCTTGTTGAAAAGCTATGCTTGAATTGGAGCTATCATATAAACTAGAATGCAAAATTTAAAGTATTTTACAATAAAGTCAATATTTATTTATTTATGTACCCAGTAAGTAAGGCAATGCCGCAGAACAAGACTTGCTACATGCGGCGATACTCTCAGATCGGGCGGGTCCACGGCGCGGTCTAGTCTCGATCAAGGCTGTCCATCAAGGCCCGCTCTTGAGCGGTTATTTCAGGAGTCTCATGTAGAATGTGGAATTTAATCTTTGTTTGTTCTACTTGAGAGCTTTCTGCTGTTCCTTTCAGCCGCCGTCGCATGCGTCATCTCGACAAACACACCGTATCTTAGATGCAATTGTTCAAAGCTAAGAAAAAACTAATACTCAAATTTCTTAGTATACTAGACTATTTTAATTTTATTTAAATCCATAAATGCTCATAAGATGGAATAAATATAGTTTATTTACAAAAAGTGAACGTTTATATAGGTTTATACCAAAGAAAAAATATTTTAAACCGATAACAATGAATATAAGCAAACTTTTTAACACTCAAATGTAGTTAATAAACCTAAATAATTGAACTAAAAATTCATAATTTTATAAATTACATTGTTTATGAGTTCCAAGTAATAAATATTTTATGTATTTCGTAAAGTATATAGGTGTATATAGTGTCCTCATGACTCACTATAAAAATGAAACTTTAGTTAGATTGCATGTATTTTATGGTCAAAAGATTATCAGTGTTTACAGTTTTTCCACAAATATCAAATCGTTCTAATCTATTTTTCTTTCTTTTTCAGGAGGGATTTATGATCATAAATTACTGTAAGTACAAGTATAATAACGAGGAATAAATGTGACCTTGAGAGTGGCAATCATTACAGAATATGAACTAATAAATGTCATTGTAAGAGGTATAGGATTCAAACCACTTTTCACTGTCGAAAACTTACCATGGAAATTCTCTTTGAACAATTTTATGTTAATTCTCCATTGATAGCTACAACGAATTACCCGTCCGTTCCATGCCCTTCGTTCCACGACCCAAGGAAATACTACCTGTTGTCACAATATGTTTTGATTACCCCAAACTTGGGTGTTCCGAAGGACCTCCTCGGGGCCCCAACACCGGCAAAGCAACCTAATTAGTTCAAGGACTGACCTAGTTATAAGTTTCGACCTGACCAATGCCACTCCTGCCTTTTCGGCCTTCATTTCTGTTTACATTACCAAACAATAGCATTTCAGTTTCTTCCAGGTCTAAAAATTCAACCAGTGTTTAGTTTGAAATAACTTTTCAAAATAATGATCTCATTTTTTCGTTGGTTCAACATACGAATTACTTGCATAAAATAAATTGTCACAAAGTTGGGTGTGACAAAAAAACTTTTAAAGTGATTGGTATTTCATTGGTTCTCGAGGAACAAACCAACAACACACAACAAAGTTAAAGTTATACAGTAAAATTCTTACACGATTGGCTCAAACCGCAGAAAATTTTCCAATCAGTATTTTGAGGAAACATCCGTGCAATATGTAAAAATCTAAATTTTGTGTTACAATATTCTTTGCGTTTTAGTAGTTTTTCACAATGGTGAAAATATGTCAAGTTAAATGCATTTTTTCTTATATTTCTATAACGACAACAAACATGTTTTTTAGTTAACCAGAGTAAACTTAGTTAACACATTGTTGTCAGTTCTTGCAATAAAATGAGAGATTTTCTAGTTACCTTTGCGTTGTTAAACCCACATTTATTTGACAGCACAAAATCCTAACTTCGTTTCTTCTATCGTGGTTTTCAAAACTACCTTCCTACCTTCCAACTGTCATCTCAATACAACTACTGTTATTCCACTGCCAATTGATTAACCCACAGCCAAATAAATCATAAAAATTTAACTAATTTGTTTGTAAATTATTTATTTACCAGTAAAGAGATTCTCAGTAGCCGTAAACATATAAAATTCCTGGATCACACAAATTCTATTTTTGATTGATTAAAGTGCTTGAATTGATATTCGAAATGACGGCCATCTTTGTCCCAGGTGGACTGTCGATTCTGACACGTGTTTTCGAGAGGAGTGGCCCATGTTAATTGAAACTACAGGTATCGGCTGTTTCTGGCCGATTCCGTGGTTATTTCGTCATTGTTGTAAATTACTTTACCGTATGGTTTTTATAAGTATGTAACTAGCTGACCCGGCGAAATTCGTAACGCCCAACAGTAAATACATGTTAACTTTAAGATTGACCATGTTCTGAACTCGAATAGCATTACTGTTTCGTTTTCGTTCAAACCTAAAAATATGCTAATTATTTCTAAATGACATGATATTTCTGTAATGTGTCAATATTGTTATCCGATTCAGTTTTTTGGCTGCTTGGACTAAAATAACTGACTGGAGATTGGTATGGTGTCGTAAAAAAATACAAAAAAATCACACAATAAACAAATTCACCAGTTTTCTCGTTCCGACGTTTTGCCGCACTAGAGTCAACGTGCGGAGTCAATCAAGGTCATTATTGAGGAGCGCGCTGGTCTAGGGGTAGAGTGCGGGTCTTTGGTGCCCAAGGTCCCAGGTTCAAATCCCGCCAATCACCAATGGCTTTTCGCTATGTGATAATGTCGCAACCCACACTGGGTTGCGCAAAAAGCCATTACGGCCTTGGGAGTAATCCGTCCCTTCCAATAAAAAAAGGTCATTATTGATGGTCACGCGCGTGTATCTCAAACCACATAACCACGACTGATAACAATCAACAAGATAAACATTAGATGAGAGCAGTAAGAATCTGAATTAAAAAAGAAATAAATATACTAATTACCTAAATAATTTAAAATCCTTCTGATGTTATACAATTATTTTTTCTCAATTAACCTAATTATTTCCTTGTCAACTCCAATATAGTCTCTCTAACTTAGTTTGGTTGCGTAGGGGAGGTTTACGTGGGGTGAGTGTCCTCGTTCAGGCAGGCTGCCAACCTGAGCCTCTTCTGTTCCAAATTACGACATCATTTTACCAGTGCAGCCAACTGTAAACAGCGATTTGCCGAATCCACCTTTTCTTTTCGTATTCTCCTATATTTTCGTATACACTTTTGCAAACAACATTAGTAATTTGTTTTCTAATTTGTAACTTTCGATAGAAAACTCAGATTATATATTTTTTGGTTTAAGATTTTGTTTATTAATTTTCAAATGTATATAGCACTGATACGAGGTTGAAAGGTGTATAATTAGTTTTTGAAAGTTAATTTATTTTATACATGTTTTAAATGGAATTTAATGATGAGATAATTAACAATAAAATATATTTCAAATGAGGAGTAGCGGGAGAGTGGGTAGACCCTACTGATCGGGTTACAGAAGCCGGTAACTTAATTGACATGCTTTCTCACTTAATCTGCGGCAAGATCCTCGGATACGACGACATAGGGTTACTTTAGATCTTCATAGATTTAAACTTTTAGCTTTTAACCTTTTAGTTTTATATTTAGTTTCTTTAAACAGATTTGGTATATTTTCAATCTCACTATTAGTCTATAAATAAATCATATGCTGAATACCTCTCATACCTACTTGGTATTTGTTTAAAGATGTAATTTTAACTTGAATGTTTATGGAGATATTAAAACTTATCTTAATTACCCGCAATACTTTCGTTCATTTCAGTTTCTTCATAATTCTAAAATAAATTAAAAATTGAAATAGTTGACGAGACTCAAAATAAGAATAAAAAATAAATAAAAATATGTACAATAAAATAACAAATATGGATGTTTTTGCACGGCAAGTAGGATTAAGTTAAAGCTCACGTCTTCTAACACTACTTAATATATTTACACTTATATTATAATTATATACACAAGGTGTTAAATTGGCGATCGATTTCGTCCAGTCACACAGGGCATCATCAGGCTCAAATGGAGACTGATGTAACTTTGGAAAATAATTACTTTAAACTACGAAAGTTTAATCGAAAACGTATATTTCACAGTTTATTGGGTTTGGTGTATGAAATTAATTATTATCTTTAAAAAGTCATCGTGGCGTATTACAAAATTACACTGTTATAAAATCAAAGTTTATACCAATCGGACAATAGGGTTGTTTTCAGGGGTACACAGACAGATATATAAATATCAGTCTAATGCCATTTTTGTTTTAGCGAATTTCCCTTAGGGAAGAAGCTATTACCGTAGGTCTCATGGCAAGACTCAAGCCCAGGATCATGATATTTTTTAGTTTTTTATTGAGAGTTTTATTACTCCTCATCACGAATATTTCCACTCTCAGTTCAATTAAATTTTCGTCAAAAATAACAATACGTACTTTCTCCACATACTATCATTTCAGACTATTCTTTGTTTGAAATTCATTATTGGTGATAGTGGATTTATATTATTTAGATTTTTATTGCGGACATTTCCCACCACGATTTTATGTAAAACAAAGTTTCACGACGTTTCGGGATCTGGAATCTGATCCCGTCATCAGGATCTATAACGACAACTCGTCAAGACAACTAAGTCTCCAGCTGACTAGACAACTGACTCTGAGTCTAAGTCTGAGGGTTATCTTTGAGTCTCCGTGACGAGTGGACGTGTTTGGTTTCTTATTGTGTGTAATGTTTAGTGAATGATTTGTTTGTAAGTTTTTTTACTGCTTTAAACTTTTATGTTTTCAGTTTAGTACTGGTTTGGTCCAGATTATGTGTTAATTGTGTTATGTTATAGATATTAGTTCACCTGAGGACGGGATCAGTTTCCAGATCCCGAAACTTCGAGAAACTTTGTTTTACATATAATCGTGATGTAAAATGTCTGCAATAAAAATCTAAATAACATTTTAGACGACATTATTATGTGGGTTAAAGAAAATAAGTTTAAGAAAATACGTCAAAACAGTTTCAATAAAAGCATAACTAAATTGGCAGGAGTGTCTTTGCTCGTGAGGAGACGACTAAATGGAATGACTGATGCTCTCAGTTACGTGACATGTCTGATCTGCCACCCTCCGTATTCCCTTGTCTTTGGAACATTCATGAATAAATTTGTCTCCACCTGCATTATTATTTAGGTAATCTCACTAGCTTGTAAGTAGCATTTACTTGCGATGTAGTCCTACCCGTCATTAGTGAGGGATATGGGATTCAACTTAACGAGGTAAAGCACTTAATGCCAAAACATTAACCTAAAATCGAAAAGACAATAAACTCATTTCAGTTGTTTTGAAGTCTACAGCTAATTCTTAATTAGTATATTATTTGGCTCTAAAACTAAATAGCTTTACGATACCAATTTAACACATTATAGTTTTGAAATTTGTAATATAATTTCAAGCTAAAAAACCTTCTCCAAAAAATGTCTTCTTTAGCCTTACAGAAAACTATTAGGGTGAAACCCATTTTGGCTTTCCTTGTGTATCCTAAAGTTAACAAAAACGTCAATTTTAAGGTAATGTTCAGACAAAACTCTAATTGTTTGTATGATTTATTCAATAGTTTATTGTGTATTGTATTAGTTCATAACCGTGACAACGCCTGTATGACTGATGATAATGGTTAATGACTGCTCGCATACCCCGTTAAGATGTGCAACGTGACGACTTCGGTGGTAGAGCTAAAGATGAGGGTGTCTTTTACATATTTGACATTTAGTTATTGAAGAGTTTTTAACGACGTATTCCTTTACATTCATAAATAAACTCATTATAATAAAATAGTTTCTAATTTCTAAATAAGTTTATAAGAAATTGTATAAATAATTTGGCAAAATCTTTTACACTTAAAAGTTTTCCTCCATTTTTCAAAGCAATATCCCAATCAAGTAAAGCGTTGGCAAAACGTTTTCAACTGACACCACGGAATAAGATTTCCATTCCAAGCGTGTTTCGGATTTTCATTGTTTATCTGGATTTCAGTTGATTTACTGCTTTGAAATTTGTTCCACCCATTGTTTTATGTTAACCTTGAACTTCATATCAATTGAGTAATTGCTTATTATTGTTTACTTATTGTTCATTTACTATTTGTTTAAGTGATCGTATCTTATGTATATTTTTATGTAAAAGTTTTAAAATTATGTAGTTATAAATTTTATGTGCTATAAAGGACCTAATTACTACTTAAATTTTTGTTTGAGCAGCTTAAGTTTTTTGGAATTTTAGAGTAACGTATTCATGGCTACTAAAAAATTTTTCTACTTTGATTCTGAATTTCTTGAATCGAAATCTGTTATTTAGAAAATAACTTAATAATACCTAATGAGTTTATGTACTTCCATGTCAGTTATTTATTGTGAATTAACAAGTGTATGTTGATCATCATATAATATTATCGAGTGAATGAATACTGAGTATGCAGTGATAATTGACCTTATATATCGCTGTGTACATAACATTTTAACAACTTTTATTTGCTTAAAGAAACATTCTTTTCTAGCATACCTTACAAATTGTTAATTCATGTAGAGTTTCATTGAAGTAAAGAATATCAATTTAGAAATATATTTGAACTTGGTCTCCATGCACGTGTTATATAGCATATGAAGAGAATTTTTCTATAGTAAATGTTTGTTTTATTTGCGTATAAATTCATAACAATTTTTAGCTAAAAATTATATGTTTTTTGGTTATACAATTTTAGTTTATAGCTTGGTCTGAGAACTAAATTTATTGCAAACAAGTCCAGAACTACCCACATATTACAAGTTTCAGTATCATAAATTTATTTGGATCCAATTTAGTACTAAAATTCCAAAATATTTACTGCGTTTCTTATAACAATTTCTTTTAAATTTCTTTTGATTAGTCTGTGTGATAAGTTTTTTTTATTTAAAAATAACAAACAAGCTTTAATCATTAACCATTATACAGTTTGCAAGCCACATGTGTAACCCATCAAGATGCTCCCAAGCTGCCGATTCTATATGTTTGCTCCAGCGAATAAACTAATTACACTCGCCCGAATAACTGTGTTAGCGTGCGCGAGGCTCGTTCATGAATAATTATGACCTTCCCTCCGTCTTTAATCAACCAAAACTTACGAAAATTAACTGAATGTTTCAAACAACGCGAAATATTTAACGATAAATAATTCCCCTAAGAATGACACGGTTTCATCCTACTAATCTCGTTCTATCTTTTTCTTTCTCTCTACTAATGATTAACTCTTTAAGCGTGATACTCCAATGACTTTTAATTTAGTTTATGTTTAAAAGAATCCAATTACTTATAAATATAGGTTCAATCCTTACCTACATACCTTCTGTGGCATACAATTATCATTTTTTGTGGCGTTGGATTTGTCCTAGACAACTGATTTCCACGCGGTATCAAATTGAATTTTCTCTTCTTGAAATTGATAAGGGGGTTTAAATAGTTTTGTTAAATTATGGGATGCCAATAGTTGGCATGAGAGTAAGTTGGAATGTTAGTTTGCCTCAAAGCTTAAAATGAAACCGTTTGAACATCCCTCCAATGAAAATATCTTTTTGCATAGTAATAAAGCAATTATAAGTGTTAAACTTCAATAAATTTACGTATTTATTGATACGCACGCCTACACTTCACGTTGAATAAAACACGAGTAATGGAAAATGGCGTTAAATTGTAACTGGTCTCATTGGTTATTTAACCCAATGATAGGCTCCCCTCCTTGTTTAAGTAGTTGAACGAAATTAATTCATTAGTCTAAATTCATAGTTTAGTAGACAAAATCGAAAAGACTAATTAAATATCGTAGCAGCATAATTCGCATTTTTTGCTCATTTAAACACGAATAAAATACAGTATATGACTGGTTAACATGATAGATTGGACCCTCCGATGTTCCAGAAGGCCGAGTTTGCGGCAGATTTAACAGGTAATGAATGTTGCTGTGACGTGAAGCGTGTCGACCATTTGCCAAGACCCTCGCCAGAAACATTAGTCGTCTCCCAAGCTCTTACACGTGACTTGATTCACAGATTTTAGATATTTTCTTCTTTACTCATTTGAACTTTCACTATGTTTTTACATTAAAAAATAGTGGCGTTAAAACCAACAATTTTATATTTAATCGAATTATTTAAGAGGACTGGACACAAACCTAAGGTCAGATAAATGGATTTTATATTTATTTTAGTTCTAAATTATTTTCTGGTTATTTCAAAGTTTAAATTATACTTCTCCGACGAAAAAAGTAGATTTCATCACTAGGACCAAAAACGGGAATTTTTATACAAGTACAAGTTTAACAGCCGAGGCGCACCGAGGCTGTTAAATGTGCGAGTATATACCAAAGAGCCATTTTTGGGCCGTTTGATGAACAATATATGTTACGTCATACTACAAATGAAATAAAACAAACCCGTAAAACATAAATTATTAACTGATTTAGTATCAATAGTTGTCGACCATTTTTGTCGCTTTAGACTAATCAACTGTTGTGTTACATACATTGTAGCAGTTTTTTTCTTGATTCGTAATTGTTTTTTAGGTTATTTCAGTGTTAGTTATTATTATCGATAGTTTGATCTCAACCATTCGATAGTTTAATTTAATAATCATTACCAGTTTCACAATTAACATCCATCACGGCCGAAATACATAAAAAACTATGGTAATTGTTGCAGTTACTTGATCGATTATTTAAAATCAATTGCTGACTTCGTAGCAAAAGTATCATCAACAATGATCTTTTGTAGCCTAGGAATAAAAAAATCATCATAATAATGGGTTTATTCCTAGGAAGAAAAAGAACAACTTTTCCTCTTCAACAAATTTATCTAAAAAAGGTGTATTTGAAGTAGCATGACGAAAGATTTATTAGCAATAATTTAAAGCTTTGCACGTTCAATTTCGCTGTACAAACGACTTCCCTGTAAAATAATAAAACAGGGAGTGAGAAAAATACCTTACGCTTTTTAGATTGAAATAGCTTAAACGTTTTTTTAATATGGTTACGCTCTTGTCAATCAGCCACGTTATGTCTTCGATAGTGTAATGAGAGACTGGAAAGAGGGAAGGGACATCACTTAAATGATTTTTATTTGTGTAGGATACCTTTATGCATTGTGTATGTTTTTTAAATAAAAATAAGTACAGTACGTGATTTATAAATCAGTTGTTTTTCCTCAATAGCCCTCTTTTGTCAATAAGAGAGCAAGTATACTTAGTAATAATAATTTTAATATATTAACAAAGTTAGAACTATTGCCAATTAAAAACTGTCAGTTATTTCTACCGCTCCCTGTAGAACTAAGGTGTTGATGAGGATGTCTTTAAAAAAAATTTTATAATTATTTAAAAACGTGTTTTGTTCTTCAAACGGTAAATATTTTAGGACATTTTAATCTTTAGACATGAACTCATTTAAAGGGAAGCTTTTAAACACCCTAAGGTATTAAGGGAACCCCTGTAATTTAATTTGTGACTCCTTGAACTCAAGACTCTAAACATTGACTCCCAAAATGATCAAAACAGTTCTGTTTCCTTACTCAAATTTAATCCAAACAATGTATATGTCATTCCATTATTATTATTATTAAATTATGTATAAGAGCAGTAGCTGTGCTAAAAGCAATATACAGCAAAGCTAACGCACATAAACCACTCTATATAGTTTGCAATGTCTGCGCCTTTATTTATTTGCATACTGCATACACCATTTTTACATACAGGTTTATAACAAGATGGTCTTTAATGCAAAAAATACAAGGTGAACTAGTGACTTTACATCTGGTACTTATAATACACTACTTTGACTAAGGAATTGTGACAAGAGCAATACAAGCGTAACAATCTTAATAATATAAATATGATACATACGTACATATAAGTCGTAGCTTTCAATAAATATTTAAATAATACATATAAATACATACAACATGACGTAGCTAATATAAAATTAATACTTTACCGCAACATAGTAAAGAATTGTCATATAATTGACATTAAATCGAAACAATGCGATAGTGAATAATTCACAAGAATTGCAGAGATGCATCTCCAGACCTTCCTATAAGATCGATTGTAAATTCTTTCAGTTACTGTGAAATCGTTTTACCATATTCATAAACGATGATTTACAAAATAATCAGCTCAAAAACATATTGACACAGTCCAAAAAGTTTTCTTAATTCAGTACTTTAATCAATAAGATCGCTGATATGTATCTTTCAGATGATTTATTCAGAGATTAAACTAATACGAGCAGTCTGAGTTTTATTACTCGTTTTTAGAGCGAAGCATATTACCGGGTTTTAATATTCCTATTATTGAATTAAAAATTAAAGATGGGTTCTAGAAGGTATTAACTCAGTCCATCGCGTAAAAGCCTCAATGTATCTGGATTTGATGGAGTGCAACACAACTGGATATTTCCAGTCAAAAACTTCCTTTCAATTTATCAATCAGTCGTCGACCCGTTGTCGGACGTCACCAGTTAATGTCGCGACGTGGTAAAGTATTTATTGTTATTCCGTCACACAAAAGTCGTTTGAGAAATTTTTAAAATCTTATATTTCTTTTCATAGATATCAAATATTAAAAACTAATTTTAATAATACGTAGTATTACTGATTGATGTACTATGTGGTTATAGTAAGTTTTGTGTAACCTTCAGGCTAATTTCTAGGGGTTAGAGTTTTCAGTTCACACTAGTGCCTTTGACTTCAACTAACGGCTACTCTTGTAACCAAGACCAACGGTCTAACGTGCCTTTCGGAACACGGTGGTAGTCTGAAAAATCAAATTTCATACGTGTGTTGACCGGGAAATCGAGACCAGATCTTTTGTGTAGAAGGCCAGTACTTTACTCGCTCAGCTATGTCTACCACACTACGTGGTCTGACAGGCTATCACCTATTCAAATGTGCTATCAGACGGCTACTGCCTTCATCACGATAAGCTGTTTTTCGTCTTGGCCACATAAGTAGTCAACAGTTCACTTCAGGGACACTTGTGCGGCCTGAAAACTCTTGACACTTGAGTCGACTAAGAGGTTATACCAACCCTTAACTTTTTAATATCACTTAAACATATTTCAATCATCAAGATTGAAAATAATAAAATATATTAATAATAAAAAATAATAAATAATAAAATAATAAACTAATTGAGTGTTTTAAGTTCAAATGGTACAATACACCCATCGGGCTGAAGGTGGCTGATGAATCAACAGAATTTCGTTTTGACAGTGCGTTTGACAATGCACCCGACGGTATCTAACAAATAAGACATCAAAGACGGTGCCGACAGTAGCGGACGAAAGTATACGTAGCTTGCAAATGTTTATCTTTTCACAATAAGTAGATCAGTATTTTACTTTGTCCTCAAAACAATATTTCAAACTCTTTAAAAGTAAACATACAGTATTCCCCCTTATATTTTTTTGGGCATATCAAAATTTTAAACGTTTCCATAAAAATTATCCGTCTTAAATTTGTATATTTTAACAGATTATATTACATTTAACGAATTTTGTTGGGAAAGTGAGATAAATATCGTCTACGTATGCTACAAAAATGCTACAAACTAAATACATGCAAATTATTGTACTAGGGCAAAAAACTAGCATGAAGATTACAGGTGATTTGTTTGTTACCAGGCAGGTTGCCAACTTAGACACTTTGTCCCCGGAGTTATTACGTCATTTCACCAGTGTAGCCAACCGTAAAGTAACTAAGACCCGAACTTTATTCTAAGTGTATTCTCCACTTTCAAGAAAGCATGATCTGTGGTCTGAATTTTTCAGACTTATTTCTCCCAAGCGCAACACATTATTTTAATTTCATAATTCCCTGAATGGTGTGTAATATTTTTACTAATCTTGTCTCAACTCAACAACATGTTTTTGAACAAAAGTTTATCATTTAACTCCAAATCTACATTCGGTTGAAAATAATTATCATTTTATTTGTATTCCCACTTAAATGTAGGATAAACTGTGCATACTAAAGACATCTTGATCACACTCGTAAGTGCAATAGCAAGGCAACATAAAACAGACTGTAGATAAGAGTTTATTTTGGTCTCTCAGAGATGTATTTTAATGTCAGAAAACTTAAAAGTGCCTTATCGTCTGAACACGTGTCTGGCAACACAACAAAGACAAGTTAGTAAACATTCATAAGAGATAAATCATCGATTGGGATCGGACCTACTCCTACGTGTATTGAGGTCGCACTAGAATAGTTTCAAGAAATATTGTGCTCAAAAAATCACTACTTTACTCTGTTCCTTTTACATGTAAAAAATTTAATATAGCCTAGCTAATAATATAGGAATGGCATGCAGTGTTATTGAAATAACTTTTAAGTTCCAAAATTTCCAATCGAACAATTTGTAAAGGTAATGAAATAAATTTACTCTCCAGAATTTTTGAATTCGTGTTTTTGTTGTATATGTTTTTTTAGTGCCTCCTGAAATTAAGAATTGGTTTTGAGAGTGAAGTCTGCTGCTTTTCTGTTTGTGTGAGCGTGGCCTATAGAGCAGAAGCCTACAGAGAAGCCTATTGGTCCGATTTTCATTGTATCTAAAAAATCCACAGTTTCTCAGAGAAGTTTTTTCATTTTTAAGGTTATTTTGTTCCTAAAACCCTCCAAAAAACGTGAAAAAATATTACAAATTTTTATGATTTTTAGTCTTTAATAAAACAAACAAAATTACACCACCCACATTTCTCAAAACATTGGGGCTTAAACGTTATGAGGCTTCAAAAGGTCAAAATTTCTTTTATTTAGGCGACATAAGGAAGAAAGTATGTGTTAGTCCAATGATACCATTTGTACAGAATACATGTTTTATAATCGTGCAAAGAGTGTAAAATATAGATCTTCTCAAATAACCATTCAGTGATTCTTTGACAAGTTTTCGTACGTTTTCAGTTTCTTGACAAAGGATGTATTATATTTAAATTATTTTTTAGATATTTTTTATCTAGGTATATAACGTTTACATAAAAAATAATTGTATTTCCATAATGCGCTCGGTATGGGCGTGTAATTTCGTTACATTATGTTGGTAGTCACGCTATGGTACATGCTATGTAGCCAACACGTGTGCCAACCTGTCACTCGTCGATGCGTCTGACCACACAGCTGTGTCACTGGCTTGTAAACACTTAAATTTAACTCAAACAAACATCAACTATAAATTATTCAAATATAGAGGACATGTACAATGTGAAAATGTCAGAACCTTAGTTGTTCACATAGTCAATGCGATACTTCTTTGAACTGATACTTTCATTTTAATTTTTTCTGTGTTGGAACAGATATATTCACTGGTCAATAATTTTAACATGACGCACGGTTCTAATACGATTGACACACTAATTTACTGCCCTACTTATTTATTTATTTATTTGACCTTAGATACAATGTTTATACAATAGATCACTAACAAAACCTATTTTATACGTATAAAAATTATAACATAAAATTCACTTGGAAGCAAAAATAATTAAATATTTTCGAAAAAAGCCAACAGCAAGGCGACACATGGAGAAGCGAATAAAAGGACGGAAGATGTGTTTTCTCTCATTCAAGGATTATAATTTCATTCGTATTCACTGCAGAAAACCTTATAACGAAATAAGGATAATGACGTGGATTACTCCACGTGGTAATCGGTCCACGTGGAAAATAACCCAAATCGGATTTGTAACTTTTGTTCTTATATAGAACTAATACAACTGTTATTATTTTTTATCCATGCAATGTTTTCTTACTTAGAAAGAATAAGTATATTAAGATTCTGGGTACAATATTGGTTTTATTAATTTAATAAGCCCAAAATTTATAAGAATTTATGCAAGAGAAAAAATAAGCACATACGGGTTATAGTCATACGGATATTGCATTATTAAATACATAAGCAAATACGAGTTGTAGTTATTCAGATATTGCATTATTAAATACATAAGCAAATACGAGTTGTAGTTATTCAGATATTGCATTATTAAATACATAAGCAAATACGGGTTGTAGTTATTCAGATATTGCATTATTAAATACATAAGCAAATACGGGTTGTAGTTATTCAGATATTGCATTATTAAATACATAAGCAAATACGGGTTGTAGTTATTCAGATATTGCATTATTAAATACATAAGAAAATACGGGTTGTAGTTATTCACATATTGTATTATTTAATACATAAGCACATGAGGGTAGTAGTCATACGGATATTGCATTATTAAATTGCAATTGACATATTTAGGTAAGTAACTGTCTGAGATGTGTAATATTGAGCAACTCCGTGAGTTCATGTATAACCAGAACGCAGTGAATCAGCTTCGGTAATTTACTCGACGTTGCACAAACAGTTGTTTCTCATCTCCTCGCCGGAAATTATTAACCATAATTTCTCTTAACCTGTCCTAAATACCTGAATTTCTAGTTAGTTATCATTCAGATTAATTAGCTCATTATTATGGGATAAAATCCATCAATTACTTGTGCACAAACATTTTTCACCATGCAATTAACATTTAATACATACACAATTTAACCTTTTATTATTTATTAGTGTCACTTTTAAATTCCCAAAAATAACGTAAATAGTTTATTTTTCAATTATTATATGCCAATAATACTCAAAAGTTAGTAATTTTTGTGTTTAAAGTCAACCTTGAAATTATATGAAAAACTTAAATAACTCTTACATACTGTTCCTTTTCCCCCAAAGGTAAGTAAATTCAAATTATATTTTTATTCTCACCTCACGTTAGTGTTTCGGAAATTTGAAATTTAAAAATAATTCGTACAGAAAAAAACTAAAACTAATATTTTAGTTTAATAGTTTATCAATGATAATTTCCTTTTAGGTAAGACATTTGTAAAGTATAAATATGTATATAGACTAAATATTCTTATGAACTTGATTTGATAAACAATACTTTATACATACCGTTATAAACTTAAATGAATGAAATCGTAAAATATATAACATAGGATTAAAAATATATTTAGTTAGCTATTACCTTTTGCAAAGCTATTTTTAAGCTATATTTAATACTCCTATTGTTTGATAAATATAATGATTTATTAAATAAAAAGTTAGAAGTAGCCTCTACGTGAGCTGGCAGATAATATATGCCGGGGTCAGGCCATTGACGACCCACTCGTGGCAACCTCTCCCCCTCTTCCCTCTGGCTCCTCGTTCGAGGCTATATCAAGCTTTTTGCTTCCATTATTACACCTGTCTCCCCAAACGATGACACGTGAGTTGAAAATGCAATTAATCTATTTATTTTGCTCTATTCATATTTATTACCTAACCAATATTTGTAACACACGTGCTGAGTAAGCTACTTAAATAGTAGCAACCAAATATCTTTTGCAATAAGATATTCTCAATTAATTACAGTGTGAGTCAATTACATTTAAGATTCAATTTGTATAGTTATAGTATAGGTGCATTTAAAGATGTTTAAAATAATGTGATTTGATACGAAAATATTTTTCTAAACAAGTTCGTATTTTTTATCTTTGATTCTATGAATATTCTGGACTGTTTATTATAGATAGATACATACTGTTACGTTGTTAAAAGTAACATAAATTAGTGTAACTTTAAAACAACTATAGATAATTTCTCTACACTTTGTGGAAGAAGGTTGATTATTTCATAGTTTTTCGATGATAATAAACCCTCGAGATCTGTCATTGCAATAATTATTCCCACGTAACACGCAGAATGCTTGCAATGAAGGTGTGCTAATACAGTAATCGACTCGGTAGTTCCATCAGTTGATACGTACCTATACAAACGATAATAAAGGAAACTTTAAGAAGCGTTATATTATATTGTCGTGTTTATCCAATTCTACCATTTCAATAGTTTTTCTTTCTGCATTTGCTACAACCGCTTTCAGATATACTACAAAATAACTGAAAATCTACAATTATAGTCATCATTTTTATAGTAATAATATTTACTGCAAGAAAAGTTTTGATCGAATTGCTTCAGTGCTCTTAATAGTAATTTCAAAGGTATGATAATAACTTATCAATTTAATGTATTCTTGCGTAGAGAATAACAAGAAATACAGGACAGAGGAAGAAAATAATTTCACTCCTATTTCATAGCTGGAAAGTATGAAAAATATTAGGGCTAAAAGCGTTCTAAATCACATTTAACCTTAAAGTTTCAACTAAAATGAATTTATCTCGGATTTACCAGGCTGTTTACACTT
This sequence comes from Nephotettix cincticeps, assembly GCA_023375725.1. NCBI lineage: Eukaryota > Metazoa > Arthropoda > Insecta > Hemiptera > Cicadellidae > Nephotettix > Nephotettix cincticeps. Next base: position 24,283,629 of record CM041788.1, on the reverse strand, counting down.
TTCTAGCATTTACCTTATACCACAATACTACAATATACCTTACAATACGGGTTTGTGGAGTTTATACGAAAACTATTGAAATGAACTGTTAAGAATTTCAGTTTTATTTTAATTTCACGCATTTAAAACCTAATTAAAATGATTTTCAACTATTACAACAGACTTTTAACGACTAACTTTTTTGCTAGTTATTAAAACCAACGAGAATTTCAACTTCATATTCTTAAAGCAAATTAAACATCAGAGTAGTGGTGTGTTTGGAAGTCAAAGGTAATTTCTTAATCCTGAAACAGTTTTAAAGTTGGTGGAATTTTAATTAAGGTCGTTTTGGGATCAAAGGAACGTAATGTGCTCGTAGCCCGCAATGACGGCGCGTAACTGGAATGCATGCCCGGATTGAGAAAATGAGCAAATAAATGGAAATTGAGACTTTCGTACTTTAAAATTATAACTTTTTTTATACATGCCTAATCTGCCCATCACTATTGGTCCAACTAAAGCCTATTTGAAGATACCACAGTTGCGTTTATCACACGAGTTATTCATACGCAACTTGTAATATTATTATTCGTACGTAAAAGTCGCCCACTTTTGGTTTCGAACCGACAACGTTTGTCTTACTGGTGCAGCTCTTGACCTCCAAGATACTGCGTTCCTATTATTTTGTGGCCAAGGACTCAAAAAATCATCATAGGTTTAGTCCTAGGAAGAAAAAACACTACGTTTGCTCTTAAACACATTTATTTAAAACAGCTATTGAAGCAGTATGACGAAAAAAGTTTTTATGTGGCTCTTTCAAACAGCCTGTACTATTTCTGCGTAAATTTAAGCGGACGCACTCGTCGGCACATGAATAGTCATGACTTTCCGTTTACAAGGCTGCAGTTCCGGGTGTCGTCCACAGATGGCGCTGGTTCCATTATACTCCAACCAAAAACCAATTCTCTGTCTGTATTGTATTGCTCATACATTTGAAATAGGTTGCATTCGTATTAAAAATTAAAAGATAAAAGATTATGTGGCTAAAAAACTTCATTTTAATTAGGTTATCACAATCATTTTCCCAAGGAGTTTTATTTTGGGTTTGCCCATTTAGTTCCACAAGAGATGAATTCTAAACTGCAATTCAAATCTAACCATTCATGTAATCTGTATGTAACCAATTTATCCGTTTCAAATTGTATATTTTTGTAACTTTATACACAATACAAAACTCAATTTGTAAGTATTTTCATAACAGGTTAGAATTAGACAAGTGACGTAAATGAGATAATCTTATATGCATCAAGTCTGAGACTTAAGCCAAGATATAGAGAATGTGAGACTAATGTATTTAGTCGAGTGAGTAATTTAATACCAACAGTTTCACATCCAAGATGCAACCTCTTACGACAGATTTAACGTCAAAGTAATGAAGTTATATCGACGAATTTTGCCTTGATATTGTAGTTTATTTTCAACAGTTAAGACTTAATCTTTTAATATATTTTAAATAATATTATACTATCTAATTAGTTAGTTCTCGTATGTAAAATTTAAATTTAAAGATTCTTAACTAGATTTGTTTTTAAACTATTGTGATTATTAAAACAAAGCCAATTTCATTAAGTTGTCTTAGAATATTTAAAAGAAATTTTTACATGTACGTTACGCTAAATACAAAAAAACTTGAACTTCTACTTCATATGAGGAATAATTTTAGGATTATTCTAATTTTCGAATTTACTACATTTTTCTAATCAACAAAATAGTATAGCCACGCTTTTTATAAACTAGAGACGGTGGATCTAATGTAAAGGATTCATACAGCTTTTACATTTTTCTTATAGACTATGAGAAAATATCGTATAGCTTTCAAATTAATAAAATCTTTAAAAAATACATAGTGGAATACAAAGTGGTTTGTTTCGTGTAGCTTTCCTGTTTCAGTTCAGGTGATATTAAAATTTTATTTTCCAGATAGGTAACTAGAAATTAGTTTACATTTGAAAAAATAGCACTATCATTAGTCTAAATAGCACATTACTTAAAACACATTTTATGAAAATATCACTAGCATTGATTTTTCTGCTTGTTTCACAAAACGTTTAATGTTTCATTTTTTATATTTTTGATTAAAAGTTCGTCCATCGAATATCAATGTCTCTTCCAGAACAATAATAAAAGCTTTATTTTCCAGGAACTGGAGGGAAAGCAATGGCAGAAGATCGGCTTAACTCTCTCGGGTAAGTTTGTTATTTAAAACATGAATGAAATCAATATAATAAAGGTTTCCTGGTTTATATTCATAATTCTTTATTCAAGTATGCGCAAATGAGTTTAAACTGCAGTGCTCTTTTAACTCTCTAGCTTATCGCTATTTGAGAGAAAACCTTTTTTTTCAAAAACAAATATACATGCAGTTTACATTATCTTTTTTACATTAACCTTTACTTCCAAAAACCATAAGTCCATTTACTATTTTACATAAAAACTCTAATTACATGTTTTTTAATGTGAGCATTTCCATTAACATTATCAACATGGAAATACATAATTAATAAAGAATGAATAGCAATTAATAAATAAACTATTTTATAGTTTTAATGCGGTCTACTATTTTACATTCAACAAACTTACGACAAAATTATAATAAATCATAAACTCAACAACAAACATAGCAGGACATTACTGTTATATATTCTATATTCCGTCAATGCTCTAGCTTCCTCTATGGTCCTTCCTTTTTAACCTTCTCCCCCCTTCTCTTCGTCTGGGTCTGCCAGTCTTGAAAACACAACATTTCATGGACCGGGACATGCCATTAACACAATCTATGCTCTTGCTATGTCCACAAATAATATATTTTTATTAAAAACGTATTTGATTTCCTTACTACCAATAACTGTTTTTGTAGTGCGCTGCTCTAACATTAAGTGTTATTTATTTTATTTATTATTTATATATATACCCTGGGAATAGAATTAATTAACGAAACTAATCAAAGCAGGTAGGTCTGTGTTGCTAACCTCTTTTTCTAACTAAACTTAACCATATGTTCTAATTATGTCTTAAGTATAATTTATGGAATAGAATTTTACTAACTATGATTACAGGAATTTAAATATTTATTTTGTTTCATTATTTTAACGACATTGTGCATAGAAAAAAATGTTTGTATTTACTTCCCTGTGGGAAATAGTTTGGATCATGGTTATGCCTAATGAGAATGTTTTCGGTTAATCTAAATAGCAGTTCTCATTCTTATACTGGGTTATTCAAATAGAATGGTGCAAAAACAAATGGTTGGTACATCTGATTCTGTGATTTCAAATAGCTGATTGTTACAACAATGGAAAGTTTCATTTTGACAATATTATGTTTTTCTCAGTTGCTTGGTTTAGTGCCATGAAACCTGTCAACAAATGGCTACTATGAAACAAGAAAAAGCATTTTGTGTCTCAAAGTTTGCTCGTACTAATACTATTATTATGGTTCAGCGGAACTTTAGAACCGTTTCTTAAAGACAAAGTGTAAGTGTGGAGCATAGGAGGTTATTCTATTCCACAAACCTTACAAGAAATAAGACATCTAATAGCTGTATACGTGCAGTCCTTAACTCAGGAAAACGTCTGAGTTCAGTTGGAATTCCACCTGGATATTTGCAGAGTTTCTAATGGAGCTCACATTGAGCATTTGTCATGCATGCAAATGTGTTTTTTATATAAATTAAAACTTGTTAATATATGAAACAGTTTTATTCTGTTTTCGTGGTTTTTGTAATTTAAAATTTGCAAATGAATTCACCTTACTTTTCTACCATTCTGTTTTAATAACCCTGTATATTAAAAATTCAATACAATAGCTCTGGTAGTTTCTATGGAAACGACTTCCGTTACACTTGGTTTTGCGTTACAGAACAACGCTAACACCCCACAGAGCTTAGACATATCCATGTCAAAAAAATCTAATAAAGAAATAAATGAAGTAAAAAGTTCCATAAGTTATGTCCCACATTTATTGCTAGGACAAAGTATGCATTTCTTTGTTCAGCAGCATGAATGATGCTGATATGTCGTGTTGCATATCAGCAAACACGTCTTTGGATGGGTTCCAACTACTGTGTTAGTAGTTAAAACTTTTCACTATTTCACTTCTAAATAGTAAAATGTATTCTATAATTTCAACCAAAAGAAAAAGTGGAGAATACGACAGCAAATACTATAAAATATTTTTCTAAAATTATTTTATCACTGCCCTAAGTAAGTACGGCTTTACATAGTAGGTGTAGGAAAATAACCATTTTGTCTATTTTTTCAAAAATGGGACTTTTTAATTTCTTATGTTGGTAGTGTTACAAGACACTTAACACTACCCGGCTGGCGTGCAGGCCGGTGCCCGGTAATGAATCTGCGACTTTACGATCACTTTAACTGCAGCACTCTCTCGTGTAATGAGGGCACGCGTTTTCCTCTTCTTGGAATAAAAAACAAATCACGAAACAACTTAAACTAATTTTTCAATCCATTAAGGGTTGAAAATGGTTTTACCTTTATCATAAATTTAAGTAATGTTACTGTCACTTTTTTTACTAAACTCGTACAGTATTCTTCTATTATGCCCCTCCATATTACATATATGGTCATTTTTTGGGTTAAGTGTAATGGAATATTTTACATCACAACTAATCAAAATGTAATGAGACTTCAAAGTATTTACTTTAAGCTCCGTAAACTCATCCCATCATGGCTTGCACCAGCGCACTCTGTTAAACATGTTAAACACTAATAATTTTCATCACCCAATCGGTAGTGACCATTTATCTATGATTGGACTGCTCCATGTTATAACATGAAAGCTAAAAGAAAATACTTCTTTAAGCAACTTGTTCTGAGTTTCAAATCAAATGTTTTCGGCTAATGTTCCATTTGAGAGCACGTTTCAACGTTTGATTGAACCATGCACAATATTACCAAATTAAAATTGAACTTTGATTATTACATCATAGTTAGTAATCCAATATAAAGATAAAATATAAAGGTCTACCAAAATGCAATAATCTAATTCAACCAAGAACTTGATCTTTACACAGGGTAAGGGATCCCTACAATTCCAGGTTCATTTGCATGTAATTTTAGCCTCTATTCCCTTACTCCTGTGAATGTCTGACAGTCTTACCCGACTAGAGATTTCATATTTTCTCAGTGGGACGCTTCATATTAAAGGTTTTGAATCTCATTTTAATATTCATAGTACATATCAAAGTGGGATTTTATTAGAATGTATTGTTATATGTTATGTTAGTGTGTGATGTTCATGTTGGGGATTTCAGAGACGGAGAAAAATTGATTGGTTATTAATGGATGTTTAAATTAATGAAACTGTATAATTTAGATGAACCAATTTTTATTTTTGTTAACTGTTAATAGTGATTAATGCTAATACTAGTATATCAACAAATAATAAGAAAAATCCGTATGTAGGAAGTTCACTGGTACAACTTTCTTTGAAATTAAACTATTAAAAGCACAAATTTATACCACCAATTAATTGTTAATTTTAACAACGAATGTTTTACGCTCATTTCGGGCTATATTAGGATTGTAGTAATGCTAAGTTTGAATTTAAGATCCACAAGGTACAGTGAAATTTGAGGTGTTTTTAGCTAAATATCTACCGTTGGTCATCATTTTCTTAAGATAGTGCACTCAAAATAAAAAATTGGGTTTTGACACATCCTAATAAACGTTTTTAAGCCATAGTAAAAAATCTACAATACTGATAATCGACAACCGATACTGTTTTCAATACGAATAAAATAATTGTAATTATTCCATTTTATTAAGTTACTTTTTGAAATATTTCATATACGTAGTGTTCAAACATAGTAAACTGATATTTGTTGGCATAAAGTTTAAATGAAAATCAAAATATTACTAATCATCTCAAACTATAAAACGGCTTATTTCAGCTGGAATAAATTAAATTCATAAAACCTGTGTCATTTTTATTTGTAATACAGTACTCTAAAAGTGGAATGTTCAAATCAATGACCTATCTCACCACCGTGAGATCTCATACCGTGACGAATACTGATAGCCCCCATAACCAATAATTGTTACCACATAATACAATAATTGTGTCAAAACAATAATTTGTAAAACGTTGTAAACAACAATTTTTAATTTTTTCTATTTTGAATACGCTCAATATATTTTATTACGATTTAAAACCAGACTTTTAGTCGCCCAACAAATTTACAGTTTAAAGCCAAATACGTTTACATTAAATTTAAATAAACTGAATGAATGAAAATGAATGAAAAATTGTTTATTCCCAAAAAAACTTATAGCTACCATATACAACATTTTTAAATATACAGTATTGAAATTGGTTCCCCACATGGACCGAAGTCTGTGAGTGGGGAAACGAGCCGAAAGATCAGTCCACAATCACAAAAAATCAACGAAAAAATTTTTAACAGTAAAAATATGAAAATAAAAAATTAATACAGAAGGAGGAATATACACGCATGTATGATAGGAAAAGTTCGTGAGGTAAAAAAAATATGAAATGTTAAAAAATGTTCAAAATACTATCTTATAACTATCTTAGGCTAGCTAAGTGTATATTTTTAATTCCTTTTTCACCCCTGACTCATTGAGATTATACAGTAAGATTAATTTACCTTTCCCTTAAACCTTTTCACAACCCTATAATTAGTATAAATTTCGATGGCTGCATTTAGGATAGACGGATGCTTATAAATACACACGCCTGTAGGCTCTCGGCCAGAAGCGGTGAAGACGTTTTAATTAGATACTTTTAAGTGACTGAACGTGGTTCCTTTGAGGAACTGTTTTTGTATGTCATGTTTATTTTTACCGCTCAGCTGTTTTTATACAAATGCAGAATATTTTGGCATGGATCCCTTAATGTTACTTTTTATAGTACCTGTTATATAGTTATAAATATAGTTATAATAGTTTAACATACCGTTGCACATTACACTATTTACAAATGTCAACATACGTTTTTACAATTATAATACAATATAATATACAAAATAATAAGCAAAATAGTAAGCTGGTTTTCCATTTACAAATTTACATACTTTATGGACTCTTTCTAATAAACGTAGACTACCCAAGATATTATAAGAGTGTAAGAAATGAATACGTTTTTTACCTCCACTCAGCTGGTGTAGATGTAAAATACATCTCTGATTGCCTATTATGTTGTACCATTGCTTAGAAGACATTATTTAGGTTACAGCTACATATTACCACGGATAAACTATAGTAAAATCTGTATTAGTCAGATTATGATATTAGGATAAAGAGTTGTAAAGTTTTGAACCATTGCGTTCACACAAGGTCGCAAACTGAGGTAACAGTTTAAGGGATAAGGAACAAAACTTAAAACAAAACTTATTGTTCACCACAGAGTAGAAAACAGAACCTGAACTAGTTTCACCAAAACAAAAGGTGAGGTAGAAGACGATTTTGAGACACACGACCTGCTAGTTTACCAAGTGAGTGAGGACGTGAGATTGATTTGAGACAGCCCTAAGACATAAATCAGGGCTATTTGTGAGGAGGGTGGACTGGACCGACCTAAATCGATGCCTCGGCAACTGTGATGAAGGTTCGGTCGAGGGCTACCTGCTTTCGACTTAGCTCTGGTCTTTGTATTTAAACAAACTTTCCGTCAGTAACCCAAAATCTTTCTTACACCTCAATATATACAACTACCACCAAACTATCCGCAACCAAAAACTACAAAAGCTATCATTGGCTGAAGAGGACATAATACTATAGCAGCCTCAGTGGGCTCCCAGCCCACTAAAACCTCACATCCTGTCCTGTCCTGTGATGAAGGGCCGGTATTCGAGGTTGCTACGTGTTAACTAGCACAATGTTTTGGTCTAGGCCATCAACATATTCCACCCAAATAGTTCTGTTTCAATTTATGTGACTGCACAAATGGCACATTTCGATGAAAAAAACCTTCCCTTTGAGAAATAGCATAGATCTCGGATATGTTTATAGGGAATGCTTTTAATTCCTGTAAACGGTTGTCCTTATAACCATATGACGACACCTCCGTTTCAAATTTTGGTCTAACGGAATGTTAAAACCCCTCTCCTCTACCCGAGCTAAAACATATCAATATCAAAACTTCATAATCAGATCAGATATGTCAAATTTTTCTCTTAACTATTTAAATGTCTAAAAATATAAGGTTCACGCAGGGACAAGTTCATATATTTAAACAGTATTTTACATTCATGCGTCGTGCGGAGGACGCACATCAGATCATATTAGAGGTCCGAATGGAACGTGACGTCATTCGGCAAACTGTTTAGAGGTAGTGAAAGCATTCTCCTTAGACATATCCACGATCTCTATTTCCCAAAGGGAAGTATTTTGGCATGGATGTGTCTTAGCTTGGTGGGGGTGTTGGCAATTTGCGAGACCAAAATTTGAAACGGTAGCTTGATTTTGTGAGTGACGTCATAGTTTGGTTATAAGAACAGATGTTTAGATAAACTGAAAACATTCCCTTTAGATAAATCCATGATCTGACCTATTTCCCACAGGAAAGTAAATACAAAATGTTTTTACTTCGAAATGTGTATAGTTACATAAATTTCAACATAACTGTTTGGACGGAAATGATTAGTACCGGTAGCCTAGACAATTCTTAAATAACAGTTCAGGAGGCAATACAATATAAAATGAAAGAGCTATATTTTTTATCAAACTAAAATATATATAAAGATATAAAAAAGCTTTAAAAGTCAAATCCAGCTTTGTTCAGCTTCTTAATTAGAGGAAACATTTATATTCATATTTGTGAGACACAGGCCCAACCGCTTAGTGATTATTCTAAGTTTAATATGAGTGAAAGGTCACTGTGAAATATTTGATTAACTGATAAATTGAAGCTTTGATACTGACAAAGACCTGATGCATTTATCAGGATCGCACATTAAAATCTGGTTCATTCCTTTCATTATAATGCATTTATCATTCCAGAACCATCCCGAATGGGACTTTTGGGATTACGTGTCCTGTAATCCAGCTACTTGAGGTCGTGAATTGTGGGTAGTTATGAGCGATGGTCGGTGCAAAGGATACTCTTTGAAGTGGATTAACGTCCACATTATTGAATGCTAAGTCAATCCACAGATCCGTCCTCATAATTAGACCTTTTCGTAATTCAAACTACAGTTAATCATCTACAAGATCGCGCCACAATCATCTTACACTCATTTCTTATTCAAACTTTGCTTGAAATAACAACACTGGTTGCCATTTCAGTAACTAACTAACTGACCTTTGTTAGTCTAGATACAATTTTAGGTTTCTAAAGGAAACTTCTCACTATCAGAGACAATTTCATAGCTATGCTCAAAGTTAAATTATTTTATTCCTCATTAAGATCCTATAAGGAACAATGGAGATTTTTCTTCGTAGGTTTGATATGATTGCTCTTATTGTAGAATCATTTATAGGATTATTTCTGGATTGTTCCTGGTAGGTTTTACAGGATTGATCTTATCGAAGGATCTATAGGATTCTTTCTATCTCACTCCTATTATAGAAACACTCATGGGAGCATGGCGATACAGGAGTGAGTGCTCACAGTCTAGCAACCAACCTAGCGGTGACTAGCAACCAATAAGCTCTAAAGCTTATCCTTAGACATTTAGGTTTAACCAATAAACCTTAATTAATGTGCTACCTTAGGAAATTTTCGTATAGGTTCTAATCACGTCCTAATCTCAACATCCCTACACAAAATAGCAATGACATACCAGAACACATAAAAGATCTGATTTACACTTATGAACTATATTTGTACTGTTGCACCTATGTTTAACACACGGTTTGAGTTGAGTTGTACAATCAAACTATCAAATGGTTGAGGCATATTGAAAACAAGTACTGGTATTTATTTTTATTTGTTCATCATACTTGCAGCCTGGCATTATTCGAGTATATTAAGTAGAATCTATTGACAAGTAATGTAATATTCATATTGACAAATAAAATACACAAAGTCGACATTTTCATATTTTTTACTGAACCATGCCTTTGTTTATATAAATTCTAAAATTTCAGTTTACATTATCCTAGTGGAATGTTTCCTCGAAGCTACGGCAGGGGATGAGTTAAGCGGTCATAAACTGCGCTGCGGGCGGCGCATTCGCCGTCGACACGGTAAACCCACGACATGGCTGACTGCCTGACAATACCTTGATACACTTGATTCAAGTCTAAAATCAAGAGGAATTGAGCGATTAGATTAGATTATATTATTGAAATTGAAACGGTACAAGGTAGGTATTTAAAGCTAAGTATGAATGAGAAATGAGAGTAATATGATGGTGGCGCGATCTTGTAGTCTTGTTACTGACTAAAGCTTAAATGTTCCTTGGACAGGACTGTTAATTAATAGCCCAACAGTCAATAGCATCTGAGGAACCGACAGTTTGACGTAGGAGTCCAACCATAATTTTGAGTTTTAATTGCGAACTAGTATAATTATGTGGGTGGTTTTCGTAAATAAACTTAGTATTCAATAGTTTCAAAAAATGATTTCTTTAATTTTAACTATGAAATATACTATTTGTTTATGTTACAATAAAATTTACAATATTTTTCATTTTTATTATTAATTACCGGGAGACCGAACGTTGCTTGGATAGAATGAAAAACGTGAAATGTTTGGATTGTTTACGAATTTTACAATGAAAAAAAAACTGTATCAGCTATTTTGGCTAACTGCAGCTACAAAAGGTCCATAATGATAACATGAACCCTTTGAAGGGCTTTAGGTCAAAACCCAGATTTTGCCAGCCTTAAGACCTGCTCCAATCGATTTCTCGTGGCCAAATACCCAGTATCACACATTATTCCTCAGACAGGAAAAATATTTTGCCCGGACAGTGCTTGTTTTATCGTATAAGATTTGGTAGATAGTAGAATATGTAGATTGTCATTAATAAAACATACTACAGGACCAAACTTTTCTTATTTATTATAGTTTTTTTAATAAATGAACTTGATTATATGTTATAAATTTGTATGAAGTAGGTTATTCTAAATCTTAACCCTGAACCGTGATTATTTTCAGAAATTCAAACGAAAACTATGGTAAAATATTTAAATATTTATATAATTAAATAATAATTAATAATTTCATTGCTATGAAATAACAAAAAATTCCATCAGACCATAAATATTTAGGTCTTTATACTTTACATTTAAACCAGAAAATCATCAAAAATTGTAAATTGGTTTTATTTGCACGCTTAGTACTTAATTATTAAAAATACAAATTTTATATTCAAATTGGTAAAAGCAATAAACAAACTAATTCCTTATTCACACTTAAACTGTATTTTACACAGCTTTGTTTTCAAAGGGATGTCTGAATGAGGTGAGTTATAGGTTGCAAGATAAATTTGACACAGACAAAATTTTTAATTAACTTAAATATTCAGTTTAGTTACATTTGTTAAATAAACTGTGTGCCATATCCAGAATGCAATATGTAAGTTAATATATAAAAGGCATTTATTACTGAACTTCTATAATGATTATAAATGTTAACTTTTATTGGTCATCAACACGATGCACGAGCGCTACCAATAGCTGTTATTGTATCTTAAGAAAGAATAGACCAAGTCAACTATAAGCTGAGTTGAAATGAGGATTATTACTACCTAATACAACACCCGTAATGAGATAGCGAAACAGCAACAGCTGTTTTATAGTTTTTTTAATAACTTGATATCTGAAATGATTCTTTTATATGACAATACTTGTTCACGCTTATGTATACAATCTTAAAACACTGAAACCGTGAAGTATTTCAGAAATTACAAAATAAAACATCTTCCAAGACGTATTATTCACGCTTGGTTTGTAAACGAAACTGTAAATATAAATTTAAAAAGATTACAATAATTAATAATTTCATTGCTATGAAATAAACACCAACCATCATGAGATCACAATTAAATATTTAGGTCTTTATGGACTTTTCCACATTTACGTAAATCTAGTGCAAAGCATTGTAAATCGTGGTTTTATTTGCACGCTTAGTACTTTAAAAATTTCCAAAGCCAGCAATACTTTTCAAATTTGGTACAAAGCACATTCCCACTGAAACATAATTCACTGGTATTCACACTTATAATGTAATGCAACTCCGTTTTACAGTCTTAGCTTTGTTTTCAAAGGGATGTCTGAATGAGGTGAGATGTAGGTTGCAAGATAACTTTGACACAGACAAAGACGAGATATATTTAATTAATGAACCGATATTCCAGCGTTACATTACGTGACCTGTTAAATAACACTGCTGCCATATCCAGAATGCAATATGTCGGGCTATACTAGTGTCAATATAAAAGGCACCATGAAATTTATTACTGAACTCTCTCCCAGTAATGATTCTCTAACTTTGGTATTTACGACGTCATCAACAACGACGATTGGCACGAGCGTGCTACCGCGGTCAGCTGTTATTGTATCTTGCAGACAAGAATAGACCAAGTCAACTATAAGCTGAGTTGAAATGAGGATTATTACTACCTAATACAACACCCGTAATGAGATAGCGAAACAGCAACAGCTGTTTCGCTATCTCATTACGGGGTTTTAACAATTATAACAATAGAAGAGATCGGAGATTAGGAGATAAGAGATTAGGAGATTAGAAGATTATACCAATAACCTCTCAAACTCAAAAGAAAGCGGGGAGAAATATATTTTTCTCCCACCTATACGATAGTGTAAGGAGAACGTATTGTTTTAGTCAAAATTTATGAATTTGAGTATTCAATGTGTATTTCCGTTTTAGGGTCCACTGAACCCAGTAAAGTGGTTTTCGAAGTGTGTGGATGTGTTAATGCTATGATTACGAGCTATTTAAATCCATCAGAAAATATTCGGATTCTTTTCTTTAAGTGAAACCTATTAAACCTTGCAAGTGGACTAAAAATAATATTTGTTTTCTTATTTTTTTGTAGTCAAGTAATAATATTCGGTAAAATAAATGTTTCCATGGTATTTTAAAAATAAACACTTTACATTGTTTGCTTTTTGGAACTAAACTATTCACACTAGTATTATCACGGCTAATTATGTAAAAGTCGAGTTTAAACAGAAACAAACATGAATTTCGACGGTATAAATTAGTATCAGTCAAATACCAATTCAGTTATCTCCTGAATCTGGAATTGGTTAGATCTGACGTTGTGTTGGTTTTAAACTAAACCCAGCTGGCTTTGATCACCGACCACTAATTAATAACGCACCGATCTCTCCGTTAGTATCAAAGCTTCTTAAGACATTAAATTTTTCTCATATTATTATAAATGACATATGAAGTTGTTGGGAAATGATCGGGTTTTGTGGAGAATTTAATATTTGGAAATAAACTTTTACGTGAAAATTTGTCTGAAAATTTACTGAAAATTGAACAATATTATTGGTTTGAAAATTTGAGTGAGTGTTATATGATCAGATGAGAATTGAATGTAAATGAACTGAAATTATTATAGGGTGATGAAAGAGTGAAGGTAAAATAACAGGAGATTATGAGAGAATATGAATGTGTGCAGAGGAAGATACTATATATTGAATAAGATGAGGGGCTAGGATGGTGAAATGAATATTTACTGTTTAGAAAATAGGCGAGATAATAGGTGTATGGGGTGGTTGAACAAGAGTTTTAGAGAGAATTGAGAGTGTACAGATGAAAGGGAATTAAATTTATGAACATAAAGTAGCTTTTTGGTACTACTTGACATAGTTTATCATCTAATAATCTTTAATATGGATTGTAAATATTTAAAGTGTATATACTGGACATTACGTTTTTATAGTTTTGCTATGGATATATCTAAGCTCTGGAGGGAGTGTTAGCAATGCGCGTCTCGTGAAAACTGTAACGGAAGTAACTTCATACGGTAATATTGACAGCTGTTTAGAATAACCGAAAACATAGACATATCCATAGTCGTTCCTATTTACCAAAGGTATGTAAATTCATTTTTGCGCTGAGCCAAGGAAAGCCTTCTGAACCTGGGATCCTACTTGTCTACAGTGACAACAATGCCTTTCAGCAACATGTTCCCCTTCACTTTCAATGGTCTTTCAATGGAAGTTGCATTGAATTAGAGGCTACCCCAAGAGGCTTATTGAAGTGCAGAGTTGACTGTCACTGTTCTGGTTTATGCCGGGTTAACCAACGCCTCTCCAGGTCAGAGATTATCGTGGTAGGCTTCCCTAGAGAGGACATTGCCTCATATTCTGGGTTTGAAAGAGACACCCCAGATGTTTTTTTTAACTTGTTGACTCCATAAAGTTCCACGAGACACTTGGGCACAAGGAGGGAGATCATCTCACATGTTCGGGCAAGGCTACATTCTACAAGAGGATGCCTGATGTCCTGTAGGCACCGTTTGTGACATCAAAAGGCCTGGTGACATTCACCCCTCAGCATGGTCTACATAACGCTTTGGGTTGGAATTAAAAGTTTAAAAAGTATATGGCAGATAAGGGGATGGATAAAGAGTGGAAATAGAGAAAGTCAGACAGATTTTGCACATTTTACAATCGGAATAATCGTGGATTAATAACAAATCCCCTCAGGGGAAGATGAGGGAGATAAGGAGGCTACTTGCGCCTCCGGGCAGTATGATCATCAACCCTTACGCCTGAAATAATGACATGAAAGTGACATTATCATGTCACATTCAACATATACAACTTTAGAAATGTATACAGAATAACCGGTACTAGGTAAATATATTTCACTAGATTCAAACAAATAAGACCAAGGGATTTATTTAAGACAACCTCTGTGAAGCCAACAAGCAATTAGTTTTAAATTGAAAAAAGTCAATTTGTAAAAAATTAATTTGTTTTATAAAGCAGGACTGTAATTAATTGAAGTGCAGTATTACTGTTGTTATCAGTCAAATATGGGAGCTTATATATTAAAGAGGAATAATTTTACACATTAGCTTAGAAACATATCAAATAACAGTTTAGTGTTCAAAATTAGATGATAAATATTTTATTTTAATTATAAAAATAATAATAAATCTTGTCGCGCTCACGTTTTTGGTTTTTAAATTTGTTCTGTTAGTCACAATATTTTTAAGTAAAACATAATACCGTTAGAAACAGACGTCATTTCTCGCAACCCGACGCAGTAAAGTTCCATTGACACGAACACGCTATAAAACAGGTTAGCGTGTAAATCAAAGGTGCAAGGTTCAAAAATAACCATTTGGCGGGCTCTCGGCCAAGGGCTGCCAACCTGAGGAACTCTTTAATTAGATGCGAGTGAATGAAGTCGTAATTAATGTGAAGACCAGATTCGTCAAATTGCGTTTACCCGGTGCTCTTTCATTTCGTTTGTTTGTCAGAATAAAATGAGAAAGAAGATCTGTTAAATGATAGCTCTTCTGAATAAAGACTATATAATATGTACATTTAAAACAAACCACGAGAAATTATTTTATAATATTGATTGATTTTGGATGGTTCAGTGGTTATAGCATTCACTTTATAATCTAAAGGTTGTTGGTTCAATCCTGAATAATCCTATTACAGTTTTGTGATATTATAACACAGGACCTAGTTTCCTCATTGGGTTATTAGTTAATGATCTTGACAAATGAATTATTTAATTACAGCTTTTCATGCGAGCTTTTCCGAACGTTTTGAGACAGTAAATACACGAACATTGGAACTAATTAGCGAATTCATTATGCAATTCGTCTTATGAATCCGTCTTTTACTACTGTTCCGTGTTGTCCAATGCATTTAAGAACATCCGTTTTTATATTGTAAGTTCGAAAACACATGCATAAAAGGGCTGTAACAATGTGTCACATACAATGTGTAACATGTGTCATGAAAGTGGGTCAGTGTTTCAGTGAATTTGAATATGAATTATTATTTTATACTACACAACAATACTATACAAAATTACTATTCATTCGAATTTTCAATATTAAAAACGTTTTTTATTTGTTACATAAAAAAATAATTCCTGCAGGACATGTTTTATGATAAAAATTAAATATTGTTTATATTTAAACATCTATAAGTTACAACCACATTACACCAAGTATCTGTGCTGTGGATTAACAGTGACATAGACTGGCCAGTAGTGACCGCTCATTATCTGATAAGCAGACCTACCTACTGAGACTTTGCTGTATCTTAACTGAAACACGGTGCTAAATTATTACATCTATGACTATGTTTACTACATATACTACTAGAGTAGACGATTATTTTTAATTATGAAGAATCTACTTGGATTTTTTTAAGTAACTGCACAATAATTTTTAGCTTGTAGAAATTATCAACACCTACCATCCCAATACATTCATATATTTACTAAAAATATTTTAAGTCTCAATGTAAGATAACTAATTAAAATATAAACCTGTTATAACAAATACATCGCCACAAAAATGTAAATATTAGCGAATTTCCCAAAGAGAAGAAGCTATCACCGTGGGTCCCACATGGCAAGACTAAAGCCCAGGACCAACAAGAAATTCTTTAAAAATTTTGTATATATTACGTAAGCCCTACTACGTTAACACGATAACTCTCGTTAAAGTGGTCCGACCGAGACTAAATTTGGTAGAGACGTGTACATTTACATCAATTGATTTCGTAATTCATATATATTAGTCAATGGTAACGAGTAGTTTTTTACCCTCAAAATGGGGGTTTTGCGTTTTAAGTATGTAATTCAAAAACCTTTGAATTTTATCTTTCAAAATTACAATTATCTCAAAAAGCTTCACCTTTTGATGCTTTACAGTTTTGCTCTATCTTCAATGGTTACCGAGATATTGAAAAATCTTAAAACGTTGCGATATAATTTAGAGCTCCAATGTTATGGAGAATAAGGAAGAGATTGTATATCACTTATTAACCAATATTTTTTATAAAATTTAGTCATCATTTTGTATTCATGTTGTCATCCATTTATGCTTTAAAATCATAGTTTATGTGTTTATCATAACAGGCAACCTGGATACTAATCATATAGAGAATAATCAAACTTCATTATTTATGGACAGATGTTATTGAAGCTTGGTATATGGTCAAAATAAAAAATAGTTCTTGGTAAAAATGCCTACGTTCAGTGTTCCACACAGCATACCTGCATACTCTTTCTCATGTTAATCTTAAGGAGAATAGGCAAATACTCTTATTTATTGGCAGATATTTATGAAATTTATATAAATTATTACAGTCATAATATTGATTTTGAAATTCACTATGTACACAGGTCTGCTGCGACGGGTGTATTTTTGCTTATATATTTTGTATTGATCTCAGTGATGTGTGGAGTATTGTGTTAATTTTATTTTGAAAACGTGGTTTTGATTCCCGAAACTAGTCACCTGATGACTACATGCTGATCACGACTCTTGTTTGAAGTCTTACAATATAACAGTACAAACAAAGTATTAAACACTTATTAAAATCCACCTAGTTAATTTAAATAGTCATTTTACATTCAATCCAATGATTTGATGAATATCAATTGAAATATTTACATTAAAAGTACATACTGAATTAGCTACATAAATTGAAGAAACATTTAAACTCTTATCTGATCGTAATTTGATAAATAAATTATATTAAAGCTAAAAATTATTTTTGGACTGCTTACTTTTTATTTTATATTTCAGATGAAAACAATGCCAAAATGAATAATCAAGCAATAAAATGAAAAACATTGCAATACTGATTAGCCCAAATCAGATGTTGCGATTATGGGCACTTAAAGTGAGAGTAATCTCAAACCGACCGTTTAAACTTAGTTTAACAACCGCAATCCAACTTCTACCCCACCTCCAGCCAAGAGCTTCCAATTGATTATTGCTTGAAATTATATTTAAATGTTATTCTACAATAAATATGATTTAAAGGGTTTCTAAATAATATTACAATGCATATTGAACTTTTAAAGCCAAAAAAGTTTATCGTCCCACATGATCGTTAATTTTTTGGGTTATACTTTTATTTGTTACATTTAAAAAGATTCTTGACTTTTCTCAATAACCAGAAAAATTAAACTTTACTCCAATTGTTTACTGCAGTAAATTATTAAACTTTTCGTTCATATTTTAGGACCTGATATTATTGAATTAATTTTGTAATTATTATATTAGTCCAAAAGCCTTCTCAGAATTTGTACTATGCTCCAATCTCTTTATTTAAGAGAGTTACAAACTGCATAACAGGAGATATAACATATAACAAGATATATAACAGATATAACAAGAGACAAATTTAACTAAAAGGTCTTTAATGCTGTAGTACAGCGTGACAAAAGAAAATTCTTAACCCCTTTGCCAAATTTCTCCACTTCTGTTTCAATTTTTAAGGCTGGCAGTGCATTGAACAGTTGTATGCCATTGTATAAGAAATGGTTTTCCCATCCACATGGTTTTGGTCATGATAAGAAGATTTATTTATGAAGATTTTATAGTGATTAAATTTACAGTAGGAAAAGGTATGAACAAGCTTCAAATCAAAGATGAAGAAGTACTTGTTAGGGAATAATTTTAGTTTTTGAAATTAGTAATTTTTATTAAGTTTATTCTATTTATTTATAGTTGTAAATTAGTTGTCTATTTTCTGACTGGAGTTGTTAAGCAAAGCAAGATGTATTTATTGAAAAAATACATCGCTTGACATGTTTGTTATTAGTATTTTTATAACTGTCCCCAGTTCTGACAACATTTCTCGAATGCACCCCAGTATTAGTCTCTGGACCAAAAAAGAACAGCTAGAATCCCACCCTTCATTGTCCCTTGAAAGTTGATGGTGCGAGTATATTTGTTGTGTTTTAGAGGGAGACGAGCGCAGCGGAGATCGTGACTACCTCCGGTAGAGAGAGTTGCTATGGAACCGCTACAAATAGACAACGGAAGGCAAGTAACCAGTTTCACGCATGTAACGCGTAAGAAATAACTAGTTTTATACAGCAGTTGGACGTTGTTTCAGTTTTTTATTCATTATAAATATCAAATTTATTATAATTAAATTGCAATTTAGACTAACAGAGTTAGATATTGTATATTAAAGTTTTTAGGAGAGGTTTTATCATTTTTAATGTTAAACCAATATTTGGAATCAATTTTAGGATTATGAAGTTATTCTTGAGATAAATCAATCGAGATGAAAACGGCAAACAAAAATTATGAATGTCATTCTACCTATCTTGTTTTTACATTGTGAGTGCCTCGGTAACGTTAATATTACACTTCCGAGGGATAAAGAAACTTACAAAGTTATAATTTAGGTTTCAACTACTTCTTGCCGACATTTCTGAAAATTACATGACGCGAATTCGCTATTCCAGATTAGTTACACTTATGAATTCACCCTTTCCTCAGTTTATATGCAGTACTTCTATTTAGTAATAAAAAAACAAAACCATCAAACAGTAGAAAAACTTCTTCGATTGAAATTCAATATTGGTGATGGTGGATTTTTGTTATTCAGATTTCTATTGTGGACATTCTCCATCACGATTCCATGCAAAACAAAGGTTCACGACGTTTCGGGATCTGGAATCTATACCCGTCCTCAGGTGAACTAATATCTAAAACATAACACAATTAACACATAATCCGTACTAAGCTGGCATAAAGCTGCTAATATGGAGTTAAGCATACAGAAAAACCTACAAAGAAACCTTAGATATTGTATATTAAAGTTTTTAGGAGAGGTTTTATCATTTTTAATGTTAACCAATATTTGGAATCAATTTTAGGATTATGAAGTTATTCTTGAGATAAATCAATCGAGATGAAAACGGCAAACAAAAATTATGAATGTCATTCTACCTATCTTGTTTTTACATTGTGAGTGCCTCGGTAACGTTAATATTACACTTCCGAGGGATAAAGAAACTTACAAAGTTATAATTTAGGTTTCAACTACTTCTTGCCGACATTTCTGAAAATTACATGACGCGAATTCGCTATTCCAGATTAGTTACACTTATGAATTCACCCTTTCCTCAGTTTATATGCAGTACTTCTAATTAGTAAAATTAAAAAATATCAACCATCAGTAACAATAGAAACTTCTTCGATTGAAATTCAATATTGGTGATGGTGGATTTTTGTTATTCAGATTTCTATTGTGGACATTCTCCATCACGATTCCATGCAAAACAAAGGTTCACGACGTTTCGGGATCTGGAATCTGTACCCGTCCTCAGGTGAACTAATATCTAAAACATAACACAATGAACACACAATCCGAACTAAGCTAGTATAAAGCTGAAAATACGGAGTTAAGCATGCAGAAAAACCTACAAAGAAACCATTCACTAACCATTACACACATTAGACACCAAACACGTCCACTCGTTATGGAGACTCAAAGACGACTGTATACAGTAACTTATCTAAACGTTTAAGCTGAAACATTTGTACCAGCCGCAATACAGTGTATGAACCTTTTCTTGTATTTTTTCTTGTCAAGAATACAATTTATTCCTGCACAATAATTGAAAAGAGATCATCATTCAAAAAATTAAAAATTTTATTTCAGACCTATATTTTAATCTAAATATATAAAACAAAGTCGTGTTAGTTACATGCATTATAACTCGAGAACGGCTGGACCGATTTTAATGATCTTTGATTTTTTGGATTAATTTCCATTTTATAGCGTTTTATATTTCTAATGTTAACCTTATGGGGACTAAGTTTGTTTACAAATGTTCTACAATAAAACCATTTGATTTCTTAAGCTACAGCTGGTATTTTACTTTCCATTAGCAATATGCTTTACTATCCAATGCCATCTGAATCATTCATTAATGTAAAACTATGAAGTAAATATGCACTGTACAAAATGAACAGATTTATTCACCACGTTAATAGTTTACGGTCTTTTGGGGATTATGTATTTTTTTGTCTGATTAAAAGTCACAAGCTTATAATTATGATGGCCAAATAAAAAATAATTACGGTGTTTATACATATAATGTTTGTTATAATTATCAGCTGTTGTATACCTTTCCTATAAAAACCGTATCACAGTTACGTTTTGTTTGGTTTTAGGTTGAGTTAGAAAAATTGTGAATCAATCCACTCAGATTTATTTATTTTGTGGTAATGTTATTAATATGTCTTATCGTTTCAGTATTATTATTAACTATGCTGCAACCCAGGATATCAGATTTTTCACAACGACGCCGTAATGCTATTCGACTTCAGAACATGGCCGATCTGAAAGTTAACACGTATTTACTGTTAGGCGTTACGAAGTTCGTCGGGTCAGCTAGTATTTTATATATTGAATCGAGTTATTAAGTTTAAGAATGGAAACAGGTTTGACCATATTATTTAGATTGTTATTGTGGAGATTTTTCATCACGTTTAGTAAACAGATCCATTTCATTTCCTCAGGTGAGCTGAGACCTAGAAAATTACAAGTTTAGAACATTCTTCAGACTAAGCTGGCATAGAGCTGAAAACAATAGTACAGTATATTTTATCACTAGGACCAAAAATGGGCGTTTATGATGCGAGCACAAGTTTAACAGCCGAGGCGTGCCAAGGATGTTAAACTTGTCGTTAAACTGTTAATCTTAAACTGTGAAACTTACTAGTTAAACCAGAACACAAAAAAAGAACGTGTACACGTCACAAAGACTCATGAAGAATTTCTTCTTGTGCTAACTCCTCTACAGTGATTTTAATATATTATTAGTTTATCCGAATTTTAGTGTCTTATAAATACTGTAAGCGAACTAAAAATCAACCTAAATATATGTCATTCTCGGGTCAAGCATCAAACTACGAAAGTTGTCGTTACCAAATGAGCAAAAGGTTTAAAATATTTGTTTAGTTTAACTCGTAAAGGTTCAACTTTACTTAATTATGCTCTGAAATTGTATTGATATATTTTAAAATTCCAATTTATCAATAGAATTTATTAGCAAAAGTAGTTTAAATTATTTAAGAAAAATATACAACTTTAAATACACTTTATTTCACTGAAATTATATATTTTTTTCATGCATTAGTTTATAATTATCCAACCCATACATTTTTTATATAATAAAGGGTTCAATTTAATCTTTATGACAAATATCAAACTGTATATTAACAAGAACAAAAGTTTTTGTCTGATAAAATACAATAACTTTCAGGCAAAAGACTCACTAATGAAGGTTTTAATTAAATAAAACATTACTTTTAATGCTAATTGGGTTATAAGGTTGTAAAATATCTCTTTCGTTGAGTTATAAGCTTTTCAAAAGAGTTCGTTTGGGTTACTTTAATACGGCAATAAAGAGTTTCAAATAGAATACTCGTTAAAACTGTCAAAAGTGAAATGATATTCATATCATTGTAACCAATTGAGCAATCACACTAAAGTGATCTAGTAATTGAATAAATGTTTTTTAATAATGTGTGAACATTATTAAACGCCAGTAATATCCACCACAATTTCTGTTTCTTATGTTAAGTGACGTCACTGGTAAAAGGAAGGTGATTTATTTTCAGAATAGTGAGAATACTCACGATGATAATATTATTATTATCAAAGTGTTTTACGACGTTTCGGGATCTGGAATCTGACCCCGTTCTCAGGCGAGCTTGTACATAAAACATAACATGATTAGTACATAATCCGGCCTAAGCTGGTATAAAGTCTAAACAAACAAAAAATACCTTTTGTATTGAACTTTTTGTTTTCAGCATTATCAGAGGATTATGGGAATAAATTTTTAATATTATAGGTTAACTTTAAATTTTAGAGGTAGGGTTTTGAATAAAAGGTACATAAATAGAATTCTAGATTAGATTAGATTATTGAAATGGCAACCTACTCAGATAGGCATTTTAAGCCAAGTATGAATGAGAAATGAGTGTAGGATGATAGTGGCGCGATGGTAGTCTTGTTACTGACTAAGGCTGACATGTTCCTTAGACACAAATGTTATTTAATAGCCCAACAGCTGATGACAACTGCCAAGAGGCTCACAAGTACAAACAGATTTGAATTAATCTATAGCCATTTCAAAATTGAGTAAGATACTAAACTTTGCCTTAAAAATACTTAGAATTATCAGAATATATTTTTTATTTGAAGTTTTCTCAATTGAACAGGAAAACACTTTCGAATTATCGAGGTTCAAATTAGCGAGGTTCTACTGTATCATTATTTTAATAATTCAGTTAGAATTTTTACATTTTACGTTTTTAAAGTTTACATTTTTTTGTTTGGCCATAAAAATCTAAATAAATAACATAAATCCACCAGCACCAAAAATGAATTTCAAACAAAGAATGGTGTATAGGTTCGGATGGAGCTTCAAGCTACAAAACTATCACCTGATATTCTCGAGAATTAGCTCATTTGAGAAGATGGTTTAAGATTAAAGTAAATTATTTTATAGAAAATCAGCGCCAATGAATCGAAAATACGTTCTAATCATATCAGGCCGCCTAAGACTAGAAAGTATAATGTTTATATAAAACCTTCCTTGTGAATGCAAAAGGGTTTCGAATTCATATTAAATTTAACTACGACAAGGAATTGTGAGAATACTTCGTTGACAAACTTGTGGTAAACAACTTGAAACAAGTTTATGGAACTGTAATATTGCGTCAAAACTTACTCTAACTTTCAACAAATAAGCTTTGTATTTACATCTTGAGTATTTCCTCAAGTTTTGGGGCGTTGGTGAAACGAATTATTCGTCAATAGTTTAACTTCGCCAAACCTTTGAAACACTGAATTGGTTGAATTTCTTTCTAAAAAAACTATAAAATGCGTTAGTAAGAGTGGTATTATGTTTAAAGACTTAGTGTTGAGCTAATCTTTAAATGGTTTGGTCTGAAACAAAATATTTTATTTCAATGATTTTGCAATTTATCTCATTTACGACAATTTGTTCGTGTTTGTAATCATCTAGCATTTTTAGTTAAAGTAATAAAAATGAGATCAACTTCGTAAGGTCAAAAGACAACACAAACACACTAAAATAATAATAATAATTTCTTCCATTTAATGAAATAATAAAAGTAGTAATATTAGGCTGTATTTTCATTTTGATGTGTAATATTTCGATACTTTTAACAGAATATGATTTAGAGCTATCATAAAAAATATATAGGTCATAAATAAAAATTAAGTAACACCTTAATTCAACTTTATAGATTGTCAGTTATCCTTAAGTGTCTACATTGAACTCAAGTCCTGCTTACGATTTAGGTTATTAGTAATTAATAGTTTTAAAATAATTTAAATTAGTCAAATTATGTTCTATTTAATATTTTGAAGTTTATTTTTGAGTGGTTACAAAGTTATTACGTTCTCATAATTCCCTAATCAATTTGTATTCATTCAAAACATAGAAAGTAGTTTTTTGTGAGAGTATGTTGTTTTAACAATAGTTATTTGTGCAGCAAGGGATTAAGTGAAACCTTTTGTCCACGAAGGAAATTGGCCGAGGCGTAGTCTAGGGCGTAAACATTTCCGAGGGACTTTAGATTAGATTAGATTAGATCATTGAAATGGCAACCGTACTACAATGTAGGTATTTTAGGCCAAGTATGAATGAGGATTGAGTGTATGGTGATTGTGGCTAGATCTTGTAGTCTTGTTACTGACTAAGGCTGACATGTTCCTTAGGCAGGACTGTTCCAACAGCCGATGGCAACTAATGGACCTACAGTTTAACGTGGAATCCGAACCACGACCTCTAAATTATGAATTGGTCTAATTATGAGGATAGTCTTTGCGGATTAACGTAGTATTCAATATTGCGGACGTTAATCCACACAATAGAACACTACATCCACCGACCATCACTCACAACTATCCACAATTCGTGACCTCCTAGTAGCTGGATTACAGGACGTCGCCACCGTCCCAGTCACACGCTTTAATCCCATGATGCACACAAAACTTTTCCTCCGTCTACACATACAAATAACGCAAGGTACAAATTACCCACTACTAACTAATCTGTATCACTATCATTTTCCTTGTTGGTTAACATTATCTCAATGCAATCAATTCAAACTACCAGCTGACCAGTTCAATAATTAATTACTACTATTGTCAGCTGCCATTTCTGATAGTAAAGGGTGTGCCAGATTTCTCCAATGTTATTATTATGGGATTACTTTTTCTCCCTTGGGACAAAAAAACTACAAACCTTTTCTACCTTGGGGCTAGAAGTATTACTTTAGTATTCTATTCCAGAGAGTAAAGTATGGCTTTATATAGTAGGTAGAGGAAAATTATTTGTAAAATACCAATTGAAAAAGGTATATTTTTGGACAGAGTTTGGCCAACAACTGTGGCACATAAATTTGCCTTTATTAATACGTTTTAGTTGCCTATTTCTGTTCTCGAAGATTAGGTAAACACAAAACTTACGCCTCTCCGTAGGTTTGAATATTTACAGCGAGCGGGCTGACAAGTGATGGGCCATTTGCGGTTTTAATATTTATCACTTCCGTCGTTTGAGCTGTGGAAAAAATTACAACCAGAAGCCAACAGGATCTGATGACTTTATTTAAATTTACTATCCACAATTTTGCGGAAGTTCTATTTAAGTTTCTAAAATAATAGTATACTCCTTGAAGTGTCGTCTTCTCTTCCAATTAACCTAATTTTAACGAACGGAATGTAAAGGTCTTTTGGTTTAAGTTGTGAATTATATTCTTCGTGATTTTTACTGTAAATACTCAAGTTTACCAATGTGTACTTCACACATTCGCTCTTAAAATGGCCACTTTTATACTTTCTCCTACTCTTACGACAGTATATTGTGTAAGTATTGTTTTCGTCAAAATTTTCCAATTTGAGTTTTGAGTGGTTAAATCCGTTTTTTGGTCCCCTGAATCCAAACATTGAGTGTCAACGTAAACTTTGGTATATGTATAGAGCCTATATATTCACCATATCTTCAGAATGTTTATTTTTTATCTTTAAGTGTAATTCACCTCTAAAAATCATTAAAAACGTAAAAAATCCCATTAAAAAATGGCTCTAACGATTTTGATTGTAATTTGATCGTTTATAGTTAAAGAGAAAAAGTCAAATTCCAGAGAAAATTAAGTTTGAGAAGTTAATTTCCAGAAAAAAGTTAAATTTACTGTCCATAGTAAACATAGTACGTTGTCTAAAAAAGCCCAATTCTATTCTAATGGAAAATATTTTTCAAAATTCCTTCCTTATTTCGCAACCATTTCCCATGAAACTTGGTATTTTTTTGTGTATTTTTATTTTGTGTATTTCTACGCCAGTGGCATTTTTAACGTTTTGATGGGGAACGGTCCAAACCTCGGTCTTGTTACTACCTAACGTCGACCTGTTGTTAGGAAGCATCATTAATTAGTAGCCCAATGACAAATGGCGACTGGGTCCAGATTCGACCCTTGCGGGATTCGATCCGGCGACCTTCAGTTTTGAAGGCGGGTATTATAACCACTACACCACCCAGCCAGTTAAGTTAAGGTATGTAGTGTAGGGTACCCAACAAAATTCATAAAAAAATTTATTATTACGGGCCCCACACTCCGTTATTTTGGAAGTTTTTACAGACATTTCTGGAGGGCACAACCCCTCCCTGGTCAGCCCCCCCCGAAAAAGTCCAACAATTAATCTATCCCCAGATACAGTTTATTTTTTCTTGCTATTTCAAATAAAATCCTATTTCAGATTTCTTCATTACTGTCCCATCACAACAACAAATTTGACTAAGTCTGAAAATATAAAAAAAATTAAAACATCAGCTTTTTTGGCATAGGACGAAAATTCGTATTGTTCACCTCATTGGATGAATAGTATATTTAATTATAAGGCCATAAATCATAATTTTCGTACGACCTACAGATTTACAACCGAGCCGAAAGGCAAGGTAACTTAAGCGAGTAACGTAAAGACACTTTATACCATATGAACATGTTTCGTCAGTCTGCATAAAATATTGAGCTAACTGCTGTCCAATCAAAGATTTTTCAGACGAATGAGTTTCTTCCATCTTATTCTTGCAATTGTATACAATCGTCTGATTGATTGTCTACTCTACTGATTGATAGTATTACTCAATTATTGCTTTGGATACAATCGATAGCTTATGATTGACATGCACGTATTTTGATCTGTTCTACTTTACAACAACAAACAGACTATGACTTCAATATAAGCTATTCTTTCCCTCCCTAAGGTGGGAAACGTGCATTAAAAACGGTCGTTTCCGCAAAAGTATGACGAAAACAAATTTTTTGGAAAAAAGTATGTTGAAAACTTCTTCCATACACAATAATTAGGAGTAATGTTGAAAAACGCCTATCTTCTGTTTAAAATGAAACATAAAAATCTTCTTTTAAACAATAAAATTATAATTTCGTTTCAAACAATTTAATTTAGTTAACATAAAATTGAGTTTTGTCGTATGTGTTTCAAACTAAGGATCGATTGTTTGTGGTGAAACAGTAATTTCTAAATCCGTTGTGGTTTTATGAAGCCGTCACTTAAACCGAAAATCAGCAAAGCCAGAGAAGCAACAGTTAGAGCCCGCTAAGGCGCTTGGATTTACCGCAATACGTGCCTGGATTTTATCAAGGCCGACGACCTTCCTTATCATTGTTATTTCTTACAACTCTGGAAATTTTCTATTCAAAAAATACGAGATTTTAATATATATTTTAGCTGTCTTTTACTACTTAATTTTACTTTATAACGTAACTTTAATTTATTAAACGTAAAAGGTATAGTTATTGTAAAGTATTAAAAGTATCAATATCTTAAAAACTAATCCACGGAATTAAATATTGTGTTTGGAATTTTAACTATAGTAAAAATTACTTCAAATGATGTCACAGCAACACCCACCAATTTGAAAATCAATGCTTATCCAAAAATGGTGGATCCAAGATGGCGATTTATACAAAATGGAGTAAGCACCATCCAAAAATGTATAGGCGTGGCTTGGGATGCTATTATAAGAAAGAAAGGCTAAAAATAAATTTTGGCTAGTGTTTTTTCGTTTTATTTTGAACTAGCCAAAGTACCCGTTCTTCGCACGGGCTAAAAAGGCTGAAAGGTGTAGGCTCTACTGATACATTTAAGTTATTGTTAATTAATTCTTCATTGTTTACAAAATGACAAAACACGAGTGTCTACAACATTTCAAAGTAACATCTGTCAAATATTGGGAGAGGATAAGGATTAATGTAATAGAGACAGTCGTCGGAAAAAAAACTTAAAATCTACCATTCCGCTATTTCAAATAATTCACTAATTTCGATCCAGCAGTTTATCTGAAAAATCAACTTTATTTCTTCTTCTTCCCGAACTGTCAAAATATAGTGCAAACGGATGTTGTCATTAGAAAATGTAAACATTGAAACCTAGGACGGTCACGGCAGCTCTTTCTTCTTCTTCTTCTCCTTCTTCTCGAACTGTCAAATTTTAGTATTCACAGCTGTTGACATTCAAGTAATTTTATGTTTTCATTCTCTAAAAATGTAAACATTGAAACTTAGGACGTTCACAGGGCGTAGCCCGAGAGGATTTTAAGGAAATGAGTATGCCTATGTGTTGCATGAGTTTAAGATCTACCTTTGTGTAAAATTTCAAACCGGTCGGTTCAGTATTTTTCGCATTCACTTGCCACAACAAACCCACAAACCCACAAACAAACATACAGAAACCACCTCTTCTTTATAATATTATAGATTAGTACTTCCGTACTACTTCGTTCATGTTACCTTTTCCTTCATAAAAATGTATCAAAACGTGTGTACGTTCTGATAGAATTGCAGCAGAACTACACAACATGCCTTACGCATAAAAGCATATCAAAAATTGTAAATACAATTTCAGAAAATGGTCTTTTATAGTGTAGTAAAGTACAATTAATTACATCTGGAAAGTAAAAGCTACTCAACTTCAGCCACTTGGAGGTGACGAATTGTTGGTCAGTGGATGTGATATTCTCTTGACATTGACACTGCCTTGTATGTACATACTCTGCAATTTACTTCATGTGAAGGAAAACATCAATAACTTTAGTGAACAGCGTAAACATCATGAACATAACACCAGATATAGAAATAATTTAGTGACTCCATACATCCGTCTCCATAAATCCCATAGGAGCCATAGATATCAACAACACATTATTTACAACTAATTACCATTATATGTCGTAAGAAACTTGCCGACAACAATGTTTAAAGTAAAAATATTTAACTGGCTTAAGAAACAAGCGTTTTATAATGTCGAGGAGTATCAAATTTTCCATCAATTTTGTTTTTAATTGAAATTAGTGGACATAGTCCTTTGTATAATTCCACTGTATGTCGGTAATGTAATGTAGTTGTAGTAAACCTATTGACTATTGAATGGCAATAAACTTCTTGATTCTTGATTCTTGTGGCGATTAACTTCCGCACTATTGACTACTACGTTCATCCGGTAAGACCAGGACTTCTCATAATTAGCCCAGTTCGTAATTCAGAGGCAGTGGTTCGGACTCCACGTTAAACTGTAGGTCCCTTAGATTCCAACGGCCGTTAAGCTGATAATTAACATATTCATGTCCAATAAATATGTTATCCTTAGTCGGTAACAAGACTACATTTCTCATTGATACTCATGGATAGGTCGCCATTTCATAAGGCAACATTAATAGTAATATAATCCTAATATTTATAACTATTAACAACTCGTAAGCATAAATCTGTGAAAGTAAAGGTTGAAAATCACCCAAATTAGTTTTCCGATTGTTCATTTTCCTTAATCACTTACCCGCTCCAGGCAATGTTAGACGTTACTCTGAGAGCGAACTTCCTTGTCAAGTTTATCAAGGAGATGAAGATTAATTGTTTGAAATGATTTTGTTTTCATCTCATTAACAAAATCTTTAGGTTTTCCTCGTTGAATTAAAAGTTAAATTGAAAAGTTTTAAATCGATTTTATAAACGTTTGTCGAAAAATTAAATCCCCAATTACATTAACCACAACACGTATGTGCTAAATTATGTTTATTTTACTACAATGCAGAAAATACCTACCTCTTGAAATTTAAAGAAAATCATTCCAAATTCCAAGCTTTTTCTTAGATTATTTATAGACATTATTTGTCTAGTAACACATACATTTGAGTAGAACATTTTAACTAGGAAATATTCATAAGTAGTTTTCCATCATTTGTATACATTTATGTATTTCCACAGCAGAATAGATGGCACATGAGTATAAACATGTCCGGTAATTATTTAAGTAGTTAGGCGCAGTCCTAATGTCGTTACGAAAGCATATTACAAAGTGACATTTTGGTAATAAACTAAAGCTAGAGAGACAGCGACAAACTCTCTTAGTAAACTCCCAGATTTAATATTGTTTGTTCACTTTCTTGGCTAAAAGCTTCAACACTTGGCGGTACTTCGCAGCTTTTATAGTAAAATACCTTTCTAGAAAACTGGTAGTTTAGTAATTAATTTTTGTGATGCAAAGAAAACACATTTATATAATTAAATCTCTCTCAAAAGTTTGTAAAATTCTTGAGAAAAATCCAGTCTAATACTTCAATCTAACCCAGCACTATATCATTTATCTTCTATTTGCATTTAATTCACATCCAAAAAAAATTAAAAACATTATAAAAATTATAAGCACGATCTGAAAATAATCAATCTCGAACATTACTGAAACTGGGGCAAGGCTAGAGTTTTACGTAGATATAGCTGAAATTAATAATTGGTTACAAGTAAGTTTCTTACAAATATATAAATTGGCATAAGGATATTAAACAGTTAGGAACTTCTTTAAAATCTTTGTTGGCACGGCTTTAAAGGCATCTTAAGGCATTTAAGGCACAGAAAGTAAAAGGTTGATGATTCGAAACCAGCGGGCGGCGACTCCTGTCAGATTATGAGCGGTCATGATCCTTTTAGATGTTATCCTCTTGGATATTATTTTTCCTGAATTTGGACGTATACAGTACTGTATATCTTTGTATTTTTTCATAAATAAAAAGTATTTGTATTTTATTAACTCAAACCAAACGATTCGAGATAACATAACCTTAATCTTTTAGAAACTCTCCAAAGTTAATGTAAATTTTAATATTGAATCAATTTGAAATTTAATTCAAAATTCTTATTTGCTCTTTAACAGGTATATTAAAAGTTTGGCATAGTAAGTATATTTGTCAAAACATGAAGTTTTCTTTGAAGCTAAACAAACAAAATTAAAAGAATTTAACGTGATCCCTTCTTCTTCTCAATGGGTTTTCTTATTATGAAAACACAACTCCGCGTTGTGAAAACAACATTAAAACTTTACTTAACTCTTACTGCTAACTTAATTATCTTAATCTATTAATCCACTTTCAAATGCAAACTAGACTAGATTTTACGAAAAATCGAAATATTCACTAAGGTTTATATACCTATAGAATTAATGGAATATGAATATATATGTTTTCAAAATTTTCACTAATTTACAATACGAAATAAGTATGAAAAAATGTTTATGCGTATGAAAAAATAGATATTTAAAAATATACTAATAATTAAATTCTCAAAAACTATTTTCCATATCTTATTGTACCCAGATATTCGTTTTTATAACCTAAAAATGTTTTATTTAGGCGTTTAACTTTTTTATAGTTTTACCCCGTTATTTGAACTTTTAAACGCAAAATAGTAAAATCTTTAATTGTTTTTATTCTTTTTAGAACATTATTTTGAAAATACAACATCTATGCGATCTTCTGAATACTGCATTCTTTCCAGTTAACTCGTACTATGACTGAATGAATGTAATGAAACATGTTTTTACCAACAAAATTTTCTTTAAACTAAATCTCTGGTTTTCATTACATACTTTTAACCGGAAATATTTAAATTAAACCATTTTGTTTTGCTGGAGAAGCTAATAACAGTAAGTAGAAACGGGTACTTAGTTTTATTGTTAAATTGACTATGCATTTATTTCTTCTCGGTATTTGTTGATTTATTGAATTATTTTATTTTACATCATACTTCTTTGTACGGGTAGTTTTTAATAATCCATTAGAATCGTATTTTTAAGAAGTTTCCCGCTCCTGAAAGAAACCGATCTAAAATCA
This sequence comes from Nephotettix cincticeps, assembly GCA_023375725.1. NCBI lineage: Eukaryota > Metazoa > Arthropoda > Insecta > Hemiptera > Cicadellidae > Nephotettix > Nephotettix cincticeps. The sequence continues at coordinate 24,251,451 of CM041788.1, read as the reverse complement.
TTTTTGCCATACCAGATGGTTTATGATATCCGAAGCTAAATTAGTATTGGAAAAAGTTGAAAAATAAATTAAGTTATTTCGGTGGAACTCCGCTGTTCAATCAATAACATTATACACAATATACGTTACTTATGAAAGCGAAAGCTAAATATCAGGTTAACAATGTGTTTAACTAAATTCATAATTCTGTTACTTTACCGGACAAGGAAACTTATAATTGGATTAAGACATTTTTAAATTATTACCCAAAAAAATAAGCTCTTAAAGAAAGTTTAAGTGAAAGGCCTTCGTTATAGATAAGAAGTTTAGAATGTTGAAAATCATTATATACGATTATTTTTAATTCTTATATCCAACTGAAAAAATTATAATTGTTTAAAACGCTTAAAGTTAACTGTAATCATCTCTATTCGTAAATATCTATAACAATTAGTCATCCATGAGTTTATTCTAGATTATGTTCTAATGAAAACGTGTTTAATAATACGTTATACAGGGATAAATTGCAAATATAATTATAATATTTTTATAATGATTGTTTTTTATAATGTCGTCGACGTGTAGCTACACTTCGAAGTTTTTCAACTTTAATAATAGCTCTCCGATACACAAAGTTTTTATTAATTATTTTAACTATTCGATTTATCAAATGTTATTCGAAGTTTTTCAACTTTAATAATAGCTCTCCGATACACAAAGTTTTTATTAATTATTTTAACTATTCGATTTATCAAATGTTATTTTATTTTCATATTTTAGTATCAATTGAATCAGATATGAAAAGTGGGCTTTTAAATGCTCATTATTTACTTTTCAACGGACGGCGGACAATTTTAAGCATTGAGAACCTTTCTCTGGAATGTAGAGAGTGCATGAAATAAGTTTCATTGTTATCAGTTCCCCGTTTATTTCGGGAAAAACGTCTAATAGGCCTCCTGCAGCGTCATAGTCAGACAGAAACAAATTGACTTATTTCGGTTTCTCTAACGCACGAAACGAAAAAAATAAAATAAAATTCAATAACTCTGAAAAATGTACAGACAAAAGTCTAATTTTATTTATATAATTTACATTTATACTTTACATATATTTACTGTATTAATGTAAAATTTTAAAAACCCCTACATAAATTCACGTATTCCAAAATTCCTTTCCCATTTTGAAATGAATGCTATTTTTACAACCAACTTTGCACGCCGAGTAAAACTACCATGACACATCATTTATTATGTACTCTTTCCAACACGCCAGCGTTTTCTCATGACTAAAATTTGACCTGAATTTCATCGTTTCCTTGTGTAAAATAGGTCAATGTACTTTTTCACGTTATTCTTTCTCATATATAAATATATTATTCAAATTTAAGCGAACATTCATACGCCTGTTATTTATTCTCATTTATTTAATGTTATTATAAGTCCAGTAGATTAGAGGGAAAAACATATAAAAAAATTAATAAATTAAATAATAATAAAATTAAATAAAATTAAATAATAATAAATATAAATAGATATAAATTAATTGTCATTAGAAAATAACATTTCAAATTTTTTTAACTTAATACTGCTTTTTGTTTGCTAATAAATATATGGAACTCAATATTCAAGCTAATTTTTAAACTTCACTTAGTTTTACTAATTGAAAACAAGGTGAATCGTTAACCTAACGATGTTACTGACCCTTATTTCACATAACGTTATTTCTACATCTTGTGTTAGAGTGATACACATAGTTTAAATAAAACGTTGCAACATTACCTATTTTATATCACGTAGTTACTGCATGCTTATCTACAAACACGTTTTAGCATTTCGTTTAATTTTGTCGTAAACCTGTCCCAGTTAATTTTTACTTTTTCCTGCCACATACTATAATATGCAGAAAGGATTTTTTGTAGGTGGAATATCCATTTTTAGCCTCAGGATAACTTTTAGTAACGATCTGTTTTCTTCGTTTTTTTTCTTTTTTTGCCAATCCAGTGCCTGTATTATAGTCTGTACACAGATCCCAAAACCACTCCGATGATAATATCAGAAGTGTTCATTAATTCTGAAATGAATGAAAACACGCCTTTTGAATGAAACTTGAACGAACTCCATTCACTAAAAATAAAACTTCTCAAAATAATTTTATACTTCAGGGGGTGAATCTTGTGTTCAAGATATTATATTTATATTTGTTATATTTTTTGAGGCGGGGCAGTTACACCGCCTCAAAAAATACTGTCAGTATTCTTCTTGGGAAACATTAGGTTGTTTCCCATACATGAAATGAAGTAAAAACCGTCTTTTTAATCTCCGGAAATCAGCTGATGAACAAATCCTAAAAAACTTAATGAATAAATCTGAATTATATGTCCGTTTGAAGTAGCAAGGGATGGAAGCTATTTTATAAGCAAAATAGAAAATAAAGTTTTATTTTTTATTTTATATTTTTTATTGTATATTGTGTACATTGTTTGTTCAAAATAAAATTTGTGTATTTGAAAGAATACATTGTGTCAATAGTACACGCAAAAAAAAACATAAAAAAAAACAAAAAAAATGGGAATATTTAAAAAATTGGATATTTTAATTTAAATACAAAAAAAAAAATAATATAACGTATTGATGAAAGAAATTTCCTTAAAAAAAAATCTATTTTTTTTTATTTATTTAACAATCAAAATACATTGTTATATATTACTTTTTTTTCATTTAAAATAAAAAATTGAAATTTTTTTTCATATAAACGGGTGACGTATACTTTTATGGAGAAAATTACATGTGAAAGATATTTCCTAAAGTTTTATGATCAATTAAATATTTTAAGCTACACTAAAATATTTAAAAAAATATATTTTTTACATTGACTTATATATCTATATACGTACATAAAGAAGTTATTATATGTATGTTCTATTAAATGGTTACTTTTAAAGAAAGAAAGTATAAGACAGTTCACTTATATTTTTTAAGTGGTAACCTCTGAAATTTCTTGGTAATATTTTGGTTCAAGTATGCATTGTTAAGATCTGTCAACGTCATAATAACTTGAATTTCCGTTGTTCTACGTTGTCACCGCCAGGGAGCGGCGCGGTGGCGGCGTGTGTGTGTGCAGCTAAGGTGAGGATTTACTGCTGCGACGTGTCTGTCCTCTGATAAGGCCGCTGACCTTCCTTATCACTCTTCCTTTCTGTCGGTTCCACTCTTCCTTTGTTCAAAGCCCCATATATTTGTCTATTTAAACCATTACTAAACCCCTTGAGTTGTGACTTTGTAGTCTTTTTTGTCTTTGATATATTAAAAAGTTCCTCTCCCTGGATTTCTTGACTGAAATAGAACTAGCATTGGGGGTTAGTTAAAATATTTTTTGTTATACCACCCGTACCAATTATTAACATAAATACGAATGATATTCTTGAACTTCTACAAGTACACAACATTATCAAAACCAAATATATATTTCTTCGTCATGATAGTTACCTCGAGTACTCGAAATATATTTTTTCAAACTAATTTTCAAATTTGTAAATAGACTTTATTATTAAGTACCATTATTTTCATTATTCAGTACCATTCTCAAATTCAGTTCATAACATTATCAAAACTAAACATTATATTACTTCGTCATGATAGTTACCTCGCATACTCGAAATATCGTGGCGTTGTTTTTGACGAGAAAACCTTCTGCTTAATGTCATTTAATAGTATATCATAATGCTAGCAATATATTTCATTACAATTACACGTTTTATCTTATCCTTTTTAACATGAGACACTTTTTCTAAGGATAAGCTGCAGAAAAATATTATCACCACAGAGAGGGTTTAGCAGCATTTTAACCTTAAAGATAGCTGATAAATATGTTTGTGATAAACATAATCTCATTTCACACTCATCTGTGTCTTAATTTTAAAGTTCATAGTTCATTAGAGGCATATTTCAAAATGTTTAACAGGCTAGCTCTTACATGACTAGTAATCTAATATGGTTGAGGTGCAGACTTTAATCATTTTCAAAGGGTTGTCAAACGTTGACATTTTGGATACATATAAGTGTAGGTTTTATACGGTACCAAGGTTTTGTTAAATATTATAAATGATACTGTACGAAACATCTCAACTTTTCTAAAACAATGTATTTTTAAACCAGGAGACTTTCCTAAAATGTAAGTTATATTTTCAAAATTAAAAAGGCAATTTTCACCAAGGAAGAAGATATTTTTAGTATTTTACCCATGTAGATTAATTCAATATTTGAAAAATATAACCTGTCGATGCATACCAAACTTAGTTTAATCCACGTTTAAGACCCTGGAATACAATGAAACATTTTCAAAAGACAATTGTTACAACCAATTTAGCTCACGAGCGAAGCGAATGAAGAAGGGAATTAGGATTAAGTCAAGTTAGATTTGAAGTAAAATAATATTTTCTTTGCCCAGTCAAATATGAAACTGTTAGTAATATAAGAATAAACCATGAAATGTATTATTAATTCAAACAGTCAAATCGTAAATTTAGCGTAAACTCTATTACAAACCCGCGTTTAAAGGCCAAATACTAAATATAATATTAAAAACTTATAGTTTAGAAGTATTAATTCGATCATAGGTTTAATTGCAATTTATGTACTTATATATCAGCGTTGAAAAGTTTGGAACAAGCTTGTATCAAGTTTGTAACTAAAGTTAACGTTCTCGAGATGTTGCTACTGTCATATTCTACGTCTAGACGACCTCCTCTGAGATTTTAATCTGAAATAAACTGAGCAATTTTTGAAGTTTGAAACTGTTTAACTCACTAATCCAACTTAGCATACATAAACATACTATACAAATTATTTTTCAAATAGACAATTCTATTAGTATTATTACATCCAAACACAGTCTTTGAGAAATTTATGTTTAATTAAACCTAAGTATAAAAGTGTCAGAAAGAACTGGTCTTGTGTTTTCCAAAACCGAAGCTTTTCTTCTTTCATTAAACTCTTAAGAACCTATTAAACTTCCGTTTCTTTAACGGTTCTACGAATAACAAAACTTTTAATTCACGCTTCATAAATTCATCCAACTACTTTCCGCCTTTATCTTAGTTGACAGGATTTATGCTTAAGAATTATAGACTATTAATTTAAAAAGCTGTTTTAATTTTAATTATTATCATCGTCAGCTCCAAAACGTCGTTTTAAAGTTAAATAGGGTGTATTACTCTATAATTCAATCAAACTGATATTATTACCCCAGTTCTAATTTTACGTAAGTGTATTAAACTTAATATATACAATTACAATCAATACACATGACAAAACAAAACGTGACACTAAAAATTCTGTTTCCTTTTTGAGATGGCATTCCCTCTCTTAGTTTCATAAAATCTCTAAAAGTAAAATTCTCTAAATGTAAGTCAAGAAAACAAAACAAAAACTTTAGTTTCAAGCCTGACTAATCAAATTCAATAAAGAGAGGAATAAAATCGTGTGAAGGGCTAGAAACGTAGTTTAGAAGTGTTGAGAATGTTTAATAAAACCTTTGGCGTTCTCAGTGAAACTCTGGGAAAATAAACTCCAAAAGACAAACCAGTTTAATGAACTGCTTAACTGTTAATGTTATTGTGGACGTGAAGTTTTGAGGCCAAGACTCTAGAATAAAAAGCGTGTTTATCTAGTTGCAATAACAAATTTAGTGTCATGACATTTCAAAGAGTTAAATCAGTAATAATTTTTAAAAATCTTTGATTGGTTGATAGAGGAATAATGGGTGTATTTGTATATAAACTTATCATTATTGAGTTGTAGTCTATAAATTAAGAACTAAAATATACACCTTAAGTTAATATACTTTTGTGGTTTAAATAATTTTATGTTATTTATAAAAAAACTAATCTGTTTATAGAAATGTCAAACTGAAAGCAAAAAATGTATTTATTCATTCTAGCATTGCTCACACCTATACCTTCAAATTTATTTTTGTATATTACATCGATTTGTTTCAAATACATGTCATATAGAAAGAATTTAAATTAAATTTTTATTTTTTTTAAGTGAAAGGTCAAGTACAATATTATGCTTAATAGTGTATAAAATACATTTTTATAATATACTATATAAACGATTGGCTAAAAAGAAAACATGCCAATGGAATTTTATCAATGTGATTAATGCAAGTCTGTACCAATACAGAACACTATGTTCGGATGGAGCTACTGAAGGGGATCCACTTTCCATTAGTTTTCCTCCATTGATAAATGGCACTCTTAGAGAAGTTTTTACTTGATTGTTTGTTTGTTCATTTACAATCCGAACAAATTACGGTGCTTCAAATTTATCATTCGTGTACTTTTTATCATTCGTGATATATCGTTGCATTATTTGTAGTATAAGATTTAAAATAGCCCGTTAAAATGATAATTTAAATGTTAAAATTACATAAATTAAGTTACAATAATTGCTATCGTAATTTGTACAGCTTATCTTTTTTTACTTGGTAACGTTATTTTTAAAAAATTGCTGTTGTGTTGAAATCTAAAGTAGCTAAATAACTATCTGGGTTGCAGTATGTATTGATTAGAATTAACTTTTTTGTTTTTTTAATTATTATTTTTGGAGTACAATCTAGTGTATTGTCAATTTGGAGCAATTATTGTAACTTAAATAATTGCTATCGTAATTTGTACAGCTTATCTTTTTTTACTTGGTAACGTTATTTTAAAAAATTGCTGTTGAAATCTAAAATAGCTCAATAACTATCTGGATTGCAGTATGTATTGATTAGAATTAAATTTTTGTTTTTTGATTACTATTTTTGGAGTACAATTTATTTAGATTACTGGTAAGTTTTAATTAATATATTTTTATTATTTTAACTGAATAATTATTAATATTTGTGTTTAAATAGAACTGATATTATTTGATAGTTCCCATACAAAAAAAGGAAAAATCACAAAAAACTAGATTATTTATTAATAGTAACACAATAAATTGTTACGTAACATTATCAGTAACTTTAAATATAGTCCTTACAATAACATTTACAACAAAATGTTAAGCTATATCTTTGTGTATAATGTTCTCTGTGGTTATATTTTGAATAATATGAGAGTATTGTTAGGTTTTATAAATTTAGTGTTTACATAATTAACAGCTGAGTTTAAAATATTTGAAAGCTTATTAAAACTGTCATTTGCTTAAAGGCAAAGAACACAACATAAAGAAACAAATTTACTGTAGTGTAATGATACTATTGTTTATTTAAACTACTATAATTCAATTAAAATTAATATCGTTTGACCCAGAGGGCATAAAAGGGTGGTGTGTCAGGTTTTATAAATTTTGTGTTTACAAAACTAACAGCTAAGATTAAATAATTTGAATATTTTTTAACTGTATACATATTAACTGTTAGGTGATACGAGGTTCACCGGGTGACGCTAGATTCTAATAAATGTAAATGTATCTAATATAAATTTCTCTACTTTATTCATTTAAAGAAAGAAAATTAATTAAAATAAATTAAATATTGATGTCAGCTCGAGAGAAGTGGAGCTGACAGGTCCTATCTTCTTCCTTTGACATAATTTTCTCATTTATTCGTTATAAAGGTTTGTTTTTTGTTTTATCTTTAGTTTGTCTATCACTCTTATTACTATTTTCAATGATAAAATTTTACAGACCAGAAGGAAAAAGGTTCTATGAAAGGAATCCAGCTATCGTATTAGAAAAGACATTCCCCTCAACAATTGCATTCCTTACTTTTATGTTCCTTAGAACCCTCTTGGAAATATCACTTATCTCTAAATAGAAAAATAATCTAATCATAGCTTGATAGCTATTGATACTGTGGAAGCAGTACTAAGCATTTAATTAAGTTTTACCTTTATACTTAACCGAATCACTATTAAGCTATGCCAAAAGCTGTTAAACTTCATATTTGATGGGGTAAGCTAAATGAAAGTATATTTTATTTGAATGTATCATTGTCAAAAAATTGTTTCTTCAATATTATTAACCATAATTTTATTAGATATTATTCTAATATTAATATCATTAAATATTATGAAAACTGTAGATGATATTTAAAAATTGCAATATATTTCGTCGCCATATATTTCCTAACCTTTATTACCTGCCACATTACAGTATTTATTTACATTAGCATTCCGTAGCTACTAACAAATCGTACATTTGAAAACTGCCAACATATCCCACTACTGGCCACTTGACCATTCAGAATAAAAATTAATTATGATATATCAGTCCGAAGCACTCAAAAGTTTAAGTGAAAAATAAATATTACAATAACATTTTAGATATTTTATATTTTCAATAATTGTAGACGAACACAAATATACAATATTAATTCTCAATTCCAATTTTCTAATCAAACTGAGCCGTTACCCCTGAGCTACCACGCTGGCAACTACACACTGTATCTATATAACTTATTGGAACCGTTTCCGATTGTAGATGTAGGTATTCCCCTATACTCGATCGGTGGCTCAGTTGATAGTATGTCGGACTCCAATCCAAAGCGTTGGCCTGGTTAGTATACCGGAGTTTCAAGTCAGTTTTTATCAGTACCTTGTACTATGTGCACTTACCTATACTACAGTATATCCTAAATGGCTCGCAGCCTATTGGAAATAAAGTTTAAAGAAAAAGGGAAACGGCAATTGAAATGTTCACCGTAATGACTCGTTGCAAATTAAAAGTAACCCATTCTCTCACTCGAACGAGAAACTGATAAAAGATAAAATCCCATTTGTATTCAAGAGCCGTATCGTGATCACGTCGCGTTCTCTTCCCACCACGCTAATGGTTCAGCACCTCGCACCTGATGGGGTCAATTGTATAATATTGTGTCCGGAGTGCAGTTATTACACAGATAATTATTTTGTTTGTATAAATACTGTTGCATCTTTATTTTTAACGTGTCCAAACTGAAATTGAACTCATTCTGTAAAATTTGTTTCTAACGATTCAACATACTATATCATGAATACAAGTTATAGATGAAATAGTGGATAATCCCACTAAAAACATGGTTACAGACTCCTTGGGTTGTTATTGGTTTTTACTTCAGCCCTTAATCTTAAAACCTAAGTTACATATAGGTAATTATTAAGCCATAATTAATTAAAATTCATCAATTTCAGACTCCATACCTGCCTGAGTAAATGCTTAACGACCCAATAACTAATCTTTTTCTGTTTTATTAAGAGAAAAAGCAAAAGAGGAAACAATTTTTTTAATCTTAAAACATTTTACATTTATACTCATAATATTAGTAGAATTATGGTAAATTTAATTCATTTTGTAGTTTTAATTTATGTAATCAACTTAGTTTTCTTAAAAAATGTTTGATTTTATGAGTGAATAAATAGATTGTACCATAAAGCGGTGTCTTCACCAACTGTACATGTTCGCCGACGTTTTTAGGCAGTCTTTTGTGATGCCCGCCGACCGCTGTGCGGTGTTGGTTTGGTGGGGTCACCGTCTCAACCACTTTGAGCGTCCTGATGGGAGTAGTGGCGGAAACCTGTTGTTTGCTTAAAATTTTGCTGCTACACAAAACATTTTAGTTTTAAGAAGGATCATTAATTCGTCTGTCCGCGAGCTGGTGAAAATATTCGTCGTAAATGTGGAATGTGTATCCGTTTTTAGTCTCGGCAAACTTGTTCGATTGGTGGAGACCCGGCTTGAAGCCCCATCCAGTTGGAGACTTGTTTCCGGAAACATTGACGGCCGATTGTCTTTCCGGTGTTTTTTCTTGTATCCGAAGATGACTTTAGCTAGTCTGATGACTGTCCGTCAAAAGTGTGTCAAAATGTGTTTTTGGAGACAAATGTTTTCTCTTAAGTCTAATTGTGTGAACTTGTCTACAGACAAGAGACAGGATACAGCCCGGTTCTGTTCGGTAAATTGTGGTGATAATAGGAACTTTCTTCAAGAAACTTGTGAGTCTACTCTCGGCCCTTGCACGGTATTTTAGCCTCATGACTAAGCACAGAGGCTAAAACCACGTCCTCTTCGGTCACCGTGCCGCCAAATACTGGTTTACTAGTGTGGTCGCAAAACAAGTCGGAAACGTTAAACATAAACCGTGTATACAAACAATCGGCCAACTGTCTGCAGACAATCGGCCGATTGTATCCATACACAGTCTGCAAGTCAAGTTTAGACGTAGCGTAACACTGACGCCTGTTGCAGGAGTGACGAGCCAGGCGATGGGAGCCGTAGCAGCAAGAAGTTCCTGTGGGCGAAGGCCGTCAGCAAGATCACGGCCAAGAAGCAGATCGAGGGGGCGCTGGAGGTTCCTGTGCCAAGTGACGTCACAAGCTGTCCCCCCACCGTCACCGTGAGCAGCCATGACGCCATCGAGACCAACAAGGTGATTTGTGTATTTTAATATATACCCTAGTTTATGTTATTTAAACTTTTATTGCAGACATTTTCCACCACGATTTTAGTAAAACGAAATTTTACGACTTTTCGGGATCTGGAATCTCATCCGTACTTAGGCGAACTACTATCTAAAATATAACACAATTAGTACATAATTTGGACTAAGCAGGTAGAAAGCTGAAAACAAAAAAACTTAAAGTTGTCAAAAAACTTTCTATGTACTTTGAACATTTTCTTTTTAGCTTTTTACCGGCACAGTCCGAATTATGTACTAATTGTATTATGTTTTAGACATTAGTTCGCCTGAGGACGGGATGAGATTCCAGATCCCGAAACGTCGTGAAACTTTTTACATTATAGCAATTGTGAGATCCTACTAAACGTAATACAAATATATTCGAAAAACATTATGAGTTTTTATTCATAGCAACAAAACAACTTAGTTATGTTCCCTCTGTAAAAATACCTGGAACAAAGAACTAACCGTTCTTATGACGGCGTATAGAGAAGTAAAATCAATTCAAATTGATCTTCTGATCGATTTGGGTAGTATGGATTTTAAAATCCTAAAGAAATAACAATTCCCCCAAAACTATCTTTGACCTGCCAGTACATTCTTGTGATCAAACTTCTTACTGTATCACTTATAAATATGAGTCTGGTCTATATTTATTTGGTTTGATATAAATAAACATAAAATATAAACCTTCCTATCACCATCCTCAAAGGATTGGAGTACCTCTATTTTAGAGAGCTTTTACCCATACGTTTTTTAACGAACGGTAAAAACATTAATGTATTTACTTCCCTGTGGCAAAAAAGGTTAAAAGCTATAAGTTCAAAGTTCTTTATTTTGCATAAAAATTTTAACCTCCATGGCCAATTGTCAAAATACATAGATAAAAAACTTACACCTAAACTAAGATTAACAAAAAATAAACAAACAAGAGCCTTTCTGAAAGAAAAAAACTTTAGATAATCCCCTTGAATCATGGATATGTCTAAAGGGGAAGACATATCCATGTCTTCTATTTCTATTTCAGTTTCTCAAAACAGCTGTTCTTATGACCATATGACGGCACTTCCGTTACAAATGTTGAAATGACGTTTGCCATCACTCCCCCTCAGAGCTAAGATATATCTACGTCAAAACTAATGTTCTTAAATACATTTGAACAAATAAGCATATTAATGAACACCGTTGTCTAATAGGCTCTTAGATTTGTAGACAACTAACACTTACTTATCAGTCGGATAGATATTATACCCAATATTTCATATAAAAAAGAACATACCGCTTATTGTTTGTTAAACTCAAAAGAGAAAACCACAAATACGAGTAAGTAATCTTCTTAATGCATGAAAGAGTACGCATAGTTTGTCCTAACACCCCTGTTGCAAATGTCAAAAGCCATTTCATCATAAGATACAGCGATTAAGGTAATTTAGGCTACCAGATAAGTCAAACGACAAACGCAATATTGGATCGGTGACATCATATTGCGTGCACTATGTCTACCAATAAGAGGTATTACGATACAAATCCCATATGTGATCTAAAATTGACGTTATGTTCACGTTCATGGGGTAGTATCATTTATGACATGGATATGTCTTAGCTCTGGGGGGTGTTGGTCATTTGTTAGATGGGAAATATGTAACAGGTTTCCGTAGAAACCACCAGAGCTATTTTATTGAATTTGTAGTGTAAAATAATAGGAACAGCTGTTTATGTGAACTGAAAACATTACCTTTAGACATATCCATGATCTATTTCCCACAGGTAAGTAAATGTAAACATTTCATTTTATTTATACCGTTCTTCTTTATATGTACAACAGAATAAGACTTTCAACGCCAGTGACGTGTGAATTTTTATGTTATGTGATACTTTTTTAAGCAATAATGTATTCTCTTTTTCTAACTACATGTATTTTATTGAATTTATGTTGTGATTTAAATACAAGCGCTGCTTCAAATTCTGTCCTTTTTTCTCATCGGACGGTACAAACCCGTTCGCTAATGGAGAACTTACACATTTCCCGATGATCAAAAGGACGTTCCGATTCTGGTTTTCCTCTTATGGCTGAGTGAATAACTAATTACTCCTTCGACTGGAACATCGGCACTGGAAAGCTTCATCATTGTTTAACCATTGACAAGTTTCTTATTTATCGTTACTCATTGGTGCAGCTATTTTAGTTTTAATATTTTAAAATTTATAACATTCTCAACGTGTTTGCTGTAGCTTTTACATTACTCAATCATTAAGGCAAGTAAATCTTTACTAAAAAGCATAATTATTGTCTGTTGGAATGTTAATATTTCATATGACAATAAAAATGCCTATCAATAAATGAACTTTATAGCCTACGTGAAAGTTTGTAAGATTTTGTAAGTAAACGCATTTCCTTTAACATAATCTTAATATTTTATCCCAATCGTAACTGGTGTTTCTACCGGATCTTTTTTTCTGAACATTAAAACATATTTCAAACACACAACAATTCTGAACATATTTGCGACTAATAAGAATTGTAAGTAAATATTTGGGTGAATGAGTAGATAGATTTACCAAACATTCAAACATCCCAGAGTCATTGTGAATAAATTAATTTTCTCAAACATTATCTGTCATCACCAGTGGTCTATGTAAACACGGATGTCATTATCATCATTATGTTAAGGATGACATGACTCATCAATTTCCATAGCGTTGATGTAATTTTTATGAATGTCATTTAGAATGTTATTAGACATTTAAAATGTATATTGAGATTGATCTAGCAGTATGTAATAGTTTATTTTAAAACATAAAACCACTTATGAGATTTACTGAAAAAATTAACTAATGTAGTGTCAAATTGATGGACTTAACCAATTGTTTGTGTCGGTATTATTTTATTCTGTTTTTAAAACACAAACACGAATAAATATAGACTAAGTTTGATATAAATTCAGGCCTGCATTTATATAAAACGTAATCTATATTTACTGTATAATAATCGGAGTTTTATCGACCTTATAGTTATAGGTCGATCTATAAGGAGTCACAGGAAATTATTAAGCTGCAAAATATGTAAAATTTAGTATAAAACTTTAGTTCTTTTAAACTGGAATAGCCAGAACTCGGATCACAAAATATCGATCCAAAACTAAGTTGTGACAGTTTGAAGTTCAAGTTCTATTTCCAAACCCACCCAATTTTGTTTTTCGTGAACCTTTTAGGATTTGGTTTGTGGCATTGTTTTTAGTGCAACAATACCTTCAATTTTATGCACATATAAACCAACGCTTATCTTTAAGATTTTTAACTTACTCCCAACGGGCCATTTCAGGTGAAATCCAATTACCGTAATCAGAAAAACTAGCTTACTATTACCAATAATGATGGTGTTGTTTCACCTCTTTTCGCTTTAAAGTTATGAAGTCGTCCTAATAAATAATTTTCATCCTGTACGATATTCTTCTGTCAACACATTATAATCTTTAATAATTAGGAAGCACCAACTGTCGTTCCGTTGTCATAATTTTATCAATCACATTCAGTTAAATTCAATAAAAAATTCAAAATGATTTGAATTTGTTCAATTTACATATTTTTGGTTGAAATAGTTATTTTGAACACTCCTTTGCCTCCATAATTTTTGGGTTTCCACTAGTGACTGACTGTGTGGCTGTTGAACACTAATCCCCTCAGTCTCGCAATACTTGACCCAAGGGAGAAGTTAATCTACATCGTGGGTTTTTGCAAAAGTAAAAACCCGTGTTTCAGTTCTCAAAAGAACAGCTCAACAATCCCTGTATTTGTTGCGGTAGGGAAACGTCAACCCCTGGAGAGGTTTTTGCCGCTGAATCTCCGACTACTCCACAGATTGCAGAGTACTGTATTCCCAAGTCCCGAACCTTTCTAAGAATCAATACATCGCTATTTAAAAAAAAATGTTTGAATAAAACAAACAATACACTCGTAATTGAGTCTTGTTAAATGAGTTTTGATTTTTATATAGTATTGTTTATTTTTGGTACTATTGATATTAAAATTTACGTTTCGTAATGAAATCACAACTAACAAATTTATTCCAAAATGGACATCTCAATTAGTTGGAGAAATGTTTCGTCAAGCTATAAATTAAAGGAAATAAACGTATTTAACTAACTTTTTAACTTAACCTTTTTACAAAATTAATATATTCGTTAATTCTGGGAATGTGGGCTATTTAATATAGTTCAATAAAAACCTAGTGTACAAAATATATTTTAAGTAGGTTTTTTAAATAAAATCCCGTATAAAGTAATATCTCTTGGAGTAATATTCGTGCAATGTAAAAATCGAACTTACATTTGCATAATGACACCAACAACGGAGTAATTAAATTAATTAAACATTTAGCGAAACGGGTTGGCTGGGATGTTTATACTTTTTACATGACTGTGGTAAAACACATTCAATTTTTGGTGTATTTATGAAAATATTTAATGGCTGTAATATTTAATATGTCTCATATAAAGGTAGTGGATACAGAAAACAATTGAATAAACGTTAGGTAAAGCTTTTTGTTTCCGCAAAATGCATCATTTTTACAACCAATTTAATGATAATATACTTGCGATATTTCTTATTAGTGAATCATTATTGTTAATTCACGAGAGTCTGCCGTACCTCCACCATCTTGGATTTTGGTTCTGGTAGACCAATGTTAAAAGCATGCCTCTCGTCAAAAATGTTTAAACTAAGAGTCATCGAAATTTTGTTTTTCGAAATTGGTTTGAAATTTTTATGTGTTTATTATTAAAATATTTATCGGTGATCTATCTGATTTAACCGTTGACAAAATTTTTGAACTTTATTTGAGCAAGTAATAATTTTGTAGGGCAATGACGTTTTAGCAGTAGATGATGTATATCATGTAGTATATCATTTACGTAGTATCATGTATTCACTGAGTTAGTGAAAACATTGTAATTCTAATCAGATGTACCGATAGATGTTAAGGTTTTTAATGACACCGTACAAGGTTTTCTGCTATCGTACAAAACAGCGTCATAGCAATTGTTTAAATGTAACATCATTGTTCCTATGGAAGTTGAGTAAAACAGGCCCATGTGTTGTACTTAGAGGTTAAAATGCAATTTGTATAAATAATTTAAAATTAATACTCAATTGTATCTTCATTCATTTTGCAAAACAATTGACAGAGAAAATAACCGTACCAGAAAATACAGTATACTATAATTTATATTTATTTGGTCCATTCAAAGAGTATTAAACTACCAGACCCCCTTTTACCACCTTTTATGTCTTAAATTATTAATATATTATAGTTCAAAAGTTTTTTTATAAAATTAATATTACCTATTAAATTTGCCCAATAATAACTAAATAGCTCACCTGGTAATGTTGCCCAAATAACAGTACTCAGTATCAGCTTTTAATAGCAGATTCCATTGTGACAACATATTACTGGAGGATTGCAAACAACGCTGGCCGATTGCGTCATTAACTCTTCTATTACTGTAAGCTACCCATCAAACTCCGATCAATATTCAGCTGATTAATTGTAAACGAGTTTTTTTAATTAGTTTGGAAAACGTACTGTTTAATAATGCGAACTATGCGCCGCGTCGATACGGATTAATGAAACGTTACGTTCATTGTAACCTATAGATGAAAATTGATAAAAACATATTTCAAAAACAAAATGGTTTCAGAAAAAAAATCCCCAGCCTAGGCCTTACCATGAGGGTTTCATTAATAGCTATATTTTTTCAAATGCTAGTAATATCGCTAAAAGTTAAGTTCATATTACATATTAAATTCCCTTATTAAACTGTAAAGGAACATTTCAACAGCTGTTCTATGGATAGATCCCTTGTTAACTGTAAAGAAACATTTCAACAGCTGTTCTATCCATAAATCCCTTATTAACTGTAAAGAAACATTTGAACAGCTGTTCTATCCATAAATCCATTATTAACTGTAAAGAAACATTTCAAAAGCTGTTCCATCCATAAATCCATTATTAAACTGTAAAGGAACGTTTAAACACCTGTTCCCCAAAACTATTTTATTTATCCATGTTTTATTTTTATGTCAGTCGAAGACTAGTATTGTAAACAAGATGAATGACTTAATGTCAAAATATTTACAAAAAAAATCTGCATGACCAATTTGGGCTGTTTTGACGCATTCGATTGTAATATAATTCCATATTACAATCACTATAAGCAATTATTATCAATAAACGTGAAAATTAAAACTAGTGATGTTCTTTAACGTTATTATACTGCATGGTAATATTTTTGGAAATATTGGAGATATAAAAAACGAGTCACAGGTGGCGTGTGTTAGGCAAAGTGACGAGTTTGAGACTTATATCTCAAAACATACTCGTGATCGATGCCCGAACATGAAGAGTGAACAAATGGCGACATTGCGAAAACAGAGCACTCATCCCCTGAAACTTTTGTGGTGTTTGTAAGACGAACAAATTGTTTAGAGCACACGTTGACACTGTATAAACTTCAAAATTCATATCAATAATTTAACAGCTCTAAATTTTTCGCTGTTTTTGCTGAAAAATTTTTGTTGTATTTACACAATCAATATTCTAACAAAGGAAAAATTTCACTGTAATTTTTCCTGAATTTTTTGTTGTCATAAGAATTTATGACTTTCATCTAGACAAACCAGTGTCTGAGTGGACTACTATTGCTAAGGTTCCGAAAAGTCCTTCTTGGGGTCTTCTAGATCCCAATAATAGAATATTAACATTACTTTATCTTTAATCTCTTCAATGGTTTATCTTTATATTTAATTACTATCTTTATGCATCTTTATATATTGAATTTTATGTTTTATCTGTAGCTTTTGTGGACAGTCAAAGAAAATAAATCCCAATTCAATTTTTTTCTCAATAAACTAACTAAAATATTAACATTTTTCACAGAAAGTTTATGATGACTAATGACTCTCGGGCAGAAGGAAAATACAAATGCTATAGACTGATCATAAATAACCAATTCCAAAATGGGATGTTCTCTGTATTTCAGTTGTGACGGGCAACGCGACCTCAGGGTGTACTTGTTTTTGAGTATTGCTGATGTCTCAGAGTACTTTTGGGATTTTTTACCTTTCTTTTTCATAAAATCCTAATTATTAGATTGAAAATATACAGACCTGAAAGCTGTGGCCTCTATTGCTCAAAACTGTGGTTGTACAGCTTATTATTTTATTTTTACAGTGCGTGGGTAAGTCTAAAGCAAACTAAAACCTTTTCCAAAAGGTATAGAATAAAGAAAATAAGTTTTATAACTAAGGGTGCTCTCGGCTTAGAATACCTACCTGGGTAGGTCACCATTTCAGTTAAAAGTGTAAAAGTATAAAACGTGAATTTGAAAACTAAAATATATCAGATTGATTTGAAATCAGCATATGATTCAATTGAATTTTTATAAACAATTCATAATTTGCCAATAATACATGGTGTAGTGTTTATTTTTATTAGTAATTTATTATGTGTCCACTACATGAATGACAAGTTTTTAATTATGATGTATGGATCGCTAGACATTACAATTCCATTTCTAGTTAATAAGTATTTACGCGGCTTCCAAGACCACACAACGATACACTGGATGTTTGAATGTATTGTACATGGAACGTGAGTAAAGTATAGCATAGGTATTGCAGACACCAAAGTCGATTCCAGTCGAAAAAATCGAGTTGTTGAAGACCCGATATTTACTATCTATTCCATGTCATCTCTCAAATATTATACATTTGATAGCGTTTACACAGGCATGAATACAGTTGAGGAAAAGTGATTTAAAGAAGAAGCGAGTTGATTTTGGCGGTCGCGGCAACGAATAAATATGCAAATCATGCCGAAGCACTTTGTGATGAATAAGATCTTATAAATTCAATAAGTGCAGCATGAAATTGTAGATTTAGTTGTCTACAATTATGGTAGTGTGTTTTACAAAAAGAATTACCGACTATTGAGGATTGAAATTTTGTCGAATGTAATAGTCCTATTAAAAAATGTTTGTATTCACTTCCCTGTGGGAAACAGGTTACATCATAGATATGTCTAAATGGAATTTTCAGTTCATCTCAACAGCTGTTCTTATTCTTTTATATTAAAAACTCAATATAATAACTCCGGTGGTTTCTATCGAAACCTGTTACATATTTTCCATCTTAAAAATCACCAACCCCCCCCCCCCAGAGCTAAGACACAGAATAACCAGAATAACAGTATGTAACAAAGTTTAATAATTATTATACTAGGCAATAGTAGCTAGAGAATACTACCGAAAATACAAACCAGTTTATTTTTTATTTAAGCTTTTACTTACTTCAGTTGGAAGAGATGAAAATCCAATTAGATTAACTATGTATACGCCGGAATTAGTAAGCCTTAACTTGGGAAACTGACCCGAGTTTAGTGGAATTTGCGGAGTTGATCTTCCTTAACAAAAGCCAGGACTGTAGAGTGAAGCTGATCTATATAACACTGTTACTAAACTTTCATTCAGCTAGAGACAACCTTATGTATTTTACAGTGATTATAAGTAAGTGTAATGATTATAATTTATTATGTGACATTGTATTTTTTTACTAACTCTAGAACCGCAACGTATTTTGGCCTTAGCTGAATATTATAATTACTATACACTTCTTGTTAATTATAATAAACAAAAAACACAAAACATGCCCCCCAACTGACCATACAGAAAAAAAGCAATAATACAATTCCTCAATCCGTCATTTTTTTAAACACTCCCACAGTACAACATTTTCAAAAATCAAAATTGGATTTTTGCTAGGAAAATATTCCAATTACGTTTCCAGTTTAAAATAAAATTGCGCGTAGTATTTATCAGATAAGTAGGTTGTTCAGAATTACAATTGGCTAATACTTAGTACTAATTGCCCAATAATTACTATTGCCTAACTATGAGTTAGGCGATAGAATATTAGTGAACAGACTATTTACTAAATAAAATAACAGATGTGTTTATAAACAATGTGACACACCACAGAGGTATGTATGTATGCATGGTATGTAGTCCCGTCACCACATAGACCCATATGCAAATGACTGCGATTCTAACAACGCGTGAGTTCATTTTAGTGGCAGATGCGGCGAGCTGAGCGCTATTATAAACTGTTTACTTATCTGCCTGTGCTCTAAACATATTACACGTTTTCTGTGAATTTTTTACACTTAAAAACTATGCATGAGTGACATATATTTTATTTAAACTTATAATATTTAATTGTATTTCGAATATATCGACTTTCAACTTTAAAACTTAAATTAAAAACAATTTTTTAACTTATATGCAAACTATTACATTACCATTTACTAGGTACACCCTATAATCTAGAAAGTATCTTAATTCTCATTTTGATTAGATAAATCCAACATGGCAGCCTTTCTTGTACATTGCTGTTCTTATAACCAAACTATGGCGTCACTAATCAAATGACGTCACTGTTTCAAATGTTGGTTACGCAAATTGCCAACACCCCCCAACCCAGAGCTAAGACATAACAATGTCAATAAATTTAAACAAATCTTAAAGACAGCTGTTTGCCTAAACAAAATACTATATCGTTGTAAAAATGTCATTTTAAGAACTTAATTTCACCTTGGACCTTTGTGTCTAAGCCATTTTTCCGGGGTTTTCTATTTTTGTTTTATATGTTTTACATTTATTACGATAATGGTATATCTTCTCTAACATTTTCTAACATCTCTTCTAAAGAATATCTCAACGTCTTAAAATGTTCATGTTCATGTTCATATTGAAAAAAATAATTATTTATTTCCCCTTGGGAAATAGCTCAGATCATGGAACTACCATGGATCGCTCTAAAGGGAATGTTTTCAGTTTCTGTAAAAAGCTGTTCTTATAACTAAATGACGTCCCTCCGTTTAAAATTTTGGTCTGATTTCACTTTATGGATTGCCAATACCCCTACCCCCTAGAGCTATGACATATCCATGTCAATAAGAATTAAATTATATTTATGTCAGTTGACTTTTGCCATATAGTATAAAAAACCCCTATCACACAACACATATAACATGTTTATATATTGTACTTCCCTGTGGGAAATAGGTTAGATCATGGATATGTCTAAAGGTAATGTTTTCACTTCATCTAAACAGCTGTTCTTATTCTTTTATACTAAAAATTCTATACAATAGCTCTAGTGGTTTCTATGGAAACCTGTTACATATTTTCCATCTTAAAAATCACCTTTACCCTCCCCCTCCCCAGGGCTGAGACATATCCATGTCAAAAAATAAATACATTAACCCACTATTTTAGTTTACTACAGTGACAACCTAATAAACAAATGAAAAATCATACTAGATTGTGGAGTACTTTTTTAACCTACCTATTTTTAACTCCTATAAGAACAATTTTAAATTCAAACAATCGATTCGAAGTCTAGTTCCAGAACACCATGTGCTTTGTGTCATTTAAAAAGGCGTCATAACATATAGCTTTCTATAATATTAAAATTCCAAATTTTATATTTATTTAGCTAGTTAGTTACTGACTGGATGATAACCTGGCCAGGACCAGGTATTTTAAGCCAGAATATTTTAAGAATGAAGAATGAGTGTAAGATGATTGTGGCACGATCTTGTAGTCTTGTTACTGACAGGCTGACTTGTTCCTTAGACAGGACTGTTAATTAATAGTCAATAGTATATCTAAGGGACCTACAGTTTAACGTGGAGTCCGAACCATTGCCTCTTAATTACGAACTGGTCTAATTATAAGGATAGTCTTTGCGGATTAACGTAGTATTCAATAGTGCAGACATTAATCCACACAAGAGAACACTACAAAAGAGAAAATTCTGTGGTTACGTTGTAAGTATAAACGAGTATGCTAAATATCTGCTCCAGAACAATTATAATTGATACATTTCAAAAAAAGTTACTCGTATAAAAACGTCAATCTATATGCCTATAAATATCTTTATGATAAACTTAATCTGATTTTAAACTAAATTGATGGTTAATTTTACAATAGGAGTTAACATTGCTGTTAACATTGAGTTTAAAATTGCTCTAACTTGACTGAAAATCCAAGATGACAGAGGAACTGCAACTCTTAACGGTTGATATCTGGAAAGGCATTCTCATTCCTCAGTCGCAGCTGATATACTGTTTACTACGGTTTTATCATATATCACGTTCTACTAAATCTATTCTGGTCTGAGACTGACAAACGCAAACAACAGTAAAGTGAATCACGTGTGATGCAACAGACCAAGACGGTGCTGTTGCACTGAGACTGTTCACTTGACTCGCAGCTTCATGCAATATAATTCTAAAACTTTAGGACTGGTCAGTAACATACTAGAAGAAACTACTCATATTTATAGTAACTCAAAATTAGTACCGGTACTGAATATAATTTTCTTTGGGAAAGTCATTGCTCCCCTGTTCGAAAATCCAAAACTTACATTTCTAAAATTTGGTTTACGCTGTTAAACATTTTGACTAATGACAGGAAACTACATGTAAATGAAGTAAGCTATAGAGATATTGCATTTTTCGTTATTCTTGAATTGAATAAATATACGATTTCATCTTAAATTGCACTACATTCTATTCATCTTAGGTTTTTGTCTCTACTGTGTCTGTTCCTGAGTTAGAATTCAAGGTTACCCAAACTTTTAAACGTAGTACTTTAGAGTGGTTTCTATATATAGCGGGTTTTTAAAGTGAACCAATAGCTAAATTTTTAATTCCACGACCTAGCACCACACTATAAATTTGGAACTTGCTCAATTTAAAGTTTCACTCAGGAATACAGTTTCAGATTTCTAATATGACCGCCATTTTCCAAAATGTTGGTTAACTTACAAATATATTACGGAATACGCTGTATTTTTTTTATTCTATTGTCTAAATTAAAACATTTTTGTGATTGGGTGTTTTTCAATATCTCTCATGGTTTAAAAGTTACGAGGACTTGACTTGAAGTTTTTATTTCTTTGATAGGAGGTTTTACCTAATCCCGTAGCTAACATTACAAACAACCCAAGGTTAGCTCCTTAATCATGTAAAAACCTCATATTAAAGAAATCAAAACTTCAAGTCCAATTGTAAAAATATTTATTTTAGAGAGTTGAGTCCAAAAACAAAATAAAATACAGAGTGTTACGTAAGAAACTGTTAGCCACCATTTTGGAATATGGCAGCCATATTGAAAAATCTGAAATTGTATTCTTGAGTGAAAATCAAATTAAAAACGTGTAGTTAAAAACTTAGCTATTGGATCACTTTAAAACACCTCACCAGGTATATAAGAATAGAACCAAATCGAAGTCGATATCCCTCTTCTATGAAATACTGTATATTGAAATAGGGTAATTCTTAAAATTATTTCATAAAACAAACATTTTATGATAAATAAACCACCATAAGTTTCTAATTTTAAACGGTATTAAGTCCAGAATCTGTAGCCCAGTGTTGTGTTTAACCAAATGAGACATTGCAACGTTTATTTTTACAATGTTGGTTTCTGGAGAAGAAGCAGGGAATATCGTAGTAGGAGTTGTTTTGTTCATAGGAATTAAGTCTAAAATATTATTAATGTACCTTGTTCTGTCTGGGAGATATTAAACAGATCTATGGCTTTTGAGACGGTTTATGTTAAACTCTGATATTCATTTTACTTCTAAGACAGTTTTCAACTCAAGTAAATTTGGCGACGGAGTAGTTTTTCAGTACATTACCTTAAAAAATGTCAATTATTTCTCACTTGTGTCTCAGCAAACCCCAAATTACTCTTTTATAGATTGAATTCCCGATTTGAGAGAAACACTAAACACGATATCTCAACTTTTATGTTCTCTCGCACCATTAGAATGATTTACACTTTCGAGTGCGGATTGTATTCCTAAGCTTTTCACTGAAAATTAAAAAAATTCAAGGAGTCAAAATGGTGACTATGAAATAGAAGACAACATTTTATAGCGATATCATTTTGTTACAGAATATAGTTGTATAGAGGTTGGTTGAAATATTTTCCCATTTGTTCGTTTCATTTATATATTAAACTGTCTAAGATGTCTTCGTAATTAAATAATCCCTTATTAAGAAACTTGCATAGTTCATGACTTTATTACCCATTATTTAGTCCCTCAACTATTTTGTGTCATTATTAACTAAATAGGAAATATAAACTTTCTTTACAATGATCATATATTATAAAACTCGGTAATTTATTGACGAGATTTAGAACTAGGGAGGAAAAATTGGGTTTTTTCACGTATTTTGCACAAATTGTTAAGTTGACGTTTAATTAAGGTTTAACTAGTCATTTTCAATATTGAGACATTGTAGAGTGGATAAATGTCAGCCTTCGTACGAGTGATATTCATTAATAGTCCAATAGTCACAGACACCTTGATACATTTGACAAAGGAATCAATAAAATTTTTGTCAGAATTGAACCGGTTCTCCAAATGCACATAAAGTCTTCCTGGCGCAAAAGAGCGCTATTAGAATCATTTGAGGTCTACCTCCTTTACAGTCATGTAGAGGGGGTTTTCAGACCCTTAATCTCCTCACCTTGCCATCTGTATTTATATACAGAGCAATCATGTTATCTATACATTGCAATTTGAATTTGAAATCCATTCCAACTGTTGGAGAGAATCATCGCTATCCAACCAGGCACGGAAGTGACTTACGCACTCCCAGTCATCGCCTTACACTATTTGAGAAGAACCTTGATTTCACTGGGCCATATTTTTTAAAGCCTTCCAAAAGAGTTGAAGAGGTACTTTGGGCTGGGTCCTAACAGGTTTAAAAAGCTATTGAAAGGATTTTTAATTAAAGGGGAGTTTAACTCTGTGCAGGATTTTCTATTCAAATTTTAGATGTCCAAGATTTTAATTATTAATTTAAGCTATTCATTAGAAAATAAGGCAATTTTTTAATATTTAATGACGACTGAGATGTACACACTGTAATGTACTTTTATTCAAATAAAGATATGTCTATGTCTAACCTCCAGATAATAAAGCGGGTGCTATAACAGCTGAACCACCCGGCCAGGTTAAATATATAACAGTGATATCCGGATAGACCGACCGGCTGAATTGTTTCCAAGCAGAATCAAGTTCTATCTAGTTAGACCCCCGCCACGCCGTCGGACGTCTCTCATCACCAGACAGGGAAGGGTTATGGATAATGTTATGGTATTCTTGACGCCACGACCTACCCCTACCACACCCAGTCGCCACCCCTCGTATCATCACCCCCTCCGTCTTACATTACACCTCGCTTTGTTTACGGGTACGTTTTATAGGTGAATATTTCTTACATTGAACGTTGTGACTTCCGAATAAAAGTAACCTTGTTTTTATGTTTCCCCATTTTAATTTTTCTGGTTAATGTCTACACAATTTTAAAATTTAAATCAGTTAATTGTTTTATTCGTATAAATTTATCCGGCAATCAACAGATTTGTGCCCTAAAAGATTTTTCATTGTAAAATTAAATTGAAAATATTATGTTCATCTAAGATATATATTTAATTCCCTGTGGGAAATACTTTAGATCATGGATAATCTTAAAGGGAATGTTTTCATTAATACAATAACTCTGGTAATTTCTATTGGAAGGGTGTCTAAACACTTCCGCTGCAATTTTTGTGTTATAAACATTTTGCGTTATACAAATCTGCTAACAACCCCCCTCCCCAGAGCTGAGACATCTCTATATCAAAAATACACTGAAAAATTGTATATAACTCTAAAATATTCTTGGAATATGTTTTTTGAATATATTTTTATGGAACTATCTCCAATATACACAATTCCTTACACTTTCCCGACTGCTTCCTTTAAACATGGTCGACAAGCTCAAGCGGTTCCACAGATTAACTCATTATTATTATTATTAACTCATCTAGGCCATTTCAATTCCAACGTTCCTTTGTTCAGCAGGTGGACCGGAAAGAGTCCAGGGGGGATCTAACGCCTCTAGCAGATGCCACCGACGCCCGGACCGTCACCACCGAAGACAACGAAGACTTCGACCTGGGCTGGGCAGGTCAGTGACCTCTTAGATTCCGCTCCGATTTGCATGTTTACTTGTTTCTATTGAAAAATGTATTGGGAGGTATTTACTTCCCTGTGGCAAATTAGATCGTGGATATGTCTAAAGGGAATGTTTTCAGTTCATCTTAACAGCAGTTCCTACAACCAATCTATGACTTCACTAACCACAAGACGTCACTGCTTCAAATTTTGGTCGCGCAAATTGCCAACCCCTCCCCCAAGAGCTAAGACATATTCATGTCAAAATAGTTGTTTAAACAAAACTCACGCATTATAAACACAACTTACAACATTTTAGGCACGTAAGTCTAACATGCCTCTAACCGTGGACTTGAAGCTACAAAGAGTGATTTATTTCAAGAATCAATTTACTTACTTCGTGTCTGATTTTTAATATTATTACTGCAGATTATTTTAGCTGTTCAGTATTATGCAAAGTGGTACACGATTTCCACACTATATACACTGTACTTCTGCGTTTATTTCATATCCGTATTTATTTGGGAGGTTTGGAGGCCGAAATCTTGTCCCAACCTCCAGGAAGATTTCTTGGAAATAATACTAGTCAACCGAGGGTATTCAGGAAGGAGAGTGAGGACAACCATTATTGACTTGTCTCCTGTGCGCATACGATGAGTAAGATGGGAGTAAAACGATAGGTTATGTGTGTGATGGCTCAACCACAATGCTAACCGTACAAGACAGGAGGCAGGCCCCACTCAGCCCTACATTTTTAATTCTAATGAGTCTGGAGAAATGTTTGGCGAGGCCTAGAGCCAGTAAATAGCCATCAGGTTGAGATTGATAGCTTTTAAGTTTCGTAAACGGGTTATCTTTATTTATCTCGAAACCGACTTTGAAAAACAATTGTAACGCGTCTTATAATTACAGTGTTTTTAGCAAAACAAAAGGAGCAACAATAAATAAACTACATTTTTAATGGAACAGGTAACTTTATGTCACTTTATAATACACATGCAGATATTGTATATAATGCATATAATGGAGTATATAATAGAGTTTAGTTTAAAAAGTAACGATTTTTGTGATTCGTGATACAACTTAGTCTACCGATGAAACAATAGAGTAATAAAACAGGAATGCCAGCGTTTTATGATCGATGTCACTGACATTAGGACTTGTGAGAAAACGAGCACAAGACCCCCTCACTTATACGAGGTTTAAGTGTTTAGTTAGTAAACATTTTTACTAATTAAAGATCATTATCATCTTAATTAATTTTACACAAATCATATGGTCATAGTGCGACTGATTACGTATACTGTACTTACTTAATTACAACTGTCTGCCTCAAAATCTTCTTATCTTCCGCATCTTCCTCATCGACTCTCATTCTTCTTAAGTCGATTCTACTTCATCCTTCTACCTTTTTTCCGTCCCAGAGATCGTCTTTTATCAAGGGTTTATGTTCAAACCTCTTTTAATACTTTGTTTGGAGTTCATTATTGGTGATGGTGGATTTATGTTTTTAGATTCTTATTGTGGTCATTTTCCATCACGATTTCCAGTCAAATTTGCACGACGTTTCGGGATCTGGAGTCTGATGCCATCTTCAGGCGAGCTAATGCCTAGAACATGACACGATTAGTACATAAACCAGACTAAGCCGGTGTATGTTTTAAGTAAGCCTGAGGACGGGATCAGATTCTACATTCCGAAACGTTGCAAAACTTTGTTTTACTTAAAATCGTGAAGGAAATCTTTCGAAAAAACGTTTTCTGCCTTAAATAGTTCTTGATATATAACGTTTTTTGCATAAAATACAAAATGGTGGCTAGCGGCTAAACGAAGGATTTTTCGACATATGTTTATAGAAATTTTTTGTTTATTTTGATGAGTACTATCACCTCTCGAAGTTTGTCCCCGACTTTAATGAACACTCTGTATATCGAATACTTAATAAATTCAATTTTTTGCGTTTATAAATCTAATTTGTTTCAATCCAAATATTTCTCTTATGAAAACATAGTTTGCTGAGCCATCCACTAAATGTAATGTCGGATGTATGCGAACCACAAGTACTGCACGCGGTATAATCCTTAACTACGCTTTGATGTTTCTAATAACAGACCAAATCAACAGCCCCGCTCCAACGTTTTGATAGTTAATATTTTTTTGCCTCTAATAAACGTATGTATGCAGGCTTATAATTTGCAATTTTCCGGAGTTGAAAATAAGCTTTTACCCCCATTCCAAGAATTTAGGCGACTAATTTCGCTTTGCCAAACAAGATTATGTTGTTTAGGTCGAAATCACAGCAACGGAATAAAATATTACTCTGGCAAAAAACTTCTCAATGGCACACAACATGTATTAATCATATATTATGTGCAAACTTTAAAAATACTTGATTATATAATAAAGCTATGAATAAAGTAGATAATAATAAATTAAATTAAAAGTATTTTTTAAACATTTCATTGAATTTAACAACAAAGATACATGGAAAAGCTTAATATTGGAATATTGATACTTAATTTAATTTTTTTAATACATACAACATTAATCTGGTTTTAATTTTTGGTAGTAAACATTCTTATTACTAATATTGCAGTAAACAATGCAATGATGAATTTTCTTTTTTTGGTAAACACATACAACGAAAACAAGGTGATTTCATATTAGTGTAGCGAAAAACATTATACGTGTTTACCATTCATTAAAGAAAAAATTTCTTTTGATATATTTATAAAACTCGATGTACATAGGGCTGCCGGCATGCTTTCTTAAACAGCTAAAAATTTTAAAATTAAACCTTAAAAAAATTCTACTACATTTAATATTTACAAAATATATACTGTAGCTGAAAATAGTTTCAGTTGTAGATACCTTAGATGTGAAATATACAAATACAATTTTTTAACAAACTTTATTTTACTTTTATATTTTGTTTTAAAAAGTACATGATATATACAAAATAAACAAACAAGTATCTAAAAAGGATTCGGTGTTTCATTACACTCCAGATTATTTGTTACAAAAGTTATACGTTCAAAGTAAGATTATCAGATTTAAAGTTGTATGTATTATAAAAACTAAATTTAGTATTGATATTTCGATTTTTTGTTTTTCCATGCTTCAGATTGCAGTAAAATATGCCTTAAGTATTAAGATGGTTTGACATTGCAGCCAGCTACTTTGTTCACCAGACTAAGAATGACTAATATTATTTAAAGATTTGAAAAAAAACTTCAACTGGCCAAGACCATGGGCCTGTGTCTGTGAGTCACATAAGCTAGCTAGAGGCTGATAATCTGACAGAAGTCACTGGTCATTGGGAAGGACTGGGACGGTGACGTCTCCTGTAATCCAGCTACTTGGCAATCTCGAATTGTGGACGTTGTGAGCGATGGTCGGTGGATGTGATGTTCTCTGGTGAGGATTAACGTCCACACTATTAAATACTACGTTAATCCGTAAATCCTATCCTCATAATTAGACCAATTTGTAATTCAGAGGCAGTGGTTCGGACTCCACGTTAAACAGTAGGTCCCTTAGATATGTCATTAACTGTTGGGCTATTAATTTACCGTTCTGTCTAAGTAACATGTCAGCCTTTCAATATCGCGCCACAATCATCTTACACTCGTTTCTCATTCATGCTTGGCTTAAAATACCTACCTTGTGGTAAGGTTTCCACTTCAATAATCGAATCTAAAGATCACGCCATATTCGTCTTACACTAATTACTCATTCACACTTGGCTTAAAATACCTTCCTGGTCATTCTTACGTTATGTCGGAGTAGTCGGTGTTATATGAATATAAATAACAACCGAACAAGAAATACTTGAATACTTGAATCCTGTACCTTTGACCGGGGATTCCCGGATAGATAGCGTCATTACATAAACATTCAACAACATATAATCAAACATATACTTAAAACTAGAAACCTAACACCTGGCTGTGGCGGGCGTCCTACATTATTTTGGCACAAGAGGAAACTCTACCAACTCCTGGAGGCTGTAAAGGGACCTCAGTAGAAGGGAGCTGCGGATTTCCTCTTTGAAGGTTGCTGGCTCAAGATTTCTTATTCTATCTGGCAAGGTGTTAAAGATTCTGATAGCCGAGCGCGGGTAGCTTTTCATTGCGAGACTGAGACGGCCACGAGGCATGTCCAGGTCTTTTGCTTTGCGTGTGACGTAGCTGGAGCATAAACAAAGCATTCTAAGGATACTCCCCTCAACTTAGACCAAAAAATTAAACTGTATTTCAAAGGAAAATGTTTTTAACCAAATTGATTAAATTGAATTTCTGTACATAACTGGGATTAATACTTTTGATTTATGGTGTAGTTTCATATGCATGAAGGGCAGAACTACAAGCCAGATAGTAACAAACAGCCTCGGTTGTGTTCGGCTAATGTTTGGCTAATGTCTGTGTACTCTACACGTTGTAGCGTTGCCTATCCATTTAGTCAAAGGTTGTAGTCTATATATCCATATCACGGAGTCTTGGCTAAAACGCAATCTCTCTTTGCCAGGCACACAGCAAATACATCTGCACATGATGAACAAGAATATATTAAATGTCTGTGTTTGGCAAAACGTAAATAATAATGAAGTTTCTATTATGAAAACTTCATTGACATCAATTAAATTTATTCTGTTAAATTATTACCTCATTTAATTCATAAATATATACAAATAAAGTTCATTTTCATACTTTCAACTAAATTAACAACCGAACCTGAATGAATTTAAATTCTATACAAATTTAAATATAAGACCTATTTAGTTTTAAATATGTATATTATAATTAATTATTTTAGATATTCTGAAAAAATTTAGAATTTCTTGTGGATTTTAAATAGATTATTAATTAGCCTAGTAAAGATCCTTTATGAGCCGCAAAAAAAGTAGTGCTTGAGTATAAAAACACTCACATTTCATTTTTGTTTTTCATAATTATAATCTTTCCAATGCTCTTTATATAATTGGTCTTTGATAAGTATAGTTTTGACATATTTCATGTATCAAACGGTGGCTAAAACAAATAAAAGAATTCTCATATACTGTTACATTTTTTTATTCTAAGGAACTGTCCAAACCATATATTTTACATCTAAATATACCAATTTTTATCACGATAAAATATTTTAATTTTTATGTAATATATGTAAATTTTGTAATATGCCATGTAATCTGACACTACGTATAGTATTTATTCTAATATACTTTCTATTATAAATTTTCCAGAAAGGAACTAACTATTAAAACTGTAATTACAGAATGTGTACCAACCTTCTACTGGCCACTTACTAGTAGTTCTCTCCAGTAAAAGTACTGCCAATAATCAATATCCTGTTGATGGTTGGCAGCCCTGCCGGAAATGTCAACTTATAAAATTAACTTTTCCTTGATTGGTAGACAAACTATCTTCCAATTCATAGGTTAGGTTTTTTGTTTTCTTTTTACATTGCCTTTTCTTTTTTGCATTGCCTTTTTATTCAGGCTGTTGAGAAAACCACACCGTTACGTTATTATTTATGAGTATAGAATTTACATCTTGGGTGTAGAATTTCTGATTGCGTCTCAAAGCGACAAAAACTATGAACTCTAGAGTCTTAAAAGAAAGAATTTAATGCAAATGCGGGTCTGAAAGACGAATCACTTTACATTTGCTCGGAGCTGGGTCAGCATTCTTTTGTTCCGCCCTTTTTGACAATATTTAAATCAAATCGTATCTGTTCTATTTTATTCTAACCATAAACATTAGACACATACAGTTATTAGATATTAAATATGATGCTATCAACTACATTTACATGGAGTATCAGCTTCTTTTAAGAACACAATGCAATAATGTTTCTCCAATTGTTTTTGCTTTCTCCCTCTTATATGTTTTATATAGAGGGAGGTATTTTTTTCATCATAATTTTCGAAATTAAATTGAGAGTGGAAATATTCGTTTTGTATCTATCTGAATCCACGCATGTCCCTCAGTTAGGGGCATTTGAATTTCAAAAAACCATTATTTTTAGTTTTCCATGAAAACAATAAAGGTAAAGTAAAATATGACTACCACCATTAAAATCAGCTTAAAAAATAAACAGATTGCTGTTGTATCTTGATTTATTTGCCTACGACTAACAGAGAAGATTTAAATTTACTGTCCATAGTAAACATAATACTTTGTTTGAGAGCACCCAGTGTTAAAAATCAATTTCTTCGTAATTTCTCAACTGTTTTCCACGATTCCGTTTATTACAATTTGTCAACATTTAAAAGATGTTTGCCACAATTTAGACATTGCCTTCAATAATTTCTTTCAACTAAGGAAATATTTATATCCTTTATAAAATACATTCTTGATATATAACTAAATATTGTGTCTTCCTAAGTACAAAAAAATATTTTGAGATAAATGTTAAAAAAATAAAATAAAATTATGTTTCATAAAATTTAAAAAAGATAATAATGCAATTTCTCAGAAAATGCTCTTTAGTTGAATATCAAACGATACTGTTTTTAAGGATTTGGCTAAAACTTTGAATACTTAATCAGTACACAGACTTATTTACTGTTTTTTAACAGTATACCTTGACATTCAATCAAATTATTTAATGAGTCGTTTTCATTAGAACCTCGTAAACCCTAGGGTGACTATCACAATTATTTTTTTAATTACTGCATTTCATAAATTTAATCACTTTTCAGTTGACAAATTCGAACAGAGATTGTATTATTCTCCATTGCCTAAGGCATTCTTTTTCTCTTTAATACTTTTAAATTAAATCTCTTTCAAGCAGCAGTAAGCCTTTTCTTTAATTTACTTCGTAATATGAAATAATTTATTGCTCGTACACTATTAAGTCTTAAAATTGTCATAATTTTTCTTTAGAGATATTAAATTGTACCTTTCCCAGAAGTTACACCACATATTAGTAGTATCTCATATTTATATAAATTATCCAAAAGTAATTTGCCTTTTAATGCAACTTTCACCTGTTATAATAACTTTAAATTTTTAGTAATTATAAATAAATTAAAAACACTAAACGATCTTTTGTTATTTGATAAAATAGTTAGTATTAAGTTGAAGCAAAAATAAATAAACAACCACTATGCAATAAAAATTTTAAGTTAGTTAGCTTACCAGTCATTTTTTAGTTGCGACAAATAATTTTAATTTTATCGTTTTTTATATAGCAGAAGTGATTGTTTACACAAGTATAAAATTGGGTAAAATGTTTTTGACAAATTACTGGTTCAGATTATGACGACTAATGAATAATTCAATATTCACTGGATAACTAAATTAAAATTTAGATAATACTATATAATTTTATTTATAAACTTTTCAACGACGGATATTTTCTGCGTAGATTAAAAACACGACATGAAAGATAAAATTTTCCCATAGAGAGTCTAAGTGTTTTTAAGTAAAATTACTTAATTTACCCCTTATTTGCATACCTAGAAGCAAATATTGAAATTAATGTCATCGCTACTAAGACAAAATCAGTGTTTAGTTTGTAATAGGTTTTTATTTTTATAAATATTATATTCTACAAATTATTTTTTTTATACTTTTATTAAAATGCATAATTTTATATTCAATTTATTAGTCACTGGATAATTTAATAGCATATGATAAGCATAATATTACATTTAGTAGCTACATTGTGTAAATCAAAATACTTTTATGTAAAAGTGTTTACCATGACAGTTTCTATGGAAAGAATTTATGGAAGTTTTATTATTCTTCATAGTTTTGAGAAACTAAATTATAAATTAATTATTGGAAAATACTCTCTATATATTTTTACGGATAAATACAATTTTAACGAACAAAAGTTTGAAGTATGTTATTAAATTTATCTATGAAATAATGCATGCACTTAATTATTAATATGTAAATGGTTCTTAGTCGTAATATTCATATAAAGTTAGAAAAATTAGAAAGTTAAAAATGACAGTAAATTATTTTAAAACTACATTTTTATAAACCTATTAACGCTTTTCTGTTATATTTGAATAAACATGGCCGTAAATGAAACCCCTTAGTAGATTTCCTTTTCCACTTTGAGAGACCGGACACCGGTTAGGTCCAGTTTCAGGCCTACCAACAATCAATATATCTCTTTGTTTGCTAATGTCAGCTTGTGGGCTGTGGGTTGGCAACCCTTCCAAGGTATTGAAGAAGTACATGTTTATACTGTTTTTATGCAGCCCTCAGTTTAACCAACTTAAAACAATATTATAATTATTATCACCTTTCTGAGGAGTTATACTGCTTCTATTCAGCACTCAGTTCAACCAACTTAAAACAATATTATAATTATGATCACCTTTCTTTGGAGACGCCCTACCCAGTCAGGTATTTTAAGCCAAGTGTGAATAAAAATTGAGTGCAAGATGATCGTGGCGCGATCTTGAAGTCTTTTTACTGACTGAGGCTGATGTGACAGTACTAAGATAAATTAATAGCCCAACAGCTAATAGCGTCTAAGGGACTTTCAGTTAAACGTGGAACCCAAACCACAATGTTACATCTGAATTACGAACTGAACTCTGGTAAGTATGGGGATGATTTTTGCGGATGAATGTTGCATTCAGTGGTTCGAACTTTAAACTACACCAGGGAATATCACGTCCATTGTACATCTAGAAAAGAAAAGTAAACTATCCAAAATCGGGATATCCTCGCTAAGTACTGTCATATCATAAACAATACCTCACAACCAATGGTATCTAAGGGACCTACAGTTTAACGTGGGATGCTAGATGCTAACCAAAACGTTGCCTCTGAATAATGAACTGTTCTGATTATGAGGAGGTGGTCTTTGAGGATGAACGTGATATTCTTTGTGAATGTATGTTTTCATATACTTTCAATAGAATTAATTGCTATCTCCGATTGTGATAACTAATGGCCCCTTAATTTTCTTTAGGTTGTCTTATGTGCGGATGAGCATAGTATTCAAATAGTGCGGATGTTAACCAACAGAATATAATATCACATCCGAAGACCATTGTCCATAACTATCCACAATTCAAAGTGACTATTCACACGTGTGAATAGACCCTGTCTGAAACTACTTTTTTTACAGAGAAAAGTTCAAAATAAAGACTAGTAGATAATAAAATTATGTATAACTTTAATTATGACATTACTACAGTTATGGAGTGGCTCTTGTGGGTGAACATAGTATTCAACAGTGCAGGCATTAATCCACATCAAGGAATACCGCATCTACCACTCATCGCTTGTATCTAATCATAATCTATAATCTCCAAGTGACCGGATTGCACGACACCTCACCGTCCCATTCAATCAGTAATATCAATGTTATTTAAATAAAATTTTGGCTCTAAACCAAATCATCATATACAGAGTGTCCAATAAACGTTTCAGGACTCCGGTGAGTGATTGGGTAGATTAAAAGGAAGAAAAAAGTTCCAATAGAGGTTCCAATGGCCTAAAACGCTTATTTTCTCTGATATCCACCATTTTGTATTTTTCACAAAATATTTTGTAATTCAAAAAATTTTTAACGGACTATTTTGAAATTTGGTATGTGTTTTACACTGGTAGTTTAGTATTATTAGAAAATAACTAGCATGATCCAAACTCAAATTTCAAAATGGCGGCCATTTTAAATTTTACCATTAACAAGGTATTTAAGTTTTAAAATTTTCAATGGCCGCCATTTTGGATTTTGAGCTTGGATCATGCTAGTTAAGTTTCACTAACAGTAGTCTACTAGTTTTAAACACGCACCAGATTTAAAAAATACGTTATAAAATGTTTTAAATAAAAATATTTTGAGGAAAATACAAAATGGCGGATATCTGAGAAAATAGGCGTTTTAGGCCATACCTTTATTGGAACTTGTGAACTGAAGTCCTGAAACGTTTTTCATGGAGACGCTGTATAAATACTATTTCTCAGTAAATACTGTACATGATTGAAAAATAATAATAAGGACACTTTAATCTACAAGTCAATCAATTCATTTGAGTTTATTATTCATAATATAAGTTATTCAGACTTGATCTAAGTTCACAAGTTAAGTTAATATAAGATAGGCATAATCTAGTGAAGTATAATACATAGTTATCTAGACGTTTGATGGTTGCTTTTACCAACCAACAACCTACTACAATAATTTAAATTGACTACATAGGAGTTCACCTACGTGAAATAACCAATACCATTTAAACTGTATTTATATTCAGTTTATTTATATTTTACTTTCTAAAATAAAATTTTGAGGGACTAATTATAGAAGTGTTTAGCCTTAGTTAAGTTTAAATACATAGGTTCGTTGCTATTTTATTTACTAAGTTAACACGTTGAGGGCTTAATGAAGTATAGGGTTGAATGAGAAGAGCAAAATACTTCTTATTAAAAGACACTCTAAAGTCTTTGTTCGTTGTACTGTATGTACTGTACTTAAGTGTTGTATTATTGTATTAATTAATATTTTATGTGAATATTAAATAGCCTACAATCTAATTAACAAATTTTTAATCCTCTTTGTGAAAATAATGCATCCTAAAAGGGATTCTCAACAGCGGAGAAG
Organism: Nephotettix cincticeps; assembly: GCA_023375725.1. Taxonomy (NCBI): domain Eukaryota; kingdom Metazoa; phylum Arthropoda; class Insecta; order Hemiptera; family Cicadellidae; genus Nephotettix; species Nephotettix cincticeps. The sequence continues at coordinate 24,215,403 of CM041788.1, read as the reverse complement.
TTATAATTGATTGTCCTCAAAGTTGATTAATTTATTCATAAAGTACAATGGCAGGCCCAGTGCAGGTTAATTCCCAATTAGAGTTTTTGATTGATATTCCATACCACATTATATACATTATACGTTCAACTTTCATATCATTTCTACACTAAAACTTCGCCTGATTTTGCAAATTATTTTTTATATTAAAATTTAAACTCGCATTATTACGTACACTCAAAACCGCACAATGTCTAGCACTAGGACTATCTAACTATGAGCGAGACTATTAGTTAGACTATTATGTCTAACTAGGAACGAGTTCCTCAATATAATAATAATTAATCAACTATAAGAATATACAGTACGACATAGTATAGTACCGGTAGTTTATACAACGATTGTATTATGAATGCCTTAAAGCCACGAGTAAGATGTATATTTTGGTTCAAATTAAAACCTTTTTGTGGTAGAACTATGTAACGGTATTTTGACATGGATATGCCTTACCTCTGGGGATTTATGCCTCTATTGCCAATCCGTCAGACCAAAATTTGAAACGGAAGTGACGTGGACAGCTGTTTGGAGGAACTAAAAATATTTCCTGTAGATATATTCATGACCTAAGTTATTTCCCAAAGGTAAGTATGAATATTTTATTTAACACTATTTAATTAAGTACTAGTATTAAAAATGTTTCTATTTACTTCCCTGTGGGTAAATAGGTTAGGTCATGGATATGTCTAATGGGAATGTTTTCAGTTCTTCTTAACAGCTCTTATCCAAGACAATCTCTGGTAGTTTCTATGATACGTGATCAATACACATACACTGCACTTTTTGCGTTATACAAATCTGCAAACAACCCCTCCCTCCAGAGCTTAGACATATTCATGTCAAAATAATTAGCCTTCTCTAATCAACTGCTTATTTTGATACTGCAAAGAACTAACATTTACGGAAGCCTTGAACAATGAATATAACCCAAAAGGACTATAAAAAGGCAATAAAAACAATAAATTTGAAATTAATATTACGATTAATATTCATATTAAAAGATAGAACGCTGAATCACTCTAGTGGGTATTTTGAGATGATTTTGGATGAAGTACGAGTGTAATAGTTTGACGAATGTAACTTAATGTGACTTTGGTGCCGAAAAAGATCAGCTGATTCATTTTTCAGAATCAGTTAATTAATCGGAACAGAGGCAAAAAACTTTTCAGTACCGCCACACACTGTGAACGTTTCTCAATAGATCTTATTTGTTGGGACAGGTTTTTTAAGGTGACAGACAGTGACAACAAAATCCTTATCATAAGCTGTGGTCACATCATTATTGTACAATGCACTTTTACTTGATTGCTTTGAATAGCTTTCCTAGATCTTGAATAAGGTATAATTCATTTCAAACAGTTAAATAGCAAGACAGTTTTATTCATTTTTATACCTCCAAATTGATATGAAGTTAATGGCTATACTTAATAGTGCAATAAGAGTTACAATTAGGCTAAAGTGTACGTTAGGCTAATCTAACATATATTGCGTGTTTCTAATGACAGTTTATATACTCCCCAAAATGACGTATCAAAACCTGTTTCTAGATTAAGTAACCTTTCTCAAACTAGGACAATAACTAAACATTTAAACCTTTAAAATGACAGTAATACTGTACTATAGTACTATATTCAAAATTACAAATTGAAAAATGCTATCTAGGTATTTCAGAACATTATTTCCATGAGATATTACCGATTTAAACCTACACACACTGATGCTTAAATAAGAAATCTATTTATTTAAAACCTCAAACTGTTTTAAAGCTGAGTTAAAGCATATTTTGGTCAAACGGTGTTGTAATGGAATACATTAAGACAACGTTAATGTCGGCTAAAAAGATTATTATATTGTAGATGGGTTGAGAACTTTGATCCACAGCTTAAAATTTACCGACGAAATAAACCTTTGGCTTTGGACGTTAATTACCAAGGTAGTTTATTGTATCTGGTTCACTTTTGAAGATTCAACTGTTTCGATCCCGATTAAATGTTTGAATAAATTAGAATAATGTTTTAACAAATTTTATTCTTCAAAATATTTTTTCTTTGAACTACTTTGTCACGAGATCTTATCGATCTATTTGGCGACTTTTATTGATAAGTATTTTACGTGGTACGGTTTAGTGGTTATAATAGCTGATTCGTAAACTTAAGGTCACTGGTACGATTCTGAGCAGATAATGTTTGTATTTACTTCCCTGTGGGAAATAGGTTTAATCATGGATATGTCTAAAGGGAATTTTTTCAATTCATCTAAACAACTGTTCTTTTCTATTACTTATATTAACAATTCAATACAATAACTCTGGTAGTTTCTATGGAAACCTGTTATATTTTTCCACCTCCAAAATCCCTAACATCCCCCCGGAGCTAAGACATATCCATGTCAAAACGTTTTGTGATGGTTTGACACTGAACCCAGTTAATTTCTTCTATTTGTTGTTTATTAATTGGGCTAATAATTAACAATCCTGACAAATAAGTCAGCTGGTCTTTGTGAAAAGCTAAAGATCATCAAATATATTACATACCTTATATTTATCTTAAACACACACTTAGTGGTTGGGTTAGTGTTCCACGTATATGAATATTTAAGTATTCTTATGTGTGCAGTTAAGTTTTAATAGAGTCTACAAATATTTTAAAATATTATCAATATATTTAGTCAATATTTGAACATGATTTCCTTCTGATGTTAAATAATAAGATCGATATATAAACCTGACTTAGAATTGTTTTATTTAAATCATATTCCTGTTTTCCACATACTTTGGTTTATACGTCTTTAAAATCTTTTAAATAGGTTTAAATTCCATTCTGGAAATCTTGGAAGGCAAACGTGATTCGCTTCAGAGATAGTAACGAGAAGAGATGCTTTAAAAGCAATCAGGGTTGCCACTGATCCGTCGGAGCTCAACACAAAATACCCTGAGATGTATGCTAACATTCCCTGACTTAAATCTTGTATATGGGCAATCAATTAATGATTCCAAAAATACGTAATTTAAATCTATTTAATCTTATAACATAAATTAGTTTATAAAATACATGTCTTTACACCTATAATATATGAATGGTTACACAAATTTTACCGAAAATATGGTCACTATATAAAACTGTATCCGGTGTTAAATTTACAAGCATCAATTACATACTGACTCATGACGGTGTGTAAATAAACAGTACGATAAAAATATTGTTGAAATATGTAAATTATTTCTTGAAACTTTTATAATGACTCATATTAAAACCACTTTTACTGACAGAAAACCTTTTATGGAACAAAAATTATAATTAAACCTAAATTATAACATTTGAATACAATGAGTGAATAAATGTATACGCTGTAATGTTCTGTAGTAATATATTAAGGGTTCGCTCGGATACGACAGTTGGCCATGCTTATCAGGGCGTACATACTTTAAAATGTAATAATGTTACAAATAATTGCTCCAGTAGGTCTATTTCTTATCATAGACCCAAGCCTCAAAAAAAGGATTTTCGAGGCTTGGGAAATTTTTGTTAAGATAAGGTCCATGAAAATTTTTAGATTAATATATAAATTTGTTTCAGAGTTAAAACCTTGTGTATATTGGCTAAACGAATATTTTCGATCTATTTTAACTTTTGTAAAAATTTATATAAGTCACGAGCTTTTGGTAGATACATACTTAAACTTTATTAAATTAAAATCGTACAGCCTAAGAAAGTGTTTTTTTATCCAGTTCAATTTGAGTTTAGCATTATAAAAAGTATTTTTTTAAGCTGTTTGAGTAAATATTATCCGCATCACTCCCCCCCCTCCCCGAGAAACGAGATCAAAACTGTTTCCAACCACCTCAAATAGATATCGCAGATTGATAAGATCTTTCATTTCAACAATCACAAACCTGCCGAGTCGTCTGTTTACTTGGATGCCGTTGGAGCGTTTTCACCGCAGGGGCTAAATAATATAAGCCGCGGGATGAGATTCTGAGCCCGCCGCCTCCTTCTTACTTCAATTCAACAGCCAGGTAATTTGATATATCCAATAAACACGGCAGAATTTTGAACCTCTTTCAACGTTTTCAACCTTAAACGTTCCTTTTATTTATCAATAAATATTATTAATATATAATATTATTAATTTTTAAACGTTATGTAAACCGAACCAAATTTAAAATTTGTTTATCGTATAAGTTCAATTTTTGTTTTTTATTGTTGTTTGTTAAGTTCCTAATGAAATTACGATCTATAGACTTAAAAGGTGAAGTGGGAAATGATGTGTTTGTGACCACAAAAGTTTTGTTTTAGCCTTTGAGATCTAAATTTTTCCTAGTGGGGGGAATTAATAACAACGATAAATAACGTTTTCGGAATATAAGGTTATCTGTGACAATTTTTTATTTCTTTTACGTTTTAGAATGTGATTGTGAATAGCGATAACGATTTTTTAACATCTTGTGTATGATGTAGTTAATCTACAAATAACGTCTGTTCTTGTTAATAGAGTTTTCATTGTACTTTCACAAAATCTTCGTCTCTGTTTACGATACTTGATGTTATTTGTGATGATTATTTGTAAATTAACTTAAAAGTAGGAAAATCTATAGGTCTATTTGAGAGCAAGGAACCAAGCTCATCAAATGAACTATGAACCACCTCACGATAAGAGTTGTTTCAGATACTAATCTATAATATTATAAAGAAGAGGTGGTTTCTGTATGTTTGTTTGTGGGTTTGTGTGTTTGTGGGTTTGTGTGTTTGTGGGTTTGTTGTGGCAAGTGAACGCAAAAAATACTGAACCAAACAGTTTGAAATTTTACACAAAGACAGATCTTAAACTCATGCAACACATAGGCATACTCATTTCCTTAAAATCCTCTCGGGCTACGCCCTGTGAACGTCCTAAGTTTCAATGTTTACATTTTTAGAAAATGAAAACATAAAATTACTTGAATGTCAACAGCTGTGAACACTAAAATTTGACAGTTCGAGAAGCAGAAGACATGGTTGCTGTAAATACCCTGGGATTCAATGTTTACAGTTTTTAATGTCAACATCCGTTTACTTTACATTTTGACAGTTCGGTAAGAAAAAGAAATAAAGTTAATTTTTACACATAAACTGCTGGATCGAAATTAGTGAATTATTAGTTCGAAACAGTGGAATGGTAGATTTTTAATTTTCTCCCGATGCCTGCCTCTATTACGTTAATGCTTATCCTCTCCCAATATTTGACATATGTTACTTTGTCATGTTTAGATATATACTTAGACACGTGTTTTGTCATTTTGTAAACAATAAAGAATTAATTATCAATAACTTAAATGTATCTGTAGAGCCTACACCTCTCAGCATTTTTTACCCGTGCGAAGAACGGGTACTTTGGCTAGTCTTGTATAAAACCTATTTGTAATCAGTGACATAGAGGTCACCAGCATGAAACGTGATTTATTCTTTTACCGTGTTGTAAAACAACTAGTTCCAAAGAAGCCGCAACAGGTACGTTTCCGCAACGGTTCCGCAGAGGTGCTCCGCAACCACATTACCTATTCACAGAACTCGGCTCTCCACTCCGATATTGATACTCTTCGAATATTCCATCCGCACAGCTCTCTCTCTCTCTCTCTCTCTCCCTCTGTAAGCCCCTAAGCTATAATATTCTATTTCAATTCGTTTTAGAATATGTTTTAAACTTCATATGATACATGTATATGTAGGTTATAAACATATTTACAATTTTATTTGTTTATATGAATAACACATTAATTTGACTAGGAATCGCTAAAATATGCATATGTCATTTTTAAACCTTAAACTTGTACCTGGAGTTATGTGCGAAGATTAAAGACCTCAAAGTATTGTACGGACGGGACGTAAGAAGAGTGAGGTGTCCATATACTCGCCATGTTAATTTGCTTAACTTTGAGACACATTTTCTAAAAAACTAAAAGTACTGTCATAATTTTCCCCTTATACCTATTGCCATTTTGTGTAATTTAAACTAAGGATTTAGCTAAACTGCTGAAAAAAATAAATTTATAAACAGTTTTTTTTCAATCGCATGTAATATTTTATTAAAACTGTTCTTCCTAAGAGACTGTATGTAGCTGTAGATAATAATAATAATTCCTCAGCTTAAAATGTGCAACTTATTATTATGAACAAAACTAAAAAGGAATCATGAATATATGTTGAGTAGTGACAGGAAAAACTCAACTTGAAGCTACTGCACTCTTTGGCTTGACAAAGTCAGCGCCCACACGTCGGGTATATGTTATTAGATAAAATTTCATATATTATAAATTTATTTCTCGGAACTTTATAGTATGTATGGCAAATTAAAATATAAAACTACAAAATAAGAACAAATAGAACTCAAAAAGTTATTTTTTTCAATTTTTCGTCGCATGGCTCCCAGTAAGTCACATGGACTTACCAGAAATGAGATGATATTGATCTTGACTTGTGCACTTTTCACAATAAATACTTGTTATTTTCTCAGGTGTTTCATAACGTAAGTATTTATTAACAGAAAAGCTAAGTACCATTTCAGCAGTCTAAACTGCAGTACTAATGTGTAGAGAAATAGAGTTTAAACATTATGTTCTTTGATACCTGTTATGATTTGGCTTGAATTTAAATATAATATTAAATAGTATGCTAATTTTGAATGCTTACAATTTTTTTCTTGTTTGGATTTATGAAATATGGAAACTTAAAAATTTCTTATAAATGTAAAGAGAATTAAAAATTCATTATGGAATTTGTAATCATGTTGTTTATATCTCAAAACTTTTATCTTAAGTGCGAGGAATTATTTTTTACAGTCACGTGGTAAGAAATCTGTGTTAAATATGCAACTTGTGACATATTAGGCTTATTTTGGTCTAAAGAACAGCATCCAAAGTATGGACATTTCTTCATCACCCGTACTGTATAAGGTATGGGTAGAATATAGTAGTTAAAATACAGGTTATAGAATTCAATAATTAACTAATCTGATTTTGATGTGCCATAGGTTGACTCGATAACTAAATTAAATTTCAGGCAACGTTGATAAAATTTTCATTAACACTTATTCTCTTTGAAGTACCTAGGCTTATTTTTAAAAATGCATGGTGATCCCAAAAGCGAGTCTAAGCACGTTGGGTCCCTCGCTTTGTGTTTTTATTCAAATCCTCCACACGCCCAAGGCCTATGTTGTTCGAAGCGTGATACAAAAACATAGCTCCAAGGTAAAAAAGATAAAAAATCTTTCACAGAAAGGATTGGCAAGGCTGGGTATAGCTTGAGGTTATTTTTTGTATTTCACCTGCTCAATGAAGAAGGCAAATAAGGTTTCCAAGGGATCCTTTTTGAATATTTTTATTGAAATTGATCTAATTATGTATTCTTACATGTGATGTCATGTATTGTTGTAGTTTGTACAGTAAAATTAAGTCTAAATTCATACGTTTATATGTTCCAATCATGTTTATATATTTAAACACGTCAATGAAAACAAACAAGAAAAATAATAATATGATTAGGCTTTATACTTATTATTAGGTAGAGACTTATAGCCAGAAAGTATTCTTTGACTTCATCAACATTACGTCATATCTGTTTTTATTACCAAGGGTAATTTATTATGTAGTTAGAAATATACAGTAGGGCTCCCTCTCAAAATTCGTTGCAAATTTTCTAAACACTGAGAGCACTCACCTTACTTTGTTTGATACTGGTAAAAGAGTCCGTTGGAAATAGAATCTGACCAATTCTGCTTAGAGGGAAAACAGACGTCATTTTGAACTAAGATGAAGAGTAAAAATGTTGAATAGGATGTCACTATGAGTGTGGTTTTATGGATATATATCATGTATAACTAAGCGGTCCTGGTATGGAGTTCATAGAAATAACTTATTCAAATCATCCTAAAGATTTGAGCTAATAGGCTATGTTGCAATCCAAACAACCACAAAGATTTTGAGCTACAGAATTTTTGTCATTTTTTTTATTTTCTGTATATTTTCTTTTTCTTTAATCAATCTAAATGCCTAACCAGGAGTGACCAGTAAAGCTTAACTATTTTATCTCACGTATAAAATTTGTATTACAAAAAAAGAACGAGAAATTGGTTTATCCTCTATAATATTGGTCGACCCAAACATCTGCATGCGAATGGCCACAGCTGTGCGTCATGTTTTAAAGGGGGTTTAAAATCGAAACTGCTAATGAAGCTAGAATTGTAAACATCAAAAGAAACTCTGTAATGATTTGTTTAAGTTGGTTTCATCAAACAATTGCAAAAAATCCAATGAATTATAAACTGTTTAAGTTTTCTTAAACGAATAAAAGGTTTATTTTAACCAATGAAAAACCATGTTTAAAATTATAACCTTTATCCGTTTAGCTTTACATTACTTATTGTATCTTGATACCTAGACTTATGGTTCCACAATAATTCCACCAATGCCATCTGGCCCCAGATGTGGCCAATAACATTATTACCAAACTCCTCTCAAACTCCGTTATATTTCCCACGAGTACTTTCTTCATTATTAGGAAAAGCTTCGAAATCGTCACACAATCCCGATATTGCACAGTCTCTTAATTAATAAATGCTCATTTTATTCTTGTTCAAAGATATAATAGCATTAATTAAATTAGAAATGTTTATTCAGTCAAAACACAAAGTGTTAAATGAAATTAAGATGATTGTTAATAAAATATATCAATTGTGTATCGTAATTATGTATAATAAGATGGCTAGAGTGTTTTTGCACTTGACAACTCTTATTTAAATATACTTACTGTATATTAAATTAAACTCAAAATAAATCTATTTCAATAATGAATTATGAAGGTTCTTGGTAAAATTGTGTTATCGTTTCATCAATAAAAATTATTGTCTAGAGGTCAACGTAGATCAATCCTAGACTAATTGGATACTGTATGTTAAAGTAAGGCTTATAAAGGGTAGTAAAAGAATTCTGCAGTTTTTGCATTCAATAAAACGCCAAAAACCGACGCATGAACACAGACAAACTTTGTTGTTGTTTTGATGTCATCCAATCTATTTCGACACGCAGTAATTATTCACTGCCCTTCTCTTTGCTTGACAGCAAATACACGATTTCATATTTACTCTCGATTTTCAATGAACACTTCACACTCTCTCGTGCTTATTTTTTTCCTAATGACGTTTCTTGTATTAGTTTTATCGTTAAGTAGCTGACCGGGCGAACTTTATACCACTTAACAGTAATGCATGTCTTGTTAACTTCAAACTGAAGGATGCGAGCTATACTAAATTGTGAAGTCATAATGAAACGCTGTGCGATTCAAATAAACACTTGAAGCATTTCTTCTTGCACATCGAATATTATAGCATTACAGGTACGAGGTGAAAGATTAGATATTTTGGGTCTTGACATTGTTTATAATAATTCTAGCTAAATCAAACATTCATTTATTACATTTATTTACAATCACGTTCAATTACATTGAAATGACGCACAATGACGTTAGCTGTCGACTGGTGAAAATAAAGCAACACAAAATCAGCTGTTAATAAAATATTCACATTATTGATGTATGCATATGATCAAAATGCATCTAATCTTTTCTTCATAAGCTTAACATATACGAACTTTACAGGCCAGTGAGGCTTAGCCCTAAGGTTAAATATAAAACTGAATATGCCAATAGTCTACTCGGAGCGGAGACGAATCCAAACAAATCAAAGATCGTTAAAATCGGTCCAGCTATTCTCGAGCTATAAATAGTGCAACTAATACGACTTTGTTTTATATACTGTATATTTGGATGTAGTTTAAGTAATTGTATTAGAAAATCTAGTTGTTTAGGACATATTTAAATCCAAAAGCGTAGTTTTTATGTTGAACACCGATAGCATTTCGTACCTTCGATATACTGTAGCAAAATTGCCGTTTTTTCAAAATGCTTTGCGGGAGGAAAGTAATCCTTTCTCATCCTAGGGAGGGAATTATTCAGCTGATGTAGAACAGATGAAAATACGTGCATGTCAATGATAAGTTATCGATAGTATCGAAGCGATAATCGATTGTTATTATCAATCAGTGGAATAGACAAACAGCTGATTGTTTACAATTGCAAGAACAAGATGGAAGCAAGTCTTTCACCTGTAAAATTGTTGGTTTGTACAGTAGTTTGAACCTTTTTCTATGCGGTCTGGCCAAAAATATAGCACAGGTCTAAAGTGTATTTTTATTATTTGCTTGAATAACTTTGAGCTCGTAAAAAAGCATCACTTTCGAGCCTTGTAATAAAATATAGGCATACTTTGAAATTTATCAGAATATCAAGAATGAAGTTAAGATAACCAAAAGGACCTAGCCAAGTCAGCGATTACAGTTGATATTTCGTGACTTTGCCTTAAAAAGGTGTATTAAATAATTTAAAAATTATTTTTCTGTCTACTAATAACAATAAATTGTTTCCAAGTATGCGGCTATGTTAGGATAAATGAAGTTATGACTGTTCCTAGTATTTTATTTATCAAAATTTAGTTTATGTTGAAGAAAAATTAAAAAATGTGTTCCTTGCAACTCAATTCATAGGTAAATCACCAGAAGATCTGAGGACCTACAGATTCCACAAGCAAGGTTGACAACATTTATCAAAAGCTACAAATGTTTACGAATAAAACTTTATAATAAGCTTTCAGTACCTTTTAGAAAACAGGAAAATATAAACAAATACAAACAAAATTTTCAAACTGGTTTAAAGATGGTGCTAAGCATTCTACATAACATGCTAGTTATATAAGATTTATATTGTTTTTTTAATTATGATTCAATAATCAATTCTGACCTGCTTTAATTCATCTAGTTTTAGTTTTCTGAATTTCTCTTTTTAGGTTCAACTGCATTGTGAATATCTAATGACTTTGTCTATTGTAATATGCGATACTTAATGACAATAAAGATTTATTGATTGAGTGTATGCAATCAGGGTTTTACCTGTAAAATAAATATATTTCTAAGAATGAGAATTTATTTCTTTAAAATTCACATATTATAGTATACCGGTATCAAAGTCTCATTCGGTTTAAATACCAGGTTGGCAGGCCTGGAGAAGATGACGCGATGTTATCGCATCCCCCTCTCTTCGGCACGTAACAAACTTTACTGATAATAACTTGAGGAAGTGCCTCTGTTATTACCTTGGAGGAATAACTTTTCACCCTTATTGTCAATCGATGCCTTGCCGAGTCCGCAGGGTAATATTGGTTCTAGTTCGATTTAAACTACTTCTTGTATCAAGCTATATTTAATAATAATAATACTAATAATATTTATTCATCGAATCAATTACTTGTGTATTAATGTGTATACAGTTTTGTTACCAACAATAAACACGTAACATAATTAAATATATTATAATTTGATAAATAATGGTTTTCCCCTGGGCTAAAGCTCGAATTCCACTTCTATGAATAACAAAGAAAAAAATTAAAGATACAGTAGCACCGACGAAATAATAAAAATACAAACTGATACGATTACTAAAAGAAAATAAATTCACAAAATAACTGTTTAGCAATCAGCATGTTATGCAGTTAAACGATAGTATTAGAATATTATTATAAGGCAACAATATTAGATTTAGGAAATAGCAAACATAGTAATGATGAAAGACAGATATAAAAAATACTAAAAACTAAAACTACTTCATAAGGTTTCAACAATAGGTCTGGGTTCTCAACTAGATATCTCCAAATAATTCCATAACCTCAGTTAATATTTAGATAACTCACTATCTGGTAAGTCTTGACGGTTATTATTATTGCTTATAATATTATTATCTTTGTATATTATGGTACGGCTGGTATATATATGAAAGTGTTATTATATAGTCTAGGAGCAAATGAAACCAATACCTTGAGCTTGTATTTAGTGTTGACCTACACGTCTACAAGTTTTAAACGTAGACCTATAATTCTTGGTTTATCTCCAAATTTTAAGCTTCTACATGTTATTTTTTCATTTTATACCTCAAAGTAAAAGAAAATACCCAAATTCTTAGAACGTTTTTTTAAAAAAAAAGGTTTAGCATCAACTTATTCAACTGGTTCTTTTACATACTTTAAATAGTAATTAACCTAGGTAAGTCATTTTTGGTAACTTGAATATCCGCGATTGCAATAATTTGTAAAATCGTGTTTGATCATTATATATTTTATACGTACAGTAATTGAGTTTTCTGCCTTGTATGAGAACATTATAAACCTAATTTAACAATAAAATTAGCTTTTCTTCATTAAATCTTCTTACTTCTTCATAAACATTTTATCTAATACTTCAATTTCATTCCGGAATCAGATCAAGAAGCAATGATTCCTGCAGTAGGAGCTTGATTGGACTTAACCAACTCTTCGACAAGACTCCGTATCATTCAAACTTTCCCTTAGTCTGTCACAATTGCGCTCATTACTTAAATTAATTGTGATTTAATCTAATATTTTATATACTTCAAACGAAATGTAACCAAATTTGATTCTGTTAATTTTTATAGTTATAGTTTTTTCTCCTTCTTGTGTACTTTTTGCGATTACATCGGACATCTGATCGGCCATACAGGGGTCATTTACTGACTCATATTCGGAGACCGTTACGCTAACCACTGGTCCACCGATTGACCTACAGTTATGTGTTTTTAAATATGAAATAACGAAATCGAACGCAGCACGCTGGCGTGAGTACAGTAAATTTCATAGAAATTATATTATTCTCATCATAGTAATAGAATAGGACTGAGTATGCAGGTTTGCTGCAATAAGGGTTGTTTTACAAGGTAACGTTCGTATCACATACAAATTGTATGATACTCGTATTATGAAAATTACTAAGTGAGTTATACCAACTTATCTATTTCCGCAATAACATGGGCAATGAATAAGTACGTTTGCTACCGAAAGAAACATTAAATATGGGTTTTATGGATGTATTGATAAATGTTCAGCTATTCTCCATGTTGAATATTTCAGTAACCAATTGACCTAGAGTCATGCATCAAAGTGCTATATAGTGCTTTTATTTAGCTGAATACAATAATAAAAAGGAAAATTAGATTTTGTTCAAAAATTAAACATAATTAAATTGAATATTTCCCATTACATATTCCCCATACCCCATTTTTAGGTACAAACCCCCAAAACTGTATTTAATTAATTGGGTTGTCCAACGAACTCGTCCAAGATGTTACAGAAAGATATAACTGTTAAAACCACTTTTTGAACCACCTTAGTGGTTATCGAGAACATTTTAACAAATGCTATGTAACATTAGGAAGTTGCATACAGATTTGTTTTAACTTTCATAAGTGAAATATTTTAACTCCCTGAACGTTTTATATACTAGTTAGAAAATTACACCGTTGAATGCATTTTAACTTAGTGTATTACCAAAATAAAAATTATATTAATTCATTTTATTTTCATTTAGGTTTTGGACACTTGAATGTAATTGTTTTATGGAGGTTTTTGTTATTGTTTGTTATACACTAATATTGTAGGAACTTTTTCCTAATATAGAATGCAAATTGGTATTTCATTTTTAACTTATTTGTAATATTATTTCTAATAATTTCAGTCACCAATAATAATTCTCATGCTGAAAATGCCATATTTCATCTGACAAAATACGTATTTTTGAAATAAATCGGTTTAAACTCTCCGTTATAAAAGTTTTGGAAAAATAAGTAGGAAAGTTTTTTTCACAAATACTAATATTATAAGTATATACACGGTTTAATAAATAATTTATTGTGCACTGTACAAACTGGTTCACACTTTTGTTTTCATCATAACAAGACCTAGAGACCCTACCTCAGAGACCGCCCACTCCAAACAAAGTTTACCTTTAATAACTGAGAAGGTATTAGAAATAACCGAGATTATTTCCTTTGGGAAATTACTCCTAATAAAAGTTTCATTTGAAAAAAATTGAAACATACTTTAGTAAATGATCACTGTTTCGGGTTTGATAACTAAATAAAATAATTGTAAAATGCAACTGCAGTTCAGAATTATTTGTGTGTTATTTTTAAATTTTTATTGTATTAACAGAATTTTTTTTCTATTTCTAGTAATTAAAAAATAATAATTACTCACTGGTTGTCTGAGTGGTTATAGCTCCTACCCTCAATTTTGAAGATGGCCGGATCCGGAAATGGACCCCGTTGCCATTTCGTCATTGGGTTAGTAATTAATTATGCTACTAACAACAGGTCGACGTTAGAAAGTAACAAGACCGGGGTTTGGACCGTTTCCCATCAAAACGTTAAAACATACCGAAAGGAATACACAAAATAACTAAATCAAGATATTTTTTAGAAAAAATATTTCTATGATTATTTTATTAATGTTGTGGTAAATTATCATTTTATATTAAAACAAAAATACACCAATATCAAATATATTCTTTTTTACGTCTAAATACTAGTTTAGTGACAGTTGTATAAAAAAATATCAATTAAAACTGTAATAATTGAAAGATATCTATTATATATCTATATTATATATATATATATATATATATATTGGAAAAACGATCGTTATTTTGGGTTTTTATAATTACATTGAATAACCAAATTACCTAGAATACTTAAAAAACCATCAATCCTCTTTTAAATTTAAGTGTTATGATTACATTTGAGGACAAGTAAATAAATAATATCAAGATTAAATTCATTTTACTCGTACTTCTTTATTTTTATTGTTCTGTAACAATAGAATCAGTATTTTTTCTTTAAGCTTGTTGCCTGTCTGTTCATGTTATGAAGTTTAATCAGTTTTATAAATCCTTTTTATGCCACTAATTTTCTCACTGTCTGCATGTATCTCTTAAAAACATACGTCTGTGACAGTGACGTCATTTTTTCCGGTTTGTTACATAATGTTCAAGTCTAAAGCATTAATATCCTTTCACGTTAATTGTCTATTAACACGACTTTATTAATGTAATATTATTTTATTTTTTTTTATAATATTATATGTTCTACCTAGTATTCTATAAAAACCAGTTGCTAAGAAAGATGTTATGAATCATTTTCTAGTTTCTGATTATATTTTTATAATTTTTTGTATCTATCTTTACTGTTAAATATTTGTACGTAGTATTCATTTTTGTAGTAGCTTTTCAAAAGAGATAATAAAGTTTTTAAAACCATAGCTGCATAATCTTTTACTTGCTAAAGCTTTTTTGTATCTATTGCCAGACAGATACTTTAATTTTTTATCTGTTCCTAATTGTTCTTTTAAAATACGTAGTATTTTTTTCATGGCTTTTCCCCTCGAAGTTTCTAAAACCTTTAAATAAAGTTATTTTAAATAAGTTTTAACTACAGTATCAAATTAATTAAATTATGTAAAAATTATTCTTAACATAACTCAGAATACTAATAACCAACTAACAAAAATGATAATACACACACATATAATATGTCAGAACTATTCGTCTAAAATTTTTATTTACTTCTGTGAAATGTTAGATCATTGATATGTCATAAATGTTTTCTTATCTAAATTTCTTAACACCAGCTATGACATAACCATATATTTTTAATTTTTAGCGCTTTAAATTTGACAGCTATATCTAAAAATATTAATTATTTGTTAAATAACGTTTAATTTTTAAATTTATAAAAAGTATTCTATTAACAAATTAATACACTTCTTTAATGAGAGACCAAAAAATATTACTAATTGCAATAAAAATGTTATAAAATGTGGAAATTGGATATGTAAAAATAAAAAATGTTTGTAAACTACATGTAGCTTAGAAGTTTCTGTCCTCACAGCAGCAAATGAAATTTTTTAGTTAATTTTATGAAATAGGCCAAATAACCAGATCATGTTTATAACATATTTTTTGCCAAATACGCCTTGATTATTATTTTATATTATTGTTTATCCATCTTTACACTTTTTTAATATTGTGAGTTCCGGTATGAGTAGTTTAACTGAGACATCTACGAATATACCTTTTATAATTATTTCACTCACGTTCAGCCTCAGCCACTGTAAACCTTGTCATAGCTACACTCTGTGTTTGACTACAGCATTTACTCACCTCAATAACTATCTACCAAGTTTCTTGATCGCTCCAACTTCCCTTTGACCATCAATATTGACAGGAGATCAACAGCCTCAAAGCGAGTTGATTGGAGTCGTCTTCCTAGGATGTCTGAATATGACAACGTCTTGTTTAATACAGTGAAACGCTACAATCCATCACATTGCTGATTTGTTGGTCAGATATGTGATTACTCTTGCCCACTTGTCTTAACGTCTTTACATTTTTAATGACAAAATTTTAACTGGGAATTTTTACTCAAGTCTTTTAATTGTGATTATTCATTTGAATATTTACATTTTAATCAATTGGTAAAACTAGAAGAATAAGATTACAAACTGAATTGAATGATAAATATGGAAAGATGAGAAACCCTTTTTGTTTTAGTTCTTCTAATTCATAAACTTGGCTTATAAACCTGTGTAATGAGTTTAAAGTAGTAGTAGTGTGGTAAGACATAATGATGCATGAAATATTGTAAACCAATGCGTCTATTGATTACAGACAGCAAGTAAGTTTTAATAAAAAAATTTAAAATTAACCTTAATACTACATCTACACTCTGGGAATATTCCTTAAGATAGAATATAATTCTATAATAAATAGTTCATAATATATCCTTACCTGTTTACTTTCGGACAAACCGTTAATATATATTAAGAGATTGGATAAGATACTTAAAAATATTATATTGTAAAAGTTAATTCAATAAGACATAATATTTGTTCACTATTTCAATAACCAAAAGTAATGTTAACTATTGCCTATTGATTGTTGATAATCAACCAATCACTATTATTTTAGGAGAATATATTAATTTGTAATCATATTCTCCAAGCTAGTTTATTTTAGTTCTGCCTTTTACTACACACTCTATTTCACCCTATTCCGCCTATGTAGCCTCATAGGGATCTGTGACACCCTATACTCTGGGTGTCGAGAACATCGATGACGACGACATTTGTAACAATGACGTCATTTCCGGCCATTTCCGGTTTGTTGTTACACAATGGCTGCCCCCAGCTCGTGAGTATCACTCAACACTCTCTTCACTTTGCAATGAAACCACTTACGTTTCACATATTTCGGTTCAGAATAAAAACTCCAGTCGATTCTCCGTAGTATACATGTCGATTCTCTCCATTTTCATGCTCGAAATAAATAAGTATCTATTTATAATATTTGTTGTAAATTTAGCTAAGTGTTTCCAAACCAAAATTGTTCAGAATGATTGCTATATTTATTTCGTCAAACACACCGGTATAAAAGTTACCAAACGATTGTGATTCCAAAGACTTGATCTTCAGGCCCAGGTTCATCAGAAATCTTCAAAAACAATTCATTACATGTTGCCCACAAAACAAAACCTACTCATAAGAAGTACTTATCACTTTTAGCTGTGCCAAAAGTTTAGTTGTGGTGAGGTTCAAGACTAGAAATATAGTTAATTTATTTTAATTTTATCAAAAATTACAGTTCCTCTGCACTTTGAATTTAAAAGTCGTAAGTATCCTTTTTTTAACATTTATATTGGGGGTTTTAATTAATTTCTTATTTAACTCTATCGAAAGGTCGTGGATATTAGGTAGTAAAAATACCAGGGTTTAGACCGTTTCTTTTGAAAATGTTTGAAAACACCACTGTTGTTAAACACAATGAACAATATTCCATCAACATACTCTGAAGTCATTATAATATGTCGGCCCCACATACACCGGCTCATATTACTCGGTTAATATAGAAGTAAAACTTATCTAATTGGAAAATACTGTCTCACTGAAACTGTATAAAATGTTACTTAATACTTGGAGAGTTTCTTATTCAAATTACTCATTAAAGGTTAAAAATAATGTTGATATAGAAGTAAAATTAAGCTTTATTGAGGTAAGTTGAGACTGATAAAGGTTTACCTCAATTTAAATAAAGGTTAGGTGTAACGGAGCTGCAACTTTAGGTTTAAATTCAATAATCAGTAAAGGGCTAATGATATCTCATTACCGTTTGTGGTAATTGAAGATAGTTGGATGAGAACCGCCTTAAGCCGAGACACGCCAAACTGTAATCATGTACGGTAATCTTAAAGACTTTCCACCAACAATGGGACTAATATCCACCATCTCCCTCCTCTCCAATTTTTTTTATATTCAACTAGCTAGTTGAACAGTACGGGTACTTTAGCTAAAGTAGCCGTTCGTTGCATGGGTAAAAATACTTAGAGGTGTACTAATATTTACTTTTGTGTTGTTTCTTTGAAACAATTAACAACAAAAAAAGGTCTGGTAACAGAACATAATAGTTAGTTTTTCAGTACATTTCAATAAACAATATTTACATCTTGGTTTTTAATTGGTAAAAGTATATGAGAACTGACCACTTAATACTCGAAAGAAGGCTTAACGTAATAGAGACAGGCATCGGGAGAAAACTTTAAATCTACCATTTACAGCAATACTGATTTCGAACCTTCAGATTATCTGCAAAAAAGGAAATTTCTTTCTTCTTCGTCCCGAACTGTCTACCCTTAGTGCTAACAAGATGTTGAAATTTCAAAATGTAGACATTGAAACCTAGGACATTCACGGCAGCTCTTTCTTCTTCTTCCTGAACTGTCAAATTTAAGTTTCCACAGCTGTTGACATTCAATAAATAAAACCTAGGACGTTCACAAAGCGTAGCCTGAGGGAATTTAAGGAAATGAATATGCCTATGAGTTGCATGAGTTTAAGATCTACCTTTGTGTAAAATTTCAAACCGGTCGGTTCAGTATTTTTCGCGTTTTGTTACCACAACATACATACAAACAATCGTACAGAAACCACTTCTTCTTTATAATATTATAAATGGATAAATTGGTAAGAGTTACTTTTGTAGATTGTGGAATTTTGTTAAGAAAAGGCCCTCTTAATGAAAAAATAATATTTTAAACAATGCAGACAATGTTATTAACCTTTATACTCATAAAAATAGTGGTTTTAATAATTCATAAAAGGAAAATATATTACACGGGTCATTCATTTCCTGTGTGCATTAACACGGGAAGAGTAAATGACCTGAATATTCTCTCCAGCCATCCCAGTCAAAATGTTTTGCTAAAACAATGTCAAAATTGTTTATTGAAAACTAATTTTCGTTTGGAACAATCAATCACTAACAGATGTTTTAACCAGTCGATCCTGAAATATTTTAAAACGCTGATGGAATAGTTTGTGTTTCAGACCAAGAGGGAGAGCTGGTGTTCAAGAGAGGGGTGTTATACAAGGGGATCTACTGGCCGTCACTGACCAACAGCTTCAGGGAGCCGCACCTGGAGCTGAGCTACCAGAGGTACTCGCATAGACAACGCCAGAAGAGTCTCATCATCGTCAACCTCGTCGACATGATGCTCAAGGCTGTCTTGGCTGGTGAGAGGCATTCTTCAATATTATACAACTAACAGTAAAACCTCGGTATAACGAATTTCAACGGACCATACCAAACATTAATGAGACGGTGGCTAAGTCGGTAGCCTTGTCGAACCTGGTTCGGATTCCGGCATTACAAATCGGTTTTTATAAGTATTGTCCACCTAATACTATTTCGCTCACCCCTACCTTAAAAACCCCTAAACTGCCTATCACCAAGGACCTGACCTGTGCGGTTATCAAAGATACCGTAGTAGAGTGAGTCACATAGGTAAGTCAGAAGTGACACTTGTCTGACCATGAGCAGCCACTGGTATCGATCCAGACACCCAGTGTGCTACCCCTGAGCTATCATGCCTGTAGACAGATCTATAGTCTGTATGGACGGGAAAAGTATCGGTTTAAGAGGCTAGAAAAACCTTATCTAAAGGATTTTGTTCCTTCGAGGTTCGCTATTTTGAGTTTAAGATAACTGGCCCTCGCTATGTCAAGGTTCACTAAAATTTACTAAGTCGATTTAAGGAATATGTTCAGTCACATGTAATACACTGATGTAATACTG
Source organism: Nephotettix cincticeps (assembly GCA_023375725.1). Taxonomy (NCBI): domain Eukaryota; kingdom Metazoa; phylum Arthropoda; class Insecta; order Hemiptera; family Cicadellidae; genus Nephotettix; species Nephotettix cincticeps. Next base: position 24,195,317 of record CM041788.1, on the reverse strand, counting down.
TATCAGATATTGTGTAGAAATAAAATGAAAACCCAATTATTTATTTCTAATTTCTCTCCAATACGTACTGGTCTCGCACCGAAAAGTTAAATGTTGACGTAAACTAAATGACTTCTCTTTAGACTGGGCTACTTTGTGCAAGTTTTCTAGTCTGGAAACGTTTTGTTTTGTGTACTTGACCTGTTCCGTTCCGTTTCAGTCCGTTATAACGAGGATAAGAGTTAGAAAATTCTCTCTAAAGAGGTTTTTAGTATGAAAAGTTCTGTTGTTTTTGGCGATATTACAAAAAAATCATTAAATCAAGGCTGTTCATAATGTGATTTATAAGTTATGTGTAGTTCATGTAAAACTATCATATAAGAGGTTATTAGTAGAAAAATTATTTATATTAAGAGTAATACATTTTATATAAATTCGTTATTCGAGGTTATATTGAGTGTCATTGCCATACTGTATCTACTCTTTTTGTAGGTACTAGATGATTAAAATAATATTTTTCTGTTTTAAGCTATTTTATGTCAATGCTGTACTTGCCAGAAAATTAGACAGATGGAAGGGGCGTTTTCCTACCTCCGCTCTATGATGTTCAGTGTACTCCGTGGTTAAGTTAACTGCTTCGCCACAAAAATTATCAACTACTGTTTGCATTTAAATTAAATGAGACCGTCTTCCTACCTCCGCAGTTAAAGGCTAGTCGCGCAGTCATATGATCTCAATGCAACTAGTAATTTTCATTGTTGTGATGACGCAGTTAACTTAATGACGAAACATACTGCGCAACACACTGCGGAGGTAGGAAAAACGCCCCTTAACACTTAAGTAACGTGATAAAATTCACAAATTCAAATCTAAATATCTAGTCCAATTCAGAGATGCTTCGTCAGGATCGTACAGACTAGGACACTCTCGTCGTAAGGCTCGTAAATTGCAGTCCATCTACTAAATAAATCATTGACTGTGATTTAGCCAGCCCCAATGTCACAAAACCGATCTAGAGTCTGTTCTTACTTAAATTTCAAGAAGTTACTCCTACTCATATCCGTTTTTTCTGACATTCGTTTCAATCTGCTATTAATTACTTATTTTGTTTATTCTTCTTTTTCTTATATCTTACTTGAAAACACGTCTATAGTCAAAAATTAATTAAAAACACCTTCCCTATAGGAGTTAGTCCCCCGATTATTTTCACAAAATCAATCAAGTTTATGCCAATTGCCCTTAACATTATTCTTTTATCTTTGGAGGATAAAAATCAATAAGCGTTTAAAATATAAAAAGGGTACTACGCTACGGTGTTAACAAAAATAGTAACCCAGTTTTCAAACTATAATTTTTTTAATGGACCGTTACATTAAGTTTTAAATGGTTGTCAATCAACACCTGCATTTTTTGTTTCGCCCCATTAGAAACAATCTATAAATACAAATTTATGAAAATAAATTCTAATCCACATATTCAACCAATTCAAAGTCTAATATTCAATGTAAACTTACAAATAAAGACGTTTAGCTTCAAACATATTGACCATTAAAGATTACAATTATTAATAGAAGCAATCCGTCTCCATGAAAAGGCTGTCAGGCGTATAATTATCTTGAATGCAAATCTCAAGAATTCACTTTGTAAAGAAGATCACATTAATTACAGTAATTAATTTTACAGCTAACTGTTACTGCTTTGTGATTTATACTCAGAAACACTTTTCGTAATTAATGAAGCACATGTTCCTTGTCTTTTATTGTTTGAGCTCTTTACAACAGGAAACTTTACTGAGTAAAGTTAAACTGAGTAAATAAAGTAATTGAGAGAGTTGATATTCTATGTCATTTAAATTTTTCAACAACAAAAAATTGTACCTAAAATATTTTTGGTATTGTACTTTTTATTTATTAGTTGTCCAAAAAATCTTGCGTTATTCATTAATATTAGGTTTGATCATTAGGATTTAAGTGTGTGAATAACGTAGTCAATGAAAGTAGACCTTGTTGTCGTTGGGCTATTAAATAATAGTATTGACACATATGTGTTGTATTTGATGACAGTAAACAACCAAAAATTGGACCATTCTAATTCCACTGGGAATTTCATAGAAAACGTTTTCATGTTCACACATTAAGATACTACACACAATATTTGAGGAAACGTCGGTTTAGAGGTCCAGTGTTCGAATCTTACCAATCACCAAAATGCCAAAATGTTTTGTTAAAATGCCTCGATCCCACTAGGTCTAGTCCAAAGTAATAACTAAGGCTCTGTACCGTGTTTACCTCGCTGTTGGATTCCTGCTGGCCTTTGTCACTCTAGATTATCAACACTGGTTACATAAAGCATTGTTGCCACAATCGGTTTTCATAACTGAGCTCCAAATGGACATGATTTTCCCCCATCGCGGGAGGTTAATGCAGGAGTGCAAAGTTTCAGGTTAGAGCTAGAGGCTTAGTTGAATACCCCTGATTCCCTTAAGGCGATGCGAGCTGCGTTAGTGACAACTGAAATCCGCTAGGTTGGCGCTAGTGTCGCTTATTCGTTACGCAATAAGTGATTGTTTTATGCAAGCTTCCTGAGTGACCTGTTTAAAAAATAGCACTTCTGTTTTTGTAGTCTACATTTTTTACCTACTAAGTCACAAATGTTTTAAGATTATCACATCAAAAATGTGGCTTTAAAACTATTTTCTTTAGTAAACGTATTTTTTTCTTATTTAAAAAACGATCACGCAAAAAAGTTCTGTTATTAATCCACGTTAACAAAATTTTAGCTCAACAACATCGGTAGATTTCCCACACCCCTTGCATGAAATACGCCAAAAATCCGATCTGATCCCTCTGTAACTCCAAAGATTTTACCTAAAAACTTGAAAAAGTTTTGCCAAATCATATTTTATGATACAATCAACAAAGAAATGTTAAAATTATGTATTTTAATATAGAAATTTTTTCGCTCGCACAACCTTAAGTCAAGTGCTATACAATACAAGAGCTCACCTCTTGACTTGGTATGGAGCACGCATCTAACCCATTTTCCCCAACCTCAACAACATCATGAATGGTTGAGATTACGAGACACCCTGAATGTTCCGTGTTGCCTCCAGTGCTGTGGGTGGTGATGAACGGGTCAGTGTTGCCCCAAGACCTGGAGTCCGCGGTCTGGTCCAGCCTGATGATGACGCTGAATCTCGCCGTCTGTCTGCTGGGCTGGTGGAGGTGCTTCGCCAACAACTACCTCCACTGGGCCGCCGTCTTCACCTGGGCGCTTCTCAACATACAAGGTAACACTCCTCAGTCACACCGACCAGCTTAGCCTATATTGTTAACATGCAGAGATCCGAAAACCCCGTTCGTGGTTTTTTGTTTTTTTATTTTTAATAAAAATCTCTACTTATGACATGAAGAAAAGAAATATTGTTGTAATTGAGTTTTTTGGATATATTTAGCCCCGGGGCCGGCAATTTGCGCCACTAAAATTTGAAACCGTGACGTCATTTGTTTAGTGGCGTCATAGCTTGGTTATAAGAATAGCTGTTTAGATTAACTAAAAACTCTCCCTTTTGACATATCCATGATGTAACCAAATTCCCACAGGGAAGTTAATACAAAAATCCTTCTTTTAGGCGCCAATCTTAGTTATACTGGTTATACTTTATACCTGGGATTTCCGAAATACGAAATCACAGATTTAAAAATAATAACAACAGTCATATAATATTATATATCTCTGTGGTTAGGCCAAAAGGGGTTGTAAAACGTAGATCTTTTTGTAGGGTTGAAATAAAGTTTTAAAGTGATTTATAATCGATGATTTATAATTTTTGATCGTCTCGTTGAATTTTGATACTATTAGTACGTGTATACCGGTTATAAATATCCATCATTAGGTATTATTACAGATTGCTATTTTTTAGAATTTCAGTGTAGGCCAAATTAATAATTTTATTTCATAACTGAAATTAACTCATTCTCCTATAAGACCTTTTCATTAAAAATAAAATAAAATATGTTTCGTTACATGAAAAAGCAATGTTATAAAGAATATAACGATACTATTATACGGACGTAAGATAATACAACATAACAGTGAAAAATATAGGAGAGCGTAGTAGTTTATGGGTTGAGTATTCGTCATCATTTCCTACGTGATTCACTAGGCAGTGTATCGTTACTGTGGCCCAGGGACCGGGGCCGGAACCCCTCATTAAGGGACATTGTGTCCGCTCCATGACCACGGCCACGACCCGCAGACGACGCCGACGCCGACGCCAACCGTCATTTGCTCAATCTCCCCTCTCTTTATATCTCCTTCAAATTCGTTCTTTATTTATTTAAGAACCAGCAAAATCGCTGTTTCTCTACAAAATACTTTTTTATTCCTTTGGAAAAGTGAGCTATTCACATAGCCATCACGGTCACATATAAGGACCATGATAGAAGGTCATAACTCGATCTCTGAGCACGTTTAAGAGTATCATTGAAAATTATATACATATCGAAATATATATAAATCTTCTGTACGTTTGTTTGTTGGACTCCTTCTAAATGGCTGGACCGATTCTGATGATTATCTTAGGCATTATTAAGCATGTTTCGAGCATCATTTCTGTCAAGTTTGGTGCAAATCCATGTAAAGGGTTCCGCCCCAGAGGGTATAAAAGGGTGTGGTTTCAGGTTTTAAAAATTTAGTGTTTACAAATTTAACAGCTGTGATTAAATAATTTGAAAGTTTCTTGAAAATGTTATTTAAATGTAACTCATTTCGTATTGGCTTAAAATACCAGCATAGGCTAAAATTTCAAAAAGCTAATAATAATTATGTTATGTCTCATATTTTCCAGTGAAGGGTAACGCCAGTATAAGTCTATAAATATAAAAGTGTGTCCACACGACCACACGATGTCTTGTCCGATTTTCATTAAGTTTGGTGAAGCCGTTTCCGTCTGTTATATCTTGGACAAGTTCGTTTGACAAAGCAATCGAACAATAATAACTGCACTTTCATGAGGGTTTTGTATCCCAACCTGTAATCACATAACATGTGTTACCTGTTATGTGTTTTAAATTTTTAAACTAGATTTATTGTTATCTGTTACCAAATTGTCTGTTATGCATTAAACTAGATTCATTATACAACACAAAATAAAAAATGTTCTTCAAGCGTTAGACTTTCTCTGCACTTTGATTAATAGCTGATTCAAGGATTACCTTATAAAACTTTACAAACTCCAGTTATAGAACTTGGTTTAAAAGCCTGATTGATCTATAGCATAACGTTTACAATGTTTAATTTCAAATAGTTCCACCGTTGCGTAGGCCTAGATAGCACAAGCCAATGACACCCTGCAAATATCACGATCATTGAGGTCTTCAAGCTGAACAAACTCGTTACTTATGCAGACCTTTATTTAATTATTCTCTAATAACATGTATTATCTGATATTTTTATGTTTTAACGAATAATATGGAAAACTTACTAACATTATCTTATTGGACTTTTCCAACATATCTAACTTTACGTACTTTTCTAACGCACATCGTTCCTGGAGGTGGAGAAACTCCTCCCGTTTTCAAGTGATTATCAAAGTATTTACATGTAAATTAAAAGTTTTAGCTATAGATATTGTATTCCTATTTTCATGAAAAAATAGATCTATCTGTTATTTATATTATTAATGCGGACATTTTCTATCATGATTTTAAGTAAAACCAAGTTTCACTACGTTTCGGGATCTGGAATATGATCCTGTCCTCAGGCAAGCTAGTACCTAAAACATAACACAGTTAGTACATAATCCGTACTAATCCAGGATAAAACAGTCATAAAACGTACTAACAAATCATTCACTAACAATTTCGCGCATAAGAAACATAACATGTCCACTCGTTACAAAGACACAAAGACATCCGTCTTTGATCTATCTATTATGCACAATACACAAAGTAAAATAACAACAACTTTAACAACAAAACACCGCCTCCAAACTTGCAGTGCTACACCATAACTAAACCTTTTAATTGGTAAATTCTTAGATAATGACTTGAAAACAGTTTCTCCACTTCTGGAAACGTTGTGAAGTCAAAAACACAGACGCTTTGGAAAAGTCTAATAGGATAATATTAGAACTTAATAACCAACACCATCATGAATTTCAAAGATGAAAAACTTCTTTAACCATGAAAGATCACATTTTGCGCACACAACATTGGTAGTTTTACATTGCAAACTTCCGTTGGAAATTTCCAATTTAATGTGACAATATTCAATTTCCTCCTACAAAACAACACTTCACGGCATAATCCAGGATTCCAGCCTTTTTTCACTTCCATATAACCTCCACAAATATTAAGTTTAGAATTAATTTAATTCACTGAACTATAAGTTATTTCAATAAGTAAATTTAAACCTTTGTTAATGTTAATTATGATTTTGTAACTAGTAAAGTAGATATTTTGAAATATTTATAATTGTTATCTTATTGTTTATCTTGTGTGAAAAATCGTTTTTGTGTCATAATTGAAGAAAACTAATTATTAAATTATTATAAACTTTAATAATTTAAAAAATGATGTTAACCTTGTAAATAAAATGATACTAATAAAGCTATTGCTACGAAATAGAATTGAAAATTTGAATACCTTGATCGTCAAATAAAGTTCTGTCGTTGTAGCCTATATTATACTAAGATAACGTACATTTTACCGGAACAGGAAGTCATCATTAGACATATTTTGCCGCTCGCTCGTTACCGCTGGGAGCCATTGATATTTGATTTCCGTTTCCGTGATATATTTAACTTAGCCATTAAAAAAACTGTTTGGCTTCCTAAAACGCTTGGTAAAAGGAAGACCATCTGTTTTCCTTCTACTTACCGAATGAGTTTGTTTATTCAACAAATCATGTTTTACTTCAGTAATTAAGATACGCGAAAGACATTAAAAATTGTATCATTGTCCATTGATGTTTTCCAGTGACCCTCATTTCGTATATTTAACACTTGCAAATTCACCTTAATTTGTCAGGAAATTTCCTCTATTGGTTGGAATGATCGACTTTAAAAAAGTCCAAAACTACCAACGCCTTTGATGTATTTCTTGTCCAAAGAGGCCTTACGCTAGGGGACGTGTTTTGACATGGATGACTGTAAGCACACTCCCTCCAGTGTAAGCAATTCACAACACGCGAAAATTGTAACGGAAGACGTCCTATGGCAATAAAATAGGCTGTTTAGAAAAACTGAAAACATTCTCTTTAGACATATCCCGAATCTTAGCTATTTCCCAAAAGGGAAGTAAATGCATTTGTACATTGTACAAAGATCACTCACTATAATACTTGTAATTAAAATTATAATTCCAAAACCGGGCAAGGTTACACCCCCTAACATTACCAACCACTGTCTGGCCAAAGCGTTGGAATAACCACACAACTGTTTACCTTAAAATACGATTCTGTGGTTTTTCGTCTGTGTGCAAATAAAGCACTTCCCACAAGGGGTCATAAGGGGATATAATGGTGAACTTGTTAAGCGAAAACATCCATATTAAGTTGGTTACCTCCTAAATACATTCAAAACAACCTTCAAATATTTATGTGTCATTTGACAAGCTTGATCCAACGTGTAGCAAATTGTAATGAAAATTAATTAACAAATACATTACCATAATTTAGATTGAATCTGCGGTCGTGCGGAGTCCACGAAATATTTATGGTCATTTTTTGTGGATTACGCGCCTTTCGTTGGACATCAATGAACATCTTTTACGTCTGAGTTCTAATTGAAATATAAAATTAACTAGTGTGTTTTTTTAACTGCTACGTTAATAATTTACTCATTTTTTGTCTATTTATACTTTGCTTTCTTTGGTTTAACACAGGTTAAGAAAATAAAAATTGATTTGACAGTCTCCTGGCTTCATGCGGATTACGAATTGTGGATAGTTATGAGCGATGGTCAGTGGATGTAGTGTTCTCTTGTGTTGATTAACGTCTGCACTATTCTATACTACGTTAATCCGCAAAGGCCATCCTCATAATTAGACCAGTTCGTAATTCAGAGGCCGTCGTTCGGATTCCACGTTAAACTGTAGGTCCATTGTTGGGCTATTAATTAACCATTGTTGGGCTATTAATTAACAGTCCTTTCTAAGGAACATGTCAGCCTTAGTCAGTAACAAGACTACAAGATCGCGCCACAATCTTCTTATACACATTTCTCATTCATACTTGGATTAAAATACCTACCTGGGTAGGTTGCCATTTCATTAATCTAAAATCTAAAATACCTAGAAGTATGTCCACCCAAACTATGCGTAAAGTCGAGCTTAAATAATAATTTACGTTTTTACTAACTTTTATAAGGTATTTTCCATTTTATTACCTCCGCAGTATGTTGCGCAGCGTACTCCGTGTTAAATTTAACTGCGTCGCCCAACAATGACCAACTACTGGTTCCATTGGGATCAAATGAGACCGTCTTCCTACCTCCTCAGCTAGAGGCTAGTCGTGCACTCATTTGATTTCAATGCAACCAGTAGTTAGTTGGTCATTGTTGTGGCGACGCAGTTAACTTAATCACGGAGCACGCTGCACAACATACTGCAGATGAAGGAAAACGCCCCTTAACAATAATGTTTTCTTAAAAATTTTAAATAACCCGTCTGAGAAAACCTTTCGAATAAATTTCTAAGAAATTCAGAATTTTTGCTTACAATTTCGTCTAAACGGACTTATAAAATTACCATTCATTATTGAAATGCTACATCATATGAAATTTATTTTGTGAGTTTATTTATTTTCATACGTAATTGGGTCTTTAATATTATTTAAGGATTACAGAATTGCAACGAAACTCTGTTTAACAAACGTTCACCCAAACAACTGATCCTTTGCGGCAGTCCGTCCAATTTATTCTGCAAATGAGTTACATTTGCAATCATTAGGAAAACATCAGCCACTGGGGAAGGAGATTATTTACTTGTCTGTTTCCTTCCTTTTTGGTAAAATAAATTCTTACAGCTTAATCGCAAATGGATTCTCCGCCCAGAGGGAATACAGAGAGTGACTGTTTTTAATTTGCTGTGAACGTTTGTTTGAGTATTTTTTAAGATAAATTTATATTCAGATTCTTTTAGAAATGCGTAACTCTTAAGAACTTGGGAGAACAGGATAGCACGAGGAAAAAGTGATGCCTTGAAATTTTGGAGGAAATTTGTTTTGTAGGTGTATTGACAAAATATATGGTTACAGTACTATCAGGTTACACTGTATCACAGTATTATTCAGTTGTAGGCAACTTTAAAAAAATTAAATTCTTATTGCTTCGAAAGCCTTATGTTAGTTTTATCATAAATTTATTTTTAAAACGAAAAAAGTAATTTCCAGGAAATCCTTGATAAACCACTTTCCAGGCCTCATTATGGATATTAGATTACAAAAAGGTCTTAGCCACGACATATAAAATGCTTAAAAGATAGTAGCTGAACAGTGATGTGTCATTTACTTCTATCCAAGTTTAAGATATAAATATGCAACGGCCACCCGGTTCAACAGCAGTTAATTAGTCTCCGGTGTCCGTTAAACGTCACAGTTTGACACTTTTTGTACAATCCTGAAAGTCACCTCTAGTTATTTCTTCTCTGGGAAACCTTAATAATGTGACCAGTGTGGAAATTCATTTAAATTGAACCATAAATTTATAAAACTAACTTTACGGTTTTATATTTTATACTTTATACATAACTTTTAACTAAAGTGGCGACCTACCCTGGCTGGTATTTTAAGCGAAGTATGAATGAGAAATGAGTGTAAGATGATAGTGGCGCGATCTTGTAGTCTTATTACTAATGAAGGCTGACATGTTCCTTAGACACGACTATGTTAATAAATAGCCCAACAGTCGATTACATCTAAGGGACCTACAGTTTAACATGGGATCCGAACCACTTTTGCCTCTGAATTATGAACTGGTATAGTTATGAGAATGGTCTTTGAGGATCAATTACTAATAGTTATTTACAATTTATTTGATAAATAAAATTGAAATAAATTTCCAAAATATAACGAGGTTTACTAAATAAAAAAACATACAATGAAAATCATTAGGAATCCTTACATAAATTAATTTATGAACAGCTACATCGTATACATTATCGCTATAGCAACAACAGCATTATTGGCTGAATAGTTTGGCTGCATCGCTAGTAATGAGACTCCATTACACGTGATTGGCTCTACAACACGTGGATGATTGGTCTGTGTTTGGAAACAATTTTGACTATTACAGTCATACCAACTTGTCAATTTAAAATTACGGGGTTTCATTAAACATAGGTGGGGTTTTAACTGTCTGTAAAACTGCTATAAGATGAATAATTATTGCATATCTGTACTCTAAGTTTCCGGTAGCTCATAGAGTTTTGTAAATTACTTAAAACGACTGAGTTGATTGTTGTGCTACTTGAAAACTGCATTATTCTTATAAATCGATTTCAAGCTGATTTCTTTACAAACATGTTTTTGATCAAGAAAATGCTAAACGTGTAATGTAGTATTGGTCTGTAAGTGAACTGATTTTTGACGAGAATAGGTCTTAGCTCTAGACGAAGGATATTTGAAATATAAGAACAGCTGTTTAGATGAACCAAAAACATTCCCTTTAGATATATCCATGATCTAACCTATTTCCCACAGGGATATAGGATGGATATGTCTAAAGGGAATGTTTTAAGTTAATCTAAACACCTGTTCTTATTCTTTTATACTTAAAATTCAATACAATAGTTCTGTTAGTTTCTATAGAAACCTGTTACAAGTTTTCCATCTTAAAAATCACCAACCCCCCCCTCCAAGATAAGACATATCCATGTCAAAAATCTATTTCCAGTAAATTAAACCGCAGGATTTGTTTTGGCTGGTGGTTATATATAGTAGGTGTTTCATAATCTTAAACATCAGTGGTTTGGTCCCGAGGAGAATCCTAACAATTATTTTGATGGCGGAGTTTTAATTTAAGTGGTGGGGTTTTAATTAAATTTAAACACTACTGGACCTACCTTTGTTCATTTGGCTATTACTTAATGGTCCTGAAAATACATGATGTCTGGTTGAGCTGGACTTGTCAATAAAAAAGCTACATGCGTCACCAAAATCCCCACTCACTCATATTTACTTGAAATATCCATTAGTGTGTTGGTAACATAAGGGTCCAATCCTTTAAAATATTATTATATTCATAAGAAGGTCGTACATATAATTTAATATTCCATTTGAATTCAAACTTTGTGTACCGTATTAGATTTAATCATTACTATTCTAATTTCAAAGATCCCTGCTAGTAAAGTTTAAAAACTCCCGAGCCTAATATAGCTTAAAATTCTTTTATCTGTGAATTAAACTTATTCATAAATTTATTCATAGTTTTATGCCTCCAGAATCGTACAGTCATTACGAGGGCCAGTTAACCTTGGTAATCTCAACGACCCTTAAGTTACTTTTATACAAAAACAACCAAGGGTCAACGACCCTTGGTTGTGTACCTTTCAGGTTAATTATTGGATTTGACTATTGAAATGGTGACCGTACAAGGTAGGTATTTAAAGCCAAATATAAATGAGAAACGAGTGTAGGATGATTGTGGCGCGACCCTTAAGTTATTTTTATACAAAAACAACCAAGGGTCGTTAACGGCACCTAGAGTAAGTAACCCTAAACATTTCAAAACTATTTTTTCATTTCGGATTCGTCCGAACGTCACCGTTGCACCTAGAAACTTAGCTCTTAATAATTTACTACCCCGTGTAACGTGACTTAGTGTAACAATTAAAACTCCAAAAATTACTAATCTTAAATCATTAAAAAAACTATAAAACTTACTAACCTACCTAGCTACCTACAGACTAACTAATAACTACTATTCCTCTGTAGTAATCGTAAATTACTATTTTTCTTCTTAAAAATTGTTTAATACAATCAATCCGTTGGTTTCGCTTTAGATTGTACTAGCCAAAGTACCCGTTCTTCGCACGGGCTAAAAAAGCTAGTGCAAACGGATGTTGTCATTAGAAAATGTAAACATTGAAACCTAGGACGGTCACGGCAGCTCTTTCTTCTTCTTCTCCTTCTTCTCGAACTGTCAAATTTTAGTATTCACAGCTGTTGACATTCAAGTAATTTTATGTTTTCATTCTCTAAAAATGTAAACATTGAAACTTAGGACGTTCACAGGGCGTAGCCCGAGAGGATTTTAAGGAAATGAGTATGCCTATGTGTTGCATGAGTTTAAGATCTACCTTTGCCTAAAATTTCAAACCGGTCGGTTCAGTATTTTTCGCATTCACTTGCCACAACAAACCCACAAACCCACAAACCCACAAACACACAAACACACAAACACACAAACCCACAAACAAACATACAGACACCACCTCTTCTTTATAATATTATATAATAGATAACCAAAAACCAGTTCAGTTGGTAATACAAAGCGGATCAATGAATTATAATTTCTCTTTATGTCGCATTCTGGATGATTGTGAGTGTAAATCTTTCCTGAATACATTAAGCCGGCCACGGCCTCAAAGGATTAGTCAAATGAGAATTCCTTTCCTATCAAGCGTCATCAAGCGTTGGCGTTAACAGTGGTCTTTCTGAGTTCGAAAATTAATAGTAATAAAGTAATTCAGTGTTTATTAACCTTGAAAAGTAATATTAATAATATTTTGCAGGATATAGTAATACTTTAAAAGGCTTAATCTGATCGTACCTTGAAACTTTAAGTGTTAATGCATGTTTTCCAAATGTTTATAATGTTTTAACCTCACACTATGAGCCTATCTAATAATATGTGGCGAATTAAAGATATCAAGGTACCATAACAGTTTTCTTTAAAATTAATAATGGCATTATTTAGTATATTTTAAAGATTGATATAACGATATTGATTTTTTTATATTGATATATCTTTTTTGAAGATATAACGCATATCTTGATGTGCTTTATCAATTTAGTTTGTGTTTTGCGCATGATAGATAGGTATAGTATTATTGACAGCATGATATAAATATTTGTAACTTAAACTTTTAATTTTTAATGTAAATTATTAGTTAACCACTTGAAAACGGAAGGAGTTTCTCCACCTCCAGAAACGTCGTGTAGTTAAAAACACAGACGCGTTGGAAGGTTCCAATTAAAGATATTGAATAACATAAGGTATTGGTGAGTATAACTGTTTTCGGACCAGTGTTACATATTACATTTTTAATATTGTACAACCTTGTCATTATTTTAAAAATTCTAATCCTACTTAATGAAAACTGTTACAAAATTTTCAACACTGAATCTTATCTTAAAACTAAAATGCTCCCAAACAAATGTCAGCAATTTATGAAATAAATATGTTTGCTTCAAATTTTGCACGATTATTACTCATACAGATTTTACAGCTAACTGAATCATTTACCTCATTAATTTCCTTTCACTACGTCTTATTCAGTACAAGATATTTATGCAAGAGGTTGTTGAACTCAACAATATCTCCTTTCCTTCAAATACATTCTTGATCATTTCTTTCACACACATCCATGTACTTATGCTTTTTAAGCTAATAAATGAAATGCGATTCCTCATAGAAGAAAACTACGTCAACATTTATTGAGTACAAAATTAATTTTAACTAGGCTATTTCAAAAATACATAGGCTAATAGAATGTGAATATTTGTGGTGAAGAGGAAAATCATACAAAATATTTTACAGCTAACTGAATCATTGACCTCATTAATTTCCCTTCACTACGTCTTATTCAGTACAAGATATTTACCCCAGAGGTTATTGAACTCAACAATATTTCCTTTCCTTCAAATACATTCCTGATCATTTCTATTCTTATTTTAACTAAAATGCTCCCAAACAAATGTCAGCAATTTATGAAATAAATATGTTTGCTTCAAATTTTGCACGATTATTACTCATACAGATTTTACAGCTAACTGAATCATTTACCTCATTAATTTCCTTTCACTACGTCTTATTCAGTACAAGATATTTATGCAAGAGGTTGTTGAACTCAACAATATCTCCTTTCCTTCAAATACATTCTTGATCATTCTTTAAACTAATTATGATTTTGATAATAATAATGCTTTAATAGAGAAATTCGTCAACATTTATTGAGACAAATTAATAATATTTTTAAAAATAAAGGAATAGATGTAATATTTGTGGTGAAAGAAATCTACAAAATGTTACAGTAAAATATTGAATTTTTTAAAACTATTAACAACTAATAAAAAGGTTATTGAAACAAATATTTTAATTATTTAATACAGAAATATTCATTTCCTGGTTTTTAATGATTTTGGTTCTATATCAGATCTCGATATTTGAAATGAAATGAAATAAAAAAATTCTTTATTTTAACCTGAAAGGCTGTCCACATAGCCCTTTCTTACACCCTGCCTATAAACATTAAATATAAATTATAAACAATAAATACGTAATAAAATATAAAAAAATAGATTTTTGAGTTTTAACTTTAAAAAATCATGATACCACTTATTGTTGTTTGTAAATTTTAATGATTAGACTATTATTGGACCTATGGCATAAAGGTATATGAGAATATGTGGTGATTGTGACATGTTACTTACTAAAGCTGCTATGTTCCTGATATTGACAGAACTGTTAATTAATAGCCCAACAGTCAACGGTATATCTAAGGGACTTACAGTTTAACGTGGAATCCGAACCACTGTCTCTGAATTACAAACTATTCTAATTATGAGAATAACTTTTGCGGATGAAAATTATTAGAATCATTTTTGCATATGAATGTAGTATTCAACGTTAATCCACACCAGAGGACACCTACTCCCACCGACTATCGCTTACAACTATCCACAATTCGTGACCTCCAAGTACAGTCTAAAAATATTTTCTTCGTCTTAAAATGTTGCAGTTCAATTTGTTAACTAATTTTAAACAAGATAATATATATTTACTGTAAACAAAGATTGGTTCTTTGAATACTAATGAATATCATTATATAATGATATAATCATTATATATATATATATATATATATAATGAATATCAGTTAGGGCAATCTATTGATTGCCCGAACTAGATCACGTGATCCCGGCTCGCCCTCTGATTGGCTGGAAGCCTTAAGATAGAAAGTGGTATGCCAGTATGTGGGAACTTGAATCCCACAATTTTCAGGTGTAGATTAACGCCCGCAACAATGAATACTACCTTCACAAAAACCATTCTTATAATTAGACCAATTCTTAAGAGGTAAAATTGTGGTTCGAATCCCACGTTAAACTGTAGGTCTCGTAGATAGGCTGTTGAGCTATTGATTAACAGTTCTCTCTAGCCGAGGACAAACTTGCGTTTATTGTAACTGGACGCTCGGCACAGCGTTCTATTGGCTGTGTGGAGAGGGAAACCGCCACGCTCAGCGTCTTTTGTCATCCGTGTGAGACAAGAAGGTGCCCCTGATGGTCTGAAGTTCATTGAATAGACACAGGCCCACTTCGTCGCGTCTTTTAACGCTAAGCGCATCGTTCCCCCACTCTCGTGTTCATCATTAACAAAACGAAACTCCAATATTGGCGTATTTTGATGCTGCGAACAGCTACTTCTAAGCCATATCTACTTCTTTCGGCGGTTCTGCTACTACACGTTGCCTCTGTTGCAGGTTTCGTCGGTGAGAGCCTGGGGTTCTGCTACTACACGTTGCCTCTGTTGCAGGTTTCGTCGGTGAGAGCCTGGGGTTCTGCTACTACACGTTGCCTCTGTTGCAGGTTTCGTCGGTGAGAGCCTGGGGTTCTGCTACTACACGTTGCCTCTGTTGCAGGTTTCGTTGGGTAGAGCCTGGGGTTCTGCTACTACACGTTGCCTCTGTTGCAGGTTTCGTCGGTGAGAGCCTGGGGTTCTGCTACTACACGTTGCCTCTGTTGCAGGTTTCTGTTGCAGGTTTCGTTGGGTAGAGCCTGGGGTTCTGCTACTACACGTTGCCTCTGTTGCAGGTTTCGTCGGTGAGAGCCTGGGCTTCTGCTCACCCGAGTATCTGGTGTGGTACGTGCTGTTTATCGTGTTTGTCACATACGGCATGTTGCCGTTGCCGCTACGCTGGAGCATGGTCGCTGGTTGCACCACGGCGTTCGTCCACGTCATAGTCAGCGCCATATACAAGCTCCCGTCTCACGAGGTAGCTCATAGCTTTGATATTGCGTAATTTACACGTACAGTTACAAAAAATTTAATTAGTCTTATGTCGATTTAAATATGAACAATCAATGTTATTAGATTAGATTAGATTAGATTATTGAAATGGCAACCTAACCAGGAAGGTATTTTAAGCCAAGTATGAATGAGGTTTGAGTGTAAGATGATTGTGGCGCGATCTTGTAGTCTTGTTACTGACTAAGGCTGACACGTTCCTTAGACAGGACTGTTAATTAATAGCCCAACAGCCGATGGCAACTAAGGGACCTACAGTTTAACGTGGAATCCGAACCACGGCCTCTTAATTACGAATTGGTCTAATTATGAGCATGGCATTTGTGAATTAACGCAGTATTCAATAGTGCGTAATATCACGGTGTCAGTGTGGTTGACTTAAGGTGGCTTTATTCATAAAATTTGAATAAAGGTTTTGTGATTTTACATAAATGATGTAATAAATAGTATCAGTTTACTGACACATACTTTCTTCCACAAGTAAACTTAAAAACGACATTCTGTACTAAAACTATCACATTCTTTAAACTGTATCTTAATATCAATAAATACTTTATCGGTTCAAAAATAAACATTTAATTACTGGAAATAACAACAATAGAAACAAAGTTAACCATTTCCACCATTTTGAGTGTCGTGATCTTTGATTATGTTTAAATCCACCAACACGGGTAAATAACCTTGGTGGTTATTGCTTCAGCAGTTGTACAAAATTGTATTCTGTTATTTGTAATGTATTAAGCTTAAGCTTCTATTGCCGTACTTCTGGACTATTGGTCCAGAAGACAATACCCTCTACAATAATGAAAAATCATCTACATTGGACGTTTTTCAAACAGCCTCGCAGAACAGAAAGCCTTGTTTATTTTATTTTTTTATTTTATTTTGTGTATTTCTACGCCAGTGGCATTTTTAACGTTTTGATGGGGAACCGTCCAAACCCCGGTCTTGTTACTACCTAACGTCGACCTGTTGTTAGGAAGCATCATTAATTAGTAACCCAATGACAAATGGCGACTGGGTCCAGATTCGACCCTTGCGGGATTCGATCCGGCGACCTTCAGTTTTGAAGGCGGGTATTATAACCACTACACCACCCAGCCAGTTTATTTTTCATTATTGATTTCCGAAAATGAGGTTCAGTTAGATTTTGATATTGCCATTATCAATCTCAATATTAATTTTGAGGGGGTGTTGGCAATTTTCGAGACCAAAATGTTACGTCATTTGGTTAATAACATCATATGTTGGTTATAAGAACAGCTGTTTAGATGAACGGAAAATATTCCCTTTAGACAATCCATGATCTAATCTATTTCCCACAGGGAAGTAAATACAAGCATTTTGGTTAAGATTAGCTAAAAAAGTTATTCTTGGAAGATTTTTTAGAATGTTTCTTTAAAGTTTATTTGATTTTTTTTAAATGCCAGTCATTGGGAATTTTTACAATAGAAAATGTTGAATTTTTTTATAAGTTACAATTTTAAAAATGGATGCCAAATTTTACATTTCATAGGCTTTTAACAATATTGCAGCTCTGAGCATTTCTAGGTCATTAGAAGTTTAAACTTTATACTTACCCAACAACAATACCTTAAATGGTTTGTAGGGAGTTTTAAACACCCTGTAAATTGTATGGTTAATCAAACGTGAATTTAGTACAGATAACAAAGCTTTAAAATTGTAATAGGCCATGTTCAATTTAGAATTTTTTTGTTCATTTTATCATAAAAAAAGTTTAGTTTCATAATTTCCTTTAAAAGAATTAGCTGCGTGAATCTGATTGACATGGTTAATTATTGAATTGTCTATAGTTATATCAGTTATGGCAAGTATTTGCGTTGGTGTGAGTTATAGAGGAGTTATTGGAATGGGAATCAATGGAACGCCACGTTATTGGAAAATATCTCTTTCATTCATTCTTCTGTCTCGGAATTTGTGAATGACGATTTGTGTTTTATGAAAGCAACGAAACTATAATTTTATTTTCTTATAAATTAGATTTTTTAATTGTACCTTATGGTAATACCATACCAAATAGGATAGGCCAAAATATAGTTTTTGCTTTAAATTCATACAAATTTATAAATAAGAATATACAAGTGCTAATTTTAGTAGGTATTGTAATGCCTTATTTTAGAATATTTTAATCATAAAGTGGTTTAAAAATACACATTTATACGTTAATACTTGTTCTGAAATAAAAACCATTTTTCTGAAATTACTATTTAGTTAAATTATAAGTCTCCATTTGGGCCTGATGATGTTCGGTGTAACTGTACGAAATCGATCGCCAATTTAACAACTTCTTATATATTTACCGTTGTATATAATTACAATATAAGTGTAAATATATTAAGTAGTTTTGGAAAACGTGAGTTTTTACTTTATCCTATTTAAATTATATACCACATCATGCAAGACAGTAAGCTCTTTACGCTTAGTAGGAGACCTTTACGGCAGTCAACGCCTACACTTAATTCGATGCAATATTAACACTGTATGCATTTTGCCTACCTTGAATCCAGGCGTTGTGTTAGTTATAACTTATTTAAATTACGTTTTTGTGGTTATATAATTTTAAAAGTTTTATTTCTGGTCAAAATTATACTTTTTGTTAAAGTAGTGATTTTTTAAGTACGTAGCAGGAGCTAAATAAAGAGCAGACAATACAGGGAAAGTACAGGAGTCTTGAATTTCGATTTCGACAAAATATTTTAGCATGTTTTATCCTGCAGGAAGCAGGATGCAAGAGCCGACAGATCCTGGCTACGGCGTTGACCTACACCTGCCTCAACTTCGCAGGACTCTACACCAAGTACCTGACGGACCGGGGGCAACGCAAGGCGTTCCTGGAGACGCATCGGTCCACGGAGACACGCTTCAGGACACAGAAGGAAAACGACCAGCAGGAGAAGCTGTTGCTCTCAGGTGCGGCACATTTAACTTTTTTTCTATTTCTTCCTACTATCCTGCACAATTGGTAATCTTATATTATACTCTACAAAAATTAATGTTCCTATTTACTTCCCTTTGGAAAAAGCTTAGATCATGGATGTGTCTAAAGGAATGTTTTCAGTTCCTCTAAACAGCTGTCCTTATAACCATATGACATCATTTCGTTTCAAATTTTGGTCTGATAGATTGTGAATACCCCATGTCAACAAGCACTGTCCGGGCAATTTTTTTCTATCCAATGATATATTATTTTGTTCAGTAATGCCTTTGACTATCCATTTTAAAATGGATAGTCAAAGGTAAGGAGAAGTATTTTTCTATGAGAATTAAAATTGTAAATTAGTTATGTAAATTGCAGAAGATCTCAAGGCTGGAAAAATCCGGTTTTCGTCCCACATTTCTTCAAAATGTCAATGCCATCGTTAACGACTTATTTTGTAACTCCAGTTAACAAATAGTTCATTCAATTTTTTTTCTCAATAAAATTGGTAAACCATGTATGTTTTATTTTTAGGTTAGCATGAAAGAAATGTTTCAAAGAATTGTTATATTTAGTTTAATTTGACTTTATAGAAACCGTTAATAATGTACAGTTGTTAAAAAATTGTTAATAAATAGATTTTAAAAAGGAAAAATTTTGTAACATAGTTTTAAGTTGTCTATTTTAAAATCATAACAGCAATATCACAGTTAAATAGTAGGACAAATTAACAGCCTATGGAAAAAAATGAAATGTGGCAGACCTCTGAAACGAAAATATATTAAGAATCTGCAAAGTAGAGGAGCTACAAACGATCTTCAGGAATCATTTTTTTACTTTTTTTTAGAAGTTTAAATGTAAAAAAAATAAATGATACCAAAGTAACTTTTATTGTGGTAAATTTGAGTATCAAATTTTTTATTTTTAAGCGTTGTACAAATTTTGTAAACAAGGTACAAAATGTCAAATTTTGAACAAATAAAAAAATACAAAATTTTTCAAAATTATAATTTTTAGTGATTATTTTAAAATATGCAAGTATAGTGAATTTAAACCTTATAAATTAAAACATATTTTATAAAATCATTTTTTAATAATTTAAATTGTTTTATAAATGAGAAAATAAATATTTTTTTTATTAAGAGTAAATATTAATTTTTTAATTAAATATTAACACATTACCTTATAAAACAAAGGTCCTCAGTGTTTAACAACATGGAATTGTTCAAATCATAGATTTTAATTTATTAATATTATTTTATATTCTTGAGTTGTATAATAAAAAGATTTCAGATTACAGATTCAAATTTAAGAATAAAAATTTTTTTAAATAAAAAGATTATAATATAAAAAATGAAATTAAGATTTCTAAAATATTATGTGATAGTCATTACATATATTTTTCTTTTAAATATATTTTTTAAATCTAATAAAAGGTATATGGATTTTTTGATTAGTAAAAGGAAAATGAAAACAAAAAAAATAATAAAAATAATGTACACTTAAATGAAAACTTTTTCTTTTTAAAACACAAATAGATTAAAATCAATTTTGCGTCCCACAAATCACTAACCTCCATAGACAAATCCATGTTGAAGCCAGAGACCATATGACAACATTCCATTTGAAAACCCTCATCCCATATGGCCACAGTTCACTCCAGTTCCACAGAATCTACCATCCTGTTATGAAAACGTCATTCTTTACAGTCTCCATGTAATTAAATTTTTAGTTTAAAATTAATTTTACGAAGAAAAATTTGGTCATTTACAGAATGTTAATGATGATTTCAACACATTATTTTAATAAAATAAAGAAAATAAGGTTACCTTTGCATACTCAGTTCTAAAAACCGTAGGTATTGCTTATTTCATAGATGTTTCAGAGCCATTTATTTGCACTCTATCATTATATTATTATTATATTTAAAAATGTCGATTTAAATTACGAACCAAAAGATTCAAAATATTGGTAACTTAAAAATAAAACATCTTCACACTACACATTACCGTCTAAACACAGGCTACAGCCTGTGTTTAGACAAGCTGTGATACAACACATCTTTGATACACATGTTGGAAATAAGTAATACCGTTGCATATACATGTTGGTATATCCTCTGTGGTGATACCTACAATATTTAAATTACTTCATTCGTCAACTACAGTTCTGGAGGCATATTACAATGAGAACCTTATTTCATCACCCAAATTAAAAGAGTAACATGAGAGGCTTGAGGTTTCTTAATTGTGGCGAGGTGAGAAAAACGCCTGGAGCGGAACCTTCCCAATGGAACGTACAGCAATCAGGCAATATAGAGAGTTTTCCCTCTTCTCTAATAATTGTAAAACACCAGAATGTGTTTTATAAAAGTCCAGTATCAGCAGGACTTATACATTTTATTTTATTTGTTACATATTATGTATGTATGGCAATAGGCTTACTATTATATTTTTTAACCATATAAGTAAATTTAAAGTACAAAAGTGATTTGATTTTTAAAGAAACTTAATAGTATTAAATTGTCTTCCTATTGCAGGATTAAAAATTTGTATTATTCATGACCCTTGCTGTTTTCACTTTTACAACTTCCAAAGACTCAAATCTCATTTTCTCAAACTTTGTATCTTCATATTTTATCTTAAGGTACAACAAGTATAAAGTATAAAGTATAAGTATAAATAAAAGTCTCATGGTGCAAATTTTGAAGAGTAAGTTTTGCTTTTATTGGGTTGGGACTTGTTTCAGACCCTCTTGGCAGATGACAAATTTTTGGCACCATTTTTGCACTAATTTGTACAATGTTCAAAGTGACATGTAAAATTTTCTATAGCACATCCTTTATCAATACCAATAGTTTCAGTAATTATTTGCTCGCATACTTAATTGAGTGTCATACATCCGTCAGTCAATGTAGGTTGGTGCATGTGCACTTGTACTGTCGCAGGACCTCTCTCGCTAGAGCCACACCTTTTATATTTTTGCCAAAAATATTTACACTTCATTGAACTAGTATTACTCATACATCAAATTTACTGTAAAATGTATTTTATAAAAACTATATGATCAATAATTTTGTTGCTTGATTACATTAATGAAGAACTATAGATAAAGGGCAGTCTTCTTCGTGTATGTTGTAGTGAATAATCTTTTCGAGCCATTTTAAGTGTTATACTGTATTCATTTTTTCAGCCTGGGCGAGTCAATGCAACGCTCAAGAGCTTGTCAGAGTCCTCAATGATCTGTTTGCCAAATTCGACAAACTCGCAGCGGTAAGCAGTGATTTCTATTTTCTTGCATAAAAAATACAATTCACCTTAATGGTTTTAAATGTTTTATTTTAACTGGCTCTATAAATAAAACAAAGGCAATTTCACGATAATTACTATTTATCTATACAATTAATAAAATTTTAAAAATCAGTAATCGTCTAGACCTATTCCTATTTTTTCTAAATTAACCTTATTTACAATAGTTATTACTTAAGCTAATTAATTATTTTACGCAGATACTTCAATAGTCTCTGACACAGTTACAATATTCACTATCACTGTCTTGTTTCAACTATCTTGCTGTCACTGCACTGTTCTGTCACTTAACACACACAGTATTCAACTGACACGTATATATATACACAGGTACTATCAGTGTCAACATTCTTTAACAACTGAATATTCGGTTGTATTGTTGATTATTGCGGCGCGGCTTCTCAAACATTCTTGGGGCTTCTCGAACGTTCTAGGTGCTTTGCGAGCTGAACCTCAGCTTTTCCAGTTGCTGCTGCGGAACCTTCGGGACCATTTCCGTTACACTGTAACAATATTAACATTACATTATACTTAGTAAGATTAGCAACCAATGGACTCAAATATTTTTGTTTTCAATAAAAAAGTTGTGGGACAACATTGGAATACAACATTGTACTCCTTTGCTATTTGTGCCCATAACTAATTTGAGAACTTCCCCCATTGTTTTACCAATTTCCGTTGAGGCCTACCAACTCCATTATCTCCAACACTGTCAGGGAGGCTCGACTCATTAGCAAAGTCATCAGCTGTCGGTGAAATTACGTTATCAAGGCAGCGGCTCAATGATGACTTAACGATCTGACATTAACGATATTGCTATTTGTTGATCCAAGCTTGTACATTAACCATTTTTTTTGTTGAGAGTGATTTACAAGCTAATTGAAAATTATGTAATTTATGTTTTTGAATTACTGATTTCTTACATTATCGTTCTTATTTGAAAAGTTCTTACTTGATATAAAATTCCTATGGCAATGAATTAAATTATGAAGTACATTATATTCATAAGTTTAACTGTTATTAACAGAAACATTTTAACAATTCGGAATAACAAATTCATGCAAATTGTAAATATAAAATACCAACCAATCGTGTAAGATAACTAAAGCCATTAAAAAGATTTGTTGTCAAAAAGTAGATGTACTATAACTGAAAATATTATTATTCATTTATAGTACATGTTCTCATGAAAAAATGAATAATTTTTGCTAAATTCTTCTATATCATTATTTTACTGTTCACATTTACTATTTTTTTCAAGAATGCCTTAAAAAATATACTGAAGGAGGACTAATATTTTTAATAGGAATTTAAGTGGAGATGTACTATGCTATTGAATATTAGCAGTGAGACTGTCCATAAACATAAAATTAAAAAAAAAACTAAAGAATTAAAAGGAAAAATAAATTATTAGCTCAATTATTTAGTATTAAATTTAAATTGAATACTGTAAATGATTTTGAATTAGAAAATGTTTATCATTTATAAAATTTGGTTTACGTTTCAATTTGGGCAACATTTTACTATAGAGTAATTTTAAAATAGGTTTAAAATCAATGATCAATATAAACAAAGTAACATAGTATTTAATTTAAAATAATAACATGTGATTAGTTCTTTCTGTTAAGTCCCTTTTATAGATCACATGCTTGGTAAAACTTAGAAAAAAGTGAAGATAATATCACTCAAAACTGGGATTTGAGGGGTCATTACTTTATTTTAATACAGTAGATCATGGTTAACTGACCCATCTTTTCGTTCAAATATATTTTTATTTATTAATTTTTTTTGTACTGGGGGTAAAGTGCATGGCGGATGGGGTGCAAGCCACTCTAATGTGTGGGCAGAGCTACGTTGAAATGGGGGCAGACCTAAAGACAAACAACAAAGAATGAAAGTGGCGAAAATATCCATGTGCCGCTCTTGGTGAAAATAACATGTGCAGATATATACGTCAAACGTAAAAGGGTTTAAAGATAATTAAGATCAAAGAAAAACAGAATGGTTTTATCGACAATATATTTCTCTACTTCAGCAACAACTTTTTTTTATAAAAAAATTTAAAAATTATTTAATTTAAATTAAATAATTTCACATACGACCTTATTGTGCAAGAGGTCGACTAACCGAACGGTAGATGTTTTAGGAGAACCACTGTCTGAGGATCAAGCTGCTGGGGGACTGTTACTACTGTGTGTCCGGCTTGCCAAAGCCAAGGGTAGACCACGCCCACTGCTGCGTGGAGATGGGTCTACACATGATTACTGCCATACACGACGTCCGCAACAAGCTCAATGTCAGTACTGCCAACATACTAGCTTGATAGATTATGTAAGATTATAGAGACCCTAGCAAGGCATGTCTTCTTTACTGAAATGTGTAGTTAGATTAGATTAGATTAGATCATTGAAATAGCAACCATACTACAATGTAGGTATTTTAACCCAAGTATGAATGAGGATTGAGTGTAGGATGATTGTGGCGCAATTTTTACTGACTAAGGCTGACATGTTCCTTAGACAGGACTGTTAATTAATAGCCCAAGAGCCGATGGCAACTAATGGACCTACAGTTTAACGTGGAATCCAAACCACGGCCTCTGAATTACAAATTGGTCTAATTATGAAGATAGGCGTTGCGGATTAACATAGTATTCAATAGTGCGGACGTTAATCCACACAAGAGAACACCACATTCACCGACTAACTCTCACAACTATCTACAATTCCTGACTTCCAAGTGGCTGGATTACAGGACATCGCCATCGTCCGAGTCTATCTTATCTTAAAAGAAGGGTTTCATTAGGGTATGAAAGGTGTAGCACTGTAGAATATTAACAGTCTACGTTAACCTTTCGAAAATAAATCACCATTACATCAAAAATATTCAATAGGAAAATTCTTTATCATAAGAAAAACAAGAGATCCAATACCTAATATACGTATATTGTTCTTTCTGGACAAATTCATATTTTCTCTGGTGAAAGCTGAGAGTATATTCTTCTATATTGCGCAGGTAGATCTCAACATGAGGATAGGGATCCACTCTGGCTCAGTCCTCTGTGGTGTCCTGGGACTGCGCAAGTGGCAGTTTGACGTCTGGTCGTACGACGTCACGCTCGCCAACCACATGGAGTCCGGAGGGATACCTGGGTACGTTGACCATCAGACGTCTACACCTACTAGCAATAGCTACGGCTGACCAAAACAACATTTAATTTACATGACAAGTAAAATAATTTAAAGAATCTGATGATACAAGAAAACAATTTATGTGGTTTCTTATTTTTCAGATTTGGGCATGGGCGGAGTTAAGGCTGGGCTTGAGGGGACATTCCCCCTCCCCCATGCCTTTTGGTAAATTGTTAATAGAACTTGTCAAAAATTTAGCTTTACAAATCGTAAGGTACGGTATACAAAATTAGCTTTGCTTGCTTGAACACAAACTAAAAAAAATTTATATTAAGAGTTAAATATATAAAAAAATTAGTACAATAACAAATATTATGACCGCTACGACTTTAATATCAACATCAAAATTATTATTGGCCCCTAAATTGTAATTTGCTTGATCTTAAATATTCTTTTTAACCTCTTGAAGAAAAATGTGCTTCCAATAACATAAAAATACTTTTGACATGGATTTTTACTTTTAGAAGATATTTTTCATGTTTCTATATTTTATGCTTCATAAGAATAAACAAGTTTTTTTTGTTAATAGGTTGTAGATTTTTTGATCTTCATCATGTGTTTTTTTGTGAAATGTATTTATGTTTGTATTTTTGATATTTTATATAAAGGGGTGAGCATTTCAAGCTTTTGCCCCGGGGCCCCTTCGGATCTAGCTATGC
Organism: Nephotettix cincticeps; assembly: GCA_023375725.1. Classification (NCBI taxonomy): domain Eukaryota; kingdom Metazoa; phylum Arthropoda; class Insecta; order Hemiptera; family Cicadellidae; genus Nephotettix; species Nephotettix cincticeps. Next base: position 24,168,990 of record CM041788.1, on the reverse strand, counting down.
TGCTGATTACTGTACCATTAAACTATAATTGCTCTGACACATGGAACATATTTTAACATTAGAGCTAAGTTAGCAACCACATATTCAGATGGTTCATCATTTGGTTGTGATAAAATGTTTTCACATGGATATGTCTAAGCTCTGGGGTGGAGGAGTATTAGCAGAATAGCTGTTTAGAGGAACTGAGAGCATTCCCCCTCAGAATTATCCGTGATGTAACCTATTTTCCACAGGGAAGTAAAACATGTACATTTTGTTTACACTTATGTCACAATAAGTCATAACCGATTGATCACTTAAATAGTTTACTTTTCACATTCATACTCATGTAGTTAAATGTTTATAATCACTAGATATTTAAGAAGGTATAATGTAAATAGATGTACCTCAATTCTTGTTTGGAGAAAGACAAAGGGACCTGTTTCCATATAAAACACATTATTAGGAGTACACTACACAATGTTTCTTCACTAATAAAGTGCTTTATTTATTATTTTTGTAGAATTTCAATTCAAAAATATAAACCAGCTTTGTCACAACTTATTAAATCTAAAAAATCATATGTATTGTTCCCCCACAAGGTGCGGACTTCTTTTAACAAACAAAATGGTTAAACAATTAAGAAGTTATGATACACTTCCATCCACTTATAATAGTGTAACTTTACTTTTTACCGTTCATGTGAAATTATCATTTCCATATTTTGGTTTTTAAAATGAAATTGTAAACCATCTTCCAGACGAGTACACATCTCCAGTGCGACACTGGAATGTCTGCAAGGAGCTTACGAAGTGGAGCCAGGTCACGGAGATATCAGGGACAACTACCTTAAGGTTTGCTAACAACACTAACAACTACCATCCTATATTTATTGGTACAAAATCTAAGTTTATATTTTAGAATTTTAAGTACAGTACTAAGTACTCTAGCAATATAATAATTTCAGCGTTAAAAGTCCAAGGAAGATCAAGGTTAAAATTCTAAGGTTAAATAAAAAATGTTAACCTTTTATCCAAATTTTTCTTCAAAACATTATATAATATTATGAGCTGCATAGTATTAAAACCTCTTACTGTTTTTATTTTTGAATTTTTTGCATCAAATTAGTATTTTTTAATGGTACTTACTTTATATATACACCATTGTCCAAATCTTAATCTACCTAAAACACCAGATTTTGGGAGGTAGGATAAATAAATAAATCTGATTACAAATGATGATAGGATCTGGAATCAGACCAATGCGATCACAAGGTTATAAGTTCCACAAGGTTATAAGTTGACTTTGATTTTGACTTTGACACATGATACACATGATTTAGAGGCCATTAGTGTTTTTGACTACAATTTATAACATTAAGTGAGGAAAGCGAAGTAAATAAAAGCTTGTTATGAGTTGATATTGTTATTTCTGCTCACTCAAGCTGCTATCCTTAACGCAAAATGTTTTCCATTCAAATTAAATTTACATATCAATAATCTTACTGGGGTAAGTTACTTATTAACTGAAGATTTGTATTTCAGTTTAATTTTATTATGATGGAAAAATTACGTATTTCTTTATCTAACTATGCTATGTATCTACAGGTCAGCTGAAATAACTCTGAAATAATTTTTGTCAATATTCCAGGAACACGAGGTGGAGACGTACCTGATCAAGCAGAAGGAGCCGAGCAAGCCTCGGCGCCGACTAATGACTAGGATGTCTCGCGCTAGACTGTGGACCGAGGACGAACGACTCACTAACTCAATCAACCGAGACACGCCTAACGCAACCCCAGTTCACACATATCGTGAGTTTGGACCAAACATAATTACTGTTGAATCTTTGAAATGCGTAATGGTCTTGGTTATTAATTATTCTATATCTTGTATTGGACTTTTCAAATGCATCTGTTTTTTTATCACACAAGGTTTCTGGAGGTGGAGGAACTCCTCCCGTTTTCAAGAGATTACCTATTAATTTTTATTTTAAAAAATTAAGTATAAGTTACAGGATATTAATAATATCATGCTGTCAATAATACTATACTTATCTATCTGCACAGTACAAAAAACTATATTGATAACGCCACAAATACGTGTGGGAACTCTCGTTCTGAGCGCACGCTATCTTGTGTCGCCCCGCTAGCTCGGATGCGGAGTGTCGTTGTTATTTTTTACATTATCAATATAGTTTTTTGTATTGTGCATGAAAGATAAGTATAGTATTATTGATGTAATTTATATCCTGTAACTTAAACTATCTTTTTTTAACACTTGAGTGGTCACGTTGCTGTCTTTTCCAACGGGTTGTCTGTTTTTATTTAATATCTTTGGAATGTCACGGTCGTGAGCTTCCTAACTTCGTATAGCTTCAAATAGACTTGTACACTGGCCACTTGACTATACTTCACATCTTTCCTGTATTTGACTGGAGTCTGTTTACGGCGTATACCGTACCCACCGTGCGCGACTCATGATGTAACTTTTTTGACGCGACCCCTCACTGGATTTTTTTTTATTATTGGATGGGGCGGATTACTCCCAAGGCACTTCAGCCGTAGCGGCTTTTTGCGCCCTCTGTGTGGGTTGCGGCATTATCAAACTGTGTACCCGGTTGGGTACACAGTTTCCATACATTAGAGGCATAAAAAAATTGAAAAACACAAAAATTGGGTACACTCAATAAAACAAACACACTTTTTTCATCAAAACAAAGTGTAATTTTTAAAACCCCTAGGTACAGATTTTGCTCATTTTTATATACATTGCCACCGCCAAGTGCCAAAGTCGGCATTTTCACTGCTGTCGCGAACGTGTTAAAATATTCAACATATTTGTTTGTTTATAGTTGTATTTGTTTTTGTTTTTTTACCACATGCAATTTTTTTTAATGGGGCATTAGATTTATGGATATAAGCACAAAAAAGGAATAACAAAGTTAGTAAAGTGCCCTATAACAAATTACTTAAATTTTGGTCAATCAAAAGTAAAAGGGTGGAAAATGACATGGATTTATATAGATATTCACAAACAGTAGATATTACTATTTTGTCATTTGAAGCCGGTAGCCTGGACTAGCTACTCCGTCCAAGTATGAAGATAAAACTTTTTTTGCTAAAATTTTAGATTGTGTAATGTTATTTTTGACAGTTGAGTTTCATCCTATTGATCAGTTGCAGCTACTAATATTCAGATAACTTTATTTTATTAATATAGTTTAACAATGAATATAAACTAGTAATTTAATAACATGTTCTATTTGTTTTCAGGCCATGACGTTATCAAGCAAACAGACAGTAATGGGAATCATGGAAACCACAACAGTCTCGGCTTTGGAGACGAGTGGACACCGGAAATACCGTTTGAAAATGTAAGCTTTTTCTATAGATCCTATAAACTATTTTGCAAAATTTTAAGCATAATAAAAGCATACTGAAGCTACAACTCTTGATATAATTTATTCATTTAATCGAGAAGTTATTTTTATTTAATTTTAAAAATTCAATAGTCTTGAAGATCTCTGAAATCTGTCTTAACTGACCAGAGTCTGTTTAACCAGCTGAGGCACAACACTTTGACTTGGTTGCCTTTCAAAAATATATTTCTTAAACCACCCCTATATACTATAGGTGACTATATCCGTTAATATTTTGTGCGTAGTGGATGATGAAGGGATATATCCGTGTAAAAATTTTATATTTACAGACGACAGGGGTATACATCAGCATATTGTTAAAATGATTAAAGGGGAGTTTTAACCTATTTACGCCATTTTAGTAACGATTATAACTTGAATAAACAATTCCCTTTAAGTTATATCTGCATATACTTTATTTATTAGGCCGTGGGAAATATAATTTTAGTTGGCTGGCTGATTTCTTAATGTCAATCTGAATGTGAAATGATTATTTGAGGCTAAATTAAATTATATTATAACTATTTACATATTTAAATACTTTATAAACTCAAGAACAAGAAAAAACTCAAAATCTTTTTTCCAGTCCTGGAAGGGTTAAATTTATTTTAAAATTCACAATTTTTAAAATAGATGGAATAATATTTAACCAGGTAAGGTTTTAGGACATAATGTCCTACCAAGTAGGGTTCTATATTATAAAAACCTCCTTAAAATGTTTACCTTGTATGTTGAGATTATGACTCATTAAAATCTTCCTTGCAGTTGAGCACCGGAGGACAAGAGATGGAGGGAGATGAAGTGGGGGTAGTTGCAGTGGAGCCTCCCCCTTCTCTCACCCCAGCGGAGGAAGTAGACGTCATCATGGATCACAACATCGAAGTGGAAAGCAACCAGAGGATCCGACGAGAAAATGTAAACATTTGGACCTTGACTTTCAAACAGCCCGAAATGGAGATTAAGGTAGAAACCAGTAATTTAATTTTCAACACTACTTTTTTAAGAAAATATATTTATATAAATCTCTTTAGACTTTTCTGTAGATACTAGCAGGGTGGTTTGGAAGTTACATCCCCGTTTCATAATTTCAAGTGAAAAACATTTGATTAAGGCTTGTGGGAAGGTGAATAAAATAGATGAATTTAAAGTATGACTCGATATTGGCTAGCCACAATCTTTTTTTGGGTAAAAGGAGAACAGTTTATGGTACCATCTTGTAATCATACCATCTCAATGTTATTGAGTTTAATATCGCTTAATTGTTGTATGACACTGATTTTTGTTCTTATACTGGATCAAGTTTGCCATTCATATAATTAACTTTCTTATTGTAATTTATCATTTAACGTTTTCAGGAAATCTTCTTTTACTGAAATAATGAGTATAATTCAGTCTTTATCTCTTTATAGTTTTGTCGCCTTCGTGAGGACATGTTTAAGTCGAATATGCTCTGCTGTTACATCATCTGGCTGTTCATCATTGTCTGCCAGTTTGTCATTTTACAATGGTATGTAATAATAAAGTACAATAATCATTCATTTCGTGGCTCTTGTAGGAATTCAGTATTATTGATTTGAAACATTTCAAAAGATTCACCTATATTATATATACAGGGTGTTCATTAAAGTCTGGGACAAACTTCAGGTGGTGATAGTACTCCTCAAAATAAACAAAAACTTCTTATAAACATATGTCGAAAAAAATCCTTCGTTTAAAAAGCCGCTAGCTGTTATTTTCTATTTTTCATAAACCCTGTTATATCTCAAGAACTATTTAAGATACAGAAACCAAAATTTGCCCACTAAATTATTGGACAAATAGAAAAATATTCTCAAAGTATCATTTAGTTTTGTTCTATATTTTCAAAACAGCGGCGGTTAAAAATCTTTTAATTTAAATAAAAAAACATTATTAACTTTTTAAAATTTTTACAAGGAATATAAAAGATTGCAATTTTTATTTCAAATTGAACGGTACTTTGGTGAAGCCGCTTTGTGCTAGCTGAATTCCACTTCTTCGCCACGGCGGCACGGCGGTGTATCAACTTGTTACATGAGTATCTCATTTACATGAGAGATTTAGCATGTTGTGATTTAGCATGTTTACACATGCTGTCTCAAAACAGTTTTTCTTAACCACTACTTTCCGCAGGTCGCCATGGCTAGTGCTAGGTCTACTAGGGACCACCTTCGCCCTGACCCTTGCTCTAGTACTAGTCATGGCTGAGGAGTTCAGACAGCTTCCGGATCCACTGCAGAGGATATCCTCAGTGCTGGTGCAGGAGCGTAACCGCCGAACTGTCTTCATCTGTATTGTGGTCACACTCATGTGTCTGGCATCCACACACGGATTGGTGAGTAGGTTATCATAACATAGTCCAGTAAGAATTAGACATTATATGTCTAAAGGGTAAAAGAAATATTTCAAATCATAGTCAAATATTTCAATATAAATTTTAGTTTTTTAATTATCAAACTCTTAATACTATGACTGTTGATTGTTTCAGTTTCTTTTCGGAGAAATTAGCCTGAATACCTCGGTATCCACCAACAAAGAAGTACTAACACCTCTCTCTCGCCCAGTGCGTTCTTTGGAACAGACTCTGTCCGACAATCTTGTCACAAGTGCCTCGGTCGAAAGTGTAAACAGGACAGGTGGTAAAAATGTGACATCCTATAAAAACGAGTATAGGTACCTCAAAAAGAAAATGAGACTTTTGAAAGATTTTATAATTAAATCTAAGAAATCAAAAGAGAGAGAACAGTATTTTAATTTAATTAACCATGAAAGATCTCATTTTGCAAATTTAAATGTAAATAAATTATCTGATAATTCTGATCTCCTGGGTACAAGTGGAGTCATAAATGAAGCTTCCCATAGAGTAACCCGGAGTAATAGAGACAGTTCTGATGTCAGAGAACAGTCATTATTCAGTGAAGTGAGTGACTCTAGTGAGGTGTTGAAGATGACCAACCAAACCGAGGAGATATCGTTAGTTACAACGCCATGTGTCCATCCTGAGTACCTCGTCTTCACGTGGGTCATGTGCCTCGTAGCTCTCGCCACCACTCTCAAACTCTACTTCCTCATCAAGACTCTCCTTGCCTTCTTCATGGTCACGTTTTATGCTCTATTAGTAATCATCGGGTATCCCAGCATCTTCATAGAATATCCGGAATCTAAGTAAGTGATGATTCAACTTCCTTACCGACTAATCTTATTCAAATCTCAAGGTGGTCGTAATGCTCCAGACAGATCCAAATCTTGGGGCTGTATTTACTTTAAAATACCCACCATAATAGAACGATAAATAATATAAGTGCAACATGATATGCTGTACTTATATTCTTTATCATACTGTGATGATTCTTATTTTAGATAGACGTCTTGATCCAATGAGTAAAGGTCCTCCTCCTAAACCAATGGGCAAAGAGGCTCTATAACTCTTATTAAGACTTAAACACAATGTTTTATGGGAATCTTCAGTGGAACAGACTGTGGCGTGTCCTGCAATCCATCAACTTAGAGGTCAATTGTGATTAGTTGTAAGCGGTGGCTGTTGAATGTGATATTTCCTGGTATGGATTAACGTATGCACTATTGAGTACTACGTTTATCCGCAAAGGCCATTCTCATAAGACGAGTTCGTAATTTGGAGGCAAAAGTGATTTGGATATTGTGTTAAACTGTAAGTCCCTTAGATGCCATTGGATATTGGTCTATTGATTAACAGTCCTGTCTAAGGACTAAGAACTGTCAGCCTTAGTCAGTAACAAGACGACAAGATCACGCCACAATCATCTTATACTCATTTCTCATTCATACTTGGACTAAAATACTTACTGGGTACCCTGGGTAGGTCTTCATTTCAGTTTAAGTAATAAAGTATTAAAGCATACGGATGACATGAAAGTGTTTTAGTCTAAAGCTAAAGTATTCCAGGATCTATATTGTTGCACCATTGTGCAGGCTGAAGATTCCGCTGACCTATCAGATGCTATTGCTACTCCTGGTGTTCCTCATGCTGGTCGCCTACCACGCTCGTCTGGTTGAGGTCACATCCCGTCTGGACTTTCTGTGGAAGCGGGAAGCACAGCGAGAACTAGCAGAGATGCGGGAAACTCGCCGCAATAATCGGCAGCTCCTGCGGAACATCCTGCCTGACCATGTGGCTAACCACTTCCTCACCCAGGATCGCCAGACTGAGGTGAACTAAAGTCATTCACACATGCATCTCCGAAACAGATAAAAGTAAAACCATTGCGTTTATATGTTATCATTTCCTCTATGATAAAATTGAATAATAGTTATTCTTTGGGTACGGTAGATAAGTTTGCTTCTTCATAAAATATTTTGTGTCCATTTTCATCTCGACATTTCCCCTTAGAGCTATATTTTTGATTATTATTACAGCCATTGGACTCCCTTACATCTTATTCCTGTAAGATCAGAAAAAGTAAACATAATATATTTGAATAAAATATTCCACACTATTTTTTCCTTGCAAAATTAGTGGGTGAATTTACTATCTTTATATTTCTTTTTGACAATAAACATTTTTATAAACTTCCAATTTTCAAAAAAACTTCATAGGAAAACAAAGCCTCTAGATCCTTCTCCTTCATAAACAGATTAATGTTTTAAACATATAAACATACTTATAATTCAACTAATAAATTAACAATCACAAACATTACATTATATGGTATACACTAACTGTAACAATTAACGATTCTTTAGATTTTTAATAACTGCAAGTGTTGAAAAATTGTAGTTGTATTGTATCATAATTGAAGTTTTAGTTTTAGCTGTAATTATGTATAAAATTATTCATGTTTTTTCCCCTTACAATATTTTTATATTATTTTATACAATTTTATTTATGAATTATTCATAAATCATTTTTCATACTTTATTCCACTCATATAAGTGTTTTTTTATACTTTTATAATTATTTTATTTTATTGTTTTTATAATTTATTTTTTAACTATTCATTTTTGTATGTTCATAAAATTTTAGTTTTTTACTTTTTTAATATTTAAATATTAATTATTTTTTACTATTTTTTTTTTTTTGTAACTGTACTTGTTTGATTTTTAATAGTATTATATGTAAGTTTTATTTAATTTTTGTTTGTTTTACTGTTTCATGTGTTTTTTAATATTTTTTTTTACTTCATTGTCAAATTTTATTTCATGTAATTCTGCTAAACATTTTTCAGGAGCTTTATTCCCAGTCAAGGGATAATGTTGGTGTGATGTTCGCAAGCATTCCAAACTTCACCGAATTCTACTCCGAGGATATCAATAAGGGTATAGAGTGCATACGGCTTCTCAATGAAATTATTGGTGTGTAAAAATTTGTTTACTTTTAATTTTTTTACTTAATTGGGACCGATTATATTTTTCCAAAATTTTTCTCTAGTGTTCTGCTCTTCTCCACAACCCTCTGGAAGGGTAGCGCACCTTTATATTTTTTTCTGGAATTTATTTTCATTGGATTAATTGATTTGTTTTTTAATAGACTGACTTTTATCTAGGGTAACTATAAGAAAATTGTCGGATTTTTTCAGCTCATGTCGCCTCCATTAACAATTTTGTCTTTAAAATAATATCAAGGTCTCAAGACAAGCTTGAACTAATAATAATATATTTGCTGTTGAATTTTTTAAAGAAACTTCAAGCTATTAATTTTTCAGTTGACTTTGATGAACTGCTTGCTGAGCCCAGGTTTTCTTGTATTGAGAAGATCAAAACTGTTGGAGCCAGCTACATGGCCGCATCAGGGCTTAACCCAACCCAAAAGGTAAAACAAAATATCCTCTTACACCTTCTATACAGTAAGTCATCCATAGGTTTCATATGTTATCTTAGGAGGTACGGTAATGAGGATTAATTCACAATAGGATATATGATACATACATAATACATGATTATTCCATCTTTAGTCCTCTGAGACAGGAATTGGACAGGGCAGGTAATACCTTTGACTATCCATTATTAATAGACGTGTCATTCTTATGAGAAAGCAACACTCATTCATTCCCAAAGTTACTACGAGGTTGCACGCACTGCTGAGGGCGCAGCCAAGTGAGCTTACAGCCTTCGCCACTATTCCGAAATTTTGTTGGCGACAAAATTAAACCATGAATGACACTTCTTTCAATAATGTATAGTCAAAGGCAATACTAAGCTAGCAAATAATAAATAAAATTTAACTACCTATTTAAGTAGGGATGTCATTAAAACTGGACTCTACTAGATACCGTTTTACCTCTAATTTAAACTTTCCCAGAATTTGAATACTTTGTAATCTTTCTGGCAGGGCCTGAAACAATTTCATCCCGATATAGTTTTTAGTTGAATGGTAATGGTTTCATTATGGTATATGGTTTATGTTCAAAGACTGTTATCCTGAAGAATTAAGGGCAGTACAACTAGTCATGGTGTTAAGGGGGCTTGGGGGAAAATGCCCCCTCAGACCTCTTAAAAGTTTTTGAATTTTTATTACCAATCTTAACAGATCTACATGTATTATAATTTTTTATTTTACACAGATATTTTGATTTTTTTTACTGTTGTTTTATTTTAGTTTTAAGTAGAGATAAATGTTTATTTGTCTCTATTTTTAGTCTATATTGTGACAAAACTAGGAAATAAACTCCATACCTCAAGGTGTAACCTCTAACTCTACCCATGAAACTAGATAATAAAAAATATAGACAGGCCGGGGAAAACATTCAAATATCTGTACAATTAATTGATACAAACTTGATCCTTATACCCCAATCTATGAGGCACATCACTTCTTTAACAGAACTTAAAATATTGAAAAATAAGAATATTCCTGACAGCTATTAAACCTCCATCCCCCAGCTATTAACCTATTTTTTTTTTAAATAAACACACATATCAGATCTCGGCAGCTGTGTCAGGCTCCGTATCTCACACGCCTCATTCCAGGAATCCCCCGAAACTATTTACAACCCTCACACTCCTTTTGTTTCCTTGTGAGTTGCGATGCTGTGAAACGATGTCAGTTTGCGGAGGCATTCCCTAAACGGAATACACATATGAAAAAGTGTGTGAACCAAAATATAATTTTATTTTTATTTAATTTATAGTACTTTCATTTAATATATTTGGTTTTCATTGAAGTTCAATTTTATTACTGCCGAACAATATTCCGTATACACCCTCTCCCGCAACACTATTCTTATACCAGAAAATTACTAACTATGTTTATTACTATGTTTGTTGCTCAAATTTAGTAATTATATTAACGATAGAACTTTGTATTTTATCAATTTATTTCACATTTAAATGCAATACCATGTTATAAAAACAAGTAAGATGGGTGGAATTTGTGCGATTTAGTGTTCAAGGGTTAATTCTTAATTTTGCAGCTGGACCTTTGATGACCCTAAAAACACCTTTGTCTGAGGTATTATTTAATCCAAATATATTTATTAGATATATTTTTTATAGGGGAATGAAGATGAACATGAACATATTTGCGCCTTGGTTGACTTTGCCTTTGCCATGAAACAATGTTTAGAAGAACTAAACAAACATTCATTCAACAATTTTCAACTACGGGTTGGTGAGTAAAAAATACCTGTAATCTTAGTCAGTTCCTATAAGAACTAATATAACATAGCATTTAGATATGTCATTTTACAGACAAAAATACATACATCTACTGTATAAACAAAAAAGTAGAGGGCTTACTTCATGAATCGAAAAACTCTTTGATTATGTAATTTCGACAAAATTACTAGGTACTTTTTCAGTTATATGAACAAATTAATAAAAAATGTATTTATTTCCCTTTTTGAAATAGCTAAGATAATGAATGGATTTGTGGAAAAAGGAATGTTTTCAGTCCTTCTAACAGCAGTCCTTATAACCAACAGCAGTGTATATAACGTCACTTCCATTTCAAATTTTAGTCTGACAGATTACCGACCCACCCCCCAGAGCTAAGACATATCCATGTTAAAATACTCATGAAATTGTGGTAGGCTTGTAAAAATACAAATTAACTTAAGAAAAGTACTCTTTAAATTTATTGAATTTGGATGAAACTTTCTAAGCTATTGGAATATATGGTTATTTTTATATAGTATCTTGGACTTGAAAGTTAAAATCCCAAGAATTACAATTCTATGTCTGGACCATTCCAAATAATATTTTATAATCGCCACAACAAAAGTAAAATGCCTCTGAGATAAAGTTCAAGCAAAAACGTTAGATGTAACATTATTTTGTATTTAACTGACTTGTGATTGCAGGCATCAGCAGTGGGGCGTTGGTGGGAGGAGTGATAGGGGCTCGAAAGCCTGTCTATGACGTCTGGGGCAACACTGTCAACGAAGCATCCAGGATGGACTCAACGGGGACTATGGGACGTATCCAAATACCCAAAGCCACAGCTATGGTAAGCTCCAAACACATAAGGTTTCTCTTTCGTACACAATCATATGGCAGTACCTGATATACGAAGGGGTACCCAAAATTAACTTAGATAGAATTATAATAATGTGCAGAGTTTTTTTGGTATGAGTTTCTGGCCATAGTACCTATCTTGTATAAATCTTTGCCAGTTCAGAGCCGAGAAGGCCACTGATTAGTCTTATTCAATTTACTGTCATAAAAATTGGATAGCAGCAAAATAGCACTAGCAAAAAGTCAGTAAAATGAACAGAACATGCCAGGTCAACAGCCCACGGCACTGAACTGGCAAAGATTTGCAGTGGGAAGGATCTAGAGGCATAAACCTGTACTACAAAAGCTCCACCCACGGCAATCCTATTCCGGTTACTTTTGGGTACCTTCTCGAAAGTCTAAGGTATGAAATTAGGGGCTAGTATTTGTAGGGTTAGGGCTGGAGAAGAAGTGCAAGAGATGAGGAAGAGTAAGCAATTAATTTATCCACAGCCTACATCCGTATATGTCTGTAACAGCTATTCAAACGGAAGTAAGGATGGAGTTATACTGTTCCAATTAAGACTATAAGTCTACCAAAGTCTTTGTAGAGGAGTATCAAATGTGTTATTCCACACCTTTGTTCTGATGTGTGAATGAAAAGATATATAATAAGACTAATTTAAAATGTATTCTATAATATCTCTCAAAGAGTCCTTGTTTTATGAAAACACTGCCGGTGAAAGTCTACATGATTTGAATGGAAAACAAAGACCTTCAAAACAATCCAATATTTAATTGAATAAACATAAGGGTTGTTTTAATTTTAAGGTGTAGATGCTATTATAGAGGCCTTTCTATTAATTAAACAGCTTGGGTTTCATATTTACAAGTAAGGGTCAATTATTCCAGAGGCTAAAGAGTTTTATTGTTTCCTACACACGATCAAATTCAAGTATCTTTCTATTTTCATTCTATTCAATTTTTTTCAATCAGAAAGCAAATAACTTCCATCCAAACAAACAAGCTCACTTACATCAAGCTTAGTAATAAAATATTAACTATTTCTTTGAGTAAAAATAAAGCTTTCAACATCTATGACATCTTAGGCAACATTGTCAACAAAACCTCCAGGATGGACGCAACTGGCATCCAGATACCCAAACGGAAGATAAAACATCAGTCCGTAGTAAATCTTTATTCATTTCAGTGTCACAATTACAATAATACCAAAATTATATTAAATTAAATAGCTACAGGAAAACATATATCAAATAAGTTATATTCAAAGAAATTCAAATAAGTTATAACCAAAGAAATATCCTAAAGTGGCATATTTCTACCTGCGCCGCATGCTCCGTGTAATTTAACTTCGTCGCCACAACAATGACTGATTGCATCACATGAGACAGTCTTCCTACTTTTGCAGTCAGCGGCTAGTCACACACTCGTGTGATTTCACTGTGCGGGTAAAAATATGCCCCTTAAGAGATTGAAAAAAAATTAAAATAAATGGAAATTGATGCTTAGAGGTCTTCTGATGTCACTTAGTAGGTATTCAAGACCAAAAAGGTCTCTTGTTTTATTTTGAATGTTGCAAAATGATCAAGGTTTCTTGTATTTTTAGGCATTTTTATCTATTGTAAATTTTTAGACACGTATAGTAGTGCTTTTTTTGAAAATTGGTGTTGATTAGATTAGATCATTGAAATGGCAACCATACTACAATGTAGTTATTTTAAGCCAAGTATGAATGAGGATTGAGTGTAGGATGATTGTGGCGCAATCATCTAGTCTTGTTATTGACTAAGGCTGACATGTTCCTTAGACAGGATCGACTATTAATTAATAGCCCAATAGCCGATGGCAACTAATGGACCTACAGTTTAACATGGAATCCAAATCACAGCCTCTGAATTACGAATTTATCTAATTATGAGGATAGTCTGCGGAATAACGTAGTATTCAATAATGCAAACGTTAATCCACACAAGAGAACTACATCCACTGACCATCTCTCACAACTATCCACAATTCGTGACCTCCAAGTAGCTGGATTACAGGACGTCGCCACCATCCCTGTCAGTAAGTTGAGTGATCAGCCTATTTTATTTTCTATAGTTTGTATAACTACTATAATACTGTTGGCAGATGCTGACGGCTCGAGGGTATCAGATGGAGTACCGGGGACTGGTGCCAGTAAAGGGCAAGGGGGAGATGGAGACATACTACGTTGTAGGGCGTGGACATGGGGCACAGGGCGCCTTCACACGAACACCATCCCAACATGCCTCACTAGCCGCTGTTGTGTATGGCATGGTCCAGGCCCGCCGGCGCCAGAACACTGTAAAAAGACCACACCCGCGTGAGTGCATGCTGGCATACTAACACTGGGGTATAGGTTTTGCTGTGGTTTTGAACAAAAATCGATGACTAAACTTGTTTCAAACTGAAATGAATAAAAACTATTATATATATATATACATACAGTATATATTTAAAGACACAAGAATGTTTTGAGATAAGCGCAGACTAAATCCTTAAAATGTTCGTAGACGTCTTGCCAAACAAATTAATATTCCATATGAACTGAAAAAGTTCAAGATGCTAATTATATTATACCGGTACTAATAATGTAGGTTATAATAAAGTTATTAAAATAACTATTTTTTGATAAATATTTTTTTATTAGGCACTTTTAAAAGCATTGAATTTTTGTTTACCTTACCAAATAGGGCTCCCATAGGTAACTGTAGATTTTCCTTCCTGGCTACTTGTTACTTTACTAGGAAACAGGTAACTTATAATACTTTGCTAAGTAAGATTAGAATTTTGTGAAGAGGTTAGTCCATCTCAAAGTAGTTTTTTTTTATTTTGGAAGTAATAAAAGAGTAGATCCTTTTAAAATTCTCAGAATAATTATTACAATGAATACATAATTACTAACTACTTTTTTCCAAAAAGAATCTTCATTAAGTAAGCTAAAATTTAAGAATAAATTATGAACCCAAACATGTAAATGATATAAATGGTAATATTATTGCAATTTTGAACACTTTTTAGCCAAATAAAGCTGCAGCAAAACCTACAAGGATTGAATTGGTTTTATTACTAATTGCAAGGGTTTAATTTTAATATGAACCAACATTTACCGACAGGAAAAAGGTAAATAATTGTAAATTTATGATAGAAATTAATTAATCAGAACAATATTCTTCCTATATCTCCATGATATATTATTGCTCAATTAAGAAATCATAACAAATATGAGAGAATATGAAACATTCATCCAGATTGACAAACCAATTTTTCAAATTTAATATAAGAAGTTACTTAACAATGAGGTTTATCTAAATCTGGATTGTTACAAAGTTTGTTTTGGATGTGTAAGATGGAATTTGATTCTCGGTTGATATTTATGCTCTTTAGTAGAAAGTATTCCCAGCAAACGGCACCTAGTTAGCTGTATAGCACCCATTCTGGCACCAAAATTTCTATCTCTGAAACCTTAAAACATTTTCTGTCTTTGTTAAAACCAACAGAAAAGCCGTTGAAAAATGATTCTTCTAGGGAGAGGCTAACTCAAGAAGTGATTGCGTGAATTTTATCTTACTGGTATATTTGTTCAGGTAAGATGTAGAGCGGTTTGGCAATGAAAATAACATCACGTTATGTTGCTTTGGGTTTTGGTTTCTTTTATTTACAAAATAATTTCCTCTTCAAAACCTAATGGTGTTGGGGTTTTCACTTTGGAGGCTTGATTAACATTTTTGGTTTCTTAGCAATATTATTTTTGGTGAAGTTGTTGTCATAGTTAGTATATTGAAATGATTCTCTTAGAAGCTTATTTATTCGTTTTAGGTTGTTCATTTAACTATACAAATTGAGAATATTCTTTGTAATCGTAAATTGTTAACTATTGTTATGTTTTATTTCAGTGAATTACCTATTTTGCAACAATCAAGATTTCTCTTAGAATATTTCTAATTAACGTCTTAAAATAATATTTCTCCATTAATTTTTATTAGTGATCTACAGTAATTTCCAGAGACTTAACATTTACTGTAGTTTGGTAATTGGGACCAGTATTACCAGTAGGTCCAACACCAGTCAAAATAAAACCCTATACATATTAACTACATGATAAATACTAATAACGGTGTACCTATCACGCTCAAAAAATAGAATAGCCACTGGAGGTAGGCCTCCACTGTGACAATAAAAACTATTCTCATAAAAATCTTTAAAACTCAACAAATCTTATTTTCTATTTATACAACAAGTTTGTTTAGTACTGACAATAATTTTAATTCATGATAGCGTTTTATGAAACACTATTATGAATTAAAATTAATTGAATTAATTAAAATTAAAAATTATATGTAATTTACACATAGTATTAGTTTTCATTGGTGGTTAAGAACAGAAGATTATGTCATTCATTTTGTCATAAACCAGGTTGTTTATGTGCTTGACCATGTTTATTGAATAAATGATAATATTTGAATAAATAGACAATTACTGATTTTATTACAAAATTTATCTAAACTTGCCATACCTAAAATATTTTGAATTTGGAAAGGGTAATTTTTACATAAGTAAGAAAAATTGGAATTTGTCTGTTATTCGGCTGTTCTCTTATTTTTTAAATCATCGAATCATAAACAAGGTATTTCCTTAGTGTGAAAATACAGTTTTTTCATAGGCATCCAAATAACAAAGCGAAATGTATGAAGAAACAAATAAATGAAGAGTCATTGACATATTATGTTAAAACCTCCATCACCCAGGTGGTATTTTTAACCATTTTCATTTACAATAACAGTATTCTATAGCGAGCGACAAAAGAGTATTGTGAATAAAGATCCAAATCTCTTCATGAAATATTCACAAGATTTTGTTCCAAATAAATCAATTCAAATCCTAAGATTATAGAGTGCTAACAATAACACTTAAAACTATATTTTGTCAAAATGGTTTGTCTCCTAATAAGAGACTGAACAATAAATGGTTTAGTAGGATATAATAGTAGGTTTATAGGATAATCTTGATGTGAAATACCTATAATAAGTACTCTTAAAAATATGAGAGGTGTAACATTGACTATACACGTGTTTTTGGCAGAGGGTGGTGGTCTGAGCCGTACCAAGTCGCAGCACTCTTCGTCGACGCGAGGCGTGTTTGAATCCAGCCTCTCACCAAGGTCAGGACTGGTCAACTTCAGGAGTTTCCGCATGTCGCAGCAGACAACGCCGAGCACCGTGCGACGTCACAACACCTCACGTCCAAGTCGCCAGGTCAGCCAACCCGCAGACACCCGCAGCTACCAGAACATCCGCCAGCTCAGTGTAGACCCCAAGCTGCTAAACCAGGGGCTGTTGTCGAGCTTACAGCTGATCCAGCGCTCAGCCCCACAGACGCCCCTCATTGACAGCAACCGTGCGGCTCGTGTCGCCCCTGCGAACAGATCTCTCTCCCCAATGAACAACACAGCTCGCTCCGTGTCTCCTAGTGATGGTCAGGCGGCTTCCCCCTCCAGCTTCGGACTCAAGCCCCACGTCCGCTCCGTCTCCATGAACTTCTCCGAGCCCACTGAGCCGCAAGATGTTAGATGATTGTCGGACTTCTAAGGAGTTACAACTCCTTAGAACACTTCAAGGTGCTATGGATTACGGACACGTTTACGCTTCTGTCTACCACTGATCTGTTCCTCCGTAGGCCTAACTTTGATCTTTAACCGATATGTAGATATATTTTTCGTACGAGTTGTGTAGTATTGTAGATATATGTTGTTTATTGTTTCTATACAGTCTTTATATATAATGTGTGTGAATTTTATTGTTGTGGGCCTATCATGAATTAATTTATTTACAAGATGTGTAACTCTACAGTCCATCATCTCTTGAAAGATACGAATAAAGCAATTTTATTACAATTTTCTCTTGTAACTCTAATAAAATCCTTTCCTTTTAATAATAAAATTTTGTTTTAAAATTTCATTATTTCACTTAACTAAGAAATAAATGGATGTATGTGAAATAACCTAAAAATATTATATTGGCTTAAATCAACATGTACGTTGTTAGTCTGTATACGTCACATCATGTATTTAGTACTATATTTTTCTACAAAAATCAACTGAAACTTTCAAACTTTTTTTGAAAAAATTTCAAATTTAGATTAGTTTCCAATTTAGTTGAACAAATATTGTAATGAAAAATTTATGACTGGTTGAGCCGTACCTGGATAATTGAGTTATCGCGGTACTACAATCTCCTTTATAGACTGGTCCTATTACCTACTTGGTCCTACTTTTTACTTAGTCCTATTAAATACTAATAGATACTGTAAATAAGAGAAACTTCAATGAAAAATGTAAAAAGTAAAAAAATGTGTGACCCAAAATCTACTCCAGCATTGTGAAAAATATGAGCATCAGTACCTGGTGGTCTTCAAGCAGCTTTACAAAGCTATGTAACCAGCAGTCTACAGGTCATTATTGATACATTATTGATAAATTGTTTAAACTTGGTTTCCAATAGGGTTGTGGGAGAAGACCCACATGGTGAAAAATAATACGCACTATTGAATACTACGTTAATCAGCAAAGACCATCTTCATAATTAGACCAATTTGTAATTCAGAGGCCATGGTTCGGATTCCACTTTAAACTGTAGGTCCATTAGTTGCCATCGGCTGTTGGGCTATTAATTAACAGTCCTGTCTAAGGAACATGTCAGCCTTAGTCAGTAACAAGACTACAAGATCGCGCCACAATCATCCTAAATTCATCCTCTTTCATACTTGGCTTAAAATACCTACCTGGGTAGGTCGCCATTTCAGTTAAAAGGTAAAGTAAAGTAAAAAAGAAGTTCAGTTATGAATGTGCTCCTCGTTGTCTCGTGTGGTCTCTATAAAGTGTTATTTCCATAAAAGTTTTAGAGGTTTTAAATCTCCTTCATTTAGTGAATTGACTTATGATGGTAAATTTATCATGTGTTAAATATTTTTGACAAAAATGTGAAGAAAAGTGATATATTAACATGAAAAGAAACTTTGCCAGGTAATTGGTTGTTATCAGATCTGATAAGAGGGGTCGACTGGATTCTGGACATTCGTTGCATCTGTCTCTCTCACCCACGGTCTTATCTGACCACTGTCTAATCAACTGTTTCTCACTTGCCCTTTCACATTCACACCAAATCAATCATGCTGATTGCAAAACGCTTGGTAATCTGCTGCGGACTGCTAGTGACGATTTTAACTACTTAAAAGACAATCTCCTACATGATGAAGTGATTGATGCAGCAATTCGTACCCACGGCGTATTAAATATCATTGCAAATGAGTATTCAAATGATGCTATCATTGAACTTATTCCAAAATTAACAGTACTTCTTAGTAGTTGGGATGCAAGCCTTAGGGTCAATTAGGATTTGAAAAAATCGCTTAATGATCTTGGAGCAGAAATTGATTTACTGAGGTCAACTCTAGAGCATAAAAAGGAATCGAAGAGAGTGGTTCTAGAGGAATCCCTTTGTAGCGAGGAAAGGTCGGAAAGTGAAATAAATTATCTTAAATCTAAAATTCAGGGCATAGTCGAAAATGAAAATAAACTCAAAGAGAAACTAGAAAACAAAAATGCATCATTTCTGTCTTGGAAACTGACTGTAAAACACTGGGAAACATAATAAAAGAAAAAGACATGGAAATAAAACTGTTGAAGTTGAATAAAAAATCTATTAATGGGTTTAATAAGCCAAAGCATCCAGTAAAGCCTAGTGATTAAAAAAAAAGAGCCAGTCATTGAAACTAAAAACCGTTTCCTTCCTCTGCAAAGTGTCGACCCACCTTCACCAAACTCGATATTCTACCTATATTGAGGTACTATTGAGGTTGTTGCCGAAGTTCATGGCGCACCATCTGCCACGCCTTCGAGAGAGGCCGCTGCAGCAAATCCTCCCCGACCAGCCAATGTCTCCAACCAAAAGGAAACTAAGAACAAAATTATTGTGCTATCAGACAGCCAAGGAAAACACCTGCATACATGCCGTGACCTTGATGCCGAATATGAGGTATATGTGCTATCGAAACCAGGGGCGAAAATGAAGACAGTTGTGGAAGGAGGACGACCGCAGATCGGGAGACTTAATACCCCCGTCGCAGCAGACCTGCGTACTCAGCGAATTTCCAAATCAATAATATAATAATAATAATATATGACAAGTTTTATCAAAATCTGTCCATAAACACGAGAATTATTTGCCTATTCTCCATAAGATTAACATGGCAAAGAGTGTGCAGGTTTGCTGCTGTGAGGAACACTGAAATTAGACATTTCTACCATAAATAATTTTTATCTAAACATTTATACCAACTTTCATCAACATCTGTCCATAAATAAAGGAGTTTGCCTATTCCCTATATGATAATTATGGAAAAAGAGTATGCAGGTTTGCTGCCATGATAAACACATAAACTATGATTTTTAAGCATAAATGGGTAGATCTCAACCACATGAAGCTAAATATCAAGTTTTATCCAAAAATATTCATTAATATGGGAAATATTAATTTTTCCCTATCCTCCATAAGATTAACATTGGAGCCCCACAATACAACGTACTGTGTTTAGTTTTTTTAATATCTCGGTAACCGTTGGAGATAGAGAAAAACTTTAAGGAACTTAATTGTGTAGTTTTTTAAGCTGATTCCAATGGTGAAATATAAAATTAAAAATTTTTTAAAATTACATGTGAAAAACGCAAAAAACCTCATTTTGGGGTACAAAACCCCCCCAAACTACCCGTTCCCATTGACCGTCTGGTTTACGAACTCGTCCGAGCACTTGTAGGAATACACGTCTCTACCAAATTTGGTCTTGATTGGACCATTTTTACGAGAGTTATCGTGCTAACAGACACATATATATATATATACATATATATACATATATACATATATATATATATATATATATATATATATATATATAAATTTTAACGACTATTGTTTTTGGTCTCTGGGCACCTAAAGAAGAAAAAATAACATGGTCTCGGGCTTAACTCTTGCCATGAGACCTACGGTAATAGCTTCTTCCCTATGGGAAATTCGCTAAAAAAGGAGACCATGTGATTATCCTGGCAGGAACTAATAACTTCGGTCCTGGCGAAGTTGGTCCATTGGCGGTGCTGCAGGCTATTGACAGCTTGTTGTCTATGGACGTTGAGACAAACACCATCATCCACACCGTCCCGTACCGCTACGACCAGCCTGATCTAAATAACGACATTTGGACGCTAATCAAATACTGGCCAACAAGTGGTAATAGCTAAAGCTATTACCGTGGACCACATTTGCTATGGAATAAAGCCAATGTGTTATGCCCTTGGCCATCTTGCTAAGGTTTGCAGAATCAAGATCCTCCGTGTAGTTTATTTTTCACATGTAGTCAATTCTTAGATACAGTGTTATATTCTGGGGTTTCTCAAGTGTTCCGTAGGGTTTTTGTTCTTCAAAAATGGTGTCCAAGGGTGATGGGTGGTTTGAGAAGAACGGACTTTTGCCGCCCACATTTTAAGAATTTCAAAATTGTAACTTTCGCCAGCCTTGTTGGATACGAGGTCTGTGTTTTTGTCAAACAGAACTAGTCGGTTTTTGTGACTAACAGACATTTTCATCTGTACCCAACAAGATCAAGGGGCATGCTGTCAGTGACAATTCACTTAACAGCAAAGTATGAAAGGGGAGCCTATAATACTTGTCTTAAAATATATATTAAATTGCCCGTCCAAATAAGAAAAGTAAACAATGTTAATAAATTCAAATGAAAAGTAAAAGAACACTTCCTGGAATTGTGTACCCATCTGTTAAGTGAGGTGACCTCTCTCTCACATATTTTATGTTGAATATTTTATTATAGGCTACATATTTATTTTGTTTAATGTATTATTGTATTATTTATTGTACGGTGTGTTCAATATTATTTGTATCTTGAACAATAAGGATGACTTATGACTTAATATTTAGCATTACTTAATAACTCTATTTTTTACTACATTAAATTGTATTTTAGATTTTAATTATTATGGAAAAATACTCCATCGAGAGGAGTTGTTTGCATCGTGCAAGCCTGATGATTAGTGAGCGTGCTTATTGAGCGTTAAATAAAATACAAGTTTAGTAAAATATTAATATAAACTTACTTGTCAGTCAATCCAGGGTTTATAAAGTTGGCCAAAAGGTTTCGGCCATACTGATATTATTTGCCATGTTTTATATTTTCATAACTAATTTTTTTCTATTTATAAATCTGATGTAAATATCTTTCATGTGTAAACTCTTTTATTATAAGTTTTTTTTAATGAGTGATTCCACTAGGGACAAACCTCTTTTTGCAATGATAATCTGTATAAAGGTTAAGTGGCAATAAAGATCTAATTCGCGTAATATTTGACTCAAAAAAAATGATACCAGATCAAATCAAATAAAATCCTTTATTGCCTTACACATTATATACATTACATGCATAGCATCATCATGTATAACAATAGTTATTACTTAACATTATTTACTGAACACATGCATTCTATAAAATCTTTGACATTATATGGGCTAATAATAATAATAAATAGTGTTTTATTTCATAATATGTACACAACATTCAGAAAATAAACAAAACAGTAAGAGGAACCTTACATACAAATAAAAACACTAATGCAGTATGGTCCTAGTTGAACCGTCTACTGGGTTGGCATAACTCTTACGAATTAAGAATTAAAGGTTCGCACTATAAAGCTAAACTATTTTAATTCATAATTAATCCCTTTTAGCTAACAAAATTGTAACAATCAATACCTCGGCTATTAAAACCAACATAATGAAATATAGTTTCCTCCTCCTGCAAATTACAAAGCGAGCAATAAAAATTTTGGTCATTCAGTCAGGGTTTGTAGTTTAAATTGATTGCTTTGACTCGAGCCTTAAAAATTCAACGTTTTAAATCGAAACCTGTACTATCGGCCAAGTAGGACCGATGGCCTAGTTCAAGGTCAAGGGCACTATAGATCTGATGATAACGAGAATCCCGTGCGGATTGCAGCCAGGCTTGCCATGTCTCCATCCTGACCGCCTCTACTACTCTCATCAGCTGCTCACGCGTCGCCACTAAATTTTCAGTATCGAACGTTACATTAACCCTATTTTTCACCTAACACTTTCCATTCCCGGCACCAAGATACATTCTTTAAAATTATTTGTATAGCCAGAAAATATGGTAATCGAATTTCGGGAAGTGACAAAACTTGTATTATATAATTAGCACTGTGTTGTAAGGTGCATACGAATAACTTTTCTAGCCCAGTTTCTAAATGTAATGCATAGTTTGGGACATTTTTCGGAAGATTAAACATTCTTTTTATAAAAACTCTCAAAACACACTCCACATTTGAATTTTCTCTGTGTCCCCAAATTTGACTTCCATAACATAGAATTAAACGGATTAAAGAGTTAAATGCAAAAAATTTTGTATTTAATGGAATTTCATCACAACAGAAGAAGTTCCGCCACAAAGAGTTCAATGCAAATTTTTGCCGTTACCGCCTTATCACGTAAATGAACATCCCACGATAGTTTTGCTGATAACGTGACACCCAAGTACTTGTATCTATTTACCACATCTATTCTTTCTCCTCTAAAATACTACTTATCACTTCTTCGCAACCTGCCACCTTTCCTAAATACAATAATCTTGGATTTATTTAAGTTTACTCTCAAGTTCCAAAGGTCACAATACTGCTCAAGATTCTTAATCATTTTCTTAAGGACAACTGCCGTAGGAGCTAACAACACAAGATCGTCAGCATACAATAATACGTTTATTTTCACCCCTCCAAACGTACACACCCCTCTAATGCTTCTGGAATGTCATAATTAAAAAGAGAAAATAAAAGAGGAGACCTGACACAGCCTTGTTTTAAGCCAACATTAGTATCAAAATAAACGGTACCAGTGAACTGACACATACTTTCTCCCTTAAGTAAATTTTAAAAAGTCAATCTGTAATAAAACTATCATGTTCTACAAAGTTAATCTAAATATCATTTAATAATTTATTGTTTCAAAAATAATCATCCTATTTTTTAAAAATAAAAACACGAGAGACAAAGTTAAATTAATTGTTCAAATTGTATGGGGGGAAACCCCCCCCCCCCCCGTAACACCAAGCTTTTTTGAGCTGGTTTTGTTCGGTGATTTGACCTTACGCTTCATACCAAGTTTCATGGAAAACGGTTGGAAAGTGAGGAAGAAATTGATTTTTTATATTCTCCATAAGAATAACGTTGGGCGCTCTCAGACAACGTACTGCGTTTATCGTGGACAGTAAATTTAACTTTTCTCTGGAACCATTAGTCGTAGACAAATAATTCAAAATACTAATTTGTTTAGTTTTTTAAGCTGGTTTTAATGGTACCAGTGAAGTTATACTTTACTTTTATTGTTTTCGCTGAAAATTTAAAAATTGGATTTTTTTGACATTTAAAAGCCCATAACTTTTGAACCGTCATTTTTACAGATATGCGGGTGGTGTCAAATTATTTAGTACTCTGTACACTATAAACTGTCAAATTTTAATCAAAATCGTTAGAGCCGTTTTTGAAAAATTTGGATTTTTCACGTTTTTTAAGGGTTTTTAGGGGTGAACTACCCTTAAAAATCAAAAATTCAAAAAAATGAAAAAAACGCCTGGAGATACCGTGAATATATAGATACATGCCAAATTTCATCTAAATCGGACCAACGGGGTAGGCTGTGGCACTGTACACATCCAGACACACACACACACGGACGGACAGACATCACGTCAAAACCCACTTTTTTGGATTCAGGGGACCCCAAAACGGATATATCCACCCTCAACTCAAATTCGAAAATTTTGACGAAAACAATACTTTCTCCATATACTACTTATAAGGGGAGAAAGTAAAAGTCAGTTACGCCCTTATCGTATTTAATTCCAGCTGAGGTTCCAGTATACAAATCCCTAATAACATTTAATAGCTTTGTTGAAATGCCAAAACAAGACTGTTTGGAAAATAGTATCCTTCTATGTATGGGCTTATCATATGGGCTAATATTTCACAACAATTTTCTAACAGTAATCTTAATTTTTTTATTTAGACCCTTAATGTGAGAAAGTAATATGTTGTACAATTTTTTACCAGATTCACAAAAAATTTTAACAGTAGTTTGAAAATTACATTGAGTACCTAATATAAATAAATAATTGAATTGATTTGTCATTGAACCGTAAAAGACTATAATAATAGTACAATAGACAATAGTAATAGACAAAGTCAAAACTACAAACTAAACTTAACCAACTACTTATGTACATCTTATCATATTCTTAAATTTGTAGAACCATGTAAAATAATTACTGTGCAAACATGTGATCAAAAAACTCTAGTGCAGAGTAAAATTGGTTATTTACAAGAAAATTGTACATTTGCATTTTAAAACATTGAATGGTAACTCACTGACTGGTAAATACTATTGGTAGTTCATTAAACATTTTTGAGCCTAACACTTCATAACTGTTCAAAGATTTGGATAATCAGAGAGATTTCACTATAATTTTTTTAACTTGTCTAGTATTATAAGAATGTACACATTTTTTTAGATCATGAAATTTTAGATTTTTCTTTGTATAAAGAAAAACAGTATAAAGATCAATTACAGTAAGGCAGCCCACTTTGATAAACAGAGGTCTACAATGTTCTAACTTTTGAGAATTATTTATTAACCTAATTATTTTCTTTGGCAAAACAAGAATTTTTCAGTGTGCACTGTTTCCCCAAAGCAATATACATATGAAATATTATTATCTGGCATACAGTCTTTTAGCTTCTTTAAAAGATAAATGAGTCTGGACAATTTTGTGGAAATATAATTTACATGATCCCCCTGTTAGCTTTATATCTATGTACAAACCTAAAAATTTAACACTCTCCAAATCATTTTCAATAGGTAGTTAGTTCCCTTAGACTAAAGCACATTCTTTGGGTTTTACTGTGATTAAGAAAAAATCCATTGGCTCCATTGGCAGTAGGGCGGAGAAAAGAGTTAAATCTTGTAATCTTGTAGTGTTGTTGATCATGTACATTACTGTTAGTAGATAATTCTTCAACACCGTATTTGTTTTAACAACAATAAACAATTTAAAATATACAAAGATGTAACAGTTAAATTCCTAGTTCTTTAAACAAAGGCTTGTAATGAGTTCTACTATCAATACTTAACATTGCTAGGACTGTTTTTTAAAGAGTTTTTTAAGATTTCCATAATGACCCCAAACAATAATACCCCCGTCGCAGCAGACCTGCGTACTCAGCGAATTTCCAAATCAATAATATAATAATAATAATATATGACAAGTTATAAACAGATTTCAATACATCCAAATCTAAATTAATATGAGGCTTAAGTTTTCTAATCATAAAAATATCTTTGGCAACTTTGTTACACAAAATATACTCATTCCACATAATATTAGGTTGTATAACAACTCCTAAGAATTTAACATAAATATAATCACAGCTTGAAAGACTGAGTTTAATACTTTGAGTCTTATTACTATTTAAACATAACGAAGCTGGGACTCCTGAAGCTCCAAACCCAGCGCAGTACCTACATTCCTGACGATGTCTAGAACATTTTCATTCTGTGTTTCTACTATCCTGCTAATCTAAATATTATTTTTTCTGGTGTATTCACTATAAGTAGTATGATAATACTAATATGCTTTCTGAATGAAAACTTTTCCACAAATCAGATATTTGTAAGGCCTCTCACCATTACAAAATGTACTCTTGGATCATCTTTAAAAACAAATTCTTTATCAAATGCTGTATTTTGATCAGACTTGCTGATATGATGTAGTATCCTATGGTCACTTAAACTCTTGGCACCTTTACAAGTTGGACATTTCTATGGGCACTTACCAGCGTGTGTATTCATATGTTTTCTTAGATCACCAGGCAGTGCAAAATATTTCCCACATATCAGACATTTATGAGTACTCTTGCCAGTATGTGAATACAGATGTGCTTTAATACTGGCTTTCCGCAAAAAATCTTTTCCACAAGTCAGACATTTGTAAGGGCGCTCACCGGTATGTAAATACAAATGTAACTTTAGCTTAGCTTTATTTGAAAAAGGTTTTTCACACACTGGACATTTATGAGGATGCTCACTAGTGTGTATATACATATGTTTTTTCAGATTACTAGGATGTGCAAAACATTTCTCACATGTTGGACATTTGTAAGGCCTCTCCCCAGTGTGTATATACATATGTGTTTTTAGATCACTAGGATATGAAAAACATTTTTCACATGTGGGACATTTAAAAGGTTTTTCATTAGTGTGAACAATCATATGTTTTTTCAAATGACTAGTCAGTGAAAAACATTTCTTACATGCTAGACATTTGTAAGGTCTCTCACCAGTGTGTATATACATATGCGTTTTTAGATCACGAGTCTGTGAAAAACATTTTTCACATATCGGACATTTGAAAGGTTTTTCATTTGTGTGAGTAATCATATGTTTTTTCAAACCACTAGTCTGTGAAAAACATTTTTTACATGTTGAACATTTGTGTGGGCGCTCACTAATATGTATATACATATGTTTTTTCAGAGAACTAGGATGTGCAAAACATTTCTCACATGTTGGACATTTGTAAGGCCTCTCACCAGTGTGTATATACATATGTATTTTTAGATCACTAGTCTGTGAAAAACATTTTTCACATGTGGGACATTTAAATCGCTTTTCATTTGTGTGCACACTCATATGTTTTTTTAGATTACTAGGATGTGCAAAACATTTCTCACATGTTGGACATTTATAAGGCCTCTCACCAGTGTGTATATGCTTATGTATTTTTAGATCACGAGTCTGTGAAAAACATTTTCCACATGTCGGACATTTAAAATGGTTTTCATTAGTGTGAGCAATCATATGTTTTTTTAGATTACTTGGATGTGCAAAACATTTCTCACATGTTGAACATTTGTGTGGGCGCTCACCAGTGTGTAGAAATGTATGTGTTTTTAATAAACTAGGCCGTGAAAAACATTTATTATACGTCAAACCTTTACGAGTGTGCTCATCAATCTGTTGATGCATATTTGTTTTCAGTTTAGGCATCTTCAAAATACTTCGCACCCTTTGGGACTTTTGTAAGTGTTTTACCAGTGAATATGTTCATATGTGTTTTTGGATCGCTAACTTTACAAAAATATTTTTCACATGTTGAACTATTTTAGTGGTTCTGAGCGCTGTGAGTTATCATATGTATTTTCAGAACATCATCTATAGTAAAACATATTGTTCATTTGTCTAGAACAATATTGTATCATATGAAAACTTACAAGATTAATGAATAGTTAATTATTGTTCACAGACTATACTACCCTAATCTATATCTCACTTATTGCCTCTTAAAGATGCCAAAATCACTTCCCTTTATTTCATTCTCTTCTAATTTTCTTTGTATAAATAAATTTTGTGTTGATTTTTCATTCAGGTTTTGCTCTTACTCCTAACCATTTTTTTTGCCACAACTCTATCCTGAAAATAGAAAACATTTTAGAATTATTCATAAGAAAAGCAAAACCCTTAAACTGGCTTCTTCAACACTAGGCTATAATATGGGCATGGTGATTTTAAAAAGAAAACTTGATTTTAAAATGTTTTTGTTCTTATTATTTTTTTTCTTAAACATAACTAATTGTGGAAAAAAATTATTTAAAAATTTAACTTTCAAGAATTGTATAGTCAAAATTAACTTTAACTTTCTTCTGCTAATACAATAGTAATGTGGAGAAAGTATTGTTTTCATCTAAATTTTCAAATTTGAGTTCAGAGTAGATATATATCCGTTTTGGGGTCCCCTGAATCCGAAAAAAAGGGTTATGAGATGATGTCTGTCTGTCCGTTTGTATGTTTGTGAGAGTGTGTGTGTGTGTGCGTACGAGTGTGTGTATTTACTAGGCTGTAAAATGATCAAAAGTACCCTAGTGTAAGATGATATATGGTCTGTCTCAATTTTTCATATATCGTTAATGTTTCCACTTTCAAGTCCCACATGTATACATTCATTTCTTATACATAATTAGTCTTAAAATACCCGAATAGACCCCCATTTCACTACCATTCATTTCATATTTGACCACCATTTGTCAGCGAATCTAAGCCTAATTAATGTGATTTACATCACATTGTAGCAAGTGTGTAAGCCGAAAGTTTGATAGACTATGTTGATGGTTTGGGCCTAAGTTTTATTAAATCTCAGATCACATGTAAAATGACTCAGTACCTCAAGTCCGACTCCTCGGTTGGTTATGCCCGTCTCACAACATTCCGCTAATATCGTCCTCGGCAGCATTCTCACTTTAGTCCGACCACGCTACATTTACAGCATTTGTTTACTTCGTAACTAGTCTTAAGTTGAAACCTGTCGATGACGCATCGACTACATTCATTTATATGTGATTTATTTAATGTTTTGAGGCTTTCTGTAGCGATCATTACAGTAAGCTTTATATAAATCTTGATGCATATTCTTTGTTCGAAATACAGTTTAAGTTTGTTTTTATATATACAAGTTCCTCTGATAATCCGACCTTTTGTTGTATTAATACCCCAGTAGCTGAATTAAGGTTCTACTGTACCAATATCAGGGGTAAGGTAAGGCGTTTAAGGTAGGCGTACCTTCCAATTACTTTGACAAACTAATGAACAGCCAAATGTGGTCTGAAGGGATTCTAATTTGTAAATTTCTATTGTATATCGATGGAGCTGATAACAATTTAGGTTTGTTGTTCGGCAACCCTATTTGCGATGTTAACCCTGCAGTAGGCGTATGGGCTACAGTTGTAGCCCAGTTGTTTTGTTTCTCCTGCCATTCCATTACGAAGTGTTCTAGGAGGGGTAGCACGCAGGTAGCAGCCATTTGTCATCCCTTCTACATACTCACTGTGTTGTTAGCCTTGACAGACTGAGCATGTCTGTGTTTGGGCTACAAATGTAACCCGCACGACCTAAAGTGTTACAAGTGACAAGAACGTTGTCTGTTGTCTGACACTTATATTTTGGATGAACTTTATTCGATAACGTTAATTGAAAAAAGGTAATCATTTTTCACTTAGTTAAGCTAAGCATGATTATCACAAGAATTATAAAATACCCCCTGTCGCAGAAGACCTGTGTAGTCAGTGAATTTCCAAATCCATAACATAATAATAATATATGACAAGTTTTATCATTATCTGTCAATAAATATGAGAGTCACTTGCCTATTTTCTGTAAGCTTAACATGGGGAAAAGTATGCAGGTTTGCCGCTGTGAGGAATGCTGAAAGTAGGTGTTTCTAGCGAAAACTATTTATATTTTCACCATTTATACCAAGTTTCATCAAGATCTGTCCACAAATAAAGGAGATTACCTAATCTCTAAATGATTAACATGGGAAAAGAGTATGCAGGTTAGCTGCCATGATAAACACATAAAATATGATTTTAATGCATAAATGGATGGATCTCAATCACATGAAGCTAAAAGTTCATCCAAAAATATTGAATTTTTCCTTATCCTCCATAAGATTAAAATTGGATCCCCAAAAATACAACGTACTGTGTTCAGATTTTTTAATATGTCAGTAGCCGTTGGAGAAAGAGAAAAACTTTAGGAACTTAATTGTGTAGTTTTTTAAGCTGATTCTAATATTTCCCATATCAATCAATATTTTTGGATTAAACTTGGTATTTACCTTCATGTTGTTGATAATCACCCGTTTATGCTTAAAAATCATAGTTCAAGTGTTTATCATGGCAGCATACCTGCATACTCTTTTCCCATGTTAATCATATAGGGAATAGGCAACTCCTTTATTTATGGACGGATGTTGATGAAAGTTGGTATAAATGTTAAAAATAATATAATTGTTTATGGTAGAAATGCTTTCTTTCAGTGTTCCTCACAGCAGCAGACCTGTACACTCTTTCCCATGTAAATCTAATGGAGAATAGGCAAATAATTCTCATATTTATAGAAATTGTTATAAAACTTTTCATATATAGGCCTATTATTATTATATTATTGATTTGGAAATTCGCTGGTATTTTACTTATTTAAATACTTGTTATATTATAGAAACACTCCCTGAGCACATAAAAATATAAATAATAAATACTGCATTATGTAAATAATTAATTGATAAATTCTGATAATTTGAAATTGAACCATAAATAGATGTAAAAAAATATTAGTTACAAATACGGTATCGTGTATAAGTCTAATATTATATTAGTGAGTTAAAAGCATGTTTAATATCCTTAAAAAGTATTTTGGAAGATGAAGTTTAAAAGGAAGGTAGGTTATAGAGAATTTTCTCTGTATGGGGCAGCCCAGACATTTTCCTAATACGAACTAACTAGGTTTGCCACACAAAGAAGAACCCAAGTTTGAGGTTAACATACCTTATCATATTATAACAGCAATAATATCCAAAGAAGCCAGTGGCATGCCTTAAAAAACTTAGAAGAAGAATATCCCAAGCTGTTCGACTAATACAACTAATATGGACCTCTTTGCTTTGATCTGATCTGTAGCAGAGAGGAACGGATTATAATTTACACGTTACCATATCATAGATGAGATGATAAGATTTCTAACTTCTATTTTTAAAACAATGACTTTACGTTCTTCTATGTCTTTAGCCAATGACATGAGTGAATGAGTGAGAGAGAATGATAGCTGGAAAGTTCCCTTATTGGTTGAATTGAATTTAGTTTAGTGGGAGGGGAAAAAGTTGATGGAAGAAGGGAAATTGTAGGGAAGACAGCTGCATTCTCGACGGTGAATCCAAGGTTATACGTGTTTTCAGTTAGACCATCTATATATATAAAATTGAATGTATGTATGTATGTCCTTTATGCGTTGCCAAACTACTCATCCGATCGCCATGAAATTTTAGGAAGTTGCTCTATATGTGTCCGGAAAGGTTTTAGTGAAAAAATATTTTCGAAACCCCCATAAGTTTCCAATTTATGGCGTTTTAAATTTCTAATGTTAACCTTATGGAGAGTAAGTTTGTTTACAAATTGTCTACAATGAAAACATTTGATTTCTTAGCTACAGCTGATTGGTTTACTTTCCATTAGCAATATGCTTTACTATCCAAAGCCGTTTGAATCATGCATTGATGTAAAACTATGAAGTAAATATGTGCTGTACAAAATCAACAGCTTTATTCCCCACTTTAATAGTTTACGGTTTTGGGGGATTATATATTTGTACTTTTATTTTCTGCCTGATTAAAAGTCACGTGTTTATATGTTGGCCGAATAAAAAATAATTACAATGCTTTTATTATGTTTATTATAATAATCAGCTGTTGTATATCTTTCCTATAAAATTCGTACCTAATACAGTTAGGTTTAGATTGTGTTTGGATTGGATTTGAAAATTGTGAATTAATCCACTCAAATTTATTTGTTTTATGGGAATGTTATTAATATGTCTTATCGTTTCAGTATTGTTATTCACTATGCTGCGACCCAGAATATATTATAACCTTTCACAATGAAGCCGTAATGATTCGACTTCAGAACATGGCCACTCTTAAAGTTAACCTGTATTTACTGACAGGCGTTACGAAGTTCGCCGGGTCAGCTAGTTGTTTATAAATAGAAGTTCTTCTATCATCTACGGTTAGACCCTCTTACACCTGAAGAAGTACATATTGTGTATACCAACCATCGTACTGCCATCCGTTCCTCTCTGGTACTAGCTAGCGCACCACACTAACGTGAATAATTATCCTAGGAATCTGTCGAATCTACGTTACCGAAACAGCATTTCAGCGTTTAGCCATTGTTATATATATATATATATATATATATATATATATGACATATATATATATATATAACATTTTATTTATTCTATATGTTTCGGGTACTATCCCGATTATCAGGAAGTATATAATGATACTGACGTCTTGATAATGGGATACTACCCGAAACCGAAACATGTAAAAGAATTAAAATGTTTTTAAGGTCACTTGGTTCACTTATTTCAGTATAATTAAATCAGTAGCCCTGTTTGATGAACTAAACACAGAAATATATACACACAGTTATTTTATCATCCTATAGTTTAGCTTGCAAAAGTCACCTGTTTTCAACTTCTTAGAGACAATTGCTAGGTTCATAGTTTGAACACATACCGTAATAAGTATTATGTTTGCTTTAATGATGACATAGTTTCAAAGTGGTACATAGGGAATGAGTAAGTAAGATGTTAAATATGAATTTTATTGTAATTTTCAGTGTTTTGCTAAAATTCAGCCACACTCAACC
Organism: Nephotettix cincticeps; assembly: GCA_023375725.1. NCBI lineage: Eukaryota > Metazoa > Arthropoda > Insecta > Hemiptera > Cicadellidae > Nephotettix > Nephotettix cincticeps. The sequence continues at coordinate 24,135,734 of CM041788.1, read as the reverse complement.
CCCAAAAACTAACTCTTAAAGGAATTTCCTACAGTTTTTATTTGTTGAGCACGCAGGTCTGTTGTGACTGAAGTATTTACCCGTGTGAAGAACGGGTGGTTTAGCTATTCAGGAAATAAAAATATATTTTAGATGAATTAATATAATGATTATTATTAATCGTAATAATAGGATTAACAGATTTATTATTGGATATTATATGCTGGAAAAGTAAATAAATAAGACATTATAATAATATATAACTGGCTGGGTGGTGTAGTGGTTATAATACCCGCCTTCAAAACTGAAGGTCGCCGGATCGAATCCCGCAAGGGTCGAATCTTGCCCAGTCGCCATTTGTCATTGGGCTACTAATTAATGATGCTTCCTAACAACAGGTCGACGTTAGGTAGTAACAAGACCGGGGTTTGGACCGTTCCCCATCAAAACGTTAAAAATGCCACTGGCGTAGAAATACACAAAATAATAATAATAAAAAAATAATAATATGATTTTAGTGTATACTGAAAAATATACCATAGATTAACAACAGTATTCGTCTTTCGTTCTGTGTTTTAAGATAATGCACTGCTGGACGAAATACTAACAGCAAGAACAAATAATTGAATCGTATATAAAGTTACATGAGTAATTAGTTAAGCTTGCGAAGCAAACCAAAACAAAAATAAAAGAAGAACAAAATAATAAAGATTGGTATGGTATGGCATGGCAATTTGGCAACACTGATAAACCAAAACCATAACATAACATAAGTTGAATTTCAAGATTCGACAATCGTTGTTCTAGGCATTTTATTTCATTTTCAAACATTGAACTCAGCTAATTAGGATTCACAAATCTACTAGTGTATTTTTAAAGTAACCGTTGAGGCCCCATGGAATAACCAGCAAGGCGAAAACCAGGCCGCTCTTTAGGCCGAGACCTGCCGTACATAGTACATTTTAAAGTGATTGCTCTTTATTAAGTCGTTGAGTGCTGAGAAATTGTTTATTTTCTGAGATGAACATGGATCTCGAAAGTGTAAATCCCCTGGCTTTAACACTCGGTAAGCTCATTCTAATATGCTTTTCCGTTGAGCATTTGTAATTATTCCTTTGATCTCTCTCTTATTCTCTGATGCAAAATATACTATCTCAATTCTCTACCTAAATTCCATAAAGATACCCTGATGTTCACATGTCTATTATTTTCTCTAAAGTCTATGCTAACTTTATTCCCTGCTGAAACTAGCTTGACCACATCATCTGTCCCAATTAATAGTATTATTTACCATTCTCTTCGCTAAATATAGTTAGTAATTAGGCCTACAATACCATCATGTTTTTAGTGTGGCGGGTAAAGAAGTAAATAAAGAATTAAAAAGTTAAGCCTGATTAATAAGGTAAAAGTTAACTAATAGTAATAATCATTCCGTTCTTTGTTTGGAAATTCATTATTGGTGATGGTATATTTATGTTATTTAGTTTTTTATTGCGGACATTTTCCATCACAATTTTATGCAAAAAAAATCTTTCACGACATTTCGGGATCTGCAATCTGATCCCATCCTCAGGTGAACTAATATCTAAAACATTGTTATGTTTAAAGAAACAAGCTCAGAAGATAAGTTTAAACAACATCAATATTTTAATAATCGAGTAACGGAATAACTAATAGAAATAATATTTCCGTTCTTTGTTTGGAAATTCATTATTGGTGATGGTATATTTATGTTATTTAGATTTTTACTGCAGACATTTTCCATGCAAAATGCAAAACAGTTTCACAACGTTTCACGATCTGGAATCTGATCCGGTCCTCAGGTGAATTAATATCTAAAATAACACAATTAACACCGGTTTGGTCAGGATTATTTATTTATTATTATTTATTAGTTATTTATTAATAAGAGTAAATGTTTATTTTCTTTCTATTTATACATTTTATTTTTTAAGACGTCATAGTGAGCGGCAACATGAGAGACTTTAAATTGTTGAACTGGACTCATCATATAATAAATAACAGTATTTTTTAATTTTGTTAAACGTTTGTCACACATACTGGACAATGTGGCAACGTAGTTCCAAGATTTGATTTTATTTTGTAAATTTGTATTTATTGATGGAATAAACTTATTATTATTATTATTATTATTAGTATTTGTTAATTGAATCAACCTATAATTCTCTTCCAGATATATTGGTAAATCGGAACGGGTAGTTTGGGAGTTTGTCCTCCATTTTTTTTTCGTTATACATTGAATAAATCGTCTAACATTAGAATTACCTTAAAAAACTACATAATTTAGTTCCTTGACCCTTTAGCGGGCGCTTCACCGGTGAAACGCGACAGGGCGCATGCGAAGTTTTAATCCGCAACGCTAAATCGCACGAATTGATAACATCTTACTTGTTTTTATAGTATAGCATCGCATTAAAATGTCAAATAAATTGATAAAATACAAAATTCTATCGTTAATTTAATTAATTAATTACTAAATTTGAGTAAAAAACTTATTAATAAAAATGTTAGTAATATTCTAGTATAAAAATAGTGTTAGGGGAGAGGGTGTACTTATGCAGTATTGTTCCGCCATAGTAAAATTGAACATCGATTTAAACCAAATATATTAAATTCCAGTATTATAAATTAAATAAAAACAAATTATTTTTTGGTTCATACACATGTTCATATGTGTATTCCGTTTAGAGAAAGCCATTGCAAACTGACATCGTTTCACTGCATTGCAACTCACAAGGAAACAAAAGGAGTGTGGAGGTTTTAAATAGTTTCAGAGGATTCCTGGAATGAGGTACAGAGCCTGTCACGGGCTGCCGATACCCGATATGTGTGTTTATTTTAACAAAAGCTTCAGGTGCGGAGGAAAACTCCGCAACCGCTCTCTCGAGGGTTAAAGTTTTGCTCTATCTCCAACGGTTACAGAGATATTGAAAAATCCAAACACAGTAGGCCTATGTTGTATTTTTTTCCTTAAAAATTATTATTTTTTTTTTTATTTTGTGTATTTCTACGCCAGTGGCATTTTTAACGTTTTGATGGGGAACGGTCCAAACCCCGGTCTTGTTACTACCTAACGTCGACCTGTTGTTAGGAAGCATCATTAATTAGTAGCCCAATGACAAATGGCGACTGGGTCCAGATTCGACCCTTGCGGGATTCGATCCGGCGACCTTCAGTTTGGAAGGCGGGTATTATAACCACTACACCACCCAGCCAGTTAAGTGTTTATGATATTGATTAAGTGTTTATGAAGGCAGCTAACTTGTATACTCTTTTCCCTTTTTAATCATATACAGAATAGGCAAACTCCTTTATTAATGGACAGATATTGACGAAACTTTGAATAAATGGTCAAAATAAAAATGGTTTATGCTAGCTTTTTCAGGGCCAGGTGTTATTCCTATAGCGTGTGCAAGAAATGGCAGGTTAAGATTAGCAGTTTCTAGCTGTTTGAGATAAACTTCCATTTATTATGAATAAAATTTTAACTTAAATAGGGCCTAATCATATTTAATTTGTTTTTTATATCCTTAACAGAAACATAAAAAATCTTTTAAGAAAAAAAATTTTATTTTTTTAAATTCGCTTTTTAGGACGTCCTTGTAGTTAGACGGTGGGTCTTCTTGCATGTTTTGCCAACGTCCGTATATACGGACGTTAGCACTGAAAGGGCTAGAAATGCCTACTTTCAGTGTTCCTCAGAAATCCTGCATTCTCTTTCCCATGTTAATATTATGGAGAATAGGCAAATAACACTTTTATTAAACTTGTCATATATTATTATTATTATTATTGATTTGGAAATTTGTTGAGTACGTAGTTCTGGGCAATGGGATTATTTCCTTCATAAAGCCACAGATATTGAAAGTTTGACTTCCCTTACATGTCCAACATACATAAAACATGCTCACTTTGTTCATCAACTAAACCTAACAGATTTAATAATTAATTAATAGGCCATAATGAGAGCTATATAAAATATATAGGCCTAGGCCTATATATTTTTCCAACAAACCTAAGAAATAATTTGCTAAAACTGTGATTTATTTATACTCAACGTTTTTTTATAGAGGAGGTTATAAAATTAAACCGATATCGTAATAAAGAGATTGATCAACAGCCTTCGTCATCAGATGTTATAGACATAAAGAAAGAACCCAGAGATTTTACCAATGACCTTGACGATGAAGAACTTACTACAACATTGCAGGACAAATTAAGGTTAGTTTACTATTCATAGCCTAAACATTAAATTTTTCAAACAGATTCAGCCTATTTTATTCCAACTTAAATTCCTCCTTATTTTTTTGTACAAGCCTATTAATTTGTTAATATTTAAAGCAAGGCCTATGTTCTTTTTTGTACCTATTGTTGACTAAGTTGCCTGTTTTAATTTTTGTTACAATTTCTGGTAAAATTGTATTTTTATTTTACTTTTATTATTTGCTATTTAAATGAATTAAAGTTATCATACCACCAACTTATCACTTCATGAACTTATCATGAAAATTTCAGTTTTTAAGATTCATGAAACTGATCATCATGGTGGCTTAATTTATTATCTGTAGACTGGGGTGGTGGCTTGTTCTGTAATCCAGCTACTAGAGGTCAGGAATAGTGATGAGCAGTGTTCGCTAGATGTAATATTCTGTGGTGTGGATAAGGGTAACGTCCGCATCATTGACCATCCACATAATTAGACAAGTTTGTAATTAACAGGCAAAAGTGATTCCGATTCCACACTTAACTGAAGGTTCCTTAGATGTCATTGTTAATTAACCCTAGAGTGGACGGGCGAAAAAAGTTACGTAGTTGGACAGGGTGGGTCTGACAGACCCAAAACTAAAAAATCTCAAAAAAATACTAATTCAACTGATTTTTTAAAACAATTTTTTTAAATCAAAGCTTCATATAATACATTGTAAAATACAGTGTTGATTAAATATAAAAATATACGGACAGATTTAGAAAATAATTTAAAATTCTTGTATGAGTGTAAAGAAAATACAATGTTTTCGTAAAACTAATTAGTAAAAAAATAAAAATTCTATAATTTAGATGTAAAATACAAGAATACTGTAGAAAATGAAATACTGTTTGTGTAAAAATACTTTTAAGTAGTTATCAATTAAAATAATACGTTTTTGAAGGGCTTGAATTTCTTTAAAAAATTTTTTGTTACAACAGTCATTACACAACATCTCGTAATCATATTTTACACTTTGTTCAATCAAAGCATGTGTACCTAAATTATTTTCAGGTTCATCCCTTCTTCAATCTTGCTAATCATATTATTATCACATTCCAAAAGAAGGTCAGGATCATGGTCGAAATCACCAACTTCACTTTCCAATAGAACCTCGAACACAATTTCATTGTTACTTCGATTTCATTGTTACTTGGCCGTTTTCGGCTATCCCTATTTGTTTAAAAATCAATAGACTATGTAGGTACATAAAACTGTTAAAAATGGTAATTTTTTTAGAAATATGAATTAAAAATATTTGAAAATCAAAAACTTGTCTTGGTTGAATAAAGTTACGTAAACGGACGGGCTGGGTCTGACAGACCCACCTCCACCAAAACCAGTTGATAACTGCAAACTGAGGGTTGCAGTGGAAAAACCCACCACTGTGTTGCTTTCTCTGGAGTATTTTAGGAAGCTACATAGAACCTCGGCGTCTTTCTAGACCAATGACCTTGAATTAGAACAATAACAAACGCGCCTGGGTCTCACAGACCCAACCCGTCCGTTCTAGGGTTGATAGCCCAATGGCTATTAATTAACTGGACTTTACTGTACATAATTTTTAATGTAATATAATTTATCTAATTTTAAATTAATACTAAGTAATTAAGCTAAGGATTTATTTTTCTTTGCATTTATTTATTTAAGGTTTTAGGTTTGTATTTCATCTTGATAATAGATTTAATAGAAATAAATTAACCAGAAGCTGTCAAATTAAATTCGATTTTAGTATGCTTTCATTGATTTCTTATTTTAAAATTAAACTACTCACTTATTTAATAAACCGTATCAGTGGACTGACACATACTTTCTCCCTTAACCTTGAATCTGATGACCGTCGCAATTCACGACGGTCAACACTGCTTGTGAAGTGATAACTTCATAATTTACAACGGTCATTTCTAGAACACTATTAGCGCCGTACCAGTTGAACTAGTATTAAAATAAATTGTACCAATTGATTCCCCACTTATTTCTGCATATAAATATACCAACATTTATATTCCTATTATGATTTTTTATAGTAATAATTTATGGGCTAAAATATTCAAACACCAAATGATGCTTAGTTTATAGCAACAGCTGGTGCCGCTGTTGCTAGGTGACTCGTATCAACTGCCTTTTTCGTCTTTGTTTGTTGTTGAAAGTTTTAAATGGCTGATCCTTGTTCGAATAATATTCAAAATTTATTACCTTACCTTACCTATGTGGCCACTCAAACCGTAAAAGGTTTTTGGCCTCGCCAACAGCCGCACGCAATCCGTCTCGATCCTGCATGAGGTCTGGTGCAACATCAAGCTTCTGCATGTCCTTCTGCACCTGATCCCACCACCTTAGTCTTGGGCGCCCCAGTGGTCGTTTGCCTCGTGGAAGATGCTCTAAAGCTATTCTTAATGTGGAGTCCAGCTCCCTTCTATTAACGTGACCTGCCCATCTCAGTCTTCTGCTTTTGATTAGAGCAATGATGTCAGGATCTTGATAGAGAGTTCTTAATTCCCTGTTGGTCCTTATCCTCCATGTACCTTGATCATAAACTGGTCCAAGTATTGAACGAAGGACTTTGTTCTCAAACACTATAAGTTTCTTTTCCGATTTCTTTGTAAGTGACCAGATCTCAGATCCAAATAATACTATAGGGAGAATCATATTCTTGTACAGCCTTAATTAAAATAATTTAGTTAGAGAGTATCTTACTCTTGATCAGTTTCTGAAGGGCCCAATAGCATCTATTCCCCTGCAGTAGTCTAATTTTAATTTTGGTCTCTTCATTATTCTTTTCGTCTATGGTTACACAAAATTTATTAGATGATGATAATTTATTGGATGATATTTCGGAACCAGACAGTGACATTTCTGCACAAGATATACCCGACAATGTTTCAATTGGAGATATTTCGATGGCTGATCCTTGTTCGAATAATATTCAAAATTTATTACCTTACCTTACCTATGTGGCCACTCAAACCGTAAAAGGTTTTTGGCCTCGCCAACAGCCGCACGCCATCCGTCTCGATCCTGCATGAGGTCTGGTGCAACATCAAGCTTCTGCATGTCCTTCTGCACCTGATCCCACCACCTTAGTCTTGGGCGCCCCAGTGGTCGTTTGCCTCGTGGAAGATGCTCTAAAGCTATTCTTAATGTGGAGTCCAGCTCCCTTCTATTAACGTGACCTGCCCATCTCAGTCTTCTGCTTTTGATTAGAGCAATGATGTCAGGATCTTGATAGAGAGTTCTTAATTCCCTGTTGGTCCTTATCCTCCATGTACCTTGATCATAAACTGGTCCAAGTATTGAACGAAGGACTTTGTTCTCAAACACTATAAGTTTCTTTTCCGATTTCTTTGTAAGTGACCAGATCTCAGATCCAAATAATACTATAGGGAGAATCATACTCTTGTACAGCCTTAATTAAAATAATTTAGTTAGAGAGTATCTTACTCTTGATCAGTTTCTGAAGGGCCCAATAGCATCTATTCCCCTGCAGTAGTCTAATTTTAATTTCGGTCTCTTCATTATTCTTTTCGTCTATGGTTACACAAAATTTATTAGATGATGATAATTTATTGGATGATATTTCGGAACCAGACAGTGACATTTCTGCACAAGATATACCCGACAATGTTTCAATTGGAGATATTTCGTTAGGAAAAGATGATGACTATGAGCCAACATTATCGGACTTGGAAGATAGGCCTAATTCACCACCAAGTGAGGAAAGTGTTAGTGATTAAGGTGTTCCCACGTGTGCAAAGAATCTATCTTCCCCGACTCCAACTATAGTGGATTTTTCATACGTGTGTACATAGTTTGACATTTTTCTCATTTCTCTTTTACCATAAATTTTTTAGCATATAAGTATCTAATCTGTTTTATTTATTATTAAACTGTGAATAATTTTTATATTTGAACCTTTAGTGGTTTTCAAATAGTTTTAGAAAGGCAGACTTACAAAGTGGAAAATTAGTTTTTGAAAAAATATTTTGTGTTTCAAGTGGATTATTCCTACTCCAACACAGGGTATCTATAACATGTGTGCTATTTTCCTGTTGGCATGTTTATCACTGAGGAATTTCTATGCATCAGTTCTAAGGTTAGTTAAATTTAAAAACGACAATCTGTAATAAACAATCATATTCTTTAAATTTTATCTAAATATCATTTAACAGTTTATTGTTTCAAAAATAATCATCCAATTTCTGAAAATAATAACAAGAGAAACAGAGTTAAATTATTGTTAGAATTTTATGGGAGGAACCCTCTTCCTCGGTAGTACCAAGCTTTTTTGAGTGGGTTTTTTGTTGGGTGATTTTACCTTACGCTTCATACCAAGTTTCATGGAAAACGGTTCCTGGGAAATAAGGAAGAAATTATTTTTTAATATTCTCTATAAGAATAACATTGGGCGCTCTCAGACAATGTATTGTGTTTATCATGTACAGTAAAATTAAGTTTTTGGATCCGTTAGTCTTACACAAATAATTCAAAATACTAACTTATTAAGTTTTTTTAAGCTGGCTTCAATGGTGATAAGCAAATTATACTTTACTTTTATTGTTTTTGCTAAAAATTGTTTTTTTACATTTAAAAGCCCATAACTTTGAACCGTCATTTTTACAGATATGCAGGTTGTGTCATATTATTTAGTGCACTATAAAGTATCAAATTTTAATCAAAATCGTTATAGCTATTTTTGAGAAATTTTGATTTTGTATGGTTTTTTGGGTTGTTAGGGGTGAACCTTAACCCTAGAAGTGGCAAGCTTTTTACTCTTAACTGTAACATAAAAATAATTACTAATATCTTCTTGAAATATCAAAGTTTAAACAAAAAAAGCATAAAACATGCCCCCCCTTATAACCACTAAGCACAAAAGCAAAACAGGTGTCCACTGCAATCCCAATTAAGCCTACAAATGCCGTCAACTTCCACCCAAGCCGGTCACCGTTTATTTAAGGTGGGCCCTTCTCTTATGGCCCTCCTCTTAGGTTCTACCACACATTTGCAAGCCAAATTGGGATTGCTCATGGTCGGGATTCAAACCGTAGTACTTCCGAATGGCTAGAATGTTACGCTCGTCAGCACAGCGCTTAAGCCCGTTAGGCTACCAGTGCATAGGAGTTGAAAGCAAATTACTTGGTTATAAGACCTGCCCAGTGGCAGTCTAGTGCACTACGAGAACAGGTTCGGTTGTTTACCCCCAGAGGGCAACACGGTCACGTAGCCGCTAGTGTCTAACAAGTTCACTAAACTGACGACAGATGCCTCCACCTGCCACTTCTTATTGAATATGTAAATGCGTTGTAAATTACGACTTTGCCAGTTATAGGGTTAAAAATCAAAATTTCAAAAAAATTAAAAATATGCCTTGAGATACAGTAAATATATACATGCCAAATTTCATCTAAATCAGACCAATGGGGTAGGCTGTGGCTCTGTACACAAGACACACATACGGAAGGACATACATCACGTCGAAACTCACTTTTTTTGATTCTAGGGACCTCAAAACAACTATATCCACTCTTATCTCAAATTCGAAAATTTTGACGAAAACAATACATCCATTAACCTACTATGTATAAGGGGAGAAAGTAAAAAATTATACCTTAACGCAGTCGTTCCCAAACTTGTTTGACTCATGAACCACTATAACCTAAACATTATTTTGCGACCCACTAGTTAATAAGATACTTTCAAACCCCAGGTAATCCCTTTTAATGCTTAAAAATCTAAAATTTTGTCACGTGTGTTAATTGTTTCCTTTTATTTCAGTAAAATATATCCATAATAAAATTTGACTATTAATGAACTAATAAAACTATTAATGATGGTATGGGATGAAATACTCCTGTCACAGCAGACCTGAGTTCTCAGCGAGTATCCAAATCAATAATAATAATACAAAATGAAAAGTTTTATCAATATCTGTCGATAGTTATGAGAGTTATTTGCCTATTTTTCATAAGATTTACATGGGAAACAGTATGCAGATTTGCTGCTGCAAGGAACACAAAATTTTTATTTTGACCATAAATACCAACTTTTAATCAACATCTGTCTATAAATAAAGGGGTTTACCTATTCCCTTTATGATGGATAAGAGTATGCAGGTTAGCTTTGAAGATAAACACATAAACTATGATTGTTAAGCATAAATGTATGGATCTCAACCACATGAAGCTAAATACCTTTATAATAAGTTTCATCCAAAAATATAGATTAATAAGTGAAGTTTTTATGCTTAAAAATCGTAGTTTATGTGTATATCACGACAAGTAACCAGCATACCCTTTTCCCATGTTAATCATATAGAGAATAGGAAAACTCTTTTATTTTTTATGGACAGCTGTTGATGAAATTTGGTACAAATGGTCAAAATAAAAATTGTTTTTTGTTAGAAACATCTACTTTCAGTGTTCCTCACAGCAGCAAACCTGCTTACTCTTTTCCATGTTAATCTTATGGAGAATACTCTTAGGCAAATAACTCTCATATTTATCGACAGATTATTAATTATTATTAATATTAACCCCATTATTATTATTAACCTGGCATATATTACTATCTTATTGATTTAGAAATTCACTGAGTACGCAGGTTTGCTGCGACAGGGTTATTTATATTTATCATTGCAGCAAATCTACTTACTTTCCATGATACTCTTACGGTTTGTATTCAAATTTATACTCTTTCTAATTAATTATAAACATTACTTAACTATAAACATAACATTTGCGATAATGTTCTGCATGTGACCTTCAATGAAGTTCATATCATCTCTAATAATTCATAAATTATTGGAAATTCACTAAAAATACAGACCTGCTGCTAAGTTGGTATTTAACCTAGCCTAGTTCCTTATTCTTGTTGACCATAATAATTGGGCTTTTGCTTTCAGGGAAACTGAAAATGGAAATGTTTTCGATAGGCTAGGATGGAAAGTAAGTATTACATGTAACAACTTTAATATATATAACTTGTTGCGGTGTTTTAGTTGGTATGTACACAATAAAATTTATTTATTTATCAATAACCTGTACTAATAGCTGAAAAAATTATTTTCCTTACCGATACAGCTCACCTAATCTGTTCTTGATATTGATGCCTCCAATGCCTGTACATAAAACATTTAAGGTTAGCTTTGAAGTATTCAACATTTTCTCGGTTACTATTTTCTTGTTTAAATTGTTTGTTTATCAGCAATCATTTTTGGTATTTTGATGTTAGACTTACTATTTAGTATTTGTTATTTCCTTGGAAAAATTTAACTTGTTTTTTCATGATGATACATATAAGGATGAAAACTTACCTTCATACATCATTCTGAAATTACTTTGGCAAGCAACTACTTGATATATCCTTTTTATTGTATTCCTAGGGTTACCCTTAGAGCATTGCAGTGATGAGATGTATTAGGTTTAGGTTCAATGTCAAAAAATATGAAACAATATTTTTTTTTTTTCTGAAATTGTGGCGTATCTAGGTATTTTAAGCCAGAATATTTGTAAGTAATTAGTGTATTCATGTGGACTTGAAACATTAAAACATATATGAAGAATTGAGAAACCAAGCTTTAAGAATAAGAATAAGAACTCTTTATTGTCAATAAACACTACAGTGTAATAGACATAGTCAATATTGAATTAGGTGATAGGCCTAGATACATAGGTTTACTATCAGCTTGACAACATAAAGGATTAAGTTAAGTTAATTGATTACTGTACGATACATTTAGATAAAAAATCAGGTACGCTACATGAGAAACACACAAAATTGACAGTTACATTTTTAAAACAAATCTATACAACAACAGAAAGACATGTAGACAGGTACTGTATATAAGTTAAAAAATACATTAATCAACTGTACGTTATCTAAATAAAATACATTTTTAAAAGGTACGGTAATACATAAAACTTACATAAAAAACTAGCTTGTAGGTCAAATTAAATTAATTAAAGTCATTTTGACTCAAATCAACAAAGTCACTTACAGAGTAAAGCGGATGGTTAATTAAAACAGCGGTCAGAGCAGATTTAAATTGTGGTAGAGACTGAATGCTTCTTGCTTCTGAATGCTAGGCACTTTCTTGCTTAAGGATCATAATAAATATACAACTCTGGAAAGCTTCTTGCAAATGAGATCAGTATGGCATTGTCAATTTAGCTTGCTATCCAGAACTAAGCCTAGTAACTTAACATTTTTGACCAGGTCATGTTTAATGTGTATAGGCCTATCTACGTTTTACAGACTAAATATTATTTTTTTGGATCTTGTCATTATTAAGTAAAAAACCATTAGCAAGAGAACCATCTAGATACAGTTTTCAATTTACAGAAACCATCCTTAAATCATGCCTAATAATGCCTGAAATTTTCATCAGAATCGGTCCAGCCGTTTACAAGGAGTTAAATTTCAAACACACATACAGAAGATTTATATATATTAAGATAAAGGTGTATGATATAGGTGACATCAAACAACTATAAATAATTAGCTTTAAAATGTTTTTAAACTTTATTATCATTCACCTTATTTGCCTTACTCATAGAAACACGGAAGTAAGCCAAATGCAAGAAATCAAGCAGCCTTGCGGGCCATCAGACAAGCCAAACAGTTCAAGGTATCTACAATATTAGCAGATATTTGTCATCTATTTGTTTTAATTTCTATTTGTGAGTAACTTAGTTTTTACTTTTTCTCACCTATGTGAAAATGCATGAAGAAAGTGAACATTCTTTCTATAAAGTATGAATTGGTTCATACTTTAAATGAACATTTTTAGATTTGAGTTTTAATGGATACATACAGTAGCATTTTTGGATCCACTGAACCAAAAACAGTTTTTAGAAATGATAACTGTGTCAGTCTATCAGATAGTATTTAAAATTTTATTGAGAAAAATTTAGAAGAAGTACATTTTTTTACTCGTTAAAAAATTCAGTATTTCAATCTTCCTCAGGTGTTGTAAGAGTGTCCGTTTTGCTCATTAAAACACTTTATTCAGGCTCAAATGACTGCTGTCAGAAAATTGTTCTGATACCAAATCTTTCAAAAATGGTAACACTTGTGGGTCGGCACATAATAGTGGTAAATCGTTTTTAACGGTTTTTGGCCAGGAATTAATATTTTAATTTACCTATGATTTTTATTAAAATTATATGATTGTAAAATTTTAACATTGTTTTTGCTTTTATAAATATACACATTTTTTGTCAATATGGAAATAATGTTCTTACTTTAATTTTAAAATTTTTTATTTTATTTTGTTGGATCCAACAAATAACTGAACTGGATCCTTCGAATGTAAAACAGATTTTTAACAATTTTATTCAGTGGTGGTCATATAAGTCAGGCTTAGAAGAACATAACAAGAAGAAATTATTTTATCTGTTACTTTTAAAGCTTTTTAAACCTGAGCGGTATCAGTGAACTTACACATTCCTTTTTCCTGGAAAAAGATTAGCTTACAATCTTTTAGTATAATAATAACAAATTATAATAGTAACAAGTATACTTATGGTCGCCATAAGTAGCACTTTCACGCCACCCTAAGTATATTTGTGATTTCGCAATGATAAAATAAACCCAATACAGTATTTACATTATTATTGTCAGGATTGAAGAAATTCAAGTGATTTCATCGTTTAAAAGCACCACTTAATTATGTAATTTGACTAAATTGATTTTGTCATGAACATTTTTTCAGGACTCAATTGTGCATATCCTTACATTCTGAAATTTAAGTAAATCTCTAAAAAAATTTGATGTAAAAAATTATGTTGTATTTATATTTATGTTTGTAGGTCAAAAGTAAATGAACCACTATAATGTTTAATTCATGTAAAAAATAATTATAGATAAATATTAGTTTTGGGCCTAATTTTTAAACATCTTACATTTATATTGCTTTTAAAATTTGGTACAAAAATATAATTATATGTTATATCTACTGGTATAAATGTAACGCTTTTTACATTCAAAAATGATTTGACATTGCAGCCTCCAGCTCATTGATTTTACTAAAATTAACCCTAGAAATGGCAAAGTCGTAATTTACGACGCATTTACATAATCAATAAGAATTGGCAGGTGGAGGCATCTGTGGTCAGTTTAGTGAATTTGTTAGACACTATCGCCTACGTGACCGTGTTGCCATCTGGGGGCAAACAACCGAAACTGTTCTCGTAGTACACTAGCCTGCCACCGGGCAGGTCTTATAACCAAGTAAGCGCTTTCAACTCCTATGCACTGGTGGCCTAATCGGCTAAAGCGCTGCGCTGACGAGCGTAACGTTCTAGCCATTCGAAAGTGCTAGGGTTCGAATCCCGACCATGAGCAATCCCAATTTGGCTTGCAAATGTGTGGTGTAGCGGAGTGGAGGGCCCACCTTAAATAAACGGTGACCGGCTTGGGTGGAAGTTGACGGCATTTGTAGGCTTAATTGGGATTGCAGTGGACACCTGTTTTGCTTTTGTGGTTAGTGGTTATAAGGGGGGGGGCATGTTTTAAGCTTTTTTTGTTTAAACTTTGATATTTCATGAAGATATTAGTAATTATATTTATGTTACAGTTAAAAGTAAAAAGCTTGCCACTTCTAGGGTTAAAGGTTAAAATATCTGTAGCACTGTTGGTGATCTTCAATTATTATGGTGATGACAACCAATGGTTTTGGAAGTCCATTCTCAAGTCAGAATACCAAGTGATAAAAACCATCCACACGGATATCTACACGGATCAAAACACGTGTGTAAGTGTTTTTGAAGACGACTCTTCACTATGTAGGTGTTGAGGATAATTTTTATCACTTGGTATTCTGACTTGAGAATTGACTCTGGAATCGGAGAATCTTCTTCTTCTTACTAATTTTTCATCATTTTTAAATTAACAAAAACAAGTCAAAAAGATGTATATCGTAATTTGTAAAATAAAATAAAAAACCTCATTTTAAAATCATTTTTGGTCTTTAAATTATTAAATCCCTTAGGTGAGTCAAAACTGTACTGTGTTAGCATAAACAGGCTCCGACCTTATGAGCGGCGACCTCACGGCGTAGTTGT
The DNA here is from genome assembly GCA_023375725.1 of Nephotettix cincticeps. Classification (NCBI taxonomy): domain Eukaryota; kingdom Metazoa; phylum Arthropoda; class Insecta; order Hemiptera; family Cicadellidae; genus Nephotettix; species Nephotettix cincticeps. The sequence continues at coordinate 24,120,425 of CM041788.1, read as the reverse complement.
GTGCCGAGTAAACAAACCAAGACGTCAGATTGGCTACTAAAGTGGCCGTTCTGACCTCATAGGACAATGAGCCAATGCCCTATAGTTTCCATGGCAGCTTGATTGACATTTTACTGCACACAGCTGTTTCCATGGCAGCTTGATTGACATCAATCAATTGACATGTGTGCAGTAAAATTGGCCCATCCAACCTGAGAGGTTAAAACACTCATCTGACGGCAAAGGGCTAGTATCAATCTTTTTAGGAAACTGAAGGATTTTTTTGGTGAAAAATTACAGGTTAGTCAGTGGGTTAAAGTATTGATAAAATTAATATTTTTTATGTAGGCCTATCGTAATAAAATATTTTTACAAAATATTTAATAAATTGTAACTTGTTTCAGCATCGTAATATACGTGTCGTACACAACAATTTAAGGTGAGTAGACAGCTACCACATTATGACAATTCTAACTATAAATTGATATTTGATCACCATGATTTGTCATTGAATGATTATAATGGTCTATTTTCACTACACTTAAAACATAATGTTTGCCCTTTGGATCCCCGATGATATAAAAAAATCTATGTATCATCTTTTCTTATGCCAAATACTTTTCCTTACTTCTGAACATATAAAGATAAAATTTGGTTTATGACTTCACTTATGATGAAGCTTAGTTGTATTGTTAAAAAAATGTCTAAATCAATTGGAATTCAGTTAGTACGCAAGCTTTACAATATCATCAAGAAATACTACGGTGTCCAGTTTGTTCGAAATTGAATGACACTGAGGTTGATTCGGATAAACGGAAATTCATACAATTAAATGTACATTAGATGCATACTGAAAATGTCAATATTACATGGGAAACATGATGTGTTATACTTGTTTCATTGCAATAATAAAAGCAAAGACATTGTCTTAACTTATTGTTTTCTCAACTCCTTTGGTTTTCCTTGCTTACATCACCACATTGTCAAAGCTGAAAACCAATTTTGATTAGACTGCTGTACATGAAGGAATCATTGGTTAATGGTATTTTTTACTTTCTTCTCTAATACATAGTTCTGTATATAGAGAAAGTACCTATTGTTTTTGTAAGAACTTTCTAATTGAGTTGAGAGGGAATACAGTAGAAGCTCTCTTAACCGACCCCTACGGGACCGGACCGTGGTCGGATAACGAAAAAGGTCGGTTAAACCGAATAATATTGTAAATAGTCGTAATAGGTGTTAAAATCATTCAAACACGTGAAAAAAAGCTTTTAAAAACTGTTCCTAAACTTTTAAAACTACTGTAGCCATTACTCACCCAATAGTCCTTATGATCTTCCATGTCCCTTGATCAATGAGACACCGTAATGTATAAGAATAAGAAGAAGTAACATAAATTTAACTCATTTTAATAAACACTCACAAAATTATAAAATCACAAGCACACACAAGGAAAAAAATACAATTCATAATCACTGTATAGAAAAAAAACTTGACTTGATTATACAGTACTGTATTTTTTTAACCAAAATAGTCAGTTATTTTCTTCTGTTTTTTCCCCTTAATCGCCATCTTGAATGCATAGTCTCTCCACTTCTTTATGAACATGACGTCAACAGCGGTAGACGTTTGTTGCTGTTCAATGTACAATGCAGCCAACTGTAGTGCATTTCTAGCTTCGGCATGGGAAATTATATCCCCTTCGTCGTCTTCTCCTTCCCCCTCTCCCTCTTCCCGCTCCTTTAGTAAGTTATGAATAATTTCTTCATCTGTTAAAAATTCATTTTCTAACTCATTGTCACAAGTCGCGATCCAATCTCCAACATCGTTTTCTTGAATCTCGGGCACACCGGGTATTCTTTGAAGCTCGTTTAACAGAGCCACATTGTCATCTGGTTCTAGTTCATCATGGGGCTCTTCGTTGATCATGGGGTTATCTTCTGTGTGATTTTCAATGGTTTTCTCCACTTCAGGCCAAGCCTTTCGCCATGATTTTACAATTGTCGAGCTCGGTACTTCCTCATAAGACTTAGCGACCATGTAAATGACGTCTTTGATGTTAATTGATTTCAGGGCAAAAACCAGTCCCTTGTTTTCAAGATCCATTCGGTTGAGGATTTCTGAGATCGGTTTCCGCCTGTATCGTCTCTTAAAACATTCAATCACTCCTTGATCCATCGGCTGAATCAGGCTTGTAACATGTGGTGGTAAAAAAACACACTGTATTCCGCTTTCCCCGTCAACTTCAATTCCTTCTGGATGTGTAGGTGCATTATCTAAAATCAAAATTGCTTTGCACAGCATTTTTAGATTTTTTAGGTGTGTTTTTACTGAAGGTAAAAAATTCATTTACAAACCAATCTTTAAATATATATTCATCCATCCAAGCAGACTTTTGATTTTTATAACACACTGGCAGTGACAAAACATTCACATTTTTAAAGGCCCTGGGTTTTTGTGCCTTTCCAATAACAAGAGGTTTCAGTTTATGTGTTCCCGTAGCATTTGAGCAAAGAGCTACTGTAATCCTCTCCTTATGTACTTTAAATCCCGGGGCTGATTTTTCACTGCAAGTGGCAAAAGTTTTGTCTGGTAGACGTTTAAAGTTAAGTCCAGTTTCGTCCATGTTATAGACTTGTTCATGATGTAAGCCTTTTTTTGTTATTACATCTTCGAGTTTTTTTATCCATTCTGCAGATGCACCTGGGTCGGCTGACAGTTTTTCACCGCATATACTCAGAAAATGGATACCATGACGTTTCTTCCACCGTGCTAGCCAACCGTCACTCGCCGTGAAAGTCCCGCAGTTTTCAATTTTAGCGTGTAACGCCATCGCCTTTTCCTTCAAAATTGGCCCACTAATCGGTGTACCTTTCCGCCGCTCTTGAGTAAACCACAGCCATAATGCATCGTCAACAATCTCGTTTGTAGGTTTCTTTAAAGTGCAACGAGAGGTTAAGATTTTCTCGGATTCAATTTGGGTGCAGTAGTCCTGAATGGATTTTTTATTACGCTTCCAGTCCTTGACCGTTGTAACACCGACACCGAGTTCATCGCTAATGCTTTTAACAGATTCCCCTTTATCAAGCCGTTCTATTGCTTTTAGTTTTTGTTCCATCATCACAACCAGTCTCTTTCGTTTAACACCACTCATTTTACACTACTGTACTTTACACTAACAAAGTCAATTACATAAACAATTAAAAAAACAATTACGGTATCAAAAACTGTTAAATATCAAAGTTTGCAAACACAGTTAGCACACTAGAAACTGCCCGCACATGATATTGAGAGCAACTGCCTGAATTTTGACTTGCTACGGAATCATATGTTCGACCTGTTGAAACATGAAAGTTATTTTTGGATCGTTATCGCAGCAGCGGCTGCTGCGGCGGAAGTTTGTATATTCCTGGAAACGGTCGGTTAATCCGACAGGCGGTTGATCCGAGGTCGGTTAAGAGAGCTTCTACTGTATATCTGTTTTGAGGCTCCCTGAATCCAAAAATGTGGTTTTCGGACTGATGTCTGTCTGTGTACTGAGACTATCCGATTTTTATGAAATTTGGTACACAGATACACTTTAACCATATCACCAGACCATTTCTTTTATTTTTTTTTAATTTTGTTTTGGGGTAGTTAACCTAAAAAGTCCTAAAAACTTGATCCCGAAAATTAAAAATTTCTCCCATTTTAATTAAATCTGCTGTTCTGTAACGATTTTAATTAAAATTTTGTTCTTAGTAATTGAGGTCCCTAAAAACATGACACAATCTGTATGTCTGTAAAACTAATGGATCAAAATTTATGGGCTTTTAATCATAAACAAATAATTTTTTCAAATTTTAGGAGGGTGGGGGTTATTTTGATAGTTCTCAAACTTTTTAAACTGTGGTAAGTGGGTATCGGCAAAACATTTGATAACTATTTTTAAAGTTAGATATATTAAATGTCATTTTAATAATACTTTAATAACATGATATTTATTATTTATTTTACTTTTAATGGGGAGAAAGTATATGTCGGTTCACTTATACCGTTTATTTACATTTAAGTATGCCGCCTCCGCTGACAACCAGTGTTCTACGAAGACACAATCAAACTCCAGGAAACTTTGTTGTGAAGAGAGTTTCTAGTCCAGGCTCTGTACATTCAATGTCATCTACAAGTTCCATGCCTCGAATGTATAGGTAATGCAGTGTTTTACAAAACAATTTATTTCGATACTTTTGTTAAATGATTGCAGATTTTTTTACACAAGATTAAGAGTTTAAGTAATAGAGCAGTAATGAGTAGGCCCTGCCAGTAATGTTTTAATAAGAAATTACTAGTAAGAGGTTAAAAAGTTTGGTCCAGAAACGTGTGATTTTATTATAATAAAAGGGCCATCATTTTTCAAAATGAAATAATTTTCATTACATTGATCATATTTCTTTTTGAATTCTCCTAAACCCTGAAAAAAATTTTATATCTTCCAATGTAGAGTGTTTCAAAATGAATAGTGGGGTTTTAACATGTTATACTATTTATTACATCAAACTTACAGCTACAAGTGGTGTATGAAATTAAAGAGAAACTCAAAAAGTTTTACTTGATAGCCTTCAAGTGTTCAATAAAAATAATTACTAATATCTTCTTGAAATACTAAAGTATGAACAAAAAAAGCATAAAACATACCCCCCCCCTTTATAACCACTAACCACAAAAGCAAAACAGGTGTCCACTGCAATCCCAATTAAGCCTACAAATGCTGTCAACTTCCCCCAGGCCACTGTTTATTTAAGGTGGGCCCCCACTCCGCTATACCACACATCATTTGCAAGCCAAATTGGGATTGCTCATGGATGGGATTCGAACCCTAGCAATTTCGAATGGCTAGAACGTTATGCTCGTCAGAGCAGCGCGTTAGCCGGTTCGGCCATTCAGTGCATAGGAGTAGAAAGAGCTTAATTGGTTATAAGACATGCCTGGTGGCAGTCTAGTGCACTACAAGAGCAGTTTCGGTTGCTTGCCCCCAAAGGGCAACACGGTCACGTAGGCGCTAGTGTCTAAAAAGTTCACTAAACTGACGACAGATGCCTCCACCTGCCACTTCTTACAGAATTTGTAAATGCGTCGTGAATTAGGACTTTGCCAGTTCTAGGGTTAATTCGGGAAGGTTGGCTGGTAGTGGAGGCACATAGACAAGATCCTTAATAAACCCACAAAGATATAAATCACACGGAGTTATGTTGGGTGACCGTTGAGGCCATGCGAAACAAGCACCCTTTAGGCCCCTTACGGCCAATCCAGCGGTCAGGAACACTGAGGTTAAGCCAATCACTTACCTCGTTATGCCGAGAAGCACCATCTTGCTGAAAGATGAAGTTCTCTGATTCATCCTGTATCAGTTGAGGGAAGAGCCCCTGCTGTAGATTATCCAGATAAAAAATACCTGTTACAGTTGGTTCGCCAAAAAAGAAATGACCATAAACTTTCTGCCGAGATATGGGACAAAAAACCTTTAATTTAGGAGAGTCTCTTTGGACTTGTACCATCATGTGGGAATTTTCTGAGCCCCAAATAGGAACATTATGGGTGTTTACTCTACCACTAAGGTGAAAGGTTGATTCGTCACTGAAGATAACAAGATCCATAAAATCTTCATTGTCATGCAACAACATGTTGTTTGCGAAGTTGGCACATAAAACATGGTCTGTGGGCTTCAGTGCCTGTAACAATTACAAACGATAAGGACGTAGCTGTAAGCGTCGTAAAACTCTCCAAACACTCGTCACAGGGATTGCTAATTTACAACTAGCCTTCCGAACGGATTTCATAGGGCTCCAGGTGAACGACACACGCACTTGTTCCACGCTCTCTTCACTAGTTCTTGGTCGTCCCGTACTCTTGCCTTTACAAAGGCAGCCAGTGTCTTCAAACTGATGATACTATCTACGAATTTTGTTATCACCTGGAGGATGAAAATCAAACTCAATCCGGAACGCACATTTCACAGTAACAACAGATTCCGTCTTTGCAAATTGTTAAGTACAAAACGCTTTCTGTTCTTTAGCCGATGTTTGCGCGTTCCAGAGGATTGCGGCAAAATCATTACGCGCACATACGCACTGATGCCATCAAACAAAACTGTTTTGAGTTTCTTTTTCATTTCATATATCACTTGTAGCTGTAAGTTGGATGAAATAAATATTATAACATGTTAAAACCCCGCTGTTCATTTTGAAACACCCAGTATAATATTCTTTCTTTATATCAAAATATTGGTCACTTGTCTTGTTTTCATTTTTAATACTATAACCATTTACATTTTTATAATCATTTGGTATGTTTAATTTAAAATTATCTGAATAAAATTCACAAAGACCAATACTATAATTTCCATCCAAATGAATGGGATGTTCTTATCTTATTTCAAACTTTGATGAATAACCTGTGATTTTAAATAATTTCATCTTATTTAAATTGAAATTTTTTTAAAAGGAAAAACATAAAATTAGACTTGAGTCATATGATGAAAAAGATAAAACTCATCAACTAATAAGATTATTTATTATTAAATCTTATTTACAAAAGATTAATTCCTTCCTTACCTTAGTTTTTGTGAATAAAATAAAAAATAAGAAATAAATCAACCCTTAACATTAGTCAAAACAATTTTTAATATCCAATAAGGGTATATAAAAAATTTAGTGGTAAAAAACCCCATAACACTTTCGCTTTGACGTGTCCACTGGTGGCGCACGAATTAAATTTAAGTCAAAAGTAAGTACGTGTTCAAACTACAATAGACTTTTCAATAAAACGAAATTTTGTTTATAATAATAGTAACTTGGTGTTTTATTTGTATTGTAACCTAAATTTGGTTCATGTACCACCGGTGGACACATTTTGTGTGCCTTCTTCAACCACGAATACATGGTTAAACCATTCAAAAAGACTCCAGAATGCCAATTTATAGCGTGCAATCGACACAGTAACGTCCACCGGTGGCGTAATGTTTAATGTAATGTTTAAAATCAATAACTTTACTAAAAAAAATAATGGATTTCTTCCCTTTTAAATTTATGGTTCTTATTATAATTTTTTTTAATAAACCAGGAACAACACTTTTAAGATCACTTTGATTGCACAATCTCAAATTTGTTTCTTCAGATCTTCCAAACAATTCACATTTTCATCTTCATCAATCATTATTAATAGTCTTTCATAATATATTTCAAGATTTTATCTCTATATATTTAAACGAATGTACGTATGTAGGCTATGTCCTTTATGTGTTGCCAAACTACTCATCCGATTGCCATGAAATTTTATGAAGTTGCTCTATATGTGTCCAGGAAGGTTTTAGTGAAAAATATTTTCGAAAACTCTGTAAATTAACATTTTTATAGTGTTTTAAATTTTTAATGTTAACCTTATGGGGAATAAGTTTGTTTACAAATTTTCTGCAATCAAAACATTTGATTTCTAAAGCTACAGCTGTTGGTTTACATTCCATTAGCATTGTTATTTCCTATTCAATGTCTTCTGTATCAATACTCAATTTAAAACTATAAAGTAAATAAATACTGTACAAAATGAACAGTTTTACTTGCTATGTTGATACTTTTACACATCGGGTCCATGCCTCCAGGTGAACACTGTTTTGGCTGGCGAATCAGCAGACTTTCTGACAAAAATGTTTTCCTCCTTTATCCAAGCATATGCTAGTGGATCTTCTCAGACGCATGATTTAGTATATCTCAGGAGACAGCAATTATGAGGCGTCAGATGTTTAATGAGATAAATTGGCGAAGGGCAAAATGATGCTACTAAGTCAGTAGTGTGAATTTTCTTTTGTCTTGCAGTTCCAAGTTAGACTGCCCTGGTTGTTCTGGAGATCAACTGTATACAATGGATGGAGTCTTTCCTTTTTGGACGGGTAGCCTATATGCTGTTGAAAAGTCATGTCAGTTGTATAGAACATCTAAAGCATTGGCAACTGATTTCAATATTTCATATACATCTTCATTTTTATTTATAGGCAATCCTAGTACTTTGATGTTAGACTTGGGCACAGCCGTTTATTATTAGTTTAATAGTAGATTAGAAAGATTAAGTTAAAATTTGTTTTGTTCCAGACATTCTTTGAAAAATTGTCTGGACCCCAACATTCAGCAGGTGATTCATCAGATGCTAGATGGACGGCCGGCTGTTGTGAGAAGTGCTAACATGGGCCAACTGGTGGTTGATCACTCGTTGCTTAAAAACTACATAGGGTCGTCAGACTGCACCTCTTTGCCCACCCACGCGCGCTTCGCTATGAACGATTGAATTGTGCCTCAAGACTTGCAGATCGTGAATCATACTTCTAACGTTAACAATTCCAGTGCCTTACAGTTGGTCATAAAATGTGAGCATTTTATTTAAGTATAAGGTATTCTCTTTGTTTTAAATAGGCTTAATCTTCCCCATTTATTGTAACTTTCCTCAAGTAAACAACAAATTGGGAGACTCCAGTACCGCTACAGCTGACTGACGATACTGTTACTCATGTTAAGTCTGCAACCCATTCCTATAACCTGACTGTGCTACAAGCGGCTTTAGTGGCAGAGCTGAAAAACTTGCCAAGTGTATCTGGCAAGTTGTTCAGTGAGTGATCAGTCTATTTATGTTACCCACGCTCTGGTCGTAATTGTACCTGAGCAACAATTATAATTAATAACTTCTTTATTTGTATTTTTCACCAAAATGAATGGATTAATGGATGGCTCTAAACTAATCAAACTAGTGTATACAACCTTCTGTTTTCAACCCAAAACCATTACATATACTAATATCTAATCGCCAGAGAGTTTAGAGTAAAAATGAAAATAGTATAATCAAACCACATTTGATCGTCGATAAAATTTAATCAAACTCTTCAAACAAACAAAAATTATGAACTCTGAATTATCTGTGAAAGGTATATACATTTTTAAATTGTAAACCACTATTTGCATCACAATGGGTGTAATTAATCTGGCTTTTTCGTGTTTTTTAACTTGGCTAACAATAACACTTCCTCTTCTTCTTGGAATTTCTATTCCAAGAAGAAAGCACATTACTCTTAACATTATTCTTTATGTTACACCCAACACTGGTGACGTTCAACACTTAACTGTTCTAGCCACTTGTAAGGAATGTACTGCTTGGCTACAGGGTGGTCGCAGCCGTTAGTTACAACAGTTGTCGCTCAGGAGTAGAACCTTAAGTGAGATTTGGTTGACTGTCATGGTTATTATGTTTCTACTTTTCTTATAAATTTATGATTTATTGGTCATTACATCATTTGATTGTTTCACTTCTCTTAATTCTCCTCTTAATTTATTTCATTTCTTTTTATAATTGGGTAGGATTATATTTTCTTAATATTAAGTTCTCATTTAGTGTAAATTTTGTTTTCGCTTTGTAAAGTTTTATTTACTTACTATTTGGTAAACGATTAGTCATGAATAGCTCATTGTACATAGATTATTAAGTACTGCAATTAACATTAACTAAGAAACCATAAACTCAGCTGGTTAATGGAAAGTGTCGAATGAAATATGTAAAAAGTGACTACTGTTTCTTTTTAATTGTATGTTTTAGACATAATCCTGAGCAAATTATTGTTACTGTCAATTTACTGAATACTGTTAAAATACATTTATTTTATTATAATGTACATTTCATTTAATAAATTTGTATAATTGTAAAATTTTATCTCTTAAAAATATTTTTTTGTCTAGAAATTTGTGTAAAAATACTCATAACTTGTTGTTTACTCAATAGAATGGTCTTTGTGTATAACAGAGTATTTAAATATAGTGAACTCCCAATTATCTACAGAATTGAGTGGTGCAGCTACCACGGATAGAGAAAATTGTGGAGAAAATCGTCACTAAAGTATTGGATATAGGTAACATGAAACAAAAACAGTACTGTAATTTTAATCGTAAAAAGTCAATTTATTTATCATAAAATGTAACTGAATAGGGATGTTTACAAAGCTAAATACCGAGTAGGGGCGTAGATGTTTTGTACTCAAAAGTCTTCATTATACATATTTTCTTGCATTTCATTGCAAGCGCAGACTATCCACCCACAGATAATTTTACTGTATTTTTTCAATAAAGGTGTAAAGGTCTTCTGTTACTACACTTAAATCAAAACAGTTTCAACAGTGATTCATTTCTTTTATTTCATTAAAGTTAGCTATTTATTGCAAAACAAAATAACCAATTACAACAAAGTAAATTAAGCATTGATGTGTTATAGTATTAAGGATAGGATTAAGGTAATTCGTATCCATACCATATTTACAATGTTAACTCGAACACTATGCTAGGATCGACAAAGTTTAAGTTTTACATTATTGTCATAGTGTGAGATAAATTGTTAATGTTTATGATCCAGCAAAATAAGGTCTTTTTAGTTTTGTTTTTATTATCAGTTTATTATGTAAATTTGTTGTTACCAGAGAAATAAAAAGTTAGGTTCCAAAAACAATTCTTTTTTTTCCTAGTTCTATAGAAAAATTATTTTAAGAGTGAGTTTAAATGAGACATGCATGAAATACAGTCCAATCATCTTATGTGGATTTGTTTTATATTAACGATTCTGTGTTGTGTTTTAGCGAATTAACCCCTAGGGAAGAAGCTGTTAGCATGGAGACATGGTCAACAGTCAGGGACTGTGACAATTTTTCTTTTTTAGGTTCCTAGAGACCAAAAACTATTAGTGTTTTCATTTTTTTATTACCTTTTTCATTATTCTTTAATTTACTTTACTTTCCCCCCTTATTCATAGTATATAGACAAAGTATTGTTTTCGTCAAAATTTTCGAATTTGAGTGGAGAGTGGATATATCTGTTTGGGAGTCCCCTGAATCCAAAAAAGTGGGTTTCGACGTGATACGTCTGTCTGACCGTGTGTGTATCTGGATGTGTACACAGCCACAGACTACCCCAACGGGTAGACTAATATTTTGTATCTCCTGGGTTTTTTATTTTTCTAAACTTTTATTTTTAATGGCACTTCACCCCTTAAAAGGCGTAAATATAAAAATTTCTCAAAAACCGCTCTAACGATTTTGATTAAAATTTGACAGTTTGTAGTCAAAAAAATCAATTTTCTTAAGTTTTCCTCTAAAACACTAAAGGCAAAGTATAATTTGACTGCCTCCATTGGAAACAGCTTAAAAAACTAAATAAATTAGGATTTTGAATTATGAACGGTTCCAGAGAAAAGTTAAAATTTACTGTCCGTGATAAACACAGTACGTATCTGAGGGCGCCACTGTTATTCTTTTAGAGAATTCTAAAAAATCAAGTTTTTCCTCATTTCCTAACTGTTTCTAATGAAACTTGTTATGCAGCATAACGTCAAGTCACCCAACAAAACCTACTCAAAAACGTTTGGTATTACTGGTGGGGGGGGTCCCTCACAAAATTCTAAGAATTTTTTTACTTTGTTTCTCTTGTTATAAATAAAATTATATTTTATTTTCCAAAGGGGTTTCAAACTTGATTTTTAGTTCATATTTACATAAGGATGTACTAAGCAAGCAGTAAAATTCAAAGACCTACTATTAGTAGTTCCAAAGATAATGAAGCAGAAATAACATGGGTGGTTACATGTCCCTTTAATCAACAATTAATTGTTAATTGGTTATAAACAAATTTGAAAATAATTATTATTATACGAATAAGTTTAAAACCTCTCTGTAAATTTTATTAACAACCTAACCTACACCTAAAAATAGTAGCCTATCTATCGGAATTAACAAATATTATTTCCAATTAACATTTCAGGGTAGCACCATCGTATATAAATAAAATTTGATTTCCTATCATCTATGGTAGCAGCTATGAAAAAGTAGCGAACTTCGAGATTGCGTGGTATAAAAAGTCAAGCCTGCTCATAAAGCAAAACAAGAAAAATTTATTTTGAGGTTACTTTATACGCCTTTGACGTCTAGCACCAGCTGTGTCACTTGTCACTTGTTTTATTGTTTTTATTCCCTGTTTGATTTCTTCCGTGTTTTCTGGTGCCCGTTGAAAGTGTAACAAAGAAATCCTTGTTGACTTCAGTCACGTAAATAATCGTGAAATTAATTTAATTTATTTCTGAACGTATTGCATTCGTTAACGCGAATATGGGAGCTGTTTTAGCTCTTTGTACAGCCTCACAGGTGAGCTAATAAATTATGTATTCCATTGTTAGCTTATATAATTGGAAGTTCTATACACTCTAAGACAGTGTTTCATAACCAATCCTGTTAAAAGTCCTCCAATAATTTATTTTACAGTAATCGAGAAGTGTGTCATAAGTAGTAACACAGCACCATTAATGCACGTTCTTTAATGTGTATGAACTCCCTCATATGTAACTCCAATATTTGTGTAACATTCTCTTGATATTTAGCTTTAAATATGAACAGCAAAGTTGTATAAGTTATTATTTATAGGAAAATAATGAATCACAGAGTAATGAAACTAAAAAAGGAAAGAGTAGGACTAGCCTAAACAAGTTGGTTAAACTACATAAGTCATCTAAGTAATGAATGAATGGTTAAAATTCCTCAAATTTAAAAGTTGTTTTTGCATTAGATGCTTTAAACAATTACTGTGTTGATCACTAACTAGGCTATAATGATCTCTCATTTATGTTTTCGAATGGTTGGGATTTATCTTGTCCTAAGCTTAATCAACAGAAAAATTTAGTTCCTTGTTGGATAATTTTTTTCATGTTTGCACTCCCTCAAATTGCTCAAAACATTTTCTAAAAAAAACCTGAAATAGCCATTTTGTTTTAAATTTCATAACGAATAAGAATATATACATATACTTATATAGCTATATAAAAAGAAATAAAAGTACCTATATTCAAAAACCTTTATATTTATACAAAACCCTTGCTGCCTAGTCAGGGGTCTATGAGAGTAATCGCCAAATAAATTATAAAAACATTGTGAAGAATGACATTAGGCCTACATATATTTATAACACTAAATTCAAGGAGAGAGGTGTTATGAATAATTCATATGTTATTATAGATCATTTATGTAAAATACACAACGAAACACTAACCCAATAGCACAACTCTAACACAGCGCAAAGCATACCGCTCGGACAGCTGTTGGGGCAACGCCGTAACACTCGTAACTAAATGTAATCATACGATGTAATGCATACAGTATAAAAATTGCAAATACTACTATGGACATAGATTATAATCTCTTTACAATGAAAAGTACATTTTCGATGTACCGTGAGCAGCTACAAGAAGATTAAGCCGTGCCGGTTTTATTGACGGATTCTGGCGAATGGCAGTCTGGGGGTTTAAAAATTTGCCGGAATCCGGTGAATTTCAGGTTAAGTTCGTGTCTCATGCAGATTTTTGAAACAATGAAAAAATTAATTACAGAAGCAGTTAGGTTTTTTTCTGGGCCAATTCTGAATTTCTTCAAATAAGTTGGTTTATTTTTTGGTTTTGATGAGTGGAATTTTGTGGAGGGCTTAAGAAGTTCAGAATTGGCCCTCCAGTTGGTTTTAAAATCAAAATTTCCTACAGGATTAATACTTATATAGTAGATTAATGATGGGTTGGAATCTATTGTTTAGTCATTTAGTTATTTAGATTGAAATTTTGGCCTGGGGAGGGGGATACAAAAGTTTGCTCTCCCTTCTTGAAGTTATCCTAAAAAAATATAATTAAATCAGTTCTATCAAAACCGCACCACTACCCAACTGAGCAAATGTTTGACGACTTCGAGCTTTTTAGTATCTCACAACTTTATGCAACATCTTTACTTTGTTACATTTAAAAAAATAAACAACATATCTTCACAGAATCCAACCATAACTATCCTACTCGATCAGTTATTAATATTGGTATCCAGTTATTGAAAATAAATAAATCTATAAATAAAATATCTTATTATAATACTGCTTACTTTTCTCCAGGATTCCATATTCTCTCATAAACCCCCACCTATATTGCAAAAATCAATATAAACTACTAGTAAATAGTTGGTTAATAGAGATCAGCAGAGACCAGATAGACATGTATTTATCAGCACTGATATCAGTAAACAATAGGGTACAAGTGTGTGTGAGTGTATATAGGTGTGCATGCTAGTGCTCTCTGTGAACTTGAATGAAATTAAATTAATTACTTTTCTCTCGTGGGTGCATCCCTGTGGCTCTTTAACGTCCTTGTAATTTATATTTTTTGTGTTTTTATGTACAACAAATGTAATATCAGAGTATAATTACTAAGTGCAGTGAGTGTAAACTTAAGCAAGCAAGAATATATAAACTATAATTTTTGTTTCTTTTTAGCGAATTTCCCATAGGGAAAAAGCTATTACCGTAGCTCTCATGATAAGACTTAAGCCCAGGACCATGTTATTTTTTTCATCTTTCGGTGCCCACAGACCAAAAACTTGATATTTAGCTTCATATGGTTGAGATCCATCCATTTATGCTTAAAAATTGTAGTTTATGTGTTTATGGTATGGTGTTTATGGTGTGGTGTTTATGGTAGCTAATGAGAATACTCTTTTCCCATGTATGTTAATCATATAGAGAATAGGTAAACTCTCTTTGTTTGTGAACAGATTTTGATGAAACTTGGTATAAATGGTAAAATAAAAATTGTTTATTTTAGAAATACCTACTTTCAGTGTTCCTCACAGCAGCAAACCTGCATACTCTTTCCTATGTTAATCTTATGAGGAATAGACAAATACCTAACTGTCATATTTATCGACAGATCTTTATAAAACTTGTTATATATCATTATTTATCATTATATTATTGATTTGGATATTCGCTTAGTACGCAGGTCTGCTGCGACGGGGGTATTTAATTATATTATAAATTACAAAGAACTCAGACCCCACACATGGGCTTATGCCTATATGGGGTCTTCCAGATTTAATTAATTGTATTGTATAGTTTCATATGTATGTTCTCTTTACTGGAACAAAGTATTTGATTTGATTTTATTAACAATTACTAATCTAAATAAATGATTCAACTCAACTGCTTAAAATTATACTGATTTAAAAATTTGTATTGTGAACTTTCCTTTGAATCTATTTAGTTTTGTTTTTTCATGTTGACAATATTCATTCAATACTTGAAAATTGTTTGTTTTAAAACGAAAATAAACAAATCAAGATATATTCATTAAGTACACTTAGGTCTATATATTTAGAAAAGGATTTATAATAGTCATTCAGCACTCATGCATAATATATATATATATAAGTAACATATTGTTCTATACTATTTTAAAATGTTATACAATAATAATAGAAACAACATTATCTGGAGTAATTATGAATTTATTATTTTTTTATAAATACCTGGGTATTTACCTATTTTAGTAGGCTATTCACCACAATTTTTAATTACCGGGGTATTTTACATCAATACATCAGGCCTACGTTTATATTTAGACTACTGAAGCAGTCAATTTATATCAAGTACAAGGTAGAAGATACAAGTTAAGAACTCGGGAGGCCTAGCCTATCCACATTTCTTTTTTTCAAATCGATCTCAAATTGTACTTTTTTCTTTTTTTTTGTGAATGAACTGTTTTCTGACGTTTTTGTACGATTTCAGGCTAAAATATGACACTTATTACAACACTACTATAGGTCATTGTGGGTGTATACCTAACTTAACACATTCACGACGGCAAGGACCTTATTCAAGTCATGCCGTTTTTTTTTTTTAAATGGCGTCGTGGGCCAAAAGAGGACCACGTTTTTATTCAGAGCTATGACGATTATAGTGTTCTTGGCTAGACCTTAACAGATGATATAGAGTGTACGGTAAATGAGAATGTTTTTGATTGTTTGCTTTGAAACTCGTTTACCTCTATTGTCCCACGGCCAAACAAATTGTAAGGGTAATAAAAATATAACAAAAGGTGTACGTTTTCAAATTAAATAATATTTTTTATTCATATAAAATAGTGTTGAGGCATTGCTTAGCTCATCATGCTAGACCATTGTACGAAAAAAAAACACGATTCCGGTTTTTGCAAATGTAACCTAATATTTTAATTTGTATATTTAAAAAATCGGAAAAATCATGAACGTCATGAAAGTGTTAACTCTCCAGGGTGCTGTATGTCGGCAATATCGCTTAAGTGTATTACTATGTAAAGTAACGAGTATTGGTCGCCGACAATCAGTACTCTGCGGAGTTAGGTTAGTTATTGATACCCTATAGGCCCAAACCAAAATATATAAATAACCTAACTCACATTATCTCACATAGAGCAGTTGGTCAGCGATGTATATTCAGAGTTTAATTAATACTTAATTAATCTTCTTAATTTGAAAATGTTCTTTCACAGTATTTTCTTTTTAATTATATTATTATTAATTATGTAATGTTATATGTATTTGAGTGAGTTTTTCCCTGACCAGAACCCCAATTTCCGTGGATCCCCTAGCTAGATGGAATGGTTTCAGAGTGTCGTATTTGAACCTGAAATCATACGAAAACGTCGGGGAGATCCGTGGAGCAGATCTTCTGAATTAGGCCTGGGTTGTTAAAAAGTGAACAAAGCAAGCTTTTTAATTGTAATATATGTGTAGAGCTATTAGTACGAATCTGAGTACAGTTATGATTATGTTCAAATCATTTGGAGGAAACATAGCAAGTGAAATGTAACCAATATCAACATGTAGGCTATCTGTTACAGCTGGCCTGCTGTTGTGGCAGTGCAGCATGCGGTCTTTTCTGCTCAGCATGTCCGTCTTGTCGCAACTCAACCTCCACCAGGATCATGTACGCTGTCATGTTGCTGATCGGAACTATCACAGCGTGCATTTTCCTGGCTCCTGGCCTTCAGTCTACACTTCAAAAGGTAATTTTTTACTGTTTTTATAGAGATAGTACCAGATAGTATCAGCCATTTATTTTTTATTCCTCTTTTGAATGAATTTTCTCGATTTTATAATTTGTTTTTACTAATTGTGACTGTGTAAAATGTCTGAAGTAAATTCTAATCCAAGATTGTTGCTTGTTAGTCCCACACTTAGAAATCATTTATTCAATAAAATTTAAAATTTCATTTTTTAATTTCAATACAGATCGGCTGATATTCGTCTGTGAGTTGTTTATGTGACGGTATTTCTGTGTTTGGTTATGGTTAGTATTGCTGTTTAGTAACTTTCATTATGAGTAATATTAAACCTACCCGTAGTAATTCACCTCTAAATGAAAATACTTTGGCAGATTTTGCAAGGTAATCTGGACTGAACATCAACTTTGACGACAGTGATAGTGAAAATGTTTATGATATTAGCAGTCTTGAATCAAGCTCTAATGAGGACGATACGGATACAGATCCCAATTATGATCTTGATATTCCTGGGACATCGTCAGGAGTCGCCTAAAGAGGTTTGAATTTGTTATTAGCTTTGTCCAGAACTAGGCCTATAGCCTATGATGATACTTCGTCTGTAGAGGAGGTTGATGAGCCTGAAGAGCGACCTAGGCCTATTTCTAGGACAGTCACTAGAGGTTGGGGGTCTAGTAGATATGCGATAAGGGGTCCAGGAAGAGGTTGAGGATAAGCGTGACCAAGTGTAAGTGGCAGAGGTAGGATGGGAAGTGGTCTTCCCATCAATTCGAAACCTATTAGTTATTTTAATTTGTTCTTCACAGTGATGGTTCTTGAATGATGAATGAATGAACGTGAATGATGTTCTTCAACATGTATTTGGTCTCAGGAAGAAAAGAGAAACTTTGTAAATACTGCTTTGCAACCAATAATCCAGAAGTTGAAAAAAGGCGTTCATGTACGGTGTGTGTTCGATGTAATGCTGGGATACACCCGGAGTGCTTAATAAAACATGTCTGCCACTAAAAAGAAGTGAAAACAGTTGTAAATAGTGTAAAAATGTTCTAAAATTTAAAATTATTCTTACTTATAGATAAAAACAATTTCATGTGTAACATGGAATATTTTGTGTTTCTCAACCAATGACACCGATACGTAAGTAAATTTTACTTTTTTTTAACTTTTGTGAAAATATACCAATTTACTTGAAATTTTCAGGATTTTTTGATAACAATGTGTAGTTATAGGAAAAAATGCATTTGGTATCCCTGTTCTTTATTTTAGGTATATTTTTATGTCTCAAAGTTAGTTTTTTGTCTCAAAGTTAGTTTTTTTTTTAATTACATACGTAAAAAAAATTGTTTACTTACATATAATTTGTAGTAAGACGTTTTATTTAAACATTTTTTTTATTTAGAAAATTTTGTATGCAACTAATGGAAAAACAATTAGACCAATATCTTGATTTATATGTGAGTTATGATTTTTTTATAAATATCTACAAAATTGCCATTTTTCCTTAGCAGTTACAAGTATAAAATTATGCTAGCAGTTTGGAAAGTGGTCGAAAAAAATTCTTAGCACCGAAAGGGTTAAGTATCAAGCACCTCCAGAAACGTTGTGTAGTTAAAATCACAGACGCATTGGGAAAGTCCAATAAAATATATTGAATATATGTAATTCTCAATCTCAACATAATCAGATAAGACAATATGAAGGTTGAAGTTACAAGGTTAAATTTCTCAAATTTAATTTTATAGGTTCCATTTTGCCGGTTTGATAATTCTACTGCTGACAAAACCATAATGAGTCAACTAACAGATATGGCAATTGGGAACAAAATGACCATTGACTGCCAATGGGCTGTGGGATACCTTGCAGTCTACCGTCTCTGCTTTGCTCTTGCTGCTTTCTTCTTCATCATGGCCTTTATTATGATTGGAGTTAAATCTTCTCGAGATCATAGAGCTGGCATTCAAAATGGGTAAGAATTCAGATCTCTAATTGACTATAAGATTAAATAAATCACATATTTTAAATTGTTCACTTTTTATATAACTAATAAATTGGCTCAGAATTAACCCTTCCTGTACTATGCCCTACTTGGGCGTAGACCTCATATGAGAAATTTAAAAAAATATTTTTCTTTGTTTCGGTGTTTGTAACACTTAGTTATGCTACGGCTGAAATGCCTTGGGAGAAATCCGCCCCTTTGAATGAATGAAAATGAATGAACACATAGTTATTTGTAAATAGTTGAAATAAACTGTATTTATAACATGAATAATTTTGTAAGAGGAAAAAATACCAAAATATAAGAATTTACATTAATAATGTAATGTTAATCGTGAGTTCCTATTGATCAAAAATGGGTTCATACATGTACGTACATTCATATTTTTACGATCCGCGAATATATCCGCCGATCATCCGCTAGGCCTAAAAATTTAGCGGATATATCCGCTTACAGTCCGGGAAGGGTTAATTAACATGTTCGTACTTTAATTATAATTAATTAACATTAAAATTACATATTTTTTATGTTGTAGCTGTAATTTATCCCTTATTTATTGAGCTAACTTAATATCAAAGTAATTATATTGATTAGTAATTATATTGAAAATTTGGATTGTACTTTATGGCTGAATGGTCACTATTTGTTTTTCAATATATAGATTTTTACTTCTTATAAATACATAAGCCCTAATCCTTTTTTCATATAAGTAATTTCCGTTGCAGGTTCTGGGGTCTCAAGTATTTGCTAGTGATTGCTGGCACTGTCGGAGCATTCTTCATTCCGGAAGGATCTTTTACAACAACATGGATGTACTGCGGAATGGTCGGAGGATTCGCCTTCATCATCATACAGCTGGTGTTGATAATTGACTTTGCCCACTCTTGGGCCGAGTCGTGGGTCACCAACTACGAAGAGACAGAATCTAAGAAATGGTCAGTGTTTTAATAAGTATTATATTCCTTTATGTTAATACAGAACTTCCATTAGTTTTTTTTACTTATATGTGAGAAAGTTTGCCCGGGACCATGATAGAAGTTCCCAACTCAACCCCCTGAATACGTTTCGGGGGATCATTCAATATATTATTTATATATATATATATATATATATAGATATGTGTGTCACCACTATAACGGCCACAATTATTGTCTGATTATTATAAAATTCGGTGGAGTTGTTCCTTTCTGCAATAACTAGGATGATAATAACTTGTGGTTTGCTAACACAATTGGGCTACATTACCTACACTTTGGGGAGGGGGTTTGTACCCCTAAAATGGGGTTTTAAGTTTTTTAGGTATTATTTTTGAAAAACTCTTTAATTTTTCTTTTTACCACTAGATTCGGCTAAAAAACAAACAATTTAGTATTTTGAATCATAACTAGGTCTATTGGTTACTTCTATATTTAAAAATGGTAAACAAAGTTCATTGTGTAATGTTATAATTTTATGGAGAATAGCTAAGAATCAATAACTCATCTATTTACTTGAATATTCTTCCAAAATTTGGTATGCAAGTCCATCTAGTTAAGTTTTTGATCATACAGCCATACAAACCACAAATTTAATGTTTCTTATGACGGCAATACTACGTATTCATTGTAATTCTTAACAGAGAATAGATACATTGGTGTAACTCGCACAGTTATTGACATAATTTGATAAAATGTTGCACGTGTTTTTCCTTGGTGAACAGCCTTAATATAAGCATAGTACCATGTATAACAACCCTTATTGCAGCAAACCTGCAAACTCAGTATTATTCGATTACTATGATAAGAATAATATAAGTTCAATGTAATTCGCTCTACTCACACCAGCTTGCCGGGTGTGTTATTATTATTAAAAATATATATTCAAAGGCATATAATTCAAAGTCACAGTCATCAGAGTCATTATAGGTTTCATTGATGTTGAAGCCATTTTAATAACCTCAAGAAAAATATGTCATAGAAGAAAGAATAGAAAGAGGACAAAGACTTGAAGGACTAAAACCACCCCCGAGGTCTCGTAAGACAGTGGTTGCTATTTGGTGCCAAAACACACTCAGTACATAACCTCAAAACGAGGGTCAGTTATAGTAACATTTTATTTATGTCATATTATTAATTTTGTAATAACTGAAAAAGTATAAACTGTATTCCGTTAGGGGCTGTATTTGAAGGGGAATACACAAAATTAAACCTGTGTGAAAAAAATTGGAGCAAGCGAACCAAAAACAAACACCACTACGTTATAAGATAGACACTTCACGCCATGGGGACCAGGGATAGTCCTGCTCAGCCAAGAGCTGGGTGCACACTGACAGCATTAGTTGCTATGCGACAAGAGGCTGAACTCGACCGCTCAGTGTGCCGGTCTACATAACCGCAATTACTTCATGTAAACTGTGTGTACTTCATTTTAATTTACAAAACTATCTTATCTCCCTAAAAATACAATCCATTAACATGGATACACTGGTCCAAGCAATGATTCCACTGTTGTGATCATTGTTGAAACTCATCCTTAGTGATGGCTGCAAGCTCCTTTGTCATTTTTTTCTTCACTTCTACTTTGGTGTTGAAACGCACCCCTTTCATATCCCTCTTTATTCGTGAAAAGAGGAAGAAGTAATTCGGTGCAAAAAAAAAAATTATCCATAAAATAAAACCTTTAATTAATTCACTACATGAATAAAAACAATAGTGTTAAAAATTTTTAAACAGATATATTAAAGATAATTTATATGCCCTAATTGTAAAAGGTTGTATGAAAATTTGGTAGAGATATTCTCAAATGCTAATCTTGTAACATTGTTGAAAACATATAATCAAATTTTTTTTGCACACAAAAAAAAATAATATAAAATAAATCAGTTAAAAAAAACTAAAATACAAGCTCTATTAACGGTTAGATATTAACAAATCACACACATTATTTAATGTTAATTATAGGATAAACAAATAATATATACTAATGAATAATAACACTGATATTTAGCTTCATGTGGTGTGATCTATCATTTATCAAAACTGTTTATTGTTTTATTTGCAAACTATCTTATATATCTAAAATACAATCATTAACATGGATAACTGTATAAATGTTAAGTTTATTTTGTGAAACAATTTAGTGCTCACAAGCAAGCTCCTTTGTCATTTTCTTTGAGTGAAACGCTTGTCCCTTTATATAAAAACGAAAGTAATTTGCTAAAAGAGTGGGAGAGTGAAGTAATGGGGTCATGCCATTTTTAACAGTTCTAAATAAAAAACTTGGTTTATGGCCTGACCTGGGGGTACAAACTTTTTGTGCACAATCACTTTAGCATTAAAATAACAAATGACCATTGACTTGATGTTTGATTTCACTTGGCAAACTTTTTGTGGCCGAGGGGACGATGACTTTTTCCATTGGCTGGACTGATGCTTAGTTTCAGGGTCATAACCATGAGACCATGATTCTTCACCAGTAATGAACTAAGAAAAAAAATCTGGGCCAATTTGCAGGTGTTCTTTCATTGCTCGAGAAGATTCCACTTGACGTTCCTTTTGATGGTCAGTCAAAACTCGAGGCACAAACTTGGCAGCCACTCTTGTCATTTTCAAATCTTTACTCAAAATTCTCTGGGCAGAGCTCAGAAATAATTCTAGATAACTCGTCAATTAAGCCTCTATAAGCGTGTTACCCAATCAATCAATCAAAGTATCTTTATTTTTTATTTTACCTACATATTTTTAAATTTTACGTCAAGTTTGGTGCATGGGTGCAATTCCTGAACGTGGGAGTTCCCATGGCAAAACAATTAGGCCTATTTCATAGTTACGTTAATCTTTTAGTCATTGGTGCTACCTGTTGGAACTTTCCATAATTACATTAAATGAGTTGTTTTGTAATCACTTGTTTATTAACAGTCTTCTTTCAATATACTACAGGTATGCTGCTCTTATGATCTCGATGCTAGTCAACTACGCTTTGGCCATTACTGGGGTTGTACTTCTATTTGTATACTTCACTCAGGTAACTAATTTCATACACTTCTCTTTTAATTTTTAAACCCACAAGATAAGTTTATCCAATCAAATGACCGATCATATTAATTATTTTTATTCATTATTATTAATTTCCATGTATAGTAAAACCACACTAACTCGACATGCGGTAACTCAACAGTGAACAGCTGACAGAATGCCTTTATCTTACAGTGCTTGTGCGTTCAACTTTTCCTTCCACGAACAGGATAGTATGTTCCCAGAGTCACCTCAAGCTTGGAGCTTAGCCAGAAGGAGCATATGGTTGACACTGTCGAACGCCTCAGCAAAGTCTATAAAAATTGGTCAACTTGAAAAGCATCCAAAATATCACCTTGCATGAGCAGAAGATTGGTGGTGATTGAGCGTCCAGAAGAAAATCCATGACAAAATACAGAACTGTCCTGCCTGTATATATCAAAGGTACCGGTAAAGCCAAGTTCAGAGTTAGAAATGTGAGATAAAAAGTCAGTGTCGGTGAGAACAATGATATCACAAACATAAGCATATATATATAATACATTAATGACCTTCCTACTTTCCTACTATTGTGACTCCACACTACTTGCAGACGACACATCGGTGCTAGTAAAGGACAGTTGTTTGAATGATGTGATTAAACCATATTAATAGAGCAAATGTCTCTGCCAATCTGTGGTTCGATTCAAACTTTTTAAAAATAAATGAAAGTAAAACTGAAATGATAATATTTACTTTGAGACAAATTGAACGATACAACATGGCTAAGTTGGTAAAGCTTCTTGGTGTTACTCTTCACCAAAAATTACTTTAGGAGGAATATAACAATAACTTGAGTAAACGATTGGCTAAAGTTTGTTATTTTATTGAGAAAACTAAAGACTTTGGTAAGCCAAGAGCAAATGAAAATTTCCTATTTAAGTTTTTTTCATTCAAATTTGTTATTTGGTAATATGTTGTTGGGGAGGTAGACCTGGGGCAGAAAGAGTTTTTTTTTTTTTTGACAAAAGAAAGCAATACAATTTTTTTGTTTAGGGATTGTGTTAGGAGTTATTTTTCTACACAAAAAATTATGACTGTGCCATGTATTTTATTTTTTAACATTTAATTTATGTTCAGGAAAATATCGGAGACTGGTTGTTTTAGTGTCATTCATAATTATTAAACGAGAAATTCAAAAAAATTAGTTTTACCAATCTCTAGATTAGAAAAATATGCCAAGAGCCACAAATATCAACAAATAAATTTTTTTAACAAAATACCAAAACCAATGAAATTGTTAGAATTAAAGTCATTTAAAATTAGGATTTGTGATTGGCTTATAGTCATTATACTCAGTAAAGAATTTTTTAGACTGTGATATGTAATGTTTTATTTACGGTAACTATGTGTTGGGTCCTATATTTTACTTGTTTATACTGTTGTTATTTAATTTATTTATTTTGTTGTTCCCACTTCAAATTTATATTGATTTTGCTATTGATTTATTATTACTTCCTGATACTATGTAAATTGGTGAATCCTATTGTAAACCTGTATTACTAAATGGGGAATAATGATTCTTGAATTGTAAGCTGAAAGCGATTTCCTGAGTCCCAAGAGTTAGTTCGATCCCAGTCCATTCACAATTTGATATAACAAATGGTATGCCTCTGTGAATGTTACAATTGTTGAATTGTTGACTTGTTCCGATTTGAGTATTTTTGTTTACAGGCCAACGACTGTACCATGAACAAGGTAATGATCTCACTGAACATAGTGATATGTGTGATAGCCAGCGCAGTGTCCATATTGCCAGCAGTCCAGGACGTTCAACCTCGTTCCGGTCTCCTACAGTCCTCCGTCATCACTCTCTACGTCATCTACCTCACCTGGTCCTCGCTGGCTAGCAACCCAGGTACACAGGCAAGCCCGATGAACCTGGCTTGTTGCTTTACTGTTGACAGTTCTACGGCTAAGTCCACGAAAATGGAACATGAAATTTACAGGCAGCTTTATTGTTTTCATAGATTTCCACAGCCAGATAAATAGAGCTAATCTAAAAAACTAGTAACATTATTAGAACTATTAAAATGTCAAATACCAACCGCTCGCTCACAAGTGCGCTAAGAGCTTTACATTCAACCTCAAAATCAAACAGCTACGCTTTAACAGTTCAGTATTGAAATGTCAAACAGTGACTGCTCCTGCATGCGCTAAGTGCTTGTAGCGCTCCGCTTGGAAACACCCCCTATATACAGAGCGCATTCATCTTGAGTAACACTTGCCACATCCAGCAAGGTACTGAGGTTGCGTCTGAAATTTTGAAGAAGCTTAAAATCAAATTCATATCTATCTGGTATTTATATAATAGTTTATCAAAACCCGGTCAGGATGATTCAGATCCGGATAAACCTGATTTTACTGTAGTTATAATATTCATGATAGTGATTGAAATGTCTTCCACTACAGACCAGAACTGTAATCCTGGCTTTCTGCTGGGTATCGGTGGCAACAAGGACAAGACCAAAGTTAGGTTTGACTCGGAGAGCATTGTGGGGCTGACCATCTGGATGTGCTGTGTCCTATACTCCTCCCTCCGCACGGCTTCTAAATCCTCTAAGATCACCATGTCCGACCACGTTCTCGTCAAGGACAACGGAGCTGGTGAGTGCAGTGCTAAACTGTAGAGTTTTCGGTAGTTTTTAAAGTATTTAAAAACTAGTCCATTCAAGGGAGGTCAGGTCACCATCTAAAATAGGATTTCTCCAGATTTGGTTCTTACACAAATGAGTTTGATGAAGGCAATTAGATTTAGGTTACTGAGAAGTTAATTATTAGATTGCAAATGTTGCATTGAAGTTTAACCTACTACAGTGCAACTCGGTTATTGCGGCCTCGGCCATAACGTCAACTCGGATATAACGTCATTTATTTTTAGGTCCCGCCAAACTATATGTATTTACATAGGAAAAAACCTCGGATATATCGTCAGTAAATTCTCAAACCTCGTATATAACGTCAAGAAAATCGGGCCGAGATGAAGGCAACATATAGCTAAATAGAGAAAGTTCGGTCAGTGGTGCAACGTGAGGGCTGCGGCTATTGTTTAGCTACATTCTATTTTTAGAAACGGCATTTTATTGCTGTCTTACCGCTAACCACCCCAACCCCCTCCCCTACCCTATATCCGCTGTCGCCGGTCATCAAGGTCAGTGTCAGTGACTCACGTCGCATCAAAGCACTGTGATGCCGTTTGTACGTACCTACAGTTCGTGTAGATATCGTTAGTTCAGTGTATGTCTTTTACAGTTTGTTTTTCGTTATTTTAATTTACGAATACAGTATTGAAAAATAATGGCAAGTGTTACGAGAAAGGTTTCGCTGAATAAATAGTGTGTGAGTTATAAGAGCGTGTGAGGAGGAACGTAAGATAGCAGACGTGTGTTTGGGCTTTTTTTTTTAAATCGAACCAACAGTTGAATTCACCATGCCGAATTTCATTGCAATATTTTCAAATTATATTTTTTATATAGTAGAGTAGTCAGTCAGTCATAAACATAAACTTACGGTGTATTTCAAATTACCTTCATTAAATGTCGAAATTTCATGTAAAAAATGTGTTTCCCTATTTTTCCTCGGTTTTAAATTAAAATTATGTAACCTCTTTTATAGCGTCACTCTGATATAGCGTGATTAATTGTGTGGTCCCTTCAATGACGTTATAACCAAGTTCCACTGTATATAGTTCTATATAGATCGCTGGATTTACTCCAGCGGTAAATAATCCACATGACAATTTTTCTTCAGCGGGTGTATTTACGGTAACAGCTACTGACGATCCATCGTCAGTGCGGTCTTTTCCGGCAATAACTGTACTGACAAAATATTGTGAGCTAGTCCTCAAAGGGTTAAGAAGAAAATTAACCAAAATCGGTAAAAAAATTAAAGTTGTTATCAGTTTAGTGATTGGCTCCTTTTATTTTCCTTTCATACAGATGATTTTAAATTAAGAATCAAATCTATAAAGGTATTGGATATGCTTTATTGAAATATATGATGTAGTAATGAAATCAAATTTTATTTAATTTTTGTATTATTTGTGTCATAAAATTGAGTTGATAGAAGCAACTGGATCCATTTGTATCAATTTAATTAAGGATTACATTCAACAAAATTTCACTGCTTTAATGCTTTTGTTTAAAATCAAATGTTTTTTTTAACTATTACTAACAAATAAGTACTTGCTGCAGCTGTATAAAATAGCAACAAATTTGCTTTGATTTGCTTGTAGTATAAAAAAATTCCAGCCTTTTATAGTAAAACTAGTGCAACGGTTTCCATAACTTTTTATTTTCATATAAATATCACACAGGAACCAGATATCTTATGATTATTTTTTTGTCAAAAACCTAATGTATGCCAAATGAAAATTTTCCAACAATTTTTGGCATTGTCCATGGTAATGAGTTTCATTCACAAAGGACTAATCTACAAATATTGCACTATTGATAAGAGAATATCAATAACATCAAACTTAGAAAAGCAAGAACAATTACAGTAAACCCTCTCATATCCGGACTAACGTGGTGACGGCCGATCCGTATAGCAAAAAATCTGGATATCAGAGGGGAATAAAACATCCGGATATTAAATAAAAAAGCGACTTTAATAATATCAAAACTCAAAAAATCACGTAATACAGTACAAAGTGGTACAGTACTAGAGTAATACAATTTTTCCTCCATCGTAATGACAACCCCTTTTCTTTTTCCGGCCATAATAACTTATTCCTACCCGAAATGAACCATTACAAGAAAGACAGGGTCCCTGAAGCAAAACAAAGGCGACACTGACCACGGAAGCGGGTGTTGTCATTACAGTACACGTGATGCGTTGGCTTGGATATTTGGGTGGGTACGAGAGGGTATATGAGAGATCCGAATATGAGAGGGTTTACTGTATATCATTCCTCTTACAAAAATATTCAACTGACCATTTATAATTTTGTTCTGTTTGTTAATCGTGTCCCAATTACTAGCTCTTTGTGGTTGGTGGCTTAATGTGTGAAAACCACATTACATTGTTACAAGTGCTAATAAAGGTCCAGTGACGTAATATTGCGGTTTGCGGTAAAACAACATTCTATGTTGATATTTGGCGCAATACTTAAGTGTAGATCGTTAGTTCACCAATAGAATGTGTCAACATTTACTTTTGAACTGTTTTCTTTTGACTTTGCGTTTTTAAGCGACGTTGTGGACGACTAGAAACCGAATCAG
Source organism: Nephotettix cincticeps (assembly GCA_023375725.1). Classification (NCBI taxonomy): domain Eukaryota; kingdom Metazoa; phylum Arthropoda; class Insecta; order Hemiptera; family Cicadellidae; genus Nephotettix; species Nephotettix cincticeps. The sequence continues at coordinate 24,092,307 of CM041788.1, read as the reverse complement.
CTGCGTAGTTGTTTGTTGACATCTCGTGACGGGCGTGGTTCATTATTGTCGTGTCCGTGTCCAGTTTATTTGGCACATAGTTAGTTTATTTACAGTTTGGCTATTATAAACTGCTAATAATTAGTTTGTATGTGTGTTATAATTAGTTTATAAATGTGTTATAGTTTATTTTTTTCATGATAATGAATGTCTAACGTGGACTATTATGGCAGCGGTTTTTGGCTTGGAGAACAAAATGTTACCACTAAAAATAGGTTTAATAAAGTTACCTTAAGGTTTTTTTACTTCTTAATCGACTTTTCTTAACACATAAAATATGATTTTGAAGAAAAAATTTGCACTTTTGGGAAGTTTAAGGTCAAAAAAAGAAACCGTTAAGGGGTTAAAAATCAATATTGGAAGTTTGAGAGCATGTGTGAAAAGTAAGTTTCTTTCTCATGATCTATGATGTTGGTATTTTATCCTTTGTGCTCATCACGTTGCATCAGAAACCTGGACAAAAATTGAATTATATGACATGCCTGTTTGCTGCGTATCATTCGACAGATAATGTTAAATTTGTGAACTCAATAGATCTTAATCGATATTTCAAATAAGTTTTAGCACATGTAGTAGTAAAATTAAAGTTTATATGAAATTTGTTGTAGTTAGTTTTTTTTTATCCTAGCACTAGTCTCATGGACCTGCCATTGGTGGGTTTTGATGATGTCTTTTCTTTGTTTAGTTCGCTCCAATGGCGGTGGCCTCATTGACAACGAAGGTATGGACGTTTCACATTGCTTTTGGTGCTGACTTAACATCTGGTTTTGCTTTGGCAGCAGACTGATAAACCGGGTGTAATTTATTGGGATTGGGTTGCACTATTATGAAAAGCAAATGAGACTAATTTTAAAGTGTTTCCATTTTAAAAGCATGATGGTGTCACCCACTGGAAATTGGCTAGGGTGGAATGTTTTCAAGATATTTTTCTTTTTTTACGAATTATTTGACCATTTTTTAAATTCCTAAGGTTAAGGATCCAGTTGCCTTGTTTCTATGTCAATTATATTTTTTCGTCAGAAACTTTGTGACTTTTACGAAAAATATTGTTTTCCAAAATAATCTAGCTTACTATCAACATAAAGATAGTTTACAAAAATAAACCCTATCAGAAAATTGGGTAAAAGCTCAACTTTTCTTGTTTCTGAAAATTGTTTCCACATTTTCCTTTATCCAAACTTGGTTTTCATTTTAATATTTAAAGTACACATACTATCACAAATGGTATTAAAATTAAAAGACAAAAAGGAACGTATTTGCAGTTTTATAAAATGTTTTATTACTCCAAATCGCAGAAGGATAAAATTCAAGTATCTAAGGTCAATTATTAGAAATAACAAAGTCTTTTGTAGCCCATTGAATTTATCTTATTTCATGTGGAGTTTTGCATTTACCCTAATAATTTTTTTTCAACTGTTTTTTTGTTGAGTGTTCAAGTTGTAGGCCCAACCAGGAAAGAAAAGAATTTTATTTCCTATATTTATAAGTTACTTAATCTACTTATACTTTCTAGCTTGTTTAAACTATTTTTAATTGCAATAGATATTCCAAAAATTATTAGTTAGATAGTAATTATTTAAATTATTTTCATGGGGGAAAACTGATGCAATGTGGTGCATTTGGGAAGGTGAATAATTAATTCAAAGTATTGAATTCTAAGACTAATTATCACTGTAATGTAAACCCTCACAAAATTATTTCCCCATCGCTTTTGCTTCATTAACTGAGTTAAAAAAAACAATATTGTCATGGCAATAGTGTTTCAATTACCTAACGTTACCTGTACCTAAAACTTTCTAGTTTGAGTTGCAAAACTCACTTTTTGTGAGTGTTGTATAAATGTTAATTATACAATATTTATATTGTTTAATAGATTTTTACCAGTAGTTTTTTTAGAGTGATATATGCTACGTAAACTTTTACCGTTGTTTCTCCAGAGAAAATCCCTCCTCTGCCTAAAGTAGTCCTCGAAGTCCCCAGTTTAACAGATGAGTTGTGCGGTTGCTGCGTCAGTAAGAAATTTTGTTTTTAATCTGATTTCAGTAAATTAAAAGTAGAAATAGATCAGGGTTATATTATTTTCTAAAGTCATACTGAAACTACCTATAGTTACTACCTAAACAGTATACTTATTAGGTCTTAGATATTAGATGTAATAGACTCCTGCTAATTCAAAATATTGCAACGAGACTTATTTCAGATTAAGCGGATTGTCCTAATGAAGCTTTAAAAACTAATTGTCACGTAATTTTTCTCAATATTGTTTGAAACACAGCAACATGACTCGAGTTTAATTTCAGCAAAAGTCAATTTTTTACTTTGTTTATACAAAGTAAAAGTTAATGGCACTGAAATCTATACTAACTAAATCCTAAATACTTACTTACTCTTACTCCCATGGCCATTTGTCAATGACTTTAAACGCACTTCCATCTTGCCCTGTCTCTTGCTGTGTCTTAATCCATTTCCATCCTGGCCATGTCTATTTTAACCCCATCCTACCAGCGTTTCTTTGGCCTGCCGCGTGAGTTTTTTCAGCAAAAGTCAATTTTTTACTTGTTTATACTTCTAAAGATGGCATCGAAGTCTCCTACTCTTAACCTCCCTAAATAAATCCTAAATAACGGATCTTAAATCCTAAAATAGGAAATAAAACAGTACACAACAACGACAATATTAGAAAACTTCTATATTTGAATACCACTTGGTTCCAGTTTCCCAATTTTTGTCGTTTGATTCCTGAAGTAAAGGTGAGGTATTTGGTTTTACAAGTCTGATTTGAGTTGTCATTCATAAATATTATTTCTTTGTTGTGGCTTCAGATTTTATATATTAATATGAAATTTGAATTATATCCTATTTAATAGGTGAAGGTCATTAAAAGGTAAATCACAGGCACACACAGATCAATAGGAATCACAGGAAAAGAGATCTCTGATCATGTTAAATGCCTAAAGCTTACTTTTTTATTTAATTATTCCATTGAAGAAACATGTAGTATATAATTTTTGTAAACATCTATGTATCAAACAAATTGCTAGGAAACACCTTCATCAAACCTTCAGCTTTGACATGTTGAGGTTTCATTGATTGAGTTTAAATAAACTTGTAAGGGTAATTTAGTAATTGCATTTATAAATTTACAAGTAAATTATTATCAGATGTTGCACTGGATTATGTAATTTATTAACATTTTGAATTATATTTAGTACTACTATTTATTATTTGATTTATTGTAAAAATTTTCAAAATAAGTAAGATATACCCTACATATTCATTTAAATTGTTGAATTTTATAATTTGATGAAAAATAGAATATATTTGTTTACAAATTGCTTTACTTCATTTGTAGTTTAAACCTATTATTAGTAATAGAAATTTTCTGATAAAAATTGGGTTTTACAACAAATTAAATTATTTTTCATTTTTAAAACTAAGGATACAAAAAATATATATAAGACACAATGGCTCAGAGTTCTTAGAAATTAATTTTTTCTCTTCACTGTGGTGTAATCAACTTTTACACCATAAGTTTTTTTCATAAAATAAGATTATTTTATTCACTAAATAATACAACTCGTAAAGCTGATCAGCATTGTATTTAAACTAAGTATATAACTATAGTGAAGTGGTGGAAAAAATCATTGAATTCACTGTTTCCATTCCGGTTGTCTCCTTCTCTCATTCAGTACTTGTGTTGCAGAAACGGCCAGTGACGGTGGGGAGAGGGGAGGGGATGCAAAGGTGTGGGACAATGAAGACGAGGGCGTCGCTTACTCTTGGTCGTTTTTTCATGTCATGTTCGGGTTGGCCACTCTGTATGTTATGATGACGCTCACCAACTGGTACTCGTAAGTACAATTTACCCCTCAGTGGTACTACCTTTTTTTACTCAACAGGGATAGTCGGCTTTCGACTAAACAGGAGGCTTCACCTTTATGGGAGGCTGGCAACCCCAAGGTACCCTAGCCAAACTGTGAGACTGTCTGTCCAGCTCGTAGTCCTTCCTCCTTCCAGAGCGATGAGCTCTTCTCTCTTTTAGGCCTTAGCTTGCAATTCTTGTTAATTTCTGGGCTAATCTTTCCCAACTTCTTCCTCTCTTCGACCCCGCATTATGGGTGTCTTTCACCCCCAAGTCAAGATGGAACAGCATATGCCAAAAACAGCGTGGCCAAATGGGAGCTTCACTCTGGGTAGCAGGCAACCTCGAGTATCAGACAGCCTTCCTTAGCTAAGCGGGTAAAACGTCGCCAGTTGCTCCACATCGAGCAACAGATCATCATGGTTGTAATGTTTATGAGGAAATGGGGTGATTATGTGTTCAAGGAAACAGTTTAAGGGAAAAAGCAGAAGAAAATAATAGATTTCTAATAATATGTTCAGTATTGTAGAGTCAAGCTTTTTATTCTTCTTAGGTTACGGTAAATACGTTTGAGATAATCTTATTAATATAAAGTGAGAGTTCTATTTTTTTTAATTATAAAGGTTCATTTTGCAGTGCTTTAAAATGTTATGTTCATTCCTATTTATGGTGACACTTTTAATTTATCAACATCACAAAAAACTACGATCCAGGGAGTTTGAAACAAAAACCTGTAATGTTTGAGAAAGTACGCTAAAATCGTCTTAAAATATGATTTATGTAGATACTGTACGCTAATACAGGTTGCAATTTATATATTTAAAAAACTGCCGGATGGTCCAGAATTTTTTTAATCAGGACATGAATCCGGTCCCGAGGTGTCCGGATTAGAGGGAGTGTACTTTTTCTCATTTATACTTGGCTTAAGATATTTAAAAAACCAACCTTGATAGATTAACACTTCAGTGGAAAAGTATAAAAAGTAACTCCTTGCTTGTTAAAAGAACACATTAAAAAACTCTTTGTTGGCTTGCTAGTGTATTTTCTGAATAAAAAACATTTTTCTGTACATTCAACACTTTTGTTTGTATGAAAAAGTTTAGTTTTCTCAGTGTCTAACAAATATAAAGGAACAATTTACTCAATACCTGTGTTGTCAAATCTAGTTCCGTTATGTTAATGGCAAGTTGTTTTCAGCCCCAACTCTAGTTTGGAGACACTGAACGCCAACTCGGCATCAATGTGGGTGAAGATGGTCTCATCGTGGTGCTGCTCCATGCTCTACATCTGGACTCTGATCGCTCCCATTGCTCTTCCAGACCGTCAGTTTGATTAAACGCTTCACATTTGCAGGTAGAACATCTGGGGAATTGCGTTTATCTGAACTGAGAAAAGTGATGAAAAGCTCCCTCCGACGATTATTTATTATTTCGAAAGCCTAGACACCTAGATAGTTGAATAATCACTTACCAATTAAATGGTATCTGCCCTTCAGGTGTCAATTTATTAATTCCTTACAGGAACCGGTTTCGGTCTCTTAACAGACCATCATCAGCCGACGAAACAGGTAACACATAATATTTTTTTCTCTTGGTGTTCAATAAGATGAAACATTTAAAAATTTTTTTAATCACGACACATACAGTAGAACCTCGATTATCCGGGGGTGGATCAACCGGGCGGCAGGTTAACCGGGGTCCAAAACTGGCAAACAATTATTATTTTAAAAGAAGTTTTTCATCGTCAATTTTCTCATGAAATTTTCTTATGAATCTCAAATACGTGATAATAATACTCTATACTAACGTAAAATTAGTTTTGAAACAAACTGAACATTATTATAATAATTTTACTGAAAATATTCTGGGTATTAACTAAAGAGTAGATAAACACGAACTTGAATGAAAGATAAAATATCGATCAACATTCTGACGAAATAAGCAAGCGCTAGACTATCAATATTTCTTCATTCCACGGCTGTTCACAACACAACTCAGTATCTGATTGGCCCGTGGCCATGACAACACATGCACTAGATTGCACAATATATACTGCGCATGTGTGTGAGCGGGGAGAGAGAAGACAGACGAAGGAAGAGAGATAAGGAAGGAGACTGCCAGAAGTCGATGAGTCATCACCCCTCCCCTCAGCCGTGTTTTGTTTGAACAACAGCTCAGCTGACTTGATTTTTTAGTTGCCAGTTTTGATTATTCTGTCGATGAGTTACAGTTTTGAACTAGTTTTTCAATTAATTTCATTAAATCTATTGTTTCAATTTAACTGTTTGTTTGTCTGTATATTGTAATATTTTTAATTAAATTAAGTTGTTTATAATCCTTGTAAAAATGTCAGATAATGGTTTGTATGCGATAACAAAATGCCCGCATTCGAAGTTATCAGTGACGAAGATCTGTTTAAAGCGTGCTGACGACTAATGATGTATTAATAATAAACTAGGGCGGTTTATACGTGAATACTTTGAATTATTTTCTTCATTCGGATTAACCGTGTTTTCAGTTATCCGTGCCCCCTCTCCCGCTGATTACCCCGGATAATCGAGGTTCTACTGTATTTACAAATAATGAAAAAACAAAGAACTAGAAAAAGAAAACAAAGAAGTATAATCAAATTGACAAAGGTGATACAAAAGGCATTTATTTAATAGAATGTGATGCATCTAATGGCTGTGATAAGAAATATATGGGCTATACAAACAGATCAGTAAAGGAACGTTTTAAAGAACACACTGCGTTCAACCAAGAGAATCCTTCATCAAAAGTAGCGCAACATTTAAAAGAAAACCCTAGTCATAAAGTTAATTTTGACTCATCAATTAAAATATTAAAAAGTTGCGAAAATAAATACAAAGCTCAGGCTTGGGAGGAATTTTTTATATATAATACTGCAGGTGAATATTTATTTCCCAGATTGAATCTTTTTAGAAGAACAGGTCCAGGAGACGTAAGCCAAGTGGGAAGAGATTTTCCATAGAAGGACTTCCTCATGTGATAGAACATTCGATCATGTGGAGTCATGTTTGTAGTCGTACATAGTAAACTTCGGATAGCGTGTAGGGCCTCTTCTAACACTTCTTCCCATTTGCTTATGTGCATATCTCTAGTCTTTAGGGCTAAAGTTACCGTCTTCCATATTATTCCATTGTACCTCTCAGCCTGTCCATTTCCTCTTGGGTTGTAAGGGGTTGTACGGCTAGATGCAATACCACTGAAATTGAGAAATTCACTAACCTCTTGAGATAAAAATGATGTACCCCTGTCAGAATGAATATAAGAAGGCATGCCAAACAGATGGAAAAGATTCTGTAATTTTTCAATGACAGTGGCTGAAGTCATGTCAGCGCAAGGAAACGCAAATGGAAATCTTGAATATTCATCCACCACTGTCAAAATATACTTGTTTCTTCCTGAGGTTGGTAATGGACCCTTGAAATCAATATTTAATCTTTCAAATGGTTTTGTTGCCTTAATTAGTTCCCCTTGAAATTTGCAAAAGTTAGGTTTCAACTCGGCACAAATTCTACATGATGATGTCATTTTCTTGATTTCTTCAAGCGAGAATGGAAGATTTTTTGTTTTGATCCAGTGATGAAATCGTGTTACTCCAGGATGACAGAGAGATTCGTGAATCCGTTTCAGACTAAGCTGGCCAGTGACAGAACATACACGAGAAAGAGTATCCGCCGCTGAATTTTCAGATCCTGGCCTGTAAACTATACTGTACTTGAAACAAGACAGTTCCATACGCCATCTTTGGATTTTTTCATTTTTAATTTTACCAAAAGCCCTATTATCAAACATGTAAGCTACTGACTTTTGATCAGTTATTAGTTTAAAGGGTCTTCCAACCAAATAATGTCTCCAGTGTTTCAGAGATTCTACGATGGCTTGAGCTTCTTTTTCTACAATAGAATGTCTACGTTCAGTTGGTGTCAAACTTTTAGAAAAAAAGGCAACAGGTCTTCCTCCTTCAGATAGTGTCGCGCTTAAGGCATGATCAGAAGCATCAGTTTCCACAGTGAATTGGTCCACTCCCTCAATAGGCGATTTAACAGCTAGAGCAATGTCATTTTTCAATCTGTGGAAAGCTTTGACAGATTCGGATGAAAGAGGAAGTTTTCGGTTGTTACTAAATATCTGAATTTTTTCAGAAAATTTAGGAATGAGATTAGCGTAATGAGAAAACATTCCCATTGCCCTCCGAAGGGCCGAAGTGTCTTTTGGTATCGGAAGGTTTACAAGTGGTCGAAGACGTTCTGGATCTGGCTGTATAGATCGATGAGATATTTGATAACCAAGTAACTTAATAGAGGACTGGTGAAATTTACTTTTGTTTTTATTAATCGTTAAATTATACTTCCGTGCAACAGCTAAGAATGATTCAAGGTTACGGTCATGTTCTTCCTCAGAATCCCCTCCTATTGTTATATCATCTAAGTAAGCTTTAGTCTTTTGTAATTTCTCTTCTGTTATTATTCTATTGATAACCCGTTGAAAGGCAGGTACTCCATTTGTTACACCAAAAGGAATCCGTTGAAAATGAAACAATCGCCCATCTGCTTCAAAAGCAGTATACATTTGTTCTTCTTCAAGAATGGGTACTTGATGATAAGCTGAGCTTAGATCAATTGTGCTATTTGATTGATATAAAATTTGAACTCTATAAAAATTACTGCAATTTTGTGTTAAAATTAGTTAATTGTGACTTAACAAAAACGGGTGGGTGGCTAATAAAATAACCACTCACTAGCATAAGCTGAGCGTTGAAAATGAAACAATCGCCCATCTGCTTCAAAAGCAGTATACATTTGTTCTTCTTCAAGAATGGGTACTTTCAGCTTATCAGCTTAACTATGTGCTATTTGATTGATAAAAATTTAGCCACGTAAAAATTACTGCAATTTTGTGTTAAAATTAGTTAATTGTGACTTAACAAAAACGGGTGGGTGGCTAATAAAATAACCACTCACTAGCGTATGTGGTTATTTTATTACATCGTTTATTTCTTTGGGTTTCACACAAATTCTTTCAGCTTATCAGCAACTATGAATCCATCCATCCGCACTAAAACTGTAGCCACGTAAAATATCGATCAAGATCGATGGCTCCATTAGAAATAAAATTAAATAGTGGAATTTATAAAATTTTTATAGTTGACTATTTATAGGGAGGAGTAGCTGTCAATGTGCCAATGACCCAGAGATACAGTAAAACCTCGTTAATCCGGACTAATTGGGGCTCCAAGTCGTCCGGATTAACGAAAGTCCGGATTAAAACAAATAATCCTGAACGAAAAAAGACAGTGAATTTGAGTACCCCTTGTTTATAATTAAACACCTTTTGCAGATAAACTTAAATAGTATGTATATTCTGAATATAAAAATACATATTGTACAAACAGTACATATAGTAGTTACATTTGAACAAAAATATACACTTGGTATTTACGTCCATACAAAAAATGAGACAACGAAAAAAGACAAAATTACTTTGAACATGAGGGCTAAGGTTCGTCCTCAAGTGACTGAACTAGTTTGAAGAAGGAGTTAAACTTCATTTGCCTTTCTTTTGTGTTAATTTTACAATCAAACAACGCAACTAAATCGTGCAGTGCAATTGACCTCTGTGGAGCAACTGACGGCCTGACACGAGCAGGAGAAACACAATCGTGTGGCTGAGCTACTATTGGCTGACAGTAACCATGGTAACGGCTCGTACACCTTGCGCTGTGACCGCCCGCACTCGGCACATGCAGTCTCATCGCCGGGCGCAGTCGTACAGTGACGATCGCATGCTACTAATCAGCGTTCTGTGCATTAAAACTGCGACCCAATGGCTGTCCGGATTAAGCGAAGTCCGTATTAATGGGGTCCGGATTAACGAGGTTTTACTGTATGTACAAAGGAAAGAAGTGAATTTTCATTCTTTACCACTACAACAAACATAGTGGCATGAAAATATTAAAACAACTTACTCTTTAAATGTTTTACCTAATCATACTTTCTTTTCCCTATATTATGATTTAATAATGTTATAATAACGACTGTGATTTTCTAGATTCTTCCAATTAGTTTCGCTGTTGTGAAACTAATGGGCTTATCATTATTATTTATTTTTTGAGGTTATTTTACTGTCTGATGGTTTGAGTCTTCTGTTTGTTGTCTTGAAAACAACTCAAGATTTTGGTCGAAATCAAAAGTCGTAAGTGATCAATGCACTGCGGCATGAGTCACCGGTGGCTCATGACAATTCATTTGCTCTGCGATGCTGCGATCTGGTGGGAAATATCCAAAGTAACCTAAAAAACCCATCTGCAGCGCTCCTAGTGCAACCGCTATGAAACTAGAGCCTGCCAAAGTTTGAAGATGAGCCACCATGACTATGACTATAAGCCATGGTGACTCATGCCGCACTCATGATGTAGTATGAAAAAGCTATTTAATTTTGGAGACGCAGTGAACGTGTTAATAGATTTCCCTATATTCAAGTTTATTTTGTAATTGACAATACCAATTAAATCTTCCAATTAAATTAACGTCTTCTCTACCAATTACACTATTTCCGGTTTGGAACGGCCTTTTAAGTAGTCACTATCAGTGATTGGTTTGCACAGTGGCTTTGCACTGACCGTTCTGAGTATTTGGTCAATGTACAAGAAAGAATGCGGTTATCATTCCTTCCATTATAATTCAAGTACCTGGTGACCGAGCTTTGCTCGGATAGAATAAGACATGTTTTTACAAGTTAATTAGCAAAATTAAAACAAATTTACTGCCCAATGAAAACATTTATGTGGTGGGGATGGAACTCGCGGCCTATAGTTCTTGAGGCCGACACGCTACAACTCGGCTACGACGTTAGTCAATTGAGCGATGCCGTTTAACATCTTTTAGCCAAAGCCGATCATTTACTATTTAATTATCCATACCGTTATTATTAGCCTGTGATCAACTGATTTTTTTATAAACGGAATGAGGATTGAAAAGCAAAACAGAAATTTAATTTACATCAATTAATTGGTTTGTTACAGTGGCTTCAAGCAATACAACGAATACGGTTTCTATCAAAACACGGAAGGTTTTGGAAATACTTTTTTCTGCTTTTATTTCGCACAGCTATGTTATCCTTAAGTTTTTACAAATTGTTTAGTAACCTGATAATTTTGCATTTATTTAATTCATAAAATAAATATTAATGCATAACCTCTATATTGTTCCCCGCAGTCTTCAATCAAGAACTGTCAAACGGTTATAAACAGCTGTTTTGGTTTGTATTGTTTACATTTTATTCTCCATAAGCGTAATGTTAAATTTTTAGATTTTAAACTTAATATTACAAGAAAACACGAATTTTCCTGGACATTAGACCTATCTAGAACTTATTTTCTACTCGGAAATTAGTTATTTCCAAAATTTAAAGAAAATCCTCGGTGCCGTTTTCGAGATCCGTGTGCAAATATATATATATATATATATATATATATATATATACAAACCTTGCTCGTATTATAGTATTGGATTATAAAAAGTAATAGTTGAAGTCTTCTAATTAAAGTTTCATTTTGCAGGCATGATCACTGTTAGCCTCACTTTTGGACCTCTCTTCAATTCGTCAGGAAAAGCTCTATTCAGTGTTCTCAAGCCAGAATCACATTTTAATCTATAAATATATATATTTTTTTGTAACAACTTTAATAATTTAGTGTAGTTTTAGGAAGTTGGGATCGAAGTTGTCTCTTTTCAGTTAAGGTTAAAAGAAATGTAATTGAAACTTTTTTTTCAGTAAAACATTAAAATAATTTAAGAAAGCTTTTTTCTTTCTTTTGAGAAAAAAGGTTTTTCGGTTTTTTACTCATTAGTTATAATAATTTAATGCACTCTTTTGGTGCTTTGAGTTAAACCTTTAAATGATGAGGTGACGAAAACGTCATGGAAGGAGAAAATATATCTGTGATTTTCTTTTTTATTTATGTAAGATAATTTAACAGTATGTTCAATGAGATATTGAATGTTTGGTTACTCACTACATATATTTTAGTTAGCTATATAATGTTAGTTGCCATGATATATGTCTATGTGTGTGTATCAATAAATTTTAAGATATTTATTTTGGTTTTTAATTTGTTTCATATTCCCTCTAAGTAATGCACTGGTAATAGATGTTTTCTTAAAACTGAGATATAGATATTTTTAAAAACAGTAAATTGTTTTATGAATCCCAAATAGTAATCTTATGGAACAAAGGTAAAAATTGATATCTTGCTTATTATTTGAATAATTGTGAAAAACTTAGTATTATAATATTTTGGAAATTCATCATAGCGTTGGTTAGTAATAATTAAATTAACATTTAGTTGGACTTTTCCCCAACGCTTCTTGTGTTTAAAATCTACATGTTTCGCGAGTTGGTTAAACTACTCCCGTTTTCAAGTGTCTAACAATATTTACATTTATACAACTGTTTAAACTGTTGCTTCTTTTTTTATGATGACAAGTTTAAGTGAACAACACCACTGTGAAATTTTGTTTTTCCATGATTCATCACCAGTAACATTTTAAAGAAAATCTGGATCGATGCTGAGCTGTTTTTTCAGTTCATGACATGTTTCGATTGTCAGTCAGAGCCCGAGGAACAAATTTGGCAGCAATGTGTCTCATTTCTAAATCAGTTTCAGCAGCGGTTTTACCGAGTGAAAAACAAAATTTCACAGCGGAGCGTTGTTCTTGCCATCATAAAAAATTAAGCAACAGTGAAACATCTACAGCAAAAATTGACGCTACAGACGAACGACCCGCACAGGACTAAACTGGTAATGAGTTGCGCTAGACACGCCCTAGTGGTGCTCACCTGTACTACCAAAGCTCCGCCCTCGGTAGACAAATTCCAGTTACTTTTGGGTACCCCCTCGTGTATGAATTTGTATCATATGTATATGCAGAATCATCGTTGATGAAACATTTTTTTATTTGATTGTGATTTGTGGTGAAACTGGTGAGTGGTGACTGGTAAGACTGAGACTAGTGGTCTCATGGTTAAACACCTGGCCGCCTTTCAAAGGCAAAAGAAGAAAAAAGACTGAGAGTGAGACTAAGACTGGTGAGGGTGGGAGTGTCTTGGACTTCGGGTTCGATTCCCGGGATGACTACATAATTTAGATAAGACAGATCAATATTAAACAGTATACTGCAAAACTACATAGCTAAAAACTGAGTTTGCCAATTGCAAACAAGATAAAAAAATATGAATGAGACAAGCTAGGGACAGCACACGATGCGAGTAGTGACGTCTTCGATTTAGTCAATCCGGCCCAATTGTTAAGACTGTAAAGGAACTAAAAATATAAAAATTACTGATCTGTCGTATGCAGTATACTTATACTGCAGTATAACTTTGGGTTGGCTACCACTAAAGATTATATAAGAACTCCTATTTTTATAAACAATGCTACCACTGTAATCACTTGTCAGAAAACTGAATTGCCTTGATTCTTCACTGCTTTCAAGTAGAATGTGGTTGGTTATTAGACTTTTGTTCGTAAAATTATCAAGCCAGAACCAAGCATTGCATTAGTCATGAATATTTCATTCAAAAGATTGACTGGAAAAAGTGATGTTATTTTTAGATTTCTTCATAATGGAAAAATTCCTTACATTGCAAGATTTTTATGTAAGGCTCTTTTGAAAGTCATTTACCTAATTTATTTTTCCTTCATGTGTTATATTTTAAATATTCTTAACTTAATCTTTGAATCAGATACTCATTATCATTCTCTATCAGAACCAGTTCAGCAGTTCAACTATTGATGACACACAAGTAGATTTTAGGCTAATAGGCCCAGACTCAACTAAGCAATCATTCTGTCATCAACTCAGTTAAGTAATAGATAACTGCGTTTTACCCTCATTATTTATGTTAATATCAGAGATGAACGGATAGTAAAAACCTTATAATACGTTCCCCTCTGGTAATATTGAAGTCTAATAAGGAAACTCCAGCAGAATACTCATTAGAATATTAACCTCAAGGCAGTCATTACTACCATTCAATCCCGTCGATTTCCTTCAATTTGTTATTAAGTTTGACACCCTCGCTCCTAAAGACATAACAAATTTAAGCACTGTAAGCTGTCTAAGATAGTGGTGGATTGAGAATAAGAACAAGAAGTACGTCTTAGTTTATCGAACAAAGACGTCACGGCTCGCAGCGTGTGCTTTCCATGGAGGGGAGGAGACCCAACGTCAACGAGATGCTCGTATCGTATCCATTGATTATGAAATCGAGTTCTTCTGATCTAACTTATCTGAGTCCTGATTTAGACTTCTCATTTTGATGAGACTTCGTGTAAATTTATACGTAAGTTAAATAAATTAATGTTTAGTCAAGTATAATACAGTCACACTTATCTTAATAGCTAATAAACATATTTGTGTTATTATTTAACTCTATTGTGGTAGATTATAAACATGAACTTTTAGGTTAAGGTTTGTAATGAAATATAGGTTAAAGAGGGAAAACAAACATAATACTGGTCATCACCATAAGAAAAATCTCTTGAAGAGTTACTTCTTCAATGAATTTGATGACGCTATATTATGAAAACTTAACAGAGCTAGAACCTCAACTGAAAGGCAGGCCTGGAGACTAATCCCTCCCAAACTCTCTATAAAAAATAAGACAATTGGAAAAACATAATCATTAGAAATCTTTTGAGTGGGATTGCAGTGTATCTTTATAGATTTATCTCATTCAAATATGAAGGATGATAATATTAATAAATTGTAATTTTCTCCATTTCCTACATTAGGCCTATGTAAAATAGGGAAAACGATGGACACTCTTCAGGAATATAAATATGTAAGAATTTCAAAGGTAAATAGTGAAGATGAAATGATAATAAATATAAAACTACAGTTCTACCCCACTCAATTTTTAATTCTCTTAAAAACTTTGTCCACCATACAACAGGTGATGTTTACTCAACTCATCTGTCTTTCTTGCAAGACTGATAAGGTTTTAAAGTCGTCTGCCTCATGTGTGATCAGTTACCTTCTTTGTGTCAAAAGGCCTGTTGTTAAGATCTTAATGTTTCTTAAGTGCTTCAATGTTTTTGTGTTTAAAAAAATCATGACAATATCTACGACAAATAAAATTCATCAATTTTTAGTCTGAATCTGACGATGGTGTTTTAAAGGCCGAAACATGTCGTGAATATTATTAACTCTTATTTGAGCTGTATTACTGGAATTTTACTTAAGTAATTTAGTCTTACATTATGTCTGGCAACTCAGGTGCTAAAACATAAGTTTTATGAGAAATGTTATCATAGCTTTATTTGAGTCTAGTTGGATTACTCACCAATATTTATACTCATAACCAGGACATTTTCCTACAATTTATTTCAATAGTAGATTGTCTACAACACATTAATGTGAAACAATAGACCAATAGACAATTTTATAACAGTTAGTTCACTATATAACACTCAAAAGATATATAGCCTACATAGCCTGTGCTATTAAACCTTGCCCAACCTTGAGGAAATCACTTTTAGCGAATATCCCATAGGGAAAAAGCTATTACTGTAGGTCTCATGGCAATATTTAAGCCCAGGACCATTCTTTTTTTGTAGTTAGGTGCCCAGAGATCAAAACCATACCGTAGTCAAAATTAATATATAATTTTTATATATATGTACCTGTGAACACGATAACTCTAGTAAATGACCCAATTTGGTAGAGACGTTTATTCCTACATATGCTCTGACGAGTTTGTAATTCAGAAATACCGGTCAATCGGAACAGGTAGTTTGGGGGGAGGGTTTGTAGTCCAAAACTGGGGTTTTTTTGCGTTTTCCCATGTAATTTTTAAAATTTTCAGATTTTATCCTTCACCATTAAAATCAGCTCAAAAAACTACACAATTTGGTTTCTTAAAGTTTCCAACGGTTACTGAGATATTAAAAAATCTAAACACAGAGGGCTCCATTGCCAATCTTATGGAGGATAAGGAAAAAATTAATATTTCCCTTATTAACCAGGGGGCTTAGTTTTGGATGAAACTTTGTATTTAGCTTCATATGGTTGGGATCCATACATTTGTGCTAAAAAAAATCATAATTCATGTGCTCCACACAGCAGCAAACCTGCATATTCTTTCCCATGTTAATGTTGCCGGGTAATAGGCAAATACTCTAATTTATCGACAGGTATTGATCGATTAATCTTGTCATATACTTGTATTATTATTGCCATATTATTGATTTGGAAATTCGCTGAGTACACAGGTTTGCTGCGTTGGGGGTATTTTTATTTTATTGATTTACTTTTACTACAGTATTGTATTTTCATAGTTTAGCCATCCCATTATGCTAATATTTTATTTTCATTAAATATTTAGTATAGTTACAGATTTTACATCTTTATTCTTTACCTTGTATTCCAATACCACATGTTCTTATAGTAGGCCTACCTATAATTTAAATTATTCAAAACACTTTATTTGCACTAAAGATAGTGGAAAATCTGTTTTTAAATGTTAGTGTGAATTTTTGTGCCACAGAAGTAAGTAAAAAGATTCTTTAGACGCAGAACTGTTAAAGTTGATATCCAATTATTATTGTATTATTATTGTATTAATTTTTTATCTAAACCTTTTTTATTTTGTTTCAGGTGGAATGAAATAAAAGTATTTGTTTGTTAAGAATGAAAGGATAAATCTAAATATATATAGATACATAATTATAATACAGTAGTGATAAATATATTTTGCTCAAGATGGACAGGTTTAATCCTCCTGGAATATCTCAGCAAGAATGGATAATGTCAGGAACACCAACCGTAATAGACTACAACCATCATAGGCCAGTTATGCCAGCCTTTCCAATGGCTGCCCCACCTCCACCCCCAGTCCCAGTCCAACCACCAGCTTTTTCAAATAATTTTGAAGAGTTGGTTAGGTTACAACTTGAAATGGTTAATAGCAATAAGGTTCTCCCACCGACTAATATATTAGATGGCTCTAAACCACAACAACTAACATCTTTTGGCCCTAATAAAGCACAAGACATCTGTCTATCCGATAAATACAATCCATTTGTAGAAGACGCTGTGGATGTGGATATGGAGATATCGGATGAGGAAAAAGAACCACAAAGCAGTGGTGGAAGAAAAGCAATAAAAGCCTCAGAGAGAGTATTTGCAGAGAGTCGTGTTAAGATCAACCATAGCTTAGAGGTTAGATCAGGTGCAGCATTTTACCAAGGACTGATTCTGTATATTCCTCCTTTTGAGCAGCTATCACATACATACAGAGGGTCTCCAGCATTGAAAATGCTCTATGCATCATTTGAATTCAGCTTCAAGATGCCAGTCAGGATCGAGACAAAGCCAAGAGAAAATGAGCCTAACGTGTGAGTAATGCTACTGTTTAGTATACGAAATATAGTTAAAGGTCTCAGAAAAATAATTCACTAGTTAAACTAGTGTTACTAGTCTACTAGTATTTTTAACTATCTATAGGCCTAATAATTACATTATTTATCAAATTTCTATTAACTAATCAAAAGTTTAACACTGATATCGAAACATAATTTTTAAAACGTTAAGAGAAACATACAGTCAATTTGACCGTTACTATGTTTTATTGGTGTTTAGTGTGTTTATTATTGTTTTTATGTATCACTTAGCAATCACATAAGTAACAAATGATGTTTTACAACATTTTATGACAAATCATATTTATTACGCAAAAATTAAGGGTCAGAAAAAATGAAACTCCAAAATTCACGCTCCAAGACGACCAGCTCTGGCCTCGGGAAAAATCTGTATAGGATTGTTGCATAAGGCCATAGCTGGTAGTCTCATAGCGGGTAATCTAGCTGTTATTTTATTTCTAGCAGGTGTTCTTTTGTTTGTTGCGTTTCACCACAACTTTTTACCGAAATTCAAGGTATGTTTGACCGACGAATGCCAGCCGGTAAGCGAAACACGCGGTAAATCTGACCGACCGTATTCACACAATGTGTCTAATACGTACGACAACGTCGTGCCAACTAGTTGGAAATGACCAAATATTACGGAGAGGGGTTTGGGGGGAAGGTACTGGGGGTGACAGCCGTCAAGGTCAAGCAGTTTAGCCACTATTACGTAGTAAAATTATCGATCGGTCAATTTGACCGATGTTTCGTTTTAAGTGTTAAGTTCGTTTCTGAATTTTTCCCGAATATCTGAGGAATTTTTTATAATCTTTTATCACTTGTAATCTCTATGTTGTTTGGTGTGTAGGAGCGATGCAACTGTTTTCTTCAAAGACCACATCATCAGCACAGGATCAGGTTTTGCACCTCATGTGGAGGCCAGTGTGAGAGCTTTGGAACTGCTCGGCGAAACATGCTACACAATCCAGGTAAACTCCATGTGTTTAGTCAACTATAGAATTCAGAAATTTATAGTAAAGATCCTGTGTTTGACTTTGATTTTATGTTAATTATTGAACCATATTATGTCCTTATGTCTTGGCCATAAATCAATATGATGTCCTGTAAAAAAAACACAAATTACTTATTTTGGGGTTAGACCAAAATGTTCCTCATTTAAATATAGTAGAGTCCCGATTTTCCGTTAGCAGATTACCTGCATTGCGGCTTATCCGCGATCGGCAAAAACAATTATTAACAGCCGTGGCAAGCGAAGTTTAACGCATAGATGTCCATCTCGCGCCTGCAAATTATAGCTATCGCCTGTCACACGCTTGGCCTTGGGCGGGTGATCGTACATAACTGCCCGCCATTATGCAAAGGGACTGTTGGATTTGGAAGGGGAAGATGACACTTCGCTGTGCGATCTCATTGTACAGTAGAACCTCTCAATCTCTATTCTCGAAAACTCTACACTCCGTAAAACTCAACAGGGCTGATGAGTTAATATTTTTTTACACCGCCCATAACCTAAAGCAGTACATAGGCCGCCCGAGAGCGCTAGAGACTCATGCTAGATTTTGTGTTTTCCAAAGTCGTTCCATGCACCCTCTACCTGCCTAGGTGGGGCGGGCTATTGTTTGCACACGTTTGGGATTTCCTGTGGCCCACCTTCCTTATTGTGAGGCCGTACGTTGACCTGGGACTCCCGGGTAGGTAACTACCCTCGCTTTTATTGTTGTCACTGGGCGTTCAGCTTAGTATAAATGTATGATTGTATAATAAATCAATAAATGTACCGTTTTAACACGTTCACTGCGGGCATCAAAGGTCACTGCCGCGCCACCTCTCCTTGGTGCGTGCGGCAACGATGGCTGCTGCCACTCCATTGTTGCTTAATATGTCAGTGAGCTGCTAGCACTTCTCCGGTGCCTGTGTTTGTTATTGCTTGTGGTGAGGGTCATTTCTTTCATTTTTGGCGGCGTCAGTTTTTGATTCACATCATTCTATGAAAATATATGTTTGTGTAGACATTGTGGATGGTATTTCTTTACTATTTTCCATAAAACGGTGAGTAAAAACGTAAAACAAAATTTTAGCATAGTCTTATACCACTCTCTGCAGCATGAATTTTAGCAGCAAACATGTTTTAATACTTTAAATCAGCATTTTTATACAACCCTTAGTTATTTTTATATTAGTTCCCTAAAACAATACGTCCTCAAAACTTAACAACCTCCACATTGTGTCGACTTGTGAGAGATTCTACTGTACGTAGATAATTCAGTCAACCATTGTTATAATGGAGGCAAATGCCTTTAAACCAAACTTAATAATGGACTTTCCCCTCAAAGCCAATTAAGACGGCAATATCAAATTTAAAATAAAACTTCCTTCTGAAGTTGTCATGTAAACTGTTCACATCTTTATTTTATCCTGGTTTAATATTATAGTACTTAAGGTTTAAAAAGGTCGTTAAATTACCACAAGATATTGTGGTAATTAAAAGAAGAAATGTTTTTTATGATTTTTCTGCATATTTGTATTAAAAAAACAAGTATTGTAAACATTTAGTTTTTTATTTTTCCACTTTTAGGCTATAGTCATTTTTAGATTTTCAACATTACTCCTGTGGGCAAATCCAAATTAAACATTGTATGACGTCCTCACTCCTTAACCTGTCGAGGAGCAACGACAAATGAGCCCATTTGATTACACTCGTCATGTTACGTTTGTTCCCCCCTGAAGACCCACGTCATATGACGGGATGACGGATATTTGATATTTCTTAAAATATTACTAATAAATTGAAAGATTTACAATGGTTTGTTACACCTAAAACATTTAAGTAAAGTAATATTATTTAAAAACGAATAATTTAGAAGTGATGCGTAATTTACTAGGCTCGGAAAATTATGTCCATTAGGTTGGTATCGTCGATGTTTCTCGAGAATTGGCTTAGCGCCAATGTGATGGTGTGTGCGCTACTTAGTGTTCAACTGACCTTCTATCTGTTAGGTTATTTTATCCTAGTGATTTTTGTTGCCGTTTAGTTATCGACCCCTTTGTAATGGCCAATAATGGGTAACTGCTATACCCGCACCATTGTTTTGAAATATATCACACCCAAAACACGTTCTGAGAGATTTAAATAATATGAAAAATGTGTTTGTAATATGCTTTCTTATTCATTTGTTTAAGTTAAGTAATTTAAAGAAATCCATAATTTTTTTTCTTACTCCCGAGGGTACTGATTATAGCAATACACCTACTCTACGTAGCCCTGATATTAGCCACGTCACATGACCAACATACTCCTCAACAGGTTATATGGTGCACTCCTACCATGCTTGGGCTAAGCTAGGTGCATGTTGACATACGCAGGTTCTGCAGTGAAGAGGTTGAAATCATAGAGGTCCATTGACTGGATTGCTCAGCTTGGTCCCTCTTAAAACATCGCCTAAAAGTTAGGTTTCGTAATATGCCTTAAGCTGGAGGGTTAACTTTAACCCTTAAAGTCCTGGGTCTGGTCTAACAGACCGCTTGAGTTGTTTATTTAATTGAATTTAAGGGTTTCAATAGATTATGACCCAGCCATGCCAGGTAGTTGTCCCTCCCCATCACCAACACCGATCCCTATTGTCACTTGTCTTTCGGTCGCAATATTTATAGATTTATTTGTCGTTTAGCGGTCTGTGAGACCGGATACAGGAAGGTACGTTATGGATTCACGACCCGGCCTATTATCTCGTGTCTGTGTTTTGGACTTGGATTTCGAAAAGATGTTTGAAAACTGAGGATGCTTTTTAAGTGAACTGGATTCACTTGGATGGTGAAACCACAATTGCAGCGACTTTGGAAAAACTTGAGGTTGACGTATGAACTTTCGAGCATACATGTACGAGGAGTAGAAGAGCCTAAACCCAACACTGTTGGTGATAGACTAAATAAAAGAAAGACATACTTCACATGTGATCCAAAGAATATAAAAAAAACTGCCTACGTTTGCTATTGATATGAAAAACCAGTTTGCCTCGAATGTACAACAAAAGAAATGAATGTAGATCTATGTTATAAGCTGAAATTAGCTGTAAAGCAACTGTCTCAGTTTTAGTGATAATAGGCTTTTTATAAGTATCTTAATTTTTTTTTATATTCATCATATCCTATGGAATGGAAAAATACCAACAACTAAGCATTTTGTCATATTTATCATCATGTTTATATGGGTTTAGAAAATGTTTACATTTTTTATCAGATTTAGCCATGTACAAGATTTTTAATTTTATATAACTATTATATGTACTCAATAAACTTAATTTAATATTATTCACATAGTTATAATTTCAAATAACTTATTAGATTGATAAAATGATTTCCAACAGTAAAAAATAATTTTAAAAGATTTTTTCAAAAAAGGCGGTCTGTGAGACCGCGCCCAGGACTGAGTGTAACAAAAGGTTCACCGTCAAGGGTTAAGATTAAATATCCAGGTGGTATTTATTATCTTCCCCTATACTATTCGGAAAAAAATATTGTACAAAATTTTTGAAGTGGAAATATCTGTTTTGAGGCAAGCTGAATCAAAAACAAATGATGGTTTTCGGACTGATTCCGTTGTTCCGTCTGTGTGACGATTCCGATACCACACTGATGGTCCGATTTTCATAAAATTTAATACAAGCATGCAATTTTGCAATATGTTCACTTTTTTTATTTTTTTATCGGTAAACTTAAATATAAAAGGTTTAATTAATATTAGAATGTCATTGTTCCATAATTAGATTTAAGAACAATGTCTTTTTTCAGGCAAAAGAAGACTATTTTACAAAATGCAAGCTCATAGATGCTGAGAATATGAAAACTTTAAATTTGAAGAAGTGGGAAGCTATCTGGTAATGATCACTTATGTACCTACATTGTAATGTTGATCTTAAAATTAGAAATGTTAAAACCTAGCCTCTTTTAATAAATAAATGGCAAAGACCTATTCTAGCCATCTATTGTCTTCTAGTTTCAGTATTATAAATACTTACTTAAATCCTAAAAAAACTATCAGAAATAAGAAGTCTGATGATATATAATACGTTATATACCTTCTGAGCTGCCATGTGAGTCATGGCGTAGTCCTTAACCCTCCGAGTGGCAGACTGATTTTTGCATGAATTGTGGGGAATGAATGGCAAGCTTGTTTTAAGGATTTTCAGACTATTTAAAATAAAAACATATAAAATCCTATTGTAATGCTTATATACATATACATGTATATATATATATATATATATATATCCATTTTGTTCAAAATAAACAGTACAATGTGGAGATGCTAAAATAAAAAAATTCAGAGGGTAAATGTTTTATGAAAAAACTGAAAAATGTTAAAAACTTTCCCGCTTTGCGAACACAGATAAACATGACTAATGTCTAAAATCCCTAAACAGCTGTTAAAACATATTATAAAAGTTATATTGTATTAAAGCTGATTTCATATGTGTTGTGTTGGTACCACCCACTATCGTTAAACACAAAAATTAACTCAGCTGTGATCTGTTGAAGCTGCTCGATTTTGTCGATTTCACAACCAAAAATGCCTGTCATGAGTTAGTGTGTTTTTTAGTCAAAGAAGTAACTGCCGATAAAATCAATATACTAATGCTGCAAGTCTTATGGTGATAAAATCAATCTCCAAAATCCCAGCTTTCAATTGATGCAAGAATTATCGCCATCTATCAGAGTTTAGAATGCTTAAAATGTAGTAGAAAAAAATGTCACACAAATTAACATTTTATGTCACTTGCCACTTCCCACAACAACCTGCAATCAACATTTTATGTTGGTCTACCAGGGTTAAAGAATGATGCACGTTTTGACACCTAAGGTTTCATTAACAAAGCTTTCATAATTAAATTAGAGAACAGATTAAATATGAAAGAAATTACTAAGGATATAAAAATACTGGGGTCTATAAATATGTTTACTTGGCCAAACTGTCCATGGTAAAAGCGGTATGTTGTCTTAGATTGCCCAATGGTATTCTTAACAATCTCTTCCTTATTTCTCCATTTCTCCTCTTAGTTTTCCATGAAACCTAGTATCCAGTGTAAGGTCAATTCACTCAACAAAACCCACTCAAAAGAGTAAAAAGGTTAGGCCTATATATTACTCTGTGGTGGGGGAAAGGGTAATGCCCCAAAAATTTTCTAACAATACAAATCATTTTCTTTTGTTGTTAGTTTAAGAAATTATACTGTATGATTATTTTTTAAACAATAAATTTCAAGTCAAATTTAGATAAACTTTAAAGAACGTGACAGCTTTATTAAAGGTTATAGTTTTTTTGCGAATTTCCCATAGGAAAGAAGCTATTACCGTAGGTCTCATGGGAAGACTTAAGCCCGGGACCATGTTTTTTTGTCGTCTTTAGGTGCCTAGAGTCCAAAAACAATAGTCGTTAAAATTTATATATATATAAACAATCCAATATATGAAAAAATTATACAAGGAAGAAATAATACATGCTAACACACTCCACCAATTTGAATACAGTGAAATTTAAATTATCATATGACATTTATTTACATTTATAAATTAAGATTATCAAATTAGGTTTAACATTTTTGTACTTCTTGAAGATGGGATGATTCCCGAAACATGTCGAAGAAATAATTAAAATGTTTACTAAGGGTACTCGGTTGATTTATTTAAAGATAAATAAATATATATATATATGCATATATATATGTATATATGTCTCATTTATTAATATTATTTTATTATTTATTAACATATTAATTTAGAGGCCAACCAAAAGTACATAAAGTAGGAATACCAATTAGACCTGTTGTAAATTATCGTAATGCTCCAGCATATAATGTATGTAAGTTTCTAAATTACAGACTAAATCAAATAACATATACTGACACTAATCATAGCATTTCAAATACATACCAACTAGTTCAAAATATAAAAGATTTAACAATACTGGAAAACGCTATATTCTTATCATTTGATGTAAACAACATGTATACTAATATTCCATCAGAAGACACCATACAAATATTGCAGGACAATTTAGATAATTCAGACACACTTAATACAAATGAGAAAAAAGATCTGATAACACTGACAAAAGCATGTTTGAATCAAAACTACTTTGAGTATAAAGATTGTATATATAAACAACAGGATGGCTTGGCAATGGGATCACCTCTCTCAGGTTTATTAGCAAATATATATATGAATAAAATTGAAAGCAATAAAATAATAAATGACATTAACCCATTTAGAAAAAATATTATATATTGGTACAGATACGTTGATGACATTATATGTCTTTATGACAATAAGGATGATTCACACTGCAAATTATTAGAATTCATAAATTCAATCTCAAAATCTATTAAATGGAAACACAAAAACAGAAAATAAACTTTTTAGACTTAACAATAAACATGATTTTAATATTTATAGAAAACCCACACAAACAGATCTTGTCATCCCATGTAATTCACATCACCCCTGGCAACATAAGATTTCAACATTCAACACGATGAATAACAGACTTACGATTATACCGATGAACAAGAACAATTTCAATAAAGAGATAAACATAATAAAACAAATTGCACATGAAAATGGATACAAAAAGAATATGATAGATAAAATGATAAAAAGATGGGAGAAAAAGATAGGAGAATCGAAGATAAAAGAGAAAATCGAAGAGAAAGAGTTTATTTGCGTGCCATACAATTTAAAACTAAACAAAGCCATACAGAAAACTTTTACAAAACAAAAATTCAATATAAGTTACAGAACAAGACACAATGCATATGAAATAATTCAAAAGAAATCAAGAAACAACAACCAAACTAATAAATACACAAGATCAGGAGTATATAAAATTAAATGTGATGACTGTAACAAATATTATATTGGACAAACCGGTAGAAATTTTCAAACAAGACTCAAAGAATATATACAAGCGCTAAAATCAAACAACAAAACAACACAAAAATCAGCATTCGCCGAACATATTCTTTCCACAAACCACAATTACACTAGTATGACACATAATATGACTATATTGAATTTCGAACAAAAAGGAAGAAAATTGGATACAAAAGAAGAATTCCAAATTTATACTCACTATCAAATTGACAAAAATAATATATTAAACACTTCACAAAATTGAAACAAACAATCCAATATATGAAAAAATTATACAAGGAAGAAATAATACATGTTAACACACTCCACCAATTTGAATACAGTGAAATTTAAATTATCATATGACATTTATTTACATTTATAAATTAAGATTATCAAATTAGGTTAAACATTTGTACTTCTTGAAGATGGGATGATTCCCGAAACATGTCGAAGAAATAATTAAAATAATGTTTTCTAAGGGTACTCGGTTGACTTATTTAAAGATAATGTATATATATGTGTCTGTTAGCACGATAAATCACTTCGTACGTACCTACAGTTCGTGCAGCTATCGTTAGTTCAGTGTACGTCTTTTACAGTTTGTTTTTCGTTATTTTAATTTACGAATACAGTATTGAAAAATAATGGTAAGTGTTAAGAGAAAGGTTTTGCCGAAGAAAAGGTGTGAGTTATAAGAGCGTGTGAGGAGGGAGTTAAGATAGCAGACGTGTTTTGGGGCTTGTTTTTTTTTTTAAATCGAACCAACAGTTGAATTCACCATGCCGAACTTCAATATTTTAATATTTATTGCAATATTTTCAAATTCGATTTTTTATATAGTATAAAATAGTTCAGTCAGTCATAAACATAAACTTTTATGTGTATTTCAAAATACCTTCATTAAATGTCTTAATTTCATGTAAAAAATGTGTTTCTCCATTTTTCCTTGTTTTTAAATTAAAATTATGTAACCTCTTTTATAGTGTCACTCTGATATAGCGTCATTAATTGTGTGGCGTTATCAATGACGTTATAACCAAGTTCCACTGTATTAAAAAATCTAAACACAGTACGTTGTATTGGGGGGCTCCAATGTTAACCTTATGGAGGATAGGGAAAAATTGATATTTCCCATATTAATCAATTTTTTTAGATAAAACTTGATACTTAGCTTTATGTGGTTGAGATCTATCGAATTATGCTTAAAAATCATAGTTTATATGTTTATCATGGCAGAAAACCTGCATACTCTTTTCCCATATTAATCATATAGGAAATAGGCAAACTCCTTTATTTATGGACAGATGTTGATGAAAGTTGTTATAAATGTTAAGATAAAAATTATTCATGGTAGAAATGACTTCTTTCAGTGTTCCTCACAGCAGCTAACCTGCACACTCTTTCCTATGTTAATCTTATGGAGAATAGGCAAATAATTCTCATGTTTTTGGACATATTTTTATAAAACTTGTCATATATTAAATTATTGATTTGGAAATTCGCTGAGTACGCAGGTCTGCTGCGACGGGTTTTTTTTTTATTTAATCGAGGGAGAAAGTATGTGTCAGTCCACTGATACTGTTTATTGTTCCAGTGAAAAATATCCAAAAATTGTTGATGTAACTAAGAGCAGCCACATCCAAAAGACCTTTGCTCTCTTTTTAGACAGCCATACAAGCACGGGAGTGTATGAAGACATTGTTTGTTGCAATCTAACTCGGCAAGATGTCAATAACATCAAAAGGTAAGAACGACTTTTCAACTAAGAGTACATTTTGTTTGTAGCCTAACAATTGCTAAATAATTGATTTAAGAGGGCATAAGAAAATTTTTATTTAACTTAAATTCAAGATGCTTTCTGTCGGGCCAATATAGAAATGTTAAAAGGAGCTTCTTTTTCCATTGTAAATTTTACAGTCAGCTTGTCCTTGCCAATTATTTTATTTAATGCATATGATATCTATTTTCGGTGTAGAATGTTTACTACATTCTTCTGGGTACAGAAATCAAGACAACAAAAATAGTTTTTAAGAAGTATACCATTTTCCCAAATAAGAAACTTGTAATTGACAGATGACTTCCCCAAGGCAGATGTTTTGGTCACCCGCCTCACCACCCTATTTTGACCCTGGAAACGTACTACCCAAGGGTGGGGCGGATGGTCAAAACACAGAGCGGGAGAAACAAAAAAAACTGTGTGAATAGCGTGCAATAATATATATATTTAATTATACAACAAATGCATCAAATTAGTCAACAGTTATTAAAACTAAAGGGTAAAATAACGTGTATAAGCAGAGAAAAGTATTTCTAAAATATTCCGTATTTTGATAGAAAACATGAGTTTTAGTTTTTTATTCATAAAAGAAACTAACAACATCATATTCACGTTTCACCGAGCGATGCTCAGTGCCCCAATAGCCTATATTAAATTAAACAACAAATGTGTACAAGTGAAATCGCAATCACAAACAAATCCAAAATTCATAAAATTACTAAATATAAATAAATCACAATATTACCTGGTTACTTGTCTCCCTACTCAATATAATTTTATTTATTTATTTTTACATGCTAGATTATGTGGTTGACCAACACACTCAGTAAATAAGTAGAGACTCAATTTCCAGAAATGCAAATAAATAAATATATTAAATATCCCATGCTGAATAATTAAGTTTTTTGTTGCTGTTATTTTTGAAAAAAGTTCAAAAAAAAGTTGAGTTCTTTGGTAAAGGGACATCCCTAATAGGACATCTTAAAACTACATAATAATAAATAATAATCTCAGTCAGCAATTTTTCAGAGCTTTTAGTTCGGGTCTTATGGGTATAGGCATAGACATATTAATATAAATCATATAAATAAATAATTTTAAACACAGATTACAACACACATAAATATCACAGCTCAGGGTACACTTTCACTGGCAGGTTTACATGTTCATGAAGGCAGAAGGTTAAGGTGTCCGCCGTGCTACGGTGTAAAGGATGACAGAAGATAAGTGTAAGGCGGACACAGGAGTCATGTATAGCTCTTTATAGCAATTTTATTTTTAAGTTTGTGTGTATGTGAATTACCCTTTTGTAAGCTGTTGAGTTAAAGCCCATTTCATCTATGGCCAACCTTAAAAGATCATGTTTAAACATTTTAATTTTAATAACAGAATTTTCCAAGTCCAAAAAAATAATGTCTTAAAATAGATGTGCAATTTAAAGTCCAAAGTATTAATTTATTTTAAAAAAAACCTTAATAAATTTTTATAACATAGCTACTTACTAAATTAAATACATTTAGAACATTAGAGAAACAATTAACTTTAAAAATCATACCTGAGTGACACTTAAAAATAAGAATTTTTAAATCAAACAAAATGACCAAGGTAAGTGTTGATAAAATCATTATTTATGAACGAAAATTAACCAAACTTTCTGAAAAGGAGGAGAAATGGACCTACAGCTAAATTAAATCATTTCATAGTTTTAACATCACTAATTTCAGACTTAGTACCAAAATCCTCTGTGCAAATAGTAAATTCTGAATAGGCTAGGGCTAAAATTAAATTTTTATTCCTTTTAGGAGAATGGAAAGCTGGTTACTCAAAGTTGTGTGAATCAAAGATGAAATTAAATTATATTATCCCCAGCAATTTAATCCACCCATCAGGCAGTAGACCTTCAAAATTTGGCGAAAGACGAAAATGCCACAAGTGACAAAACAAAAAGTTTGAATTGGTCTGGAGACCTGAATATCAAAACTAGGGACCCTCCGAAGGCGGAAACACATCAAAACATAGTTGACTTAACTAATTTGTGGGCTGCTGGTATACAGAAATTGAGAACATCCACTTTGGGCTACCTTGGCAAACACCCAAAACCACAATTTTTAGCCCAGAAAGTGGCTGGAACTACTCAGAAATTGTCTAAAATGCACATTTAGGCTTAAGGCCTTCAAGCAAATGGGCAATGTACCTCAAGTGAAGAAAAAATGAGGTCTCAGAGAAAATTAAAATTTAAAATTCACCAAAGTTGGCTAAAACAAGGATTTTTACTAGAAAACCCTACTAACTCACTCAAAGGTCATTAGAGTGGCCTTTGTACTAGCTGCGGTTCATTTTAAGCATTTCAGAGAGTTTTTAAATAATACTAACACTTTTTTTATCCCACGTTGATAGTGGATAAAATTTGTGACAACCACATGAACTAGGAGACTTCCTGCCAGCTCGCTTCCAGTGTCTACATGGAGTCTGGCAGCCAAGACACAAATACACATAAAATGCACTCTAACAAATGAGTCAAGAAAATGTGAGTGGCGGCGTGAGGATTGACCTGGTTCAGGTGTCTGTATTTGATGGGATCACTCATGGATGTATATCAAGTTAATGTGTTCGTTAAGATTCTTTTGTTATTAGGATTTTTCCAGCTACAAATTTTTTAGACATTTATATAGTTAAGTGTAAGAAAGGTCCATGTGGATAACTTACACATTCCATTTATTCATTACACTATTATTTATCCATTATCCTTGTTTGCCGAAATATGTTAACTAGCCTATCATTTATTTTTTCAGTGTTGTTGAATTCTTCCACCTGACCATGCTGCCATGTTCGATATCCACAAACTTATCCAAGAAAAATACACCTTGTGTTGTTTCCATTCATAAGTACACTTCAGCCAAAAAACTTCTTGATATCCTTGTTGAATGTGGCGGTGAGAACGACAAATTCACACTTTATCCGCCGGACACCTTCAAGTAAGTAGTTTTTATTTTTGTAAATTTCAGATGATTTATAAGTATAGTTTACTTAGACAAAAATAATCCTCTTCCATCAATAACACAGGAGTGATAAGTTGTTACCTAGTAGGCCTTATTTTTATTTACTTGCTGTAGTACCTTGAGATGGTAGTAAATTAGCCTATCTAGTAAACAGGCCTACCTAAAAATTAATTTTTTTTGTGTGATACAAAAAGTTTAAAATTTAATTTACAAATCATTTGACTTGAATAAAACAGTGAAACTTATAACTTACAGTGGAACGTGGATAATTCGAACTTCTGTAATTCTAAAACTTCTTTATTTTGAAATTTTGTCTTGGTCCCTAGAATTTTATATAAAAACAATGTTAAAATATCCTGGTTAATTCGAATAACTTTTTGGATAATTCAAAGTTTTTACAGCGTAAATCTATAAAGTGAACAAGTCATTGTGTGCGATTTTCCAGGAATCGACGTTCGGGCTTCCTGTCCTCAGACTATTTTTAGTTAGATCAACGCACTCCCCCCCCGCCAACCATTCTCATAGCACTTACACCTGCTGTTGACTGGTCACATTACACCCCTCCCCCTCACCAGTCCTCTACTGTTCATAAATCACAACTTTGACATCTCTAGTCCTAGTGTCCTAGTCTGTTACTACACGGCGCCGGCGCAGTTCAGTAGTGTGTGTATCATTGATGGTGGTTTGTTCCGATATTCGTCGTCTTTGTTTCGTGTTGGCATTTGTGACTTGGTCTGCGTTCATGTTAACACGTCGTGTGTATGATGGCTTCGTCAAAGCGAACCTACAAATCTCTGACGTTGCAAGAATAAATAGCGGCGATCAAGGAGGTAGAGAAGAGATTTGAAAAAGTTTGAAATAGCTAGTTTCGGGATCCCTCGAAACACATTATCGACATTTAACAAAAATTAGGATTTTTAATCAATAGTATCTTCATTAACCTAAATTTTATAATAAACAATGTTAAAACATGATGTTTGATTGTTTATTCCAACATATCGGAATATGTAGTAGGAAGTGTAGTAAAATTTGAACTAGAAAGGCAAGGTATGTGCAGTATTTTGTCTGAAATCACACAAATCAGTGTGCCAATAATAGAGAGTAACAATTTTATATACTCCTCAATACATACTGTATACATATTTTTGTATGTAAGGGCACAACTACTGGGGTAAGTAAGCAGCTCATTCTCAAGCCAACCCAAATTGTTGATTTTTAAATGTTTGGTCTGAAGTAACTTACTATAGTTGTATATTGGATTTATCTACAGTATTACTACAACTCCCTTTAATGCCATTAATGTTTGTTGAAATGAGCTACTTCATTCTTATTCTTACAATTACTTCTTTAGAGAAGTAATTAGTAAGGTGTTAGGGAAGTATTGTAGAGGGATATTATTTTAAGAATTTTGGGGTCTCTGTAAGCTTCTTTGTAAGTTATCTTAGTAGTTAAGGCCTACAGGATTCTCAGACCTGTTTAAGACAGCTCTCAAGGTTGGTTTTTGAGGTTTCTCCCCATCAATGTCATACCTGTGATGTGATTCAAAAATTGTATTTACTTCCCTGTGGGAAATAGGTTAGATCATGAATATGTCTAAAGGGAATGTTTTCAGTTCATCTAAACAGCTGTTATTATAACCAAACTATGACATCACTAACCAAACTATTTCAAATTTTAGTTGTGCCAATTGCCCCCCTCGTGCTAAGACATATTCATGTCAATAGTGCAATTTAAGTAGTTTTTGCTGTCTCCAGGTTGCTTGCCTAGGTTGTAGTATTCGTCTAATAACAGGTGCTGCAGCTCAATTAATTAATGTATCCAAGAAATCTGTGCGCCAACAGAAACATAAATATACCAGTTTATTCTGAATAATTCATTTCCATGATATGATGGTATTTTGATGCTCCTGTTCCATCTGGTGAAGGTAACATGCACAGTTTTGCATTCATTAATTAAGGGACAGAAGATTTTTGTAGCGATTTTGTTCTGTTTTTTCTATTGATCTGTCTGATTGATCTAAAAAGGGTTTCAACTGACTGTTAAGTCAGTGTAAGGACTGCATGCTTCGTGGTGTATCAGTGATCATTATGTAGCAGATTTGACAAGATTTTTGCTGCGTAGAAATAGTACAGGCCCTATTATTGATTATTAAGGGTTACTTCTTTTCATTTTGTTTTTTTTTTCAGAATATTCATTTCTTAATGTGTTGTTCTCAGTATACTTAATTTAGTTTATGTCAGATGACTGACATTGAGATTACACTGGGACCACAGAGCCCAAGGAATTGAGTTTCTTTAGGTCGCT
Source organism: Nephotettix cincticeps (assembly GCA_023375725.1). Taxonomy (NCBI): domain Eukaryota; kingdom Metazoa; phylum Arthropoda; class Insecta; order Hemiptera; family Cicadellidae; genus Nephotettix; species Nephotettix cincticeps. Next base: position 24,059,966 of record CM041788.1, on the reverse strand, counting down.
TAGCTGTGGTTTAGACAATCAAATGTCTTGCTGAAATCAAGGGAGAAGGTGGTAACAAGTCATCCTTCCAGTTGGCCAATAACATGTTCTGTGAGTTGTATTAGAAGTTGTGACTGACTGTTTTGAAAGCCATTTTGTGCTGGAAGAAAGTTGCTAATTTCCAAGTAAATTAAGGACAATTTATTAATATGTCTTGTCTGTAACAAACAACAATGAAGTGGCTAATATCAACAAACTTTAAGGGAATTTGTAGTAGTACTGTAGATAGATGCAATATACAACTTTAGAAAGCTACTTAAAACCAAACCTTTAAAAATCAACAACTTGGAATAGTAGTTTAGATGTAAGCTAGTAAATTAGCGTAAACAATTTACTTGCTGTAAAGTCTTGTTTAACTGAGCCGTGGTTAACCACGCCTAGCCTGGGCGCATAAAGCATAAAATATTTACCAAGAATCAGAAGTAGCAAGGCATTTTAGGTTTTTCATTATTACTGTACTATAAATTTAATAACCATTATGTTGCATTAGTTGTATTCATTATGTGGGTAGCCATTAATGAATACAACAACGTTGAGCATTTGTTTTTGATATCTTATGTTCTTGTTGGTAGTTCCGTGTTAACACGAGTTTTTGGCTAATAGTAAGGTTAGATAGTTACGGTTCAAATTAACCTGGTTAAAAGGGACTTTACTATACTTTCATTCTAATTTGCTTACATTGGGCACATTTTTTATAACCTTATTTATTTTAAAGGGACTTTTACAAGCTGCATCCCAACTACTGGGACCCTAACCAGAAGAATAAACCAGGAAATAATATTATGGATAGCAAAACAACATTAGAAGATCCAGCATTGCAATCTGTTATAATGGAACCCTATGAGAATGTCATATCAGAAATGTTTGAAAAATATAAGATATTACCTAAAGTGGAAAAGGTGCAAGAGGATTCTGTCTTGAGGAAAGCTGGAGATGAATTCATGAAGAGCACTTTTCAGATTGATATGTCTCAAAGTAAAAATATTGCACCTGTGCAAAGAATGCAACTTCTTTTGAAATACATGGAACAACTACAAGAGTATGGAAGTAGAGTATTAACTTCGGGTCGGGCAGATATGATCAAAATATATCATAATGCTATCGATAACGTTAGGAAGGATCTGGACGAATGTAGCAAGGATATTGAAAAGGAACAAAAAGATAAGGAAAAAGGTGTGGTTACAAAGAAAGAATCTGTACCTATCAGAGGAAAGTCTCGGTCTCCAGTGAGAAGGAAGAAAACTTCACCTCAAAGAACTTCAAGAAGATCTCCATCTCCAAGGCGCAGAGCAAGATCAAAGTCCCCTGTAAAACGGCCTGAAAGGACACGACGATCCCCCTCACCTCGTAGACGCCCAAGGTCACCTGTCAGAAGAGCGAGGTCTAAATCTCCGAGAAGACCAAATCGAGTTTCACCTTTGAGAAGAAATCACTCGCCTCCACGAAGAGCTCGCTCTCCACCGAGGTTGTCTCCTCTGAGAAGGCGGCGATCTCCCCAACCATCCCGCAGCCATTCAAAGGGAGATGATGTTTCGATTTCTATTTTCAAAGACCAATTCAGACGATATATGGACACTTTACGACGGTTTCGAATCGATATTGAAGAAACGCCTATTGACCGTAGATCTCTGTTGATGGAAAGACTGTACATACTTAGGGATCAGTTGAACAAGTTCAAAATAGAATTTCTGGAAAACCCCAAGGAACTGAGTGAATTCAAGTACGAATTGGAGATTTGCAGAGATGAGATTTTGGAACAGAATGACTTAATACAAGGAAAACCAAATGACTTAGGAATATATCCCCGGCCTTTAGAGTTAACCCCCTTGCCAGTTCCCTATTCTTCTCTTGGAGCACAATTGCTGCCCCCAGAAGCGTGGTATCATGGTACTAACCACCCATGGTAAAGGGACCAATGATGACATTAAGCAGTCATGAAGCCTTTGTTAATGATTTGCCAAAATGTTATTCTATTGAGAATGTATTTTAATGTTTGTTTCAATTTAAAGAAACTTTATTCTAAAATTCATCATGCAATGCTTTCAAAAATGTAAAAATTAATCTTTAACCTAATTAATCAACAAACAGTATATGTGTGTGTGTAATAATTTACATTTCATGCAATCACAAACTGGGAACTAGAGTTCAGTATAATTGAACTACAAGAAAGGGTTTTGAAGACTGTTCAGCAGTTTTGTATTAGACATAAAGTGAAATTTAGTTTTAATTTAATTTAGATTTTTTGTTTATTTTTAATGTTATTTTTGGTAACATAATCATGTATAAAACCAATATTTGTCTAAGAATGTAAAATTTATGTTTGTCCATGTATATAACGTTTCCAAATGTATATTTTGTATGGAGTATATATTAATAAAAAATAATTATAAATACTTTAGATCCACCATTTCAGCTTAACCCAATTTCTCTCACTTATTATCCTGTGTTTTCAAGAATTAAGTTTTATTTTCCTTTCTTCCATATTATACCTTGAATATCAAATACCAGCTTGTTGTGTCAGTATCTTAAAAATATAAATGTAAATAAAGAGTTACAGCTACCGCTATTTTACAAGAAACAAGGCATTATTATTTCTATTTGAAACGTTTTATTACCCTCATATCCATTTCAGTATGAGTTAAGATTTTTAGCATTAACATTTGGCTTCAAACTAATTACTGTAGTTGTCATTAATTTCTTTATTAGCTGAATATACTGACAAAATCAGCTGACTAGGAAGTAAACAAATTATAATCAGCTTATTTTTATTGTTGTACGAGGGTTGTCCGTAAAGTAAGGTTCCCAGTGATTTTACTCAGTGAAAAACATGTTTATTTGCATAAACTCGTACATATTTGGAAAGTTCAGACTTTTTCCGATTTTTCTATATAGTTGCCACCGAGGTCAATGCATTTTTTCATGCGGTGAACTGACTTGTGAATTTCCAAGTCAAAGACGTCTGCCGCCAAGTCGCGCAGATAGCTGAGAACCGCTTTTTCCAGCTCTTCTCGGCCACCGAAATCCGTTCCACCCAGGTGTTTATTCATATCAGGGAAGAGGTGGTAGTCGCTGGGGACTGAGTTCAGGCTGTAGGGTGGGTGTTTGACGATACCCCATCCAAAGTTAGCGATGAGTTCGGTGGTAACGTTAGCAGTGTGCGGTCGAGCATTATCCTGATCCAAACGCACCCCCTTGGACAGCATACCCCTCCTCTTGGTTTGAATGGCACGTCGAAGTTTTTGCAGTGTCTCGCAGTAGCGGGCAGCATGATTGTTTCACCGTTGGGTAAGAATTTGCACAACGAATTCGCCTTTCCTTACCGGCACTTTGCGCTTGCTAGAATTTTCACGGAACGGTCCTCGTCATGACGTTGGAGCGCCCGTTCTTGAACTCCCTGTACCATTTGCGCAAATGTTGTACGCCCATACACTTTTTTCCATATTTTTCGAACAGCTGGGAATGAATTTCCCCTGACGGAAGGTTTTTGGCAGTCAAAAAACGAATCATTGAGCGCAGTTCACACCTGGCGGGCCAAGCAATAGGAGGCTCCATCTTGTTCGGCTGCCAAACCAAGACTGAGCACCGCAGACACTTCGCTGCGGTGGGGATTTGGAGTGGGGGAACCCAGGTACACAACAAAACCGCGCGAGCCCCCGTCGCAGCACTATGGTCGACTGCAGCGCTATGGGAACCTTACTTTACGGACAACCCTCGTACTATGTGATTTTATTACTCTCTCCCCTTATACATAGTTTATGGAGAAAGTATTGTTTTTGTCAAAATTTTCGAATTTAAGTTGAGAGTGGATATATCTGTTTTGGGGTCCCCTGAAATAAAAATAAATGGGTTTCAACGTGATGTCTGTGTGTCCGTATGTCTGTCTGTGCCTGAGTGTGTGTGTGTGTCTGGATTTGTACAGAGCCACAGCCTACCCTCTTGGTCTGATTTAGATTAAATTTGGCATGTATGTATATATTCACTGTATCTCCAAGTGTTTTTTTTCATTTTTTTTATTTTTAAGGGTAGTTCACCCCTAAAAACCCTTAAAAATCGTGAAAAATCCAAATTTCTCAAAAACGGCTCTAACGATTTTGATTAATATTTGATAGTTTATAGGGCACAGAGTAATTAATAATTTGACACCACCCCCATATCTGTAAAATGACGGTTTAAAAGTTATGGGCTTGTAAATGTCAAAAAAATTAAAATTTTTAATTTTCAGCGAAAAAAAATGAAAGTAAAGTATAACTTGACTGGCATCATTGAAACCAGCTTAAAAAACTAAACAGATTAGTATTTTGAATTATTTATCTACGACTAACGGTTCCAGAGAAAAGTTAAATTTACTGTCCATGATAAACGCAGTTCGTTGTCTAAAAGCGCCCAATGTTATTCTTATGGAGAAAATAAAAAAATCAATTTCTTCCTTAATTTCCAACAGTTTTCCATGAAACTTTGTATGCTAAAGTATGTAATCTATATTGGCTAAATGAACTACATTGTGGAAGAATAGTTCCACCATACCCACAAAAAACTTTAAGGTAATGAAAAATTGCATATATCCAAGAGATAATTTTTATTTCAAAACAAATTTATTATAGTGGTAAGCCCAGCAAGATCGCATTGCCTCTTGAGCCAAATTTACATTTTTAACTGGAGGTTTACACATCATGTGCATAACATCTGAATAAGCTGTAAAAAGCTGAACTGCCTCACGAAGCTTGCCCTCTCCCATCAAGGCCAACCCTCGGGCATAGTCTTCATTGAATGACTTTACCAGGATCTCCTTTTCTGTTGTGTCAAGTGTTCTTCCACACTTCCCACATTTGACTTTCGGTTTCTTTTCATTAATGGAAGTGATGAAGCCATCACAGTCCTTTTTCTGACATCTAAAACCAAATTTACACTAAATGAATGCAGTGAATTTAAAAATTCAAACCTTTCTTGGTTAGAATTTTTTTGTTTGTGGTAGTAGGTTTGTGTTACTTAGATTGTTACGGCAGACATTTTCCATGACGATAAGTCAAAAGTTTTACGTTTCGAGATCTGATCTTATCCTCAGGTGAGCTGTTACCTAAAATATGGACATCATATGGACTAAGCCAGTATAAAAAAATATATAAGCAGTAAAAAATTAAGTGCCTCTTGACATGTGGACAATTTGTGTGAATTTTGTTGCAAGGTATTCTTTGTAAGGTTTTAAACTGCTTGAAACATTTTTTTAGATTTATACCAGCTTAGTCCAGATCATGTACTAATCCTGTCATGTTCTAGGTTTCGGGATCTGGAATCTGATGCTTCACCTGAGGACAGGTGAAGCATCAGATTCCAGATCCCGAAACATTGTTTTACCAATAGTGATGAAAAATCTCCGCAATAATCTCAATAACATAACCTTCATTATTATAGATCAATTAATTCATGTTTGTAATGTCAGGGAATTTACAGGGAAATTTACCAGTCAGAAAAACAAAAAAATGTGCACAATTTTGTTGGGTTATAAATTTTAGGATTCTATTGTAAATAGTCCAGTTGTTATTTCTAGCTGTTGTATAACAATTGATCATCAAATCTGGATGAATTTAGGCAGATCATTATTATTTCCTGAATAGACATCAGAATATGGTGCATTTGTGTCAGTAACATTAAAATAAGTTGTAGCACCTAGAATTTAAAAGATTAAATTTCTAGTTAATCAGAATTCTTAAGATCAGGACCACCTCAAGGGTAATAGACACCCGGGGTGATGATCTGCCCAATTAGTTAATTGGCCATTAAAAAGCGGTGGCAGCCCTGCTCATGACCCATGTTTATTGACCAAGTTACTAACATTTTCATCTGTTTTTAATCACACGTGCCCAAATTAATGGCATACATTAAATGAGTTTTGTAAACATTTTTGATTTTACCATCATAGAATCATAATATTTTTTATACAGCAAAAATTACGGTTGTTGTTGTTATATGGTCTTCCTTAGCAACAGTTTCCTTGAGAGTTAGTGTTAAGTACTTACTTGCCAGACTTAGATTACTTTACTTTAGGAGCCGATTATGACCTTTATTTTAAATAAATATATTGATTATTGTTTTTGTAGTAAACATTGTTTGATCAAGCCATTCTGGAACTGTTACTTAGTTTTTGCCATAAAAACTCCTTGCAATTTCTAGCTGTGCAACATCAAGCTAATCCAGTAATCAATATGGTTCCATGATGAAATTTAAAGCATGTTTGCAAAAACTCATAAAATGTATACCAAAATAAGGGAATGGATTTAAAAACCAAAAAAGATAACATATTAGTTATTGGGATCTTTTTCAAACAATAATAATAATGATTTACCCAGTTTGGTAAATAAGATATTTACCTGGTGTTATTTAACTAACATATGATTGTATATGAGCAACATGATTCTAGTGATTTTAATTTGTTCTTATTTTCATAACAGTTTGAACTATCAATTTTTATAGATTATTTTAGAATTCATATTGCTCTTTCATTTTGAATATAGTGGAAAACTATAATAGATCTGGTAAAATATAAATGTAATATTCATAGTACAAGGTTTGAAAATTCTTTCAAAACACTACAGTATGTCAAAAAGGGTATTTAGACTATAATAGAGGTAAAATTTCAAAAATTTAAACCTTCAGATAACCAGAAATTATATTATGGGGAGGTTCTGTCAAACAATGAAGAGGAGACAAACTTCTACAGACATGCTCTGCAAATATCTAAGGATACAATCGTCAACATCACAATACTACTTCACAGGGTCTGATGGGTAAAACCTTAGTTACCTCAGTGGACCTTTGCCATAGTCTTCAATATCCTGTCTGAACAAATAAACAAATAAGTCAGTTGCGTTATTGCAAATGCATTTTTGACTCTCAAACTCTGTATAAAATGTTCACTAAGAAGATTGGGGTGTTTTGAGTTGTAGGGAATTTGATAGTTATTCATAGAAAGGGTTTTTCATATTTTAGACACTAATATTCACATACTTTCTATAACTCATTTTTACTTTCAGTATAAAACTAAAATTAATATTTAAAAAATCCTATTTATCAAAAAATTTTACTTTTTGGACAATACACAGATTAAACCTGGGTCTAGAATTTACATTTAAGTATTATATTTTTAATTTAAGAAACGTGGATGAGCACTAAGGATTCATTTGAGGAAATTTTTTATGGTATTGTCACACACACTCTTAATTTTATTGTAAAGTTATTTTATTCCAATGAATATAACTCCAATGTTATTTCATTTTATAGACTTAGCGATGATGGTAGCGCTTAAAATATTAAAAGTTTATTACCTTCCTATTTCTTTTAATTAATTTATTTTAAAAAAATTAATAACATCATTTAGTAAACTAAATATGTTTGAATGATGTAGTCAATTTCATACAAGGTCAAATAAAGTGTAAACCTACTTAAGCTACCTGGTATTTTAACTCACCAAAATGAGTGCAACAAGAATTAGCATTGGGATTATAATGCAAGTATTTAATGTATAGTAATTAATATATTTAAATAAGATTACCTGAACTTGACAGCGTTTTCATCCAAATCGTCAAGCTTAGGCCAGTCCTCGCGACATGCTGTACAGTCACACTGGAACCAATATCGGCTCATGAGGCTGCGGTGGCGCTCGGCCTTGGTGCGGAACGTGAACACTGGGCCATAGTTCTCAGCCACCATATCTCCTGGCTTCAGCGGTCGAACAGCGCGTATCACAATCTCCTTTCCTCGGAAATATCTGTCTCAAAACATAAGTATAAGGTGTGTTCAAAATCAACTCTAATAATATCTAGGAATACTTTGAAGGGGACAACATCGATGTTGATTGTTACATTTTTCACAAAAACAAAAATTCTGGTATGTACAAGTATAGTTAGTTTTAATAAAGAATAAATAAAAGAATTAGGGACTTGACGGCGTTTTACTATTCAATTATAGATTTGCTAGAAGAGAAAGAACTAAGTTTTTTTACCAATATGTTTCAGTGAGCCTGTGCGCATACTGAAGCTCATTTCTGCCAATGTGTGAAGCACTGGGTCACAGTTGCGATCGCTCGAAATCGCGAACGGATGTTTATCACAATTTTTTCAGCATAGACAATTTGTATCTCAAAAAAATCCAAAGTCAAATCAGGACTCCTGGGAGGCCAAATAACTCTACCAAATTTGGAAACCTGTTGTTAAGTGGGAACTTCGACGGAAATGATACTTTTCTACAAACAAAAATCTATGGTATTTTTTTTTGAGCACACCTAGTATAGTTAGTTTTGAATAGAATATTTAAACAATTCACTTAATGCAGATCACTTCATGCATCACTTAATGCAGATTTGTCATAAATTAGAGATGTGTGAATATGTAATCTTACTAAGTCAGTATAAAATTCTAACACAAACCTTGCAATGGAAGGGTAGCAGTCATGGTTGAGAAGGGCGACTGAAGGGTAAACCCCAACTGCCACGTAGTTTATTTTGGACGAGGTGAAGTCTAGTTCCGACTTGTAGATGGTCTCGTAAATTTCATGAGCATTGAACTGCAAACACTGGAGGAGGTGCAAGAGAACCGACCCAAGGAATAATTTCATACCCACCAAATTGTCTGGAATCAATGGTATTTGTAATTCATAGAATTTTAATGCAGTAGTATTCTCAATGATAATATATAATTTCATAGAACTTTATATTTTGTAAAGTCGTTAAAACTATGGTTCTAAGTATTCTACAAAATTCAATCTATTTGGGACATAAGTTTAGTTTTAGCATATTACAGTCACTAGTTTAAAATAGAAAATTCATTTAAAATTTGACTTCCATACCTTACCTAGTGGACAGGAACTTCTCAATATCCCAGGACTAAATCCAATGATGATCTTAAGATGCTGATCTGCTCTCTGATTGGATCTATTTGAGACCAGGTAGAGCTGAGACCAACTTTTTATAGAGAATATTTTTAATTTCCGTTGAGATACAGAAGCAGCTGTTTGCATCGTGACTGTTGATGAAAAGTTACGTAGACTGCCAAAAAATGGACTTAGCCACTCAGAATTAATAACAAAACTTCCGGAGTCAATCAAGGTAAAAAAGAAAAAAGTTTTGCATTACCAAAGACTCACTCAAAACTCCAGTTCAAACTTCTTCTGTAGCAGTGGAAACTACTCTTTTATCAAGCACTACAAATGCAGCTTACAAAAAAAATCAACTCCCAAGATTGTAAACTACACCTACATATTAGTGATACAGTTTTTTTTTTTTTTATTGGAAGGGGCGGATCACCCCAAGGCACTTCAATCGTAGCGGCTTTTTGCGCACCCCTGTGTTGGTTGCAGCATTATCACATAGCGAAAAGCCATTGGAGATTGTCGAGATTTGAACCAGGGACCTTGGGCACCAAAGCCCCGAGCTCTACCCCTAGACCAGTGCGCTCCCCTAGTGATACAGTTAATTTTTGTATAGTTTCTGAAAGTTTCAACAGTATTTAGACAGTTCCAAGGCTATTTATACTAAAGATTCTGTAGAGTAGAAAATTGTAGTTGGTACTCCAAAATTTAAATCTAAAGTAACAGATTTTATTGCATAAAGAAATTATTACAGTATTAAAGTTTTATTATTAGATCCCTTTTGTGAATTATATTAAATTTATCTTAGGAATTTTACACTGATTACAATTTCTCTCCAAGGATTTTCAACCCCTTTTTACACCCTTTTATGCTTTATGTTATGGATTTTCTGTATACTTTTATTCCACTTGTAGTTGATTTAACAATGTCACTTGTTTTTTAGCAATGCTAACCTGTATAAACTTTATGTGGCAATAATTTTCTGATTCTGACCCCCGTAATTTTTTATGAAAAATATAGAAATTTCTCTCTTTTATGTTACATACTGATAACTATTGATTACAATTTTAAAACACATACAACATTAGGTTTCTTCTTTATCAAGCATTTATAGTGTGGAAAATTTTCTATATCTAATTAGGTAGAACTAAACACAGTTGTACAACAGAGGGGTTTTGCAGTTTTTAACACCAAAGCACATTTTGGTTAGAGAACAATAATAATTCTTCGCCTATTTTGCCATTGTGTGCATTTAAATAACAACATCAGTTACTATTAAATCATTTTTATGTGTCAGTACTCATGGTAGTCCAGGAGTAAAGTGCTGGCTTAGGAAGTCAGACTTACCGTCGTCACAGTCCTCAGCTGGTATGTACCCTGAATGGTCCAGGATTCGTAGCAGGAATAGAGCCATTAGAGTACGGCTCATAAAGTCTTCCGCTTTCCGTTTGTCCGCGTGAGTTACCAAAGATGCAAGCTGTAAAAAAACTTTAATTAATAACCACTTTAAATTCATGATTTAAAGGTCAGTATCCCTTTTTTACTCTTTTCGAGTTGATGATTTTTTTGCATTGCCATTAAAACTCTGAAAATTTTACTTCAAAAGAACCAGAGAAGTCAAATTTTTTCAGAATATAACATACAAATAATTTAGTCTTTCAGAGAGGGACTAGCCTTCATTTCTTTACATTTTATACTATTCATCCCTTGATAATATTGTTAGTTTCAATGAAGTGTTATGAGTATAAATCATTATCAGTTGTAAGGGCTGACACTCACCACCACTACATTCTGTGGGACCAATATTGGGGTCCCCCAATATTGGTCATTACCCACCATTGGGGTCCTAAGACGGACAGTGTCTTTTTATGTTACCTGAATGAGTTAAAAAGGAGGAGAATATAAAAATATGTAAAAAGAAACTGAAACAATATTTAATAGACAAAACGTTTTCTTTAGAGGACTACTTTTCCACCCCTTCATGGCTTTATTGCAAAATTTAATATGGGTTATTATGTAAATAAATAGTTTTCTTCTCTCATAGTATAAGTCAGCCTCTTAGTATACTTAGTAATACGTAAACACTATTCTATTGTATTCAACATATATATTGCATGAATAAAGAGTTTTTGAACTAATATTCACCTAAATCACTTCTTGAAACAGGGAACTTAATTTTTCAGTGTATTTTACCCTGAAAATGAGTGTAATGATTTTGATGATATTATGTAGCTTTGTTGACAGCACAGACCAAAATTTCATGTCTTAAGAACATTAATTTATAGTCCAATAATCAAAGGTAGCTGAAGCATGTACAGTCTTTCTTTCGGTCATACAAAAATGTGTATCCAGCCTTCATCATCTTTGCAGATATTGATAAATTAAATATTATGAATATTTCGTTTTTTAACTACTTTAGAATTATTACCCTGTTGAAGTCTGGAGTAACAGGTTCTTTGTTGCGGACTTTCTGCCAGTACTGGTACTTCTGTTGTGTGATGGTTCGCAATGCAATGTGACACAAGATGCTCATTCCTGAGCCGATCATGAGGTCCATGTAACGGCACTCGTACTTGTGATAAGTCTGAGCTGCATCTCGACATGCCACACTGCAGAATGCCAACCCAGCGCATTGTCTACATGCCACAGCACTCCGCAGCCTGTTTATAAATGGGCAGTTTAAAGTTTATCTATAAAATACAGATTCAGTCATTTTTAAAGTAATTTCTTAAGTGTTAGTGTTTGTTAAGTGTAGTTCTTAGGGGTTATGAACCGGTTCAGTGAGCGGTTCAAAACCAATGGTGGACGATTATGAGTGGTCACCTGTTGCTAGCCTATGACTATCACCAGTAAACTTTGCTGTCCTTCATTTACCGAACAGGCACTAGGTCCATGGTGATAAACAGTTGAGTTTTTTTTTTTTAAAGGCAAACACTTTATGTTTAAATTTCTTGTTTACAGGAATTTAGAGTGGTAATACAAATGAATTCTTAAAAAATAATTCCTAGAGTCTATGGAGTATTGTTAGGGATTTTATAATTTAGGAGCCTAGCACACTTTATAGTAAACCAAAACATCTCAAATTCACCCTAGCAGGTGTTCTATCAATCGCCTACCTGGCAAAGCAATTATGGCAGTGTGAGCCAAACTTGTCAGGCAATAAGCATGCGACGTAGGCAGGCTCTACGGCCAATACATCCCCACTCTGGATATGCTGACGAGCTACAATGTACCGCCCCGTCTGCTCACCAGAGCGCATGCTGAGTGCTGATGACAGACCGGCCAACTGTGGATGTGGCCCATCTAACAGCTGCACTGAAATGGACCGAAGCTAAATTATTTCTTATGTTCAAACCATTTAATAAATAAAGTTGTTATGCAGAGTCACTTGGACAGGGCGACCTGGTTGATCCCTCCGGGCGGCCGTGGCTTTGGGAGCCCCGCAGGTGCAATGAATAAATAATAATACAACATTTTTTAAATAATTTAGGCTTAGATGTAGGCTTGCAAATTTTATTTTTGAACTTAAAACTAACACACTAACTGAACTTTCAATATTACTCTGTACTGTATGTTTTTATCAAGCAAATACATGTTGGACACCTATCACTTTATATATTTGCTGTCATTTTCTATCTCTATTTTGCTTGACCGCCCAACTGGTTGCTTTGGACTCTGGATATGACAATGACGCAACCCACCATGCAATATTGTACAACGAACCTTCGGGCATTGATTGATAGGGGTTGCCTGACAACATCTCATCCCGGGCGCCAATAAACCACGTGACTGCCCTATATTGTCATGTACAGTGCATCAACTGTTAGTACTAATAACTTACATACTTGTAAATTTAACTTTGAAATTGCAAGTATAATTTTAAAGTCCATGTTAGGAACTTATACTAAACAACAAGTGTTATACTAAAAAAGCAATAATATAAAACAAAGAAAAAAATTTTATTATTGTTTATGCTTATGAAATTTTAAGGAATTCAAAATGAGGTCACGATTAACAGATCAAGATGAAGCAGTTGTTTCAATGAATTTTAGATTTTTGCAAGCAAACATTATTCCAAATTTAAAAAAATGCAAGTATAGTGTTCAAGTGAGGTGTGAGTAGATTGTACCATAGTTTTACTATCTAATACCATCGTCCAGTTCACAGCTCGGTTGTGGTTTGTCGTTGGGTAGAGAGTTGATCGCCTCAGCTATCTTGTGCCTCCATGTGTCGTCGCCTGGAGTGAGAGTTTTGAGAGCCACCTGCAGCGCCACCTTGGCTCTCATTGGCTCTCCCAGCTCTTTGTAACACTGTGCCATGAGCCAGTACGCCTCCGTCCTTGACACATTGATTATTAGGCATTGGACATTTTGGAATTTTCATGTTGTTAATTTTATATACAGAGTAGAGTGTACCTGAAATACACTGAAAAACTTTGGGTTAATGTAATGACGTCAAAACGAACAAAAAATGTCCCGTAAATGTCTAAACGGTCTATCTCGCTCCATTTTCTGTCTAGTAATATGTATACATTTTTTACATAACTTGCTATAACTTTGGAACCACATGAGGTTACCACCTTCAAACTAAGTACATATATGAGGATTAATATAGGACCTATTATTGTGCATAGTACTGTATCAAATTTATACTTTTTACTATTTCAAAATGGCACCATTTCAATTTTTCAAAGCTCAATAACTGAAAAACCATGAGATAACAAAATAATTTCAAAACCAAAAAGTTGGAAGATTTAATTTTCCTTCAGAAAATCTAAAATATTAACCGGGTAATAATACTAATAAAGGAGATAAACAATGTTCTAAAGCTACAACTGTCAATTTGAGCTTTAATAGGCAATTTGGGTAAGTAGTAACTTTACTAAAATTGGATTTTCTTTGTTATTTGTGTTATTACCCTAATAAAGTTTTACATATTCTTAAAGGACATTAAACTTTACAACTTTTTTTTATGAAAATGGAAAATAATTGTATGTGACTAACCGTAAAATGTCTGGCAGTTTCTCCTTGAGGGCCAGTTGTACATCAGCCAAACACAGTTGATGTTCAGACAGTTGCTGAAGAATACGGGCTCGTGACCACAGCGCCAGCGGAAGATTTGGTCCTCCCTTTAGGAACTTTTCTTCCTCTGTGGTGAATTAAATTTTATAAAGGAATTTGTAATAAAAGTTAAACTGTTGTGAGGAAATATTTTAATCTCAAGACCCATAGCCATAAAGGTTGGCTTTTTTCTGCACATTTGGGTAATTTTCTGATGTACTTTGTTTATTACAAGTTGTAAGACTGTTTTTATTATAAAATAATTTGAAGCTTACTTTAAAACAAAGAGATAACGTTTCATTGAATTAAACCATGAGCTGTAAACTATGATAAATTTGTGTTCTTCGTTCAAAATTTATATTGCTAGTGATGGTAAGTTTTTGTTGCTTGAGAGATTGTTGTAATTTTTTCCACCACAAATAGGTAAAATAAAGTTCCAGGACATTTCAGAAAAAAGTCTGATCCTGTCTTCAACTGAGTAAAAAAACATTTGTGTTACCTTCAGATGTTGGTGTATAGAGTATCATTATTAATACAGTACATAAAAATATTAAAATATTATTGTTTTATAGTATCAGACACAAATAGTTTAATCAAACAGATATTTTAATGAAAAAGTCTATTCAAAAAATTAATATATATGGTTTAATTAACCTGCGGATGGTCGAGGGGTGAGCGCAGTACTCACTTTTCATTTTAAGTTTATACAAATAACATGGAGTTTGTAATATATCAGCCTGAAGCAATAAATACCTAAATCGTTTAGGGTATAAGTAGTCGGAAGGATATGATGGGAGAGGTTAATTAACCTTCAGTTTGCCTCGCACCTTTGTTTCGTGAAGAGTTATAGTGCAGAATGAACAACTAAAAAGGCCTTTTATTTAGCAATAAATGTGTTTTGTATATTTATTTCTTTTTTTGTTATAATACAATGAGTTTTAGCAAAATATATATTTAAAGTGTCCTGCATTTTAAATAATTAATTGAAGTAGTTCTATTAATTTATAAAAAATTTGATAGTTAGAGAGTTTTTATTTTTTTGATTGTGAGATTACTTATTTTTAGTTTTATATATGATAAAAGGTTAGATAAATAGTTAAAAAAAGTGGTATAATATAAAGTGGTTCAAAATTTGTATAATATAAATCATTAACCAGGTGTTTAAAAAGGTGAGCTTGTGACCTTGAACAATGGCAGGTTAATATAATAATACAACTGTAAGATTTTTTGGTGAGGAAAAAAATGATTAACGTGTAGTACCTGGAGGTGGAGCTCGTATCACACTCTGAGTCAGCAATAGCAAGGCTCGCTCCAGTTTGCCCTTTGCAGCTTCCCTTTCACCCTCCCCCCGCCGCTGCCCCGCCAACTGCCCCGCCTTGCCTCGATACAGCTGGGTCACGTTGTCCAGTACATTGTGTACACAATCGTACAGCTGGAAACACCACAACTTGTAGTGTGACCAGATGGGTTATTATTTACTTTTAACAATACTTTATACTTTTTACGTTTAACTGAAATGGTGACCTACCCAGGTAAGTATTTTAAGCCAAGTATGAATGAGGAATGAGTGTAAGATGATTGTGGCAATCTTGAAGTCTTGTTACTGACTAAGGTTGACATGTTCCTTAGACAGCCAATGGCATATAAGGGACCTACAGTTTAAGGTTGGATTAAAACCACTTTTTCCTATGAATTATAACTGGTCTAATTATGAGGATGGTCTTTGTGGATGGACATAGTAATTCAATAGTGTGGACACTAATCCACTCAAGAAAACACCATATCCATTGACCATCACTCACAACTATCCAATGCTTCCCGGTAAAAAAAAGTAAGAAGAAATAAATGATAAACAATTTGTTTCTTATTTTAACCAGAGAATGTCGAAGCAACAAATTCAATGTACAAATACCTATATTAAAAATATTGCTCTCCTCTGTACCTACCTCTTTGTCATTATAAACTTTCAAGAGCCGTTCCGTGTCAGTTGTTAGTTTTTTGAACTGGTGCAGCCAATTCGGTCCAGCCTGGTCCATTACCATGTCTGCATAGCTGCTGAAGAATCCCTTCTTGTTGGACTGGAGTGTAGCAGCACTGCATATTGACGTGTAATACTCATCTTCCATCATCTTTTCTTTTTCTTTGAGAATTCAAAAATTATTTATTTTTACTTTTAACCCCCATAACATTTTAACTATTACCTTCACAGGCTTGTGAGTAATCATGATTTCATATTATTTGGAATCTAAATCTCTAAAAACCCATAAAATGTTAGGTTAAATTTTTTTCTATTTTTAACATACAAAAAATTTTCCAAATTAAAACAGCACTATACAGAATTTCTAATCTTATAGAATCTGAAGTTATTTCCAATTTTGGGCAATGTTATAATTCCTTAGATATGGAATCTTAATGTATGGCAAAACATTTAAAATATACCCAGTACTGACTCTGAGCTTTAAGAAGAGGATAAAATTATTAATGCATTTTCAGTTTTATATGGTAATGGTATGTGGTAAATGATATAACTTAGCATAAGAAAGATTTTAAAAGTTTAGCCAAAAATAAAGATTTGAAGTATGGTAATTCAGCAAAATGATAATATTATCAAAATCAGAGTATAATCTAAGTATTCACAATGGTTCCAAATGTAAGATATAATTAATGTAAATCAACCATCTACACAGTACTGTACAATAAGAAATCAATTAAGTACAATTCTAATAAAATAGTATACTAAGTTTAAGAATTCGACTTTTAATTCAATAATACACCTAAATAAATGTTCAAAACATTTTTAGTTTTACCAACAATATATTTAATTATTTCGATAGTTTTATACTGTATCAATATTTCAGTATTATAAAATATAAATCAGTATTAAAATTTAAAAATACTGCACTATAAATGATGTAAAAAGTTAACAGTCAACGAAATGTAACATTGTATAACAAGTTTTTTAAATAAGTTTTTTATATAAATACTTTTACCTGTATGAAGTGTATTTTAAAAGATAATTGGAAGTGAGAGACTAAACAGAGAAGAAAATCCTAGACCGACACCGATTTAGGTGTTTGACTTGTGATATTATTGTTAAAGTCCAAAAATAACTTCCTGCAGTGCAGCCACCAGCAAATTGAACCATTATCAGGTGTTAAAAAAATATATTCCTAGATTGTAAAGTTTACTTACGGTATTTATATTGTTATTATTATAGTTTTGATATCACTAAGGAACTTATAAATTCTAAGAATAAACATTGCTTCACAGAACTGTCACCTACACCTTAAATTTTATGACATTATAATATCTTTATAAAATGGCGGCCTATACAGTTCAAGTTCTTTATTAGGCTTGTAGACATGATTGAACCGATCCAGGTATTTTAAGCTAAGTTATGAATAATACATGAGTATAACATGATTTTGGCTCAATCTTGTAGTCTTGTCTTGCAGTCTTGACTGAGGCTGACATGTTTCTTACACAATACTGTTAGCCCAACAGTCATGACATCTAAGGGACCTAAGGTTTCATGGGGGATCCAAAGCACAATTTCACCTCTGAATCATGAAATAGTATAATTATGAGGATGTTTTTTGCAATAGACACAATGGATCAACCAGATAGTGTGGTGTTGGTCTACCTTTATTTTCTTCCATTCAAAGTGTAAAATTATTATTAATATCAGCAAATACATTTTTTATTTCTAGACAAATCTTCCTTTGTTAGTAAGTAATACAGTATGAACAATAATAATATATTATTGGCACCCAACACTCAATTCCAACCAATTTTGAGTACCGGTAGGCGATGATTGTGCCACGATCTTATAGTTTTGTCATTTACTAAGGATGACATTCCTAAGACAGGCAATTTCATCCATATACCAGCAGAGTTAGGTAAATTATACTTCCTGGGTGAAAATAAAATCTTAACAGAAATCATTTATATAATATTACAGTATTCGTGAGAGAAAAAAATATTTGTCATGCTTTCGTGTACTCTGTAGTATTATGAATAATAATTATTAAAGAAATGAAAATTCCTTGAGAATGCTAGTCAGCTGCAAGGGGGGTATTTTATTTTTTTGTGAAGATCATAGTAAAAACTATGAAAATATTACATTAAAAAATGTAATATTTTATGCACTTTTACACTAGTTGAACTTACAAACTACCTAGTAACTTACCAAGTTGAAAATAAAATGTTAATGTTATTATATACTACTAATATTTTCATTTATTATTATTTAGTAACAGGAACCAATATTAACAATTTAAATTAAGAATTAGTGTTGTACATTTATACATCTATTTATACAACAAACAGCAATATTTAACCTTGTCTATTGCTTGAATTAAGTTTAATAATGAAATTATTTTGATTTGTTTTTAACTAATTTTTCTATGCATACCATAAATGGTTCAATGGAAAATAAAGAAAATTAAAGAGTAAACTGGATACATTAAAATCAAACTAAAAGTGAAAATTTATTTTTATAGACCTATTTTTATTAACTTATTTTACTGATGTAAAAACAAATGGGTGTTTTAAATAAATTATAAATTAATTTTAGTAATGTTCAAATTAATAATTAATATTTTTTTTTATTTTTATGTGTAGGCCCTGTGATAAATCTTACACACAAATTTATTTGGGATTGAAGAGAGAGAAAGATGTACATTTTACAAGGCTTATTTACATTACAAGCCATTTTAGCAAATTTTCCATAGAGAAGAGAAGAAGCTATTACTGGTCTCATGGCAAGATAAACCCCTAAGCCCGGGACCATGTTATTGTTTGTATTTATGTGCCCAGAGGCCAAAAACAGTGACTTACTTGACTTATCTCCTTTCATTCCTACATGGAGCATAGGGCCTCCACAAAACAATGCCATGGTTGGACTGGTTGGCAGCCAACGCTCTCACTTCCCTCCAGTTTTTCCCTACTACAAAAACAGTAGTCGTTAAAATTTATATATATATTATCATGGTCACAGACACACACACACATACACATATATGGGTGTGTGTGTGTGTCTGTGAACGTGATAACTCTCTTAAAAATGGTCCAATCAAGACCAAATTTGGTAGAAACGTGTATTCCTACATTTGCTCGGACGAGTTTGTAATCCAGACATATCAATCTTTCAGAACGGGTAGTTGGGGGGTTTTGTACCCCAAAAATGGGTTATTTGCGTTTTACCAATGTAACTTTTAAAAATTTCAAATCTTATCTTTGACTATTCGAATCAGCTCAAAAATCCACACAATTTAGTTCCTTACATTTTTGCTCTATCTTTAACGGTTACTGAGATATCAAAAAATCTAAACACAGCCATTGTATTTAGGGGCTACAAATCTTATGTTAATCTTATGGAGGATAAGGAAAAATAAATATTTCCCTTATTAACCAATAGTTTTGGATGAAACTTTGTGTTTAGCTTCATGTGGTTGACATTTATACGTGTATGCTAAAAAAATCATGCTCAGATAATGATAAAACTTGGTATATGGTTAAAATAAAAATAGTTTATGTTAAAAATGCCTACTTTCAGTGTTCCTCAACAAACTTTATACCGTACTCAAACAAACCGCTAACCTACATACTCTTTACTATTTTAATATTACGGAAAATAGGCAAATACTCTAACAACAGGTAATCTTGTTTAGGTTTGTTAATCTTGTCATATACTTGTATTATTATTATTATATTATTGAGGTGGAAATTTGCTGAGTCGCCTACGCAAGTCTGCTGCGACGGGGGTATTATTATAACACCATCGTAATAAACGAAGTTATAATAAATTTATTCTTCTATGATTGCAATAATATCCAGTTGATATAGTATTAGCTTGATTTACGATGATTTTTTTCAATTGTTTCGTTTCAATTCCATTGTTTCTACTCATAGTACAGTACAGTTATAGCATAGATGATAGAAGAACTTCTATTCATAATCAATGGTTATAGTATTGTACCATTGATTATGATTGTACTTGCTCTGTTTCATGTTTAGGTATCATTTTCATACTTCGACGGTTCGATGGTTTCGATTCGGTGGTTCGTTTCAGCGTTCCGGTTACAGTTGTTTAGGGAATTGGGAATTTGGAGAGAGAGAGAGATAGTGTGAGGGGGCGAGAGAGAGAGAGAGTTTGAGAGAGAGGCTAAGAGAGAGAGAGTGAGTGAGTGAGAGAGTCTCAGGCTAGAGCTAGCTAGAGACAGGATAGGGGGTCGGGGATAGACAGACAGGCAGAGCAAGCGAAGCAGACAGTTACTTAGATAGCCGGAGATCGGAGACCTTGTAGCGGACGAAGTCCAGTCTTAGCTGTCATCAGTGTAGTGTGTCGTTGAATAGGTTTGGTCCTATGTATTCCACTGGGTTTAATTAATCATCACAACATTATCTATATTTTCGCAAACTATATGATTTGTGCTGTTTAGTAACGGTGAAGTGCCTTAGTGACAGAAAATGTGCAATCTATCAAGAGGGGTTATCCCATTGTATTGGATACTGTTCATTCCATATCCTGGTATCTTGGCAATTAGTGGTAAGTTTATTTGTCCTCTATAATCTGTAGGCTATAATTATTTTGATTGTTCGAATAATGAATGACTCTTTTGCTCCGGAATTTTATTGCCTTAAATTCTATAATGCCAAATTTTGACCTGGCTAGCTATGCCTATATCTAAGATAAAAAGGCGTCAAACTATAATAATAATACTTCAACACTGATGTTTAAACAATCTGGTGACCTATCTACATTTGGTATATAAATTTTCTTGTTATTTTTTAAGGTAATGTATGTAATAGGCCTATAAAATGAATAGGCATATGCCAGTCAAAAGGTAAAATTTATAGTTAGGCCTAGTTGTGGTTTATTGTGTATAATGTTGGGAAACAAAAGTTATTTACGAGCTTTCTTACTCGCTGACCTTTTAAATATATTGACAGAAAGACTGTGGATGCCTAGATTGGAGTTTTTATCACGATTTCTTTCTCAGTTACTGGTGTATTGTAACCGGATAGGCCTACATGTGTATTCAAACAGCCCAGCGACAAAATTCATAAAACAACAGGAGCTTTCTATTGGAGAGAACCAAATTGAAAAATCAAAAACTGCTAACTTACTAGGCAGATGGATTGAAATTGGGCTAAGTTGTGAAGATCAAATAATAAAACAGGAGGGATCACTTGCTCGAGGTCTCTTCATCCTCAGACGTATTAAGACAAAATAGGAACCATCTCCTGCGAAAACTTGTAGGGCCTATATTTTGTTCAGAATTCACGTTTTTCTGTTGGATATTGATTAGTTTTTCATTATCTTTGGCGGTTCTAAAGACCAATGATATTGGAAATGTAATCAAATTCTTAAATTAGTATATTCTTATTATTGTATATTTTGGCCTGATAATGGACACATTTCTTATTTAATCATTTTACAAGGTTCTGTTTAGGGCCACCTTGCACAAATTTTTACCTGGAAAAAAGTAGTAAGAATCATTCTAGCTATGTCACCTCAGACTAGTTTTAAAAATGCATTCAAACAGCCTTGGCTTATTTGCAGTTCCCACTTTTTTTATATTTTTGAATCTGTTTGCAGATATATAATCTCACAACATCCAACCAAGTTTTACAAATCATAGGTACAACATCCATAAAAAGGTGTTCATGCAATCCAACACAGGCTAGGGTCTAACTGGATTTGAACATAAACCCAACTACAGTATATACGGTTTTTTTGGGAACTGTCAAACGCACAGTCTTTTACTACGTAATGCCCCCTCTTGTTAAGGAGCTAATAATAATCTTGTTATCAATCATCTTACGCTCAACCTCATTCATACTTGGCTTAACATACCTACCTTGTGGGAGGGTTGAAATTTTAATAATCTAATTATAACAACTACTCAGCCAGTTTAATGTGTATATAATCAGAGATCTGCTTGGTAAACTTCCAATCTTACATATAAATTGTTATGATGAGAAAAAAGGCAGTGGACACACAATTTCCTTGTTTTAAGTTTAATCCTACAACCTAGGAACCTAGGAAAGTTAAATGTTATAGCCTTGATGAATTTCAGATTTACCTTAATTTTGCAAATGAATTCTGATCTTTTGTTTTTCTAGAACAAGTTGTGTGTTAAAAATAACCTAACTTACTTTTGGAAAATACTGGTAATTCATAAATAAACTTTGGTAGTCTTATTTGAACCAGTGTACACAAATAAATAATTCACCGATATAATATTCACACCGGTTCTTACAGGACCTGGAAAGAATCTTGGGTAGGCCTACTATCATACCAGATTTAATATCCCTAATCAACAGCAACGTAAGACTCTAAGAGGAGATCTGTGGAGGTGCTGTTGAGTTTCAGAACTAGGATGTCAAACATAAATTTAGGTTTCCATTGCCGCATTGCTGACACCAGTAGTAGTAACTGGTCCGTTGTTGAGGAGGAGGAGACAATTGGGTGTCCTGACAATGAGACTAGTGATTATACTGTGGGTTCAATTACAAAAGGGCTAATCAATTAAAACTAATGGTTGCATTGTCGATTGCTGTTACCATTTCCTATGACCTCATCGTTCTTTATTTGCTTCTTTATCATGTTAGTATTTTTAAGATGCTGTTGCTGCTTTGGTTGTGTATTTTAACCATAAGTGTATTATTTTGGTTGATAATGGCGTTAACCAGTGACCAATTGTATTCAGATTAACATTGGTTGTAGTTTTTGTGCGATTTTGCAACTGCCAGTGACTTGGTCATAGTAATTGTGAATGGATTCAATTCAGATTTATACTGATGTTCATGAAAACATGCGTTTTAAAGGATTTTCACTTAAATCTTTTTGATTGTGAACATTTGGTCTTGTCAAGAATATGTCAGTTTTCATTAAAAAATATAAAGGTAAAAGTAAAAAGTTTTTTTTCCTTTGATTAAAAGTTTGAAGTATTTGACACTTTAGAAAACCAATACATAAAATAGGTCAAGTGTTCGAAACACAATTTGAAAACTATGAAAAAATATTAAATAGGTATTGGAAATAATTTTTACCTTGGTAAATCTGGAACTGTGAATACATAAGACAGCAAACTAACACATTGTTAATATTCCTTTATTCATACAAATTTTATGCAATTATTTTTAGATTACATTACCGGTATCGGTGAACTTCTGAGATATTTAAGTGCTCAATCCTAGGACTATCCAAACATATTATATTGAGAGTGCATGGTTTCAGAGGCCCTTTTATGCTACGTTTTGAACAGACAATAAAAACTGACGTTTCTAAAATACATTTGAACTGAGTGCATTGAAGTGCACGCTTTAAAGCACTCACACGTTCAAATATATTTAGAAACGTCAGTTTTGCATGCTTTAAAGGCTCTTAGTTTTCCTCTTATCTAGGCTACATAGGTAGAAATGAGAATCCAAGGAAATTGATTAATAATTAGTCGGCCACTTATTCATAATGAGCTTGAGGGAAATCCCTCGGACTCGGTAGTCAGTTTACCTTGTTAGTTCAGGTTCAAGCGGTTGAGGTTGAGATCGTCTGGAACAGCTGACGAAGTGACGTCACTGATTCTGACCCTCGCCCAGTTCCAGTTCTCTGAAACCTGGGAAGTCCTTGCGCCCCCGCTAGCGTCTCGTCTTGTCCTGGAACTCCCCATCCCGTTCTAAGTAGGGCTCTTGGGCCTGGGTCGTGCAGTCAGATAAGGAAATGACATTTGAGAGTTTTCTACAGTGACAAAATATGTAATTTGAATACATTAAGAACAATGATTTTTTATAGTGTGACTGGTCAATAATTGGGTCATTTAAATGTCATTTAAAGTCACGGAGGACCATAATATCACCACCATTCATTTAATATATTTGACCACCATTTCATATTTTCCAGCTAATCTAAACCTAATTGATCTGTTTTACACATCACACTCTTGTACATTGCAGCAACTTGCGACGAGTAACGCTAATAATACATAAAATACCATAGACAAAAGTAATTACAATAATTTATAAACTCTACAATAACAATTAATTGAATAACCTCAGCAATGTCACAAAATATATTATTAAATCAAGAGACTATATTCAATAGATATGATATTCAAAAACACCTTAATCCTAATACTCTTACTTTTAAAATACAAAAAATAATTTGTTTGGGGGTTCACGCACGACGTATTCTCGCGTGCATGTCGTCATCCCTTATTTATACATTTTTTATCATGTAAGGAATTCGGGCGTTGCATAGGTTCACAGAATTCCTGTCTTAGAACGATTTTTAATTAATTTTCAAATATAGTTTTCAAATTTAAGTTTGGCTCGATGTTGAAGTAAAAGTACAGTACTGTACCTACAATATGTTCCACTAAGTAAAGAACATATCAGTACGTTATTACATCGATATATAAATCTTATGAATCCTACATTTTCAATAGGATATAAGACTTATTAATTTTAATTCTGTAGTAAATTTAGATGGGCAAAATTTACAAAATCCACGACTCCGAATTACGAACTGGTCTAATTATGAGAATTGTATTTTTGCGGATGAACTTAATTAGTATTCAATAGTGCGGACGATAATCCATACCTGTGAATATCCCATTCACCGACCATCGCTCATAACTATCCACAATTCGTGACATCCAAGTAGCTGGATTACAGGACGTCGCCACCGCCTCAACAAAGTTTGTGACATTAATGAAACCACTCAGATAAGGGAATAATCCACAAAACTTCTCCGATGGGATCTATTGTAGAAAGTCTACCGTGAAGAAACTACCGTGATAAGATCCCCCTAGTGGGTTTCTAGCTATAAGTGGCAAATACTGGGGCATATTAAAGAATTTAGTTACACTCTGAGGCAGTTACTGTATATAGCTGATCTCCAAGTGAACATAGTTTGTCCCCAACCTGGGAAGGTTCGTAGAGTACCGGAGTCCAGAGGTTTCAGCTCGGATCTTAACTGGGGACACCGGACTCTCTAGGCCTGGAAATCTGGGGACCTGCAGGACGGAGTCTTTCTCTGGACTATGGTCCTCAGACCGAGCCCGTCCTGTTCCTGCTATCTCACTTCCATTACCGTAGGCCTACAGGTGGCAAGGCGATAATGGGAGTGCTCACTTTCCTTTCCGGTGGCAAGAACAATAAGCATCGGTTGACGATCACCCACAGGAAATATCCGGCCTCCAAATCCCCCTAAAACAACAACAACCTCGATATGATCGTACACTTGATAATAGTTAAATTGTTGCTCAGTGTTTCGTCGTATCGACATCGACAGGCGGCACGGCTTGTGGCTTGTAGGTCGAGGCGGCCGAGCGAGCGTCGCGTCCCTACAAGGAAATCGCTGCAAAATGTTGTCATACAAGATTGTCGATGGCTGGTCATCGACAACAGCCGTAGCTGTAGTGAAATGCCTTTCCAAATTGCATTTGAATCGCGCTGGGAACCATATAAATGATTTTTAACTGGTGGAATCGTATAAAAGATGATCCCGGATTCCTTGGTGTTTATCATCGCCTGTCATTTCTTAACGTTTTGATAGAAAAATATCCTGGGAAGGTGAGGTCATCTCTGTGCTAATGGGGCGAACTAGGAACTTGATCTTCCCCATTTTAATGACAAAACATTGTTTTTTATGAGATCTTAGCGATATATTATACTTTCAAAATGATTTAGGGAATTGTGACTTTATGAGCCATTTTATGCTTGTGTTTTCGAACAGAATATAACATTTTGATCGTGCGTTTGCAAAGAATTAATGATGGGGTTGGAAGTGCTACGATCCTAGTTGTTGAGTTATAGGCCCTGTTGTTTTGTACGCAACAATAAACAATGTCACCTATGCTTAGCTTACCTTCAAAACCGTTACATATAGGGGGAAAATTCAAAAATAAAAATTACGATAGTTCTGGAAAGCTCAGTTAGAAATGTTACTCAATTAGTTGAACATTTCACTCTGAAGTATTTGGTGTCTGCAATGATATTTGAAAAATACATCTATTTAATTTCTACCTTCAACAACTTCAGGGGAAACTGAAGCTTTTGTGGGTTTTACTTTGACCTTAAATTACTTAGTGTGATGTTTCTCAATGGTTGATACAATCTCAAATATGCTGTAGGCTTCTGCGGATTGAAATGCGGGAAGGAATGGTTACTCCGGTTTTATTGCGGTTGTATCACTTAAAAGAGATTGCAACAGTTTCACATTTAGGCCTAATTAAATTCAAAGTAATAGACCATTCATTCTCAGGGAATCCAAGGAGTTACAGTAGATAATTGTTGTCTAATTATACGTTGCTGGTATTTTTGTATTTCGAATTTACGCCTTGCGTATAAATTACATGAGGTAATCCTCAAACACGTGGACGTGTTGAAGGTTTCGTGATTTATTAGGTTTTAACTCGCCGGCAATAAGGATGTGTATTGTGCATTCTACTGTTTCGCAAAGTAAACGACTAACTCGTGTCTTTAATTGGTTCCGTAAAGTAAGTAATTCTGTGGGCATTGGCCTGTGATGGTGATGGTTACAAGCACTGTAGTTAGTTAGTAGGGTCCGTAGGGCCGCCACAGCCGAGTCGTCGATTTCACCGTCTCCCATCCATTCTGTTATCGGGTGTATGACGCACGTTGGTGGCATTTGTCCCTCCTGCCTCTGCCCACCTGAAGATACAGACCAAAACGAGAAACTTCCGATATTCGATATCGATAAAGAAATAAAACCATGTTGATACATCGAAAAAATATCGATATTTTTATAATATCGAATCGGCGATCTAGGTATACCTAATATTTTAAAAGTAGAACTAAAGTTTTGCGATAATCTAGTGTAATAGATTAAACTTTGATTGGGATTCATCATTTGGATTAAAGTGGTAAATATAAAAAATCATTTAAAAAAATTAGATATTAATTAAACGATTAGGCCCAACGAAAACCATATCATTTAAATTAAAATACATTTTGGAACGAATCTTACGTATATGACATAAGTGAAACTAAAACAATTATAAAATGAATAAATAACATTGTCTTTTACTATGGAGCGTTGCTCAGTTTCAGTTACAACCTTTTTACAGAACAACTCTCGTCATATAAGCCTACTGTAATACTAATAAAAATTACAACAACAAAAATGGAACAGTAAAAGTACTGATAATAACTAGAATTAGATTGTACCAGTTAAAAAAATTAGATATACAGCTCTTAATAAATCTTCAATAATAATCTTCATTTTGCAACTGTTGCCTGCATACCTTTTTTTAAGTTCATAGGGGAGCTCATCATACAACGGGCCAAAATACGAAAAACTTCCTCTCTACTTACCAAGCCTCACTTTTAGGAAGCAAAGTTGCCTTTCCATGGCGGTTACTACACTGAGAGACCTCCTCCCAGAAGGAGAGCCTCTCACAAACGTACAGTACTGAGGTTCTTCTTGAAGCAGAATTATTATTATTTTACATGATGCACCATGACGTCATGACCCTACGAACAGCATTCACGACAAACATCCTAGCAGCATCTCTACTTATATTATGCACCATGACGTCATGACCCTACGAACAGCATGCACGACCAACATCCCAGCAGCATCTCTAAATTGAGAGACGTGAATACATATGAATAAAATACACAAAACGTTTTTTGTTTATGTGACTTTTACTGTCCATTTATGCGTGGAAACATAATAGCAACTATGACAGTTTTATTGTTTTCCTCTCGCTTTTGAGATTATTACTCTGAGGAGCTCATATTTTATGTCACTAAACAAATATTCTTTAAATGAGTTATTATAGGATTCAAATGGTAATCTATTCGATATCGAATGCCAAAATGTTTGGAAATTTATCGAAATCCACTTATATTACACTAAACATCGATATTTACTGTAGATATTCCTAACCTATTAATTTAAACAAGATAGAATGGATCGATTTAATCTCATCGCACCAAAATTAAATGATGTTCGAAAATAATGTCTTATATTGTTTTTAAACGATGAACTCATAAAAAATTAATTTACTTCCCTTTGGGAAATATCTTAGATCATGGATATGTCCCAAGGGAATATTTTCAGTTCCTCTTAGCAGCTGTCCGTATAACCAAATGACGTCACTTCCGTTTCAAATTTTTGTCTTCGGATTGTCAATACCCCACTCCTCTCCAGAGTTAAGACATATTCATGTTAAAATTAAAATCTATATCTGTTAGTTCGGTTGAATGATTCAGTTGTGTTTTAAATACAGTAGTAGATATGGAGTTTCTTCCTTCCGCGTGAACCAAATCTGCGTAAATTTATGGATTAATGATCGTAGGTTCCCTTTTCAGAACCGTAACTAAGTAATCCTGGAAAAATGAAACGCCACATTTATGAGGGTCCGTAACTACAGAGAAGGGATCATAGCTTAGAAAAGAACGCTTTGACTCGTTGACCACAAATGACACCACCGACTTGTTTAAAAAGATCTTCATATCGTTTGCACTTGAATGAGTTTAATTCATGACGACCAAGCATGGTTAATCTGCAAAATAAGCATTATCTGATAAATTCAGTATTACGATTGCAATGATGGGTTCAGTTCTTATCGTTATTACAGTTTCAAATTTGACCATGCGATATTTAGAAAGTAGGTTAATCTAAATATGGGTAACATTCAGATAAAGAAATTACACGCCTTATCATACATTACCAAACATATTTGCACTGAAGTGTTATGCTACTTTAGGATTATAACAAATTAATAACATTTTTAATAATCCTACAGCGCGAAACATGACAACTATACACTTAGACCTTTAATACAAATCGTTTCTAGAAGATTTCCTGATCTGTTCGCTTTTTAAGTACAGTTCACAGAAGTATCTGTAGTCAGCTGCAACAAGGAAAACTAGAGGTATTGAGACACGTTTGTAAATCCAGACGCTGTAATGACACTAATGCAAAGATTGTTGCCCAACTACGACGACGTGGAAGATTGTAGCCCAGTTCTGGCCGCCACCGGTTGCCCGCCACAGCTTAAGAAGACGTCAGAATGACTACAGCCACTGTCTCCACTTTGTTTGAGAAATATTTTAGTCTATTTAAACTGATAGGTGCGTCGTAGCTGTCTAGATCTGTGACGTCTTGCGAAGCTTGCAACAATCTATCCGGAAATTCTACGTCTGAAAACATCGTAATTTTGGTTTCCAAAGTCCAAAGCTACTCACTTATCCTCAAAATATTGCTAGGGCAATGTGATTATTGGATTATTCTTATTCGTCACTGCCATTCTGCGACACTAGTAGTCCACTCCTCCGTCATCCAAAGCAACGCATGTCTGTTGTGAGAAATAATTCCTACGGCGATCAATTCTATGCAGATACAGTAGTGACGCCAGCTCAGCGCCAGTTCCTCGTATGCATGTTCGCATGTTCTGCCGTCGCCTGACTCAGTCTCAGTCCAGTCCCATCGGAGCGAGTGACCAGCCCCGGCCCCCCGGCAAGGTCGTCCCCCTCTCACGATGTATCGCGCTCACCTATTCTTACATAATCGTTGCCGATCACAATTATACCCTGCGCGAGTTTTGGATTTTTTCCTGCGGAAAACCGGCTGTTTATCTTTTTTTCCTGGTGCGAACCCGTCTGGTCACGTGACCGAGGTGGCCGTGGCGCGGGTTTCATGTTGGCGAGGACCAGCCAGTACATGGGCACAGGTGTTGAAAGGTTTAACTATTAAACCGCTACTGAAACTAACGGTCCCTGTTCATTTAGTGTAAAAAAATCAAAATATTATTTTCCTAATGCTCTTTTTGGATTTAGGTAGCTTGAATAAAGTATAAAACAGAAATTTACTTCATTTTTAGTTATTGAAGATTTTAAACCTATTTTTAGATATTAAAAAGTATTTTTTCTTCTGGATGAGCCATTTCACTCAATAATAATTAGTTAACAAATCCTATTCAATAAAAACATGTACACAATGTACACTTTTTACTGCTGAAACACAATGAAAATAAACACTTGGCAAAAATGTCAAGAAACAAGATTAGCGAAAGTGAAAACCGCTGGCCGTAGTGACTCGTGAGTTTTCTCGTCAAAAGCTGTAGAGGAGCGCACAAATACGGGAAAAGTCGCCTAGCAACTAATTTCAGTCACTAAATTGCAACAAAGTCGCCATATTGGTTTTGTGTGTACATAGAGGCTAAAGCAACCATGCACTCTATCGGTTGTTTCGTTAACTACAGCGCAGTAAACGTGGCAAAATGATTGATCGCGAATAAACTCGTTTACCGCGCCGTGCGACCTGAGCCTATTGTGCTGCGAGAAAAGTCGTCAGCCGCCCGGTAAGGTCAAATCGAAATTATATACTGATACTCGGTTCAGGTTATGTTTGATTCTTCGTATAATTGATGAAAGTTACCATCAACCATTTCGGCAAATGATGAACCAACCTCTGCTGTTCCTGGATACCGTTTTTTCTAAGAAATATTGACGTGATGTGGGATGGACGTGTGCGGTAACGGCGCACGTGCAGGTAGCCTCAGCTTTAATTTTATTCATTTTTGTTTTCGCTGATTCGATCGTGTTCGAATTCGAGTTTTGATTGTAACTACACGACCATTTCTCCAGTACTGCAGCACAGTTTTTTTTCTAAATATTGAGAGATTTCATTAGTTGGACTTAACGAGTTGTTGAATCGCCAACATTGTAAGTTTCCACGTGCAAGTCTTATGGGCAATGCCAATGTCTTGGTCACTACAATGTCGGTCAACGGCTAACCATAATAGCTTTCGTAAGCACAACCAGTTGTCCACCACATAGTCTGGACGATTGAATATTATGTAACAGTCGTTTCCAATAAATTACCCATAGCACATAGCATAAATTACGACATAGCACTGTTTTCAGATTATTTGTCTTATTTGAAACTAGCAGTATACCCATCCTTTGTACAGGTTGTATGATTCTGTGTTAAGAAAAAAGATTCTCGCACACAAAAAATCGCACACATTAAATCGCCAAAATTTTGAAAACATTTAATCGCATTTACAGTATATTTTTGTCTAAATTTGGTCTTTACTATTTAAAGATACATGCAAAGTTTTAAAATAATCGATTAAAAATTACTGAGATAAAAAAAGTTAAGAAATAAAAAATGGCGGGTATCTGGCTAAAATGCATTTTAAGACATATTCCCATAGGAGCTTTTTTGCTGAATTTGATCCAATGAACCACATCATGAAGGTAGGTGACGGACTTCAGACATCCTGCATGTCTAGTAGGCCTATAGCCAAAAACTGAGTTTTTGGCAGCTTATTATTTTATTTTTATAATGCGTGGGTCAATCAATACCCTCTCCAAAAGGTATAGAATAAGGAAAATAAGTTTCATAACTGCGAGTGTTCTCGTTTTCACGGAGAAGACGAAAATGAATTCCCTGTTTAGCGTTACAGACAACAGACAGTCATTAATTGAGATAAGACCAGATTCTGGTTTTTGGGATTGTAAAATATAGATATAAGAAATAACCAAATAGGCCTATATTTTAACTCCAAGCAATGTACGGACAAAACTATAATTTTAGTAGGCCGACAAGGTCAGCCACTGACTAATTTTTGACTAGTTCGATAAATGCAAATACAGTAAATTATATATGTCTGAA
The DNA here is from genome assembly GCA_023375725.1 of Nephotettix cincticeps. NCBI lineage: Eukaryota > Metazoa > Arthropoda > Insecta > Hemiptera > Cicadellidae > Nephotettix > Nephotettix cincticeps. The sequence continues at coordinate 24,028,349 of CM041788.1, read as the reverse complement.
GTTTATATTTTCATACTGAATTTAAGTTTTTACTCTTTGCTTAATATTTCAAGCGAATTTAGTCACGTAATTTAGAAAGTAATTCTTTTACAAATGAAAGTTTGAATGTTGTTACAACAAGAATCTGAACAAGTTGTTTTATTCGCCCGTTGTCGACCGAATTAGATCCGACCGCGCAAGAGGACGAACTGCGACATCTCCCATCTCCCCGGACACCGGAAGTTGTAAATGCAAAGGCGACTTCCGGCGCGCCCAGGACACTCATCGGCTACGTGTTGCATTCATACCGTAAGACGTAAGATACTCATTTCTCGCTGCTTGTTAATCTCTTGCAGGGTTTCGAGGAGTATCAATATTATCGGATATAATCGATGATAGATATAATCGAGATCGATATTTGAAAATCTTCAATTTAACTTTTTTCGTTTTTTACTTGTTTATTCCTACTGTACTAATTTACTACCTAATTAGTTCGAGAATTATCCTTGAAAAAACTGCACGAATTAAATTTAAACATTTTAAGTTCTTTTTAGTAACCAATCTTATTATTCTGAAAATAAAACAACAAAAACGCGTATTTTAGCGTCTGCAATACATATGTTTGGTCCATCGATAGTAGCTGTCCCATAAATTCGCTTGTCTTTGTCTTTGATTTCTTTCGAGATAATTCTTTCAATGAACTGCGAAAGGTTGAGCGTGAAAATTTCGTAGTACAACCTAATCAAATTAAAATGGTGACTTAATATTTACTGCGGTAGGTAAACCTTCAGGTGTATTACTCAATATATATTCTGTCCGGAATAAATTATAACGTTTAAACCAGTTTAATTAGTCTTGTGAATCGATAGCGTCATAGCTTGATGAGCTTGTCAGCAATGTCAGCTAGGCCAGTGCCAGTAGGCCTGCAATTACCTTGCTTCTTGCTTCCACCAGTCGACGATTGACGATTACTTTCTAAAAATATCAGTGCATCATCATTGTTAATTAGTTCTCATTAACTGATGAAGCTTCTCTATCTTTATTTATTGACATGGATATGTCTTAGCTCTGGGGGGGGGGTTGGTGATTTTTAAGATGAAAAACATGTAACAGGTTTCCATAGAAACTACCCGAAACATTTTATTGAATTGAAATATAAAAGAATAAGAACAGCTGTTTAGATGAACTAAAAATATCTCTTTAGACATACCCGTGGGAACCTACTTCCCACAGGGAAATAAATACAAACATTTTTTTCATTCTGAAAATTTCCTAAATAAATTTTAAATCCGTTACTTCTTATTAGCTTCACTACCTCTCGGAATTGGCGACCTACCCAGGTAGAAATTGTAAGCCAAGTATGGATGAGAAATGAGTGTGAGATGATAATTGTGGTGCGATATTGTTACTGACTGAGAAGCCAGCCTCAGTCAGTAACAATAATGTTTATGTAATGTTTTTTTAGATAGGACTGTTAATCAATAGCCCAATAGTCAATGGCATCTGAGAGACCTACAGTTTAACGTGAGATCCGAACCACAATTATTTTTCTTCTAGAGTACGGAACTGGTCTAATAAAGAAAATGAACGTAGTTATCAATAGTGCGGACGTTAACCCAGAGAATATCACATCCACTGACTACCTATCATAACATTCATAACGATCCACAATTCGTGGCCTCCAAGTAGTTGGATCACAGGATACGCCACAGTCCCAGTAATTCAAATGTAAGATTTTATCTGTTAAATTGGTATTCTTAATAATGGCACAGAGGAAGTGATTGTGAAATAACAACCAGATATATTTAACGGGACTTCCTTTATTTTTCTAGACGTTTTTGCTTTTGACAGATTTGAGTATCGAAAGAGACAAACTCATTAGTTCTCCTCTCCCCCACCCCCCGTCCCCCGTCTACGCCGTCAGACGTCCGTCCACACACAAACACAGATATACGTCGGCAGCGGCAGACATCTGAGCAAATACATCCAATAATGTCAGTGCCATCTGTCTCGGGCTCCTCGCTCCTCATGTAGCCTTGCTCTCGTCTCGTCTCGTGACTCGTGAGGCATCCACATTGACGAGGAAATTACACCAAATCTTACAAAACAACTCGTCCGTAAATTGTCATTAGTGGTTTTAGCTTGACAGTGTGATATTACGGGCCATTAAATTGAATTGAATTTGTTTGTCTTTAGGTTGATGAGAAGGTTGGGTCGGTCATTGTTTACGAAGTGTCTATTCGCACGTCTCATACTGATACTCGGGTCAGGTTTGGTTCTCTGTATAATGGCAAACGATGAACCTGTTCTTTGATACTAGTCTTTCTAAAAAAACGCATTTTTCTTATGAATATTGACGTCATGTGGGACTGACGTGTGCGGTAACGGTAGACGGTAGCCTCTGCTATTGTTAAATTAGGATTGGGGATGTTAATAGTTGACATGTTAGTGTGTTGTCATTTGGTTTGCCTTGAAGTTCAACTGAAAGAGAAAAAATATTACAACGGACAAATGACGTTCTGTAATAAACATTTTACAAAAAATAACTATCTGCTAATTTTTTTATAAAAAAAATCTAATGTGTTGTACTGGAAAATTATGTTTAAATCTGGTGTTGTATATATCGGTACTATTACTAGAGTGTAAAGATTGAGATTTAATGTAAAGGCAATATTCACAAATGTAAATACATAGATGGAACTGTAACATTCCTACAATGTGCCTGAGGATGCAACGAAACATGCAACGAATTGTATTTTTTTGAGCAGTAAACATCTTTTTCATCTAAGATTGCGCAACTCCCCCAAAGGGCGATCGAGTACGAGATGTAGTACTCGACTAGGCAGTACTGTATATTAGTACTGTATATTGCTTTAAGAAGATCAATGTTGGCGAGTTTTCTAAATTTCTAACGATAGATAGTCCCTTCACAAATTTTACTCCATCTCCATCAACTTTCAGTCGAGTGTACCATCCAGCCCCCACCATAGAGTCAACTAATTAGATATGTTTAATTCCAATTTCTATCCAAGGATCTCTGAACATTGTGCAAGTGCATTCATTCTGAACAAGGTGCATTAATTATAAACGTCACAAAATTGCTATTTTTTACCTTGATGTATTTTTGAACACTAATACGGTACAATGTTCTCGTCTTGTTAAACACATGTCCTGTTACTTTCGTTTATCGATAAGCCTTTCGTTTATGGCGAACCATCTGCCAGCGAACCATCAAGTGACATCTAAATAGTTAGTTATTAAATTCCAGATATTAGGAGAGTCCAGGTATTTTAAGCCAAGCACGAATGAGACTGCTTTGTTACTGACTAAGGCCGACATGTTCATTCGACAGAACTGCTAATTAATAGCCCTACAGGCAATGGCATATTTAAGGAAACTACAGTTTAACGTGGAGTATGAACCACTGCCTCTGAATTACGAACTGTACCAATCATGCGGATGAACTCAGTAATCAATAATGCGGACGTTTTTTACGTAAAAGTTAATGTGATCTTAAATTCCTCATCACGCTTTTCGACTTGAGGTAAATATAAAACAGCCTTAAGATAAATAAACAAATACAATCTAAATATCAAATTATTTCGCAAGGTTCTAAAATTACGGAATCCACTAGAACCGATTCGTTACGCTTTTCGCGTTTTCCATTTACAAGAACTCCAACCTTGATCGACAGAACGGTCGTGCCTTGTGGCTGAACCTTGGTTTATTCCACGTCACGCCAACGTCTCGTCTCGCCCACCGGTGGCGTCGTGGTCGTGGTTGTGGGCTTCCGGCTAACACCTGTGACGATCCCAGCATGCAATATAGCGAGGGACGGCGTTTCCACTCTTTGAGAAATTTGTATCCCTTTATAGGGAATCTTATGTCTTCGAGGAATGTAAGCAAGACTTAGGGATAATAATTTGCCATTTTGCGATTTTTTTACCATTTTTTATTAAAAAGTACAAAGTTAGGTTTTAAAATTACCACTATAATTTAATTATACTTTTTACTGAAATGGCAATTTACCCAGGTAGGTAGTTTAAGCCAAGTATGAATGAGAAATGAGTGTAGATGATTGTGGCGCGATCTTGTAGTCTTAACACTATATCTTGTTTGTGTACACAATTATCGTATGTAATATCCCAAGTACAGTACCTACATAGGAGATTTGATAGGACGACAAGGCAAGGACCATGACGTGGGGCGTTGTCATGTACCAGCCAGCCGTGACCCCTCCTCCCTCCCACCATAAACATTACTGTCCTACGACGCGCCGTGGCTGTGACAATGCTACGACAACAATGCTGCACTTGTTACACAGTACACAGCTGTTCCATTGGATTAATCAGCTGTGTTAGTTACATCTTTGTTTTCAACTACTGCGGCTAAAACTTTGAGGGATAGCTATTTTGTTACATACATTTGTACACATGTTAGAATGACTTAATACTTCATTAAAAAATACTTAATTAATTTTTCGTGTTTGTTTCATTTATTTAAATGCTTCAATTATAATATTAATTTAACACTTTGGGTACTGTACTGTATGTAATACAGAATTCCGGGTTTGAATTCCAGATGAACAACAAATATTTAAATTCAATTTGTACTCTACACCTTTCGAAAATTTTATGTAGCGTTATTGCCTTTTGAGAGAATTTGAAGTCAAGATATATTTCTGTTAGTAGGCGGTCTTATCAAAACAGATCTGCCGTTAACAGGTATTATAAATGTCCTTAATTTGGGATATTTTGTCTTTTTGCTACGGTAAACACGATACGAGTACGGGAGATTTTCAAATAGCATTTAGCATAAACTTTGCTATAAAATTGAAATTCGATTTTGATAAAAATTACTTAACAGTAGGGTACTAACATTTCGCTAAAATTGAAGTCGTAATACTATCACAGATAAATAATCTATCTTCCTTTAGATAGGAGATAATTTGTTGATAATGGCTGACGTGCTTGATGACATAAGTTACGCTCCTTTTTGTAAGTAACTAGGTAGGAGATAACGTGTCTGTGATATCATATACTAACTTCCTCAATTACGTGAGATTAGTAACCTCAGACAGAAGAAGTATTTATCTCAATGTCGATGTATGTATCAGTTCTGTTACACAGTTCTAACACGATAGCTGAATGATTGAATTCTTATTGTTTAAGTTTGTTAAGCGCTATGAAATCAAATCCAGCAATCTTGTCTTTATCGACAGGTCATGCAACTTTGAACGAATACCGACAATGTTCAACCGTTGGAATGATGACAAATTTGCCGACACATTACTTAATGTAACTGAAATTGTGACTTACCAAGGTAGTATTAAGCTGTGTACGATTGAAAAATGTGTGTAATATTATTGTGGCGCGATCTTGTAGTCTTGTTACTGACTAAGGCTGACATGTTCCTTAGACAGAACTGTTAATTATTAGCCCAACAGTCAGTGGCTTCTAAGGGACATACAGTTTAACGTGGAGTCCGAACCACACGTTTCCTCTGAGTTACTAACTAGTCTAATTATGAGGATGGTTTTTGTGGATGAACGTAGTATTCAGTAGTAGTCAATCCACATACGGAATGTAAATTCCACCGTCCATCGCTTATATCCACAATTCGTGACCTCCAAGTTGCTGAATTGCTGGGACACGCCATCGCTATAGATATGAATATGATCTACAAGTCGTATAATAATTATGCTTGTTATAAATGCATATAGGATAATATAGTTTTTTAACTATTTAAAACTATCATAATATTTTAGGATTGAGAGTGATTGCTCCTTATCATCCGTTGTTTAATATATTCTTCTTCAGCAAAGTCAACTGATAGTAGAAAGGCCAGTAAAACAGACAAAATGAAATGAGTGAATAAACGAAAATATAATTACAGAATCAGGAACTCGCGTTACGACGACTTCTTTGAATTGTTTTGTTTTGATTGACTAGTAAAAACTTTATATCAATTTGATATTTCATTAGAGAGCGATAAATAATAGTGTATGGTTTTCCCATTGTTACCACAATAAAATATTAAAGTCTCTAGTTCTTCAATTTAGATTGTTAGTGTTAAATGATTTTTTAGTCCTTAAATCGTCACGGTCTTATTGTTTGCGATCCTACTTGATTTTTTAAGGTTAAAAGTTGTTTTCTTTATAAAATAGTGTTTAAGATGATAAGTATGTATCTTATTAAATGTTTGTCCTGGAACGTTTCTAGATTTGTCCTTCACTATTTATTATCGAACAACATAATAATATAATTTTACATATTTAATACTAATAGTCTGAAATATTTTTTATCAAAATTACCATTATATTTTGTATGAAATACTTTAATGTTTATTACACATGAAATTTTAAAACTTGTTATCCAGGAATTTAAGTACCACATTACCAGTACAATTGTCGTAGTTATAACAAATTATTCTGCAATTACAAGCTAATTCCTGTTGATTTTTAGTGTCTGTTGCCGCTCTAATTATTATACAACTCACTTGATCTTGCGTTCACGTCATCATGATTATCTTTTTTCAGTATTACTCTAAAAATAATTACAAACAGAATTTTTTTTTCAAATTCTGTTTTATCCCGCAAATACGAGGCGTGATTTTTTAATTAAGTACCGGTTTGCGATTCATCAGCGCGTAAACAAGAGATAGATAACCAGCGCGCATGCGCAGAATGCTGTTCTTAAGGGTTATTTAATGACATTAAATACAGCAGCTTTAAGACTAGAATAAAAGAACAGAACAGAACAAGACGTTTCGGGTTCTGTTATAATTTAATCTGTCTTGTTCGATAGTATTTCATGCTGTTTTCTTCGTATCGAACGCTTATTCAGCTAGACAGAACAGAAATCAGGACAGGTGTATCCCTATAATATAATTTCCTCTGTAGCGCATTCGTAGATTAGATTGCCTGACAGCTTTTGACTAAAGACGAAACTAGCTTGTCTTGTCTTGTTCGATGTGGTGTGCTGGCACTCCATTTACGTCCATTCCAAACTCTTCGCACCAGACAATGTCAATCAAAATGTCTTGTCGTGTTTTGTTCAGTTTCATTATGTCACATGCGGCCGGTCTTCTTTTATCATCGAGCTTCATTCTCGTATAAATTGCTTATATGGATGCTAAATTTTATTAAAATGTTCATATTCATTAAAATCCCAAGAAAATAATAAGTAATTGGAAGTTCGTTTACCAATTATAATACAAAATATATTTTATACAGTAATAAATAATTAAGCTTTAAAAACACAATTTCACCCATCTTCATAACCAACGGCACCAGTTACGAAAAAGTGGAAACTAGGCGACCCGTGCGTCCTCTCCGACTACGGCCTTGTTTTTGGCGTTGCTCTAGTACGAGTACGAACCCTGTTATCATTTCGCCACCGTCCGAAGCCCACCGCGCTTGCGCAACGCGTGACGCGCGCAGCACCACGTCACAGCGCAGGCGCGCTCCGCCGGATTTCTGGCGATTGCATCTGTTATCTGTTAGGCCGAACAAAGAGAGATTTCCCACTTCTCCCACGATTACGTCACGCACAGTTCGTTAGCCGATTAGTTCCGTATACAAAGTCACATTTTCATTTTGAAGATTCTTTATTGTTTTTCTTCAACGTATATGTTTTGACATGGATATGTCTTAGCTCTGGGTAATGTCAGTCTGTCAGACATACATTTGAAACAGAAGTGACGTCATATGGTTATAAGGTCAGCTGTTTAGATTAACTGGAAACATTCCTTTAACACATATCCATGATTTAGTTATTTCCCAAAGGGAAGTAAATACATTTTGTTGAATTAATTGTTTGTTAATCCTCTCTGGGCCGTTGTTTTTAGACCTTATTTTCCGAATTTTACGGCTTTGGCACATTTATAAATAAAATATAAAATTTTTGTAATATATTAGTTAATATACATAGTAGTTTCCACAAAGTTGTGTTTGCCCTTTTTTCATTATTTTATATTGACCTGTGTCTTTGATGTTTTTCTTCTTCAGGGTGTACAACAACATAGTAGAGTTGTTCAAATTAAAACAGTAATGTTTCGATTTTAATTTTTATTGTCCGTAATTGGATTGGGCAAAGAAAAATATATTTGTCGCTGATTCACGCATTGGCCTTTGGCTTGCCCTAGTTTAAGTTACCAGGGTTACACATAATAACGCAATCGTAGTTTGAGAGCGTTACTCCCATACCCTCATCTGTGATAACATGACGTCAGCTCTCCACTACCATAACAGATATTTAGCTGATCAGTTGGTCATATTCAGTATTGCTTAATGAGCAAATATGCGGTAGGCTTCAGTTGGTAAAACAATCGTAGCGTCTTCATTGAAGATTGTTTTATTGGTTTATAGCAGATACACATAATGTTCATAATTTACTTTCCTGTGGGAAATAGGTTAGATCATGGATATGTCTAAAGGGAATGTTTTCAATTCATCTAAACAGCTGTTCTCATTACTTTATATTAAAAATTCAATATGATAGCCCTGGTAGTTTCTATGTATACATGTTACATATTTTCTTTTTTAAAAATCACTAACCCCCCTTCAGAGCTAAGACATATCCATTTTAAAATGGGTACATGGACAAGCAAACAAAATGTGTTTGAACGTCTAGCTAGTCGTATTTCTTTTGTCGCGTAGATCCCTACGTCTGGATGTTTAAAGTCACATGTATGTATAAGGCGTTGAATATTTTTTTTAATGGAAAGTATTCTCTTTGTCTGATCGGGAAAATAATTAATTCAGGACAGATACCGAATATGCTACCTACTATTTTGAGAGAAGTGTGATGTATGTTGGACGGACCATTTATATATTCTAGTGAACTAATGTTAGCGTCATTAAGAGCCTTGAGTTGATATATGACTATTTTATCTAAGGTCGTTAGTTATTTGTTTGAGGCTTTAGAATTCTAATTTTCTTATTTTAAGCCTTCTCAAAACACAATGGAATATGTATTTCTTATTTATACAAAATACTCATCCAAAATAATACCGATTAGTTTTGTACTCTGCGGACCATTCAGTGGAGACTGGCCTGTAGTCCAGCCCGGAGACACGATTTGGAACACGGTAACTCCTCAAATTGTCTTACGCGACGATGGAAGGAGTTTTCAAAGTCTTACAATTCACAGGCCAAACGGTAAATAAAAATAAAATATCACAAATTATTTTTTAGTTAACACCGAAGGCCCCTAACGCCGAACCCTAAAAAGCCAAAGATAAACATTTTTTTAAAGCCAAAGGTAAACAAATACATGAAGTTTATTTACCTTCTTGACTGTAGATCTCGTGTGTGATGTACCATAAACATATTTCGTCACGGTTTGTGACATGTTCAAGGGGATAAAGTGTTTACCTAGCCAGTTCGTGTGTATCGGATATATATCGAAATCTACAGGCGAAAAATCTTTGTATTTACTTCCCTGTGGGAAATAGGTTGGATCATGAATTTGTCTCAAGGGAATGTTCTAAGTTCATCCAAACAAGCTGTTCATATAACCAAACTATGCCGTCACTAATCATATGACGTCACATTATCAAAATTTGGTCGCACAAATTACCAAAGGCCCCCTCCAGAGCTAAGACATAATCTGTGTCAAAAAAAAGTTATACATAATAAACAGATGTACAAAGGTCTCGAAGCAGGATAACATACAAACAAACGCAGTATGAAGGAATGGTGTGTGTGGTGAGTGGAGTGGAGTAGATGGCACGTGGCTTTGTTGGTGACAAACACCAGCTGATCCATTTTCCAGTACATTAATTAATTGCCCAATGAAGATATGTGAGGAGGGAAAATATGACCGTGGCAGCTGCGTCCAGCGTGAAACTGTCAAACCATTGTGTATCGTTACAATCTTGCGATGATTGTATACTGTTTTACTATTCTAAAATATTTTATAGATACAACTATTCTAATCAAATCAAATCCATTTATTACAAAAATACATATAGGCTACATTTTTACAACATTTTAGAAAAAAAGGTATTAAAAGAAAATGTTCCCGCATGGGTCGGTCGGTATTGACCTGTACGCGGGAAAACGTTCTTTAATACAAACGACGTATACTTGAAAAAAAGTAAAATTACATTCAACAATAAAAAGAAAAAAGATTTTTAGCGAATTTCCCATAGGGAAGAAGCTATTACCGTAGGTCGCATGGTGAGACTTAAGCCCGGGACCGTGTTATTTTTTCTTCTTTAGGTGCCCAGAGTCCAAAAACAATAGTCGTTAAAATTTATATATATATATATGTATATATAATATATATAATATATATGTGTGTCTGTGAACTGAACACATAACTCTCGTAAAAATGGTCCGATCAAGACCAAATTTGGTAGAGACTGTATTCCTACATTTACTCGGACGAGTTTGTAAACCAGACATAAAGTCAATGAACGGGATTTGGGGGGGTTTTGTACTCAAAAATGGGGTTTTTTGCGTTTTTCACATGTAATTTAAAAAATTTCTAATTTTATATTTCACCATTGGAATCAGCTTAAAAACTACACAATTAAGTTCCTTAAGTGTTATCTCTAAAAGGTTACCGAGATATTAAAAAATCTAAACACAGTATGTATTGTGGGGCTAGTGTTAATCTTATGGAGATGACAAAAATATTTTTCCCATATTAATTGAATATTTTTGGATAAAATTGATATTTAGCTTCACGTTGATCTATCCATTTATCTTAATCATAGTTTATATGTTTTTATCCTAAAATGCATACTCTTTTCCATGTTAATCATATGGAGAATAGGCAAATCCTTATTATGGACAGATGTTGATGAAATTAGTATAAATGCTAAAAATAAATGTTTTTGAAGGTATGAATGCCTACTCTCAGTGTTCCTCACAGCAACAAACCTGCACACTCTTTCACATGTTAATCTTATGGAGAATAGGCAAATAATTCTCATGTTTATGGACAGATTTTTTAAAAACTTGTCATATATTATTTTTATATTATTGATTTGGAAATTCGCTGAGTACGCAGGTCTGCTGCGACGGGGGTATTTTTATTTGTAAATTACAAACAAACATAAAAGTATGAGATACATTTTTACTATTTATTGGACAAAAACCGTAAAGGAGAAACCCCCACAAATATTAGAAAAAAAGAAAACCATAATTATTTTAAGTGAGGAAGAACGGCTGTCTGTGTTGTTTGTGAGTGAAGTAGTTGGCAATGAGATCAGTGTGAGTGTTAGTTGCTGTACTCAGAGCGGATGAGTGACTCAGCCAGTGAAGTTTGTTTATTTTTATTACTGTTTTTCTTGTCAGAATATCAAATTAGAAGTTCTTGTGAAAACTCCAGAGCTACCTGACTGTAGTTGAAAGATGACACTTTTTATGATCTGTCTATATATCCCTAATTGTATATATTTAGGCTGTTTATTTTAATCTCAACTGTTCATAATCTTAAGCGGAGTATGCTATGAAAAGGCTATTATGTGCAGTTTACTTAGTGAAATCATCCTTTTTCTACCTTTTTTGAAATAGCGAACTACCCAGGTAGGTATTTTAAGCCAAGTATGAATGAGAAATAAGTGGCGCGATCTTGTAGTCTTGTTACTGACTAAGGCTGAAATGTTCCTTAAACAGGACTGTTAATTAATAACGACGTTAATTCACACCAGAGAATATCACATCCACCGACCATCACACATAACTATCCACAATTCGCGACCTCTTAGTTGCTGGATTTCAGGACATGCCACCGTACTTGTGTTCCGGTTATTTGGAATTTCAATATTTTTTAATTGGATAATTAATACTCCTGTATTGAGTTTAACAACATTATACATACGTTTTCAAGTTATATTTCGGAAATATTAACCTTCTCACGCTCTTGAAAACTTATCAGTAGTGTGTGCGTGCGATACGTTATCAGTGTCGTGATAACAGTTGTTGTGATATTACGAGCACTCACGCAACGAAGACGCAGCTTTGGGAACAAATTTGGAAACAAATTTATGGGAACAAATCGATTTGAACAAGTGTAATAGCCTGTTGCTTGATTTTATTAAAGACAATTTATTTTATTAAAACTGCAACAAACTAATTAAGTTAATTGTAATTAATTTGTTTATTCGAGTTAATGAAAATGTAATTTATTTCTATTAAAAGTTAAATATATATTATTAATTTAATTGAAACATTAGATTATCTTATCATAATGAATTTTACTGATTCTGTAAATTAATTGAAATGCTTTGCTACTAGTTTCCATCACGAAAAATGGAGCTTTTTCATATGATTTATTTATTTTGTTTAGACCCATAGAGGATCACATAAAACAAATTATGATCTGTTGCTGTTGTTTTTCTTTTTCCTCCAGAAATCTTTCATCATCTCGCTGTGTTTGGTGCGACGCTCTTCTGTCCATTTTCCCCTAGGTCTTTTCGGTGTGTCTTCCGGTGCAACTTCCCAGCTGTGGATTTTGTGTCTGAAAATTTTCCGATCTGCAATGTCTGTGGGTGTGATGCCGGCATTTCTGAGATCTGTCTGGACTTGTGCAAACCAAACTGTTGTTGTTTTTATTTTCTGTAGGTACATCAAGATTTTCTTCGTCAGTCGGTTGTCAGACAGCCTCGTACCATGACCATAAAATCTCAGTCCTCTTTTGCGGAAATCAACTTCGATGTTGGAGTACTTTTCCGTGATTGTATGTGATTGGAGACGGTATCCCTCGCCCGTGATTTTAGGCCCAAGGATTTTCCGAATGATCTTTCTTTCCGCTTTCTTGATATTTTCTAATTCTCCTTTGCAGTTTTAGCATAGAGTGTTTCGGGTTTGACAACAGTCGTATAGTGCCGAATTTTTGTGTTAATGTTCATACATCTTTTGTTATAGATATTCGCGACTTTGCCATACGCTTTTCGCATTTTGATCTCACGTGCTTTTTGTGACAATCTTTCTGTACCTGTGGGTTCTAAAATTTCACCTTAATATTTGAAGTGACTGACCTTTTTTATTTCTCCGTATTTTGTTGTCAACATCTGTGTCTTGATGTGTTTTGTAGTCATGAATTCAGTTTTTGAGAAAGAGATTTGCATATGATTTATTATTTAGAAGTTAATTTTTATCACAACCATTGGAACCAGCTCAAAAAACAAACAATTTAGTATTGTGAACATTTGCTCTATGTTGAGCGGTTACTGAGATACTGGAAAATATATGTTTGAGTCTCTGCCCGAAGTTTTTAATGGCAGGAGCGTCCTGAAAAACTAGTTTGTTTGTCCTGGAATCGTCCTTGAAATTGATTTTGGAAAACCTGTGGGAACCCTGATTTGTTAACTATCAATTTTGACACTTCGCAGTAGGTTGAAGTCAGCTGTGCTTGTGCTCCCAATCCTGTATCAAGTTTCACAGCTGTTTTTCATCGGCAACAGTGTTCCAGTTAGGTGTAGGACTATCCACGTGTCTAAACAAAAATACATGTGTATTTTAACGGTATCATATAATAACAAATACGTCTACAATTCTTAGTCACAGTATGCAATTTTTCAGGAGCATACTCGTGATTGTGGACAGTATCACAGACCCCCAAATGGGATTCTATCTGTCCTTTGTCAGTTAACCCGTTCTCACCCACCTTACTGCACCCATCCCTCTCTTCCAATCTCACTCTTATAACCAGGGTGTTTTTAGCGATAATGGGTGCTCTCACTTATATCCGGTGGCAAACATAACGACTGGCAACCGCAGGATTTTCCCTGAAGGTTGGGATATAAGAGCCAGGCCTCCACCCAATCATCAACAGCAACATAGTCTTTTTTCTGTTCACCCTTCTCAATCTAGGACTTTTTTGTCTAGGCCATCGCCCGGAACCGCTTTACACATTACTTGAGGCTAGACCTAGTGAGTTGCGACATCATAACTTAGCGAAAAGCCATTTGCGGGTATTGAACCTGGTACGTTAGTCACCAAAGTCTCGCGCTCCCCTTATCACAACTAGGGATCTCAATCCCGAACCTAAATTTTAGTCCCGGGATTTCGGGATCGAATAAAGCCAATCCCGGGACACCGGGATTACCGTTTTGATCAATCTAGGATGTTTTGTTTGGTGAAGACACCCTTAAAAGAATTTTTTATTAAAGCTTTTAATTATTATCAACAGTTTCATATTATAAAATTTTGAAATCTAGTAGCTTTCGGGATTTTAAACAGATCACGAATGGTCATTATTAAAATTTAAAAAAAATATCGGCACATACTACTTACTCACTCTACACAAATCTCTCCCGACTCGCACAGATGTTTGTTAAACGAAAGCCCGATAGGAACTAAAAATGTTGATCATTAGTTGGAACATCTCGAAGCAAAAAAATATCAAGTTAAAGCCACCTGTGCGGCCGTGGGATAGCTCGTTCGTGGGAATTATCTGCAACGGAAGGAAGTTCGGTGCGATAAGAAAACTACTCAGTGCTGTATCAGTATCCAAAAATAAGTTGTCATAGTTGAATTGCACTTCGGTTTTAAGGAAAAAAATAAACTTAGAGAAAGGTAAATATCAGTTTAAAAGGAGATAATAAAACAAATAAAAACTATTATTTATACTATTTTTATGTTCAAACAATAATGACGACATTTAAAATATTTACGAAAATCTGTGTTAGCAAAGACGACTTTTGCAGTAGTTTAAACATCCAAATCACGAAAAAATTGTAAAATAATGATGTTTTTCAATCCCAGGATTGAGATCCTCTAATCACGGGATTCTAAGGTACCCAAAAGCGACCGGGATCCCGGGATTGAGAACCCTAATCATCAACCGACAGTCGCAGTTAGACCTTCCCTCAACAGCAGCAGGTGGAGCAGAGCGGTACGTGACGTCAGACGCGCGTGTGTGTGGTGTACCGGTGTCGCAACCGCCACTCTCCGATGCCATGCAGCCCTCAGCCTCAGCCTCAGCCTTGCAGCAGCGCGAGCGGCCGGGATCAATTCCGTCGTTAGGCCAATCACGAGAGAGGTTCCTCCGCCCGCGGCCGACTCTCGTAAACACGCTCGCTATTGTACGTCCATCAGTGAATTGAGACGGTGCATTCATCTTGTCTGGACGCACTGCAATCTGATTCACTTACCGCCGTTTCCTCTTTCGTCACTTAATTGCCATGCTGCATAATGTATCTACAGTATAATGTAACAACAGTATTCAACAAAGTATTTCTCGCTAGGTTTAGAAAATTGCGTTTCATTAATTTATATGCATGAAGTGTGAAATACAAAATTAACAGAACAGAACGTGATGCCAAAACACATGTCTCTTTGTTGGAGCCGTTGGCTTGGACTGATCTCATTTTACTGTTTGGCGTCTAACAGCAGGAAAGCCTACTTTTCCAATCCTTACAATCCCTTTTCTCCTGTCACTATGTGAAAAATCAGCAATGGTCGCAGTTTGTGGCTGGGCTTTTTATAAAACTCATCAATGACATTCTTACATATTTTAAGGTTTGAATTAATAAAAACAAATAACTTTTTTATGAATAATTTTACAAAAATCGCAAGATCTAGATCTGAATTTACAAGTCTTGTATTTGTTGCAGACACGTTGAAGTACAGAGTAGACGGCGGACATGACCTGGGCGTGAGGGAGAAGCTGGACCTGAACCTGCTGCAGGAGCGAGAGGTTGTGAGGCAGCGGAGGTATGTTCCTACGGAGGGCACAGCTGACGGGGTCCTGCCGGGCTACTTACACCACAACGAGTTCGTCACAGGGAGCTTGACGGCCCAGCTGCATGACAACGTGCCATCCAGCCGACAGACCAAGGACATCAAGATCCATGGTGGGTCTCCATTCATGGTTTGGATTATTTCTTGTGACTTGGAACAACTCTCTATGTGGGTAGGGATTAGTTTTCACGTACAAAAACTAAAGCAGATGTTCAGCTGCTACATAAGTTTGGACTTTAACAGAACCGTCTGTTTGATCTTGGAGTTTGTTGTTTTGGTAGATATGTGTATAGCCTGTCTGAACTGAATTGAGGACTCTCATTGCACTAAATTGGTAAACAATAATTTTTGTGGACTACTTTAGAGGACTCCTTATCCTTCTGAGGAATCTTTCCGAATTGCACCAAGGAAAGTATAATTCAGAAGGATTCTGAGGAAAATTGCTTCATTCTTACAGATTGTCTAATGAGCTCAATTTTAGTCCAGATAAATAGCCCTAACCTGTATTCTTTAACTTACTGTGATCTTTTCCTCTTCTGCCCAAACCACCGACTCATCTTCTTCAGATCGAATTTTGAACATAAATTACTTGGTATTGCCATGTGTTTTTCAATACAGTTCACCTTGTTCTATGCCATGAGAATGAGTACAAGTGCTGTGGTGGTTGTAACATGAGCAATGAGTTTTACATTTATAGCTTTATAGCTAATAAGAGAAAGCTAATATAGTTAAGGGTAGCTCAGGGTCCAGTAAATCAAAGTTTGCTGGATTGAAACCAGTGGCCGCCAATTCTTATCAGATCATGGACCTCTGGCTAGATTGTATGACTTATGCCTTTGATAATGGGCAGTTGGGGGTTTTTAAGTATAAAAAGTTAGATTTTCTGGATTATTAATAACCTCAAGAAAACAGACTACTGGGTCAAGTATAAACCTTCAAAAGATTATCGTAACACTTTGCTCAGGACCTAACCTGATTGTAAGGTAAAAGTTGTACATCCATATTAAAAATGTAATGTCATCTTCAAGCTGTAAAAATTCCTGCTACCTTGTTTCAGAGTTTTATGGACTGACCCTAGGTCACTAGGAAATACTGAAGGGACAAGGTTGAAATTTATTGAGCCACCAGAAGGACAACTTCTTCTTAATAGGACTACAGTTTAAATACAGTAATATGTCTATATAAATTGGAAATGTGTTAATATCTATCATTACTTAACCATTTTTACTCCCAGTGATCTCGGGAATTTTCTCGAAATATGATCTAGTTTATAAATACCCCAAATAATCATAATTTGACTAGGTTTTAGTTTAAAACTGTTGGTGATAAAGATTCAAGATATTTAATGCGAGCTATTTCTATTACAAATTTACTATATAAAGTGAGTTCAATGGATATCTAAAGCAAAATAATTCTAGTGAGTTGTAAATTAATAGATTACCAGTAAAGCTCATTCACATTTTTGTAGTTTATAAAAATTTGATTCAATATCCCTAATTCATATCCCAATCTAAGCTTAGATTTTCAGGTGTTGTAATGAAAATTGTAAGACATATTTAACAATATAGTGAAAATGTTCATAACTTTGCTTTCAAAGTTTCTGTAAGTAGAAAAGCAGTTAGGAAAATTGGCTCAATGTGCAAGCGACCAACCTTGCTGAATGCAGTAAAATTAAGCTGTTGGCAGCAATGAGAACCTCTAAAACCGTGCCAAAATGTCTAACAAATCTTCTACAAAATCACTTATAACAGTTTTAGAACTATGATTAGTTTTTATTTATGTATTAGAAACAGATTTTTAAATATTTAAAATATTTTAAGCTGTTAAATAATTTTATATCATGAACTTATTGCTTTTATTTATTGGGATGTTAATACGACATATGGATACAACATAACCGTTTCTAATGAGTATGGACAATTTTAATGATCACTGTGCTGCGATTTAGAATTACAAAGTACTGTTACAACATCTTGCTATGGAAGAAACAGTATATTTTTAAATTTATCAATTAGTTAACTAGTTGGTCCACTAATTTCAGTAAAATAAATATTGTTCTGAAATCAGATTCATTGAAGAAGGAAAAAAACATTCTGCCTGAATGATAAGGAAATGTAGAGGGAAATGTACTTCATTTACAATTTTGAAGGACATTAAGATTACTTAATTTCTATAATTAAAACCCGGTTTTACAGTTAACCTTGAGTAGTACAAGCTTTAAACATTATGTTACCAAAGCTTAATTTTAGTGTCCTTGAACCGCGAGACTTAAAATCACAGAGAAACTAATTAGGCATTCTCAACAACTTAGATTCTAAATACGTGGAAGAATACTTCATTGGAATTTAGATTAATAAATCCAATGCTAATGTTTTCTTCTTCAAACACCATTGACCTACAAATAACTGTTTGTTTTTTCAATTCGTAAGCTGCTGCAATGCCAACATCAATTAGAATACTGCTAACTTCGTTGTTTATTGCTGAGACTTCTTTACTTTTTTTAGTCATTATGTTTGGATTTATTTCTTTCTTTTATGCTTGTACCATACTCAAACATGGTAAAAATATATTACATAATTGTTAAGGAAGAAACTTAAGTTTCATATCAAGGTGTTGTAAAGATTGCTCTTTATTTGTGTCAGTCCTCTTTCGTGTCTGAAACTAAAAAAATCTTTTAAAACCTTTGGATGCACATTTTTTATTATATTCTCTTTATAGAAAATGCATTTCAAGTAAGAAGAAGTAATTTTTTAAGTCTGTCGAGAGGATAGCTTAGGGGTACCGTGCTGGTGCAGCAAATCAAAGGTTGCTGGATCTAAATCAGTGACCGGCAACTCGTGTCAGATCTTGTGTGGTCACCTCTAGCTTGCCTATGTGACTCATTGCCATACGGTTCCTTGTTTTTAAATTCATCACACGGGAACTAGACCCTTGTTGTTGGGCATTCACCCTAATGTGCCAAAGGCTCCCAAAGGACCTTCAAAAACGGCTTTAAAATTGTGTGGAAAGACCCCTGGCCCTCCGAACTTTATAACTTTAAAACTTGTATTTTCTGACTGAAACTATATAAAATTAGGGGTTAGACCGTCCTTTGTAAGGGTTGTACAAATTCAAGTGTTTAGAAGATAATTATTATTATAACTAAATATTTACCTGAAATCAAAAAATGTAAAAAAGGAAAATAAATTCCTAGCTCAATTATTTAGTATTATTTTTTAAATGGATTGATTAGGTTAGATTATAAAGTATTTATCATTACGAACAATTGGCTTACATTTTAATTTGGTTGATATTTTAAAATAGAAAAATCATTTATCAATGTAGACCAACTAACATTGATTTTAATTCAAAAGCTGGATATTTCTTTCCATTAACTCACTATGATAAATCATATAAGTAAAACTTAGAAAATTATTGCTAATATCGTTCAAACTAGGTTTTTGAAAGGTCATTATTTTATTTTCACAGTGCATGGGTCAATTAAAAGTAAACAAAAATCTTCTCTATAAGGTATAGGATAGCGAAAATAAGTTTCAAAACTGTGGGTGCTCTGTTTCTCACAGAGAAGCATTACGAAAAGACCTTTTTTAGCGTTACTACTTTAGCTGGGTTGCAGTTAGGGACACTTCATTATATGAACTGCACTAAATTAAACTATTCTCAGCCCAACCTCCTTTGGTCGTTGGCCTTTGTGCCCTGTCATTAGTGAATCAGACCAGTTGAGTCATGATTTATCAGTTCTATAAAATGGTATCTAAAATGTCTTAAGATTAAGAGAATGTATGAGATTTGAAGAGTACTTTTTATTCCTAGCATTTTTTATAGATTTCATCGTATTGTGAAAAATTTATATTTGGGGTTGCTCTACCTTATTGATCTAAATATATAAAACAAAGTCGTATTAGTTACACGCATTATAACTCGAGAATGGCTGGACCGATTTTAATGGTCTTTGATTTTTTGGATTCTTCTCTGCTCCGGTCATGCTTTAAGTATATTCAGTTTCCGTAAATTCCATTAGTTTCCATTTTATAGCCTTTTAAATTTCTAATGTTAACCTTATGGGGACTAAGTTTGTTTACAAATTATCTACAATCAAAACATTTGATTTCTTAAACCAGCTGTTTGTTTACTGTCCGTTAGCAGTATGCTTTACTATCCAATGCCATCTGAATCATTCATTAATGTAAAACTATGAAGTAAATATGTGCTGTACAAAATGAACAGCATTATTCGCCACGTTAATAGTTTACGGTTTTTGGGAATTATGTACTGTATTTATATTTCTTTATTTTCTGTATGATTAAAAGTCACGTGTTTGTATGTTTGCTAAATAAAAAATAATTACAATATTTATATATATTGAGTTTATTATAATAATCAGCTGTTGTATATTTATAGCTTTCACAACGAAACCACAATGCTAATTGACTTCAGGACATGGCCAATCTTAAAGTTAACATGTATTTACTGTTAGGCGTTACGAAGTTCGCCGGGTCAGCTCAGTTGGAAATAAAATTATCCTATTGCGAGTATTGTCAGTGTGGAGATGAGATATAGTTGGATCTGTTTTGAGAGGAAGTTATTTGGGAAGCTGATAAGCTATGTATAATTTCTGATTTCACTTACAGATGAATGTCAGAGAACAAGAGGTTGTTTGTGATGCCAACGATCACAGTAACGTCAGAGTCGTAACTACCTCTCATTAATAACAGTAAAACTCTGTTTACCGCCTTGCATAAATATTATTTGTATATCATCAGGATAATTATAACTGAAATTATAGGTCTTATTTAAACGCACGACTATTAAAAAAGAAATCTTGTAAGGGCAGAGTTTTCAATGAATTGCTGTAGAAATTTAAAATAAAATTGTAAATAATTCCAAAATTAACCGAGTAAATATAGTGAGAGCGGTTTGAAAGGGTTATTTTTAAAGTAAAACAAAATAATTAAAGAAAACTGTCTATGGAGGAAGAATTTATATCATATTTAATATTCTAAATTTCTTAAGATACAAAATAAAGTAATAACAACATTTGTGAAAAATTTATAAAGAGTGCTAAGTGTTTCTTACGAAGTCGAACGTATATAATCTAAATTTTCTATAGCAAGATATATAATTGCTTCAGTGTTTCTGTAACAGTCTATTTTAATTTTCTCGCTATGTTAAGCTCTTACGTTGAAGCTCGTCAAAGGTTAGTCGTGCTTCTCGCTCTGCAGGTGTTCTGTAGCTCTTGAGTCGAAGCTGTCGCATCTCCGAGTCGTGCTTCTCGCTCTGCAGGTGTTTCTGTAGCTCTTGACGTCGAAGCTCGTCCACGCAGGTCTTCGAGTCGTGCTTCTCGCTCTGCAGGTGTTTCTGTAGCTCTTGACGTCGAAGCTCGTCCACATAGGTCTCCGAGTCGTGATTCTCGCTCTGCAGGTGTTTCTGTAGCTCTTGACGTCGAAGCCTATCCACCCAGGTCATCAAGTCGTGCTTCTCGCTCTGCAGGTGTTTCTGTAGCTCTTGACGTCAAAGCTCGTCCACGTAGGTCTCCGAGTAGTGCTTCTCGCTCTGCAGGGGGCTCTACAGCTCTTGAAGACGATGCCCTTATTCGTACAGCTTCAAAGCGTGCTTCTGTTTCTCCAGATGTTTCAGCAGCCCTAAGTGCGTTTTTGGTTCTTCTACCAATATTGGCTTTTTTAGGAGGCATGCCATAAAAAGTATTCTGCAAAATAAATTATTTATTATCAATTTATTTTCACGTTTCCTTAAATCTTTTTATTACCGAGGCAATAAGGTTAAAATCAATAATAAGAAATACAGATCACCTGACCAAGTAAAAGTGTATACAGTTAAAATGTACAGTTAAACTTTTTAGTAACTCGCAATTAATAAAACAAATTATTTTACTACTCATTAATTTGTCTCTCCAATCATAGCTTTGCTAGCTGGGGCTCCCCCAGGCCCCCGTGGTTGTTGTCGGCAGTCCTTAGTATTTAGAATAGAGTTAATGGCAGTGTAGGGAAAGTGAGTGCAAAAGTCCATACCATTATAAACTAAATAACGTAACACAGTATCAAAATGTGTAATAAGAAGTCACAGTTAAAAATGTAAACTGTTAAGTCACTCGCATAACCAAAAAATTAATGTAAACAAAATAAAAAAAACATAAACAAATGCAAGTGCTTCAATCTGTCGTGTATATCTTCAACTAACAGATATAGTATAGCAATCAGCTGTTGAAAATAAAATATTTATAATGTAAACAAAGTTCTGGTTCCATAGTATATGGAATCCTTTTTAAAAGGGCTGTTTTTAGGGTTTCCCGGCAATTATTCAATTTTTTCTCGCCGTAAGAACCATCCTTGGAC
Organism: Nephotettix cincticeps; assembly: GCA_023375725.1. Lineage (NCBI taxonomy): Eukaryota > Metazoa > Arthropoda > Insecta > Hemiptera > Cicadellidae > Nephotettix > Nephotettix cincticeps. Next base: position 24,006,317 of record CM041788.1, on the reverse strand, counting down.
TTCAACGAACATCTTAAAAAAAGAATTGGCCAAATTGGTCCAGGCGTTGTTGAGTTATGCGCTTACCAACACATTTTGCGATCCATTTTTATATTATAGATTTAATCAAATTTTCTCAATACAAACTCTTCAGATACTACAAAAATATCAATGTGTGACAAAAGACTAAAGGAGGCTTTTGTTGTTACAAAACTGAAAGGTTATACGCTACAATGTTTTCACAATTCCCAATAGTACAGGTACTCTGAGATACAATTGAAAATATTTTGACACTGTAAAGATTAATCCCTGGTATTATTTATTGTCTGAATTTTCCAGAATATTTTTTTTTAGTTTACTGGCTCTTTTAGACCAAACATTTTAAATACAAATATGGAAGATCTCAACAACAGATTGTTGGTTAAGGTTTTACAAAGCAGAAGGTTATTTAGTTCATCAATGTTAGCTAGTCGTAATTGCTAGGTATTTGTGTCATTTGAATGTTGACCATGACCAGGGATTTTTATCCTTGACTTCTACTGTAGATTTGAATCTTTGGTATGAATGAAACATATGTGCTTTGACATACATTATAATGTGTGTGAGCACCAAAGTTGTATCAATCATATACTAATTAATACACTTTGTATACTGTGAATGATAAAAGGGATTATCAGGACTGCTCATTTTGAAATTCTAAATCCTTTTATTTAAGCTTCAGGAATAAAAATCCTATCGAGTACATATAATTGAATATTTGTAGGATATTAGGAATTTATTTTTACTTTTTCCTTCCATACATAGTAAAAAAGAGTTTTAAGAAAGGTTGCATAAAATTGTTTATGTATGAGATAATTTAATTTTTTTTTATTTGCTGATAATGTATGAGGGCATATTATTTATTTTTATTTCCCAAAAACAAATTTTAACTGTGTAAAAAATGTTTAAAGTAAACAAAAACAAACAAAATTCATTTTTCAAAGTAGGGGCTATATTTTTATTGAAATATGGTTTAAAACCACCTGAATCGTACATTTTTGAAAAATCAAAACTGCTAAACAACTCAACAGTTTGGCCAACCAAGAAAAACAATATTTATACATGTTTTCTAAAGGATATAGCAACAACATCTATCGGGAAAAGATTGAACTACATGGAGAAATACTGCGAGTTACCGATCACGTGACAGACTCGTGGTCTGGCATTCAGTCTGTGCTCAGCATCACGAGTCTGACTCGTGCCTATCCCAATGAGTTTTACAAGTACAGTACATAGTTATGTACTGTACTTTACTTTTTAGTTATGTACTGTAGTTAAAGGGTAGACAGTTGTCTACCCTTTTAATGTATCCTAATATGGGTATCTAGACTGGGAAAGGGCATCAATAATCCTACTGCTGGTATATCAATGGGATAATAAATAATTTAGGAAAAAACATACACCTCTTATTGATTGTGCATAGAAACTGATCGTGTTCATTGTGTTGCAGATGACAGCCTCGCTGTGCCTCAACCAAGTATATCTGACAACTCAGCATCACGGGTGGCAACTCCTTCAACCATATCGCCAGTCCCAACCCTCCCCACGTCTCAACTCCCTGCAACCGCAGAGACCAACAAATCTGTCATCGTCTCTGCAGAACTGTATAATCCTGACAACGGTTAGTAACTCAGCTCACTTTTAACTGCTAAGATCGATCCGTTATACACAAACTCACTAGAAAAACATTTTTATAAATTTTCTAGTGGCTAGGACTAAAAATATCAATTTATTTTATTACCTTTTCTTAGCCTTCAGAAGTACAAGGTACGAAAATGTAATAAAATAAGCAGTATTCCATTGCGTTCATTTGTCTCTAGACTTCTGATACTGTTTACATGTCTTAAACTCAATTTCCTATTTAAAATTCAAAATAAACCTAATTGATACAGTTATACAAGAGAATTTGAAATTATAGAAGTATAAGGTATTATCTAAAGCACTTTGAGTTAGGGTAAATAGTAAGATTTATCATAAAACATGCTCATTAGGTAGAATTATTTATAATACAAAGAATATTTTCCTTGTATTTGATTTGGAGTGAGTGTTGAACATAATGAAACACATAATTATGTTTTGTTGATATATATTAATAAAAATATTATATAGAAAAATACCCCCGTCGCAGCAGACCTGCGTACTCAGCAAATTTCCAAATCAATAACATAATAATAATAATATATGACTAGTTTGATCATTATCTGTCAATAAATATGAGTATTATTTGCCTACTCTCCATAGATTAACATGGGAAAGAGTATGCTGGTTTGCTGCTGTGAGGAACGCTGAAAGTAGGCATTTCTACCATAAATAATTTTTATTTTAACATTTATACCAACTTTCATCAACATCTGTCCATAAATAAAGGAGTTTGCCTATTCCCTATTTGATTAATATGGGAAAAGAGTATGCAGGTTTGCTGCCATGATAAACACATAAACTATGATTTTTAAGCATAAATGGATAGATCTCAATCACATGAAGCTTAATATCCAGTTTTATCCAAAAAATATTGATTAATATGGGAAATATTAATTTTTCCCTATACTCCATAAAATTAACATTGGAGCCCCACAATACAACATACTGTGTTTAGATTTTTTAATATCTCGGTAACCGTTGGAGATAGAGAAAAACTTAGAGGAACTTAATTGTGTAGTTTTTTAAGCGAATTCCAATGGTGAAATATAAAAATAGAAATTTTTAAAAATTACATGTGAAAAACGCAAAAAACCCCATTTTGGGGTACAAAACCCACCCAAACTACCCGTTACCATTGACCGATATGTCTGGTTTACGAGGTATACTCGTCCGAGCATTTGTAGGAATACACGTCTCTACCAAATTTGGTCGCGATCGGACCATTTTTACGAGAGTTATCGTGTTCACAGACACACATATATATATATATAAAAATTTTAACGACTATTGTTTTTGGACTCTGGGCACCTAAAGAAGAAAAAATAACATGGTCCCGGGCTTAAGTCTCGCCATGAGACCTACGGTAATAGCTTCTTCCCTATGGGAAATTCGCTAAAATGATTACTTTATTTTTTGTTTGAAAAGTTTTCTTAATAATAATGAAAATTTGCCAAAACAATATTCATTTCATCCTTTTTCACTTCACTTAAAATCTGTATTAAGTTATTTGGCACTCAGTTATCATTTATAAAAAATATTATATAAATATTAAAATTTACTCTGTCACATAATTTTGCTGCAGTTTCACTCCAATTACGTAGTATGTTGAGAACTGATTACAGAAGTTGTAAGTAACACCCCCTCCCCCCGAAAAGTTTAATCTCTTAATAAGAGGGTATGTACAAGGAATTGTACAAGTATTTTTTATGTACAAGGAATTGTACAAGTATTTTTTATGTACAAGGAATTGTACAAGTATTTTTTTATGTACAAGGAATTGTACAAGTATTTTTTATTTTATTTGAAAAAGTGTTTAAGAAGATAGCTCTTAAGTTATAAGAAGATAGAAGATAGTCCTTACCCTTTAAGGGCCGAGCTACAAATTTTTAGTTCTGAAAAAATGCAAGCCCGATTTTCATAATACAGTACTCTCAAAAACTGGACATCCCCAAAAATGCATTTTTGTAAGATATTACCTAAAAACTGATAAGTCTATTTTTTAGAATTATAAATTTTTTTCGTTAATCGGCGGAACTTGCGGCATGAGTTCCCAGTTGGTCTTTTTCGACATTTACGTGAACGGCAGTGTACTGCCGCTTGGTTCTCAAAAGGTTTATTAAATGTAAGAAATTTCAGTTAACTTTTAAGGAAGAAAGTTTTTTCACTGATATGCTTTATTTTGTTTCAGTTCCTTTTCAGAAAAATTCCGATGATTTGCCCGTGGGAAAGTTTACGGATGACATGATTAACCGAACCATGACACAGAATAACCTCACACACAAAGAGGAAGTAAGTTTTAAAACATCTTAATACATAAAATATAGTAAGGTAATTCGGGCTCTGCAAGTGGTCTAAATACTATGACTATGTTGAAATTTAGTTTAGACAGTTAAACATTATGTAGCCTCCGCTGATTTGGGGGATGAATGAGGAAGTCATTGGGAAGTTATTATTCACACACTGTGAGAAAAATGAGAAAATAAGTACTTTATTTAAAGGAATTTGTTGCAACAGACAGCATTATCATTTTTTACATTTTCTACTTTACATGCCTGCCATATAGTGACGGAACATTACAACAAATGATTTCCCTTTTATTTTATTTAGATAACAGTGATTTTTAAATATAATCCCTAAAGAAATTAAAAAAGAAAGTAACAAAAACAGATTTAAAAAAAGATTAAAAGGACATCTGATTAAAATAGCTCCATATTCTTTTGACGACTTTTTCCACCCATCACAGTCATTATGATTATATTAACAACTCTGTATCATATTAAAATCTGCTGTATGGAGTGGATAAGATTGTCACTTAGGCTAGTTTTTTGTTGTTGTGCAACCTGACACTATTCAATGTATATATATTGTACAAAATAATGAATAAAGAAGCTTGAACTGAATTGAATTGAAGTGTTTTGTGATCAAACTACTAATAAAAACCATCACTTGCATACTGAATAAAATCAGTGAGAGGTATAATCATACACAAAAACTCACAATTAATTTCTTCTTGACTTTTCAACTTCACATGCGCCCATCTCTCCCAAACCTTTGTTTTAATACTTTGGCTTCGTCCTTTTTATTCTCATACTAAAAAGCCTAAAAAAGCTACTTATAAATATAAATAAATAACAAGAGTGTTTAGGTATAGAAACTAACATTTTTTAAATATACTGCTTAGTTTGGCAGTAACTGCAACAGCATTAAAATGGATTTTAAATTTTTCTCTAAAGCTGAGTATGTTTTTGCTTTATGTTCAGAATAAATGGATGTTGGTGGGCTGGGCTAGTGTGCGTCGAAAAGATTATTTTTAATATTTAAGAAGTTTTGAAATGTCAGCCGATTACATTTATAGTTTGCACAAGGCTCATGGCTACACTTACAACTGGAAAAACTGTTTGAAGCCAATTGTATTTTGCATGAATGGTTTTTCACTGGTCGAAATCTTGTTGAGCGTTCTCTTTGTTAATCACATATTGAGGAAAATATCAAATGATGATTATACCGCAAGGTGATCCATGATAACATAGTTTTAGAAAGAGATAAACTTGCTCCTATATTTTTACCAAGTTTGGATCCTGAGTTGAGTCTGTTCGGTAAACACCAGAATCTCATCAAGACAACAGTTGCATGCTGTTTTCAATTCCCCTTGCAATCCCTGACCCAGTCACCCACACCAGGGTGACCCCAGGAAGGTAATTGTTTCAATCAAGTGCAAGGTCAACTCCATTTATTTATATCGGCAACAAAAAATTACGTTTGAATCGAATTTGGTAATTTTTTCTTATTCCTTTATTTTCTGTGATTTTTGGAAAAAAATTTTCTACATAAGAATTAATTAACTTAACAAGTCGAATCACCCGCTATTCTAGGAAGTTTACATGACATTTCTCTACCCAATTGAAATAATTAAAAAGTGCTGTTTTCCATGAGTTATAAATTTATCTACTTATTTTAACCTGATAATTATGATTATTAATTAATTATTATCAATTATAATATTTTGAATGTAATTTAAATTGAAAACGAAACATTGAACCAAGTCAACTTCTGTGGCTTATACTCTTCTGTCAGATAAAAACGCAGTGACAAATGGTCAATCTGGAATCATCAAGCCTGAGTATAGAATTTATCTCAACCCATTGAGGAAGACACACAAGTCTGACCCAATACCAGTCGGAGTGAACTGAATTCCGACTTACGAGCTTGACTTGATGTGTGCGTTTTGTCATAATTATTGACGTAGATTCAAAATATTTTAATAGATAATGTACCGTGTATTTATTGTTTTTGGCATGTCGGCCAACCTATTGATTTCTTATTTAAATTATTGTTAAGTGTAATCTGTTCCTTGGCAGCAGTTGAAACTGCTTGCTGCTCAGCGAGTATGTGTTTTGGTTATATTTATTTTTATAGATATAAGGGTAAATTTTGGTTTCAGTAAACAAAATACCTACATTGTAGTATAGTTGCCATTTCAATGATATAATCTGATTTCCATGTAAAAAACATTATGAATTTTCAGAAAATATACAGTTTTGATTGTTTATAGAGTACAAAATGGTTTTTAATTTCACAATACTTTTAAAAATTATAAAAAAGTCAAGATTTCAAGTTGTTTTTTTATGTAAGTTTTGTTACGATTTTTTTCATAAATATTTTTTTATAAATGCAGTAATAATATGTTTTTCTTAAAGAGCAGAAAGTTTTCTACAAAAGGGAAAAAATTGTTGGTTCATCACTAAAAATAAATGTTTAACAATAGTTTTATCAATTACAGTAGTCTCGATTATCCGACCTAAACCGGTCGCTGCAAGGTCGGATAAAAACTGAAAATTATAAAAACGATGTTGTAAATGTAATTTTATTCACAAATTTAAAACTGTTCAAATACATGAAATACTTTTTAGTCAAATAAAAATATTCAAATGGCTGAAGTGCACGAACGTAAAATTAGTAGGCCTACAGTAAAAAACATTTTACAACAGTTCTGTACTCATGAACAATGCCGTGAACTATAAAACAAAACTTAGGCCTGTGTGAAAAACTTTGTGATTGTCTTATAAATAAATTTTCACCATTGTCCAATCTTTTCAATGCTTTCAGTTTTTCTTCCATCTATATAACCACCTTTTTCCGTGTTGACACCACAACTTTTAGACACAAAAACGCGCAACTAATAGAGCAGCAGAATGAAACGACACGATGCAAAACAGGTTTTCTCGGTGTAAGAGCTACGTACAACTGATCAGGTTTAGCGTGACCGGTGGCCTTGAGATGCATAGTAGAAACGGAGTGGATTAGAGTGGTGGGGGATGGGCACGGCTCAGTCGGATTCCAGCGTTTAAACCGTTTGTTTTGTACAAATTTAGCAATGTCACATGGCGCGCCGAAAACAATGTGTACAGTCAGCCAACCAGTTGCTGACCTGTCACCTGTCGTCGTGCTATTGTTGTCATGATGGCCGGATAACTGGGAAGGTCGGATAATCAAAGGTCGGAAGACCGAGACTACTGTACCTGCAAAACGGCTGAATTAAACTACTTCCTGAAGGCCTGTTCAAAACCAAGTACACACCTTCCTTTATGGGTTAATAAAAAGACTTAGGTATAACTGAACCCTAAGAAGTGGTGGCAAATTGACAGAAAAGATTCCATGACAGTTAATGTTTGGTGTTTCAGCAAGTTGTTTTTTTATGTAAGTTTTGTTACGATTTTTTTCATAAATATTTTTTTATAAATGCAGTAATAATATGTTTTTCTTAAAGAGCAGAAAGTTTTCTACAAAAGGGGAAAAATTGTTGGTTCATCACTAAAAATAAATGTTTAACAATAGTTTTATCAATTACAGTAGTCTCGATTATCCTAAACCGGTCGCTGCAAGGTCGGATAAAAACTGAAAATTATAAAAACGATGTTGTAAATGTAATTTTATTCACAAATTTAAAACTGTTCAAATACATGAAATACTTTTTAGTCAAATAAAAATATTCAAATGGCTGAAGTGCACGAACGTAAAATTAGTAGGCCTACAGTAAAAAACATTTTACAACAGTTCTGTACTCATGAACAATGCCGTGAACTATAAAACAAAACTTAGGCCTGTGTGAAAAACTTTGTGATTGTCTTATAAATTTCACCATTGTCCAATCTTTTCAATGCTTTCAGTTTTTCTTCCATCTATATAACCACCTTTTTCCGTGTTGACACCACAACTTTTAGACACAAAAACGCGCAACTAATAGAGCAGCAGAATGAAACGACACGATGCAAAACAGGTTTTCTCGGTGTAAGAGCTACGTACAACTGATCAGGTTTAGCGTGACCGGTGGCCTTGAGATGCATAGTAGAAACGGAGTGGATTAGAGTGGTGGGGGATGGGCACGGCTCAGTCGGATTCCAGCGTTTAAACCGTTTGTTTTGTACAAATTTAGCAATGTCACATGGCGCGCCGAAAACAATGTGTACAGTCAGCCAACCAGTTGCTGACCTGTCACCTGTCGTCGTGCTATTGTTGTCATGATGGCCGGATAACTGGGAAGGTCGGATAATCAAAGGTCGGAAGACCGAGACTACTGTACCTGCAAAACGGCTGAATTAAACTACTTCCTGAAGGCCTGTTCAAAACCAAGTACACACCTTCCTTTATGGGTTAATAAAAAGACTTAGGTATAACTGAACCCTAAGAAGTGGTGGCAAATTGACAGAAAAGATTCCATGACAGTTAATGTTTGGTGTTTCAGGACCACCATGTATATTACAACAGCACGTTTATCATCGACTCCCAGGTCGGCCACTCGTACTGGGTGGACCTGAGCAGACAACAGAACGTCAAAGTCAATGAGATGCTGTCCAAATCCCATCGAAGGGCTGCGGTAAGTAACACCAAATCATATGAGGTGTAATGTGCTGGCCCAGCAATACAGATGTTCCTGGTCTGAAATTATAAGGGTGCAACTACATTATAGTACCTCTAGCTAGCTTATTGACAAGATGCTTCTAAGGCACCTGACTGTCTTTAGTTCATCGCACAAGCCCTACATTCGTGGTGGTTGGCAGTTGAAGGGGGTTTTTTAGACAAAATACATAATTTTAAATTGAGATGACACACAGTAGTTTGTAAAAAAGCTTATCGCTTTTTTCCTATTGGCTATTGTATCTGGATTTGATGGTGGAAGAGAGATGACACATTTCAGAAGCCAAACAGTAAATGAAATAAGGTAGTCAGATAATACATAAAATATGACCTAAAACCAATCACTTTGGAACTAACTGTCCCGTGTGTTTAAATTTATCGCTCATTGTTGTAGTTTTTAGCATGCATTTTTAGCATCAGGATTATCATGAAGTAGTTCATCTCTTAAGTAGTGTATCTTGTATATAAATCTCAAAATCAGCAAAAGGTGCTTCCAGAAAAATAAAAGTGGAACAATACCATATTCTTAAAATATGAACAAAAACTAGTTCCCACCTTTAAGTGATCAATATGCTGATTTTCTAAGCAAATTTTTTTGTTTTTATCAAATTTTTATGAAAGTGACCAGGTATTTCTTTGTTACCACAGACAGTGAAGCTTTCATTTGACTTCCCGTTCTACGGCCACCCGGTGCGCAACGTCACCATTGCCACAGGCGGGTTCCTCTACACTGGAGACTACGTTCATTCCTGGCTGGCAGCCACACAGTACATCGCTCCTCTCATGGCCAACTTCGACACTAGCCTCAGCAATGATTCGTTCATCAAATATGTAGACAATGGTAACCAAACAATATAAGTATTCTTAGTCGTAAGAAGGAGTCCTCAAGAAAAAAAATGTTTTTTTAATCTTGAGGAGTAAACCCCCTACAAATCATCACCAAAATTATCTTGGAAGGCTTCTTTCATTAACCCAACAGTAATTTGCATGGAATTTACATGGATATGAGACTTACCCCTGGAGGCTCTCGAACTTTTTTATGAGAGCGGCTCTGGGAGCCTACCAAGTTGCTTGATACCAGATGATTGACAGGTTATGGATGCACTGCAACACCTTTTTTTGCGTGGGGTGGTAATATCCGTCCTACATTGACGGCACCACTGCCGCAGGGCGAGAAATATCGTCCTTGTGCGATGTAAATAACCCAGGTTCAGTGTGAGCTCAGCCTCGTACTGAGAATGTTGACTTGATTGCCGTTTTTATGTACGTTATGCCATAAATTTTGGCGCGGTTCATATCTATTGCGACCATTCTGTGCTTTGATGATGCTTTTGTGTTTTTGCTTTATGCTTGACATCACTCCTTAGCAATACACGCTAAACGCCATCCTGCACTTAACGTGTTAAGATTTATTGTGTCCTCTTTGCTGGCCCTGGTTGACTCCTAGAGCACACCTTACACAGACCATTCCTTTATGAAGTTGACCAACTGATAGGGATATAAATAAGGTACAAACTCAATCTGTATTTCCCAGAGCCACTTCCACTTCCAAAATATTTTTATTAATTTTTTATCATAGAAGAATAGCTTTCGGAAAATAAAAATAAAATAATATGCCTTTTGCCTTTTATATATATTATCAGCAAATAAAGAAAAAATATTGACTTATCTTATATACAAACAATTTTATACAACTTTTTCTAAAATACTACAAAATAGGCCATTTTAATTTCTGATTAGGGTCTGCCCATGTTCTATTTGACTACTACCTTAATTATTCCAATTTGTTTAAATCCAACTGTACTGATCTGTGTCAAGAGACGTCTTGGCATTTCTTCTGGCTCCTGGCGAAATCTGCAGTGTCAAGTTAAAAGTACTAAAAGGATTCTAAGATTGTTTTTCCTCAGTGTTCTAGGGGCGTCACTCCTCTAATTATTGTAGTTGCCAAGTAATTCATTGGCTTGCTTACATCCAAATTTGACGTCTTTCCTCTCAAGCGCCTGTATCAGACAGACTAGTAGGTAGATTTGCTACTCAATCTCAAAGGTTTGAGTGTCAGGGGAGACAAGTATCAATGTGCTAAGGAAACCAGTCACTGAATAGCTTATTCCCAAAGACAAGTCAAGTGGTAGCCTTTTTTAATATGCTAATTCAAACTTTTTATATAGGTTTAGATAGTTAAGAAACTGATTGAATTTCCAGGCACCGCTTTCACCGTGCAGTGGGAAAAGGTAGTTCTCCAGGACAAGCCAGATTGTGGAGAGTTTACCTTCCAAGCGACACTTCACTCTAATGGCGATATCGTGTTTGTCTACCAGAACGTGCCTGTTATCGTAGAGAAAATTCAGGATGATCAGCACCCAGTCAAGGTTGGACTGTCCGACGCCTACATCATTGACAGAACCATCTTCTGTGAGTATTACTACTGGTGACAGTGACTTAATACTCCTGTCTACTGACACTGGTCAAGTTTCTTCTGAACCTTGTCTGACTCTGGAATCCAAGAACAACCACTGAGTCCTACCATCAATCCTGATGCAGGAAATAAAGCGTAATTAAAAACACCTTGAGCAAGGACTCTCTGTTGAAATCAATCAACTTTGATGAAAGTTTTCGGATTTATCAAATGATAAAGTAGCATAGACTCGTTTTTTTAATTGATTAAATTATTTCAAAACTAAGATTAGCTAGCCATGATGATCTGAAAGGAGTCATTGCATGGTGATGCCGCCATTTCTTTCTAAAGGCGCCAGTATTCACAGTATTCCTTTTATAAAAATGTTTCAACCATAAATGTGTTTCATAAACCACCACATAACATACGTCACTATTCTATACATGTTATTCTGAAAATTGTTCATTTTTCTTCCAGTTGTTAGAAGAAAAACGATTTATGAATACCATCGTGTGAACTTCAATAAGGAAGACATCAAGAATTGGACTGTGATATATCTGTACGCACTACCAACATGTATGGAGATGAAAGACTGCAACTCCTGCGTCTCATCAAAAATTGGGTTTGATGTAAGTGGGACTTATGTAACTTGAATGCTGCAACAATGCGCAACGCAACACCACTTTCTCTAGTACAGCAGGAAAGCCACTGAATAGGAGAACACTTATGTACTTGAAAGTAAGTGATTAGCGTGTGCCTAGCGGCGTCAGACAGAAACGTTTGTTACTTTGTGAATAGCCCTCGTACTTAGTTTAAAATAACTATCTGGGTAGGTCTCCATTTCAAAAAGGTAAAAAGCTATCAAATATTAGGATATATTTTTACTAAAGAGCGGGTTAACTGTATGTATGTTATGTTACAGTGCAAGTGGTGCAGCAGTGTGGGCCGGTGCTCGACGGGCATGGATCGCAAGAGACAGGACTGGCTGAGCAACGAGTGTGACAGGCTGGAGCTGTCCGTGCCGGAGCAGTGTGAGCAACTGCATGAGACAGAGCACCACCCCAGCGCCAGCGCTGCTGCCTCTCCCAATACGGGTCAGTTGTCTTTAGTTATTAAGCTCCAATTTAAATAGGTTTAAATTTTAAGTTTTGAGCAAAGGACTCAAGGATTCAAGGACTCTCATTACATGGATACTATCTCAGTTTACTAGCACGGTAGCTCAATGGTAACTAGCTGGTACAGTAAGTTATAGGATTGTTATATTTATAGTAAGTTATATTGGATCAAATCCAGTGGTAGGGTCCAGTCAGGTCATGGACAGTCACCTCTAGCTAGTTTAGAATTTCAGCTAAGTTTAGAAAAAAATCAAACTATATTTTTGTAAGTCAATTAGAATTTGTAAGAGACAGACATCTCTTTCGTTGTTCTGTAAATAATGTGAACCATAAGCAAGACACATTGTATTCCTGCCTTCATACATTTTTTCGGTTTGGAACTCTAAATTCATAATATGAATTTAGAAATAGTAGATATAATCTGCATTGTACTCCAACAATTAACCTTTTACACTGGAGATTTTAGTTTTGAGAGCTTACATATTTAAGGAAATATATGAGAACACGAGTGTTCTGCTCTTGTTGGAACAAAAATTGAAAACAAAAAAATACAAGATTTTTATTAAATATTCAAAAACCAAATTGATTTTTTTACCATTATATAAATTTGATTCACTAGTTATATGGGAGAGTAGACAATTTTATCGTGCTTGATGATTATGAAGTGATCATAATCATTTGTACTTCTTTCTTCATTATAGTCCCCTTTATCCCTTTATATAAACAGCAACTCAAACATCACAAACACAACTTTTATTCTTTAACTGAAAATATTTTTTTATTCTAATTTTAATAACCTTACACAACAATGGATAATTTTTTATCAACTTTAAAGATTACAGATATTTTAAATTTTAAAATACATTTCTCTTGGTTTCTGACTTAAATCCAGTTTTAGGTCACGAATTGTTTTGTAGTTTGTGTGTTAGTTGTGAACTAAATACTATTTTACTTTTTCTCTTTAGTTTTTTCAAAATTATTTTCAGATTAAATTTTAGGATTCCTTAGATATATTTTACCAATGACAAGACTACAATCAGCTACAAATCCTACCCCTTCAAGATCAAAATACCTACCTTGGTACGGTCACCATTTCAATTCTAATCTCCTTTAATAAAAAATAAAATAAAAATATTCTATGAAAATATATATCAATAAAATTCAAACAATGAAAACAACTTAAAGTTAAAATTTTAAATTTATACATTTTTTTTCTGACTGAGAAAACATCTAATAGCTACAGAAGGTCACAGGATAGTTGTGAGTTGGTGAGGGTTTGCCTAATTAACGTCCACAATGAATACAATTTTTTTTCAAAGAATTAGCTTTTTAACAGAGGATTTATACTTAAATTTTATTTGTTGATGTTTATTAATTAACAGTCCTTCTAAGGAACATGTCAGCCTTTTAACAAGATATGCTACAATTACTCGTTTTCATTATATGGTTCAAATACCTATTGGTAGTATTTCAATAATCTAACTAATCCATATATATTTAAATTAAGTCTTCATCAATAAAGTGAGTATGAACTTCTTTATTTAATAAAAAACTTTCAAATAACTAAAGTTGAAAGTAAACATTTGAAAGTGAATGAGCATTTTTGAACAGATGGACCATCTGAATGGAGAAGAACAAACCCTGCAGAAGGGGTCAGCCAGGGTATGTAGTTTTGGAATTTGGGCCATACAATGGGAAAGTGACAAGGTTTTTTGGCTCAATGGGAAAGCTTTTTAACAAGATTTTACCTCTGATCAATTTTATTCCTATTGTTGTATGATATCAGCAAAGCATCATTGGAGGTGTATTTTTGGAAGCAGCACGAGGAGTTGGAATTACTTTTTAATTATAATGGGACACCCGGAATATTTGATTTAACATGGATAAATTTTAGATCTCAAAATAACACACCTTGTCAAAGGTACAAACATCTGTGTTGTTTATTTCAAAGAAATATGTGATATTTATGTTGTCTGTCTTGCTATAAAGTGGAATGTATATTATATCCTAACTGTATGCACATATAGAGAATATAAAATAATACATAACTTATTAAGTACCAAAAATTGCAAACCATACTTACTAACAGCATGTTACTGTCACCTTATGGGTTCGTCATGGTTGTCCATTGGGATATTTATATTATCTATCTATATTTGGGATATTATATTTATATTTTCTCATATGAATTTTATGTTAAACTGTTTTACACACCAAACACGAATGTCAAGGAACATATGGAAATGCAAGTTCTTTTCCTGGATTACTAACATTATTATTACTCAGTAATAATATATAATAAACTAGCTGACTCGGCGAACTTCGTAATGCCTAACACTAAATACTTTCAGATTGGCCATGTTCAGAAGTCTAATAGCACCGAGGGATCTAATAGGATCGAGGCATAATTAATAACAATACTGAAACGATAAGACATATTAATAACGTTCTTACAAAACAAATAAATCTAAGTGGATTGATTCACAATTTTTCTAAGCCAACCTAAAACCAAACAAAACTTAAGTAACTGTAATACGGCTTTTATAGGAAAGATATACAACAGCTGATTATTATAACAAAAGTAATATGTATAAACACCGTAATTATTTTTTATTCGGCCGACATAATTATAAACACGTGTCTTTAATCAGACATAAAATAAAAAATATAGATACATAATCCCCCAAAACCGTAAATAATTAACGTGGTGAATAAATCTGTACATTTTGTACAGTACACATTTACATCATAGTTTTTCATTAATGAATGATTCAGATGGCATTGGATAGTAAAGCATATTGCTAATGGAAAGTAAAAAAACAGCTGTAGCTTAAGAAATCTAATGTTTTTATTGTAGAACATTTGTAAACAAACTTAGTCCCCATAAGGTTAACATAAGAAATTTAAAACGCTATAAAATGGAAACTAATTGAATTTATGGAAACTGAATATGTCTAAAGCATGACAGGAGCAGAGACGAATCTGAAAAATCAAAGATCGTTAAAATCGGTCCAACCGTACTCAAGTTATATTGCGCGTAACTAACACGACTTTGTTTTATATATTTAAGTAAAAAAGTGGAACAATCCATGTTAAAAGAAAAGCTTAAAAGTAACGTGCTGGTCCAGTAAATCAAATACGGCTAGTTTAGAAAAAGAGCTTGACAGCATCTGTCAGATCTTGAGTGGTCAACTTCTGGCTAAGCCACATATTCATAAAATATTCAAATACACATATTCTGTGTTTCTACTTATAGAGAAATCCCAATTTTTACACTACGGTGATATCTATTAAGAGTAGGGGTGTGCGGATATCCGAGAAGTCGGCTTGGATCTGGTATCTGGCTCCGATCTGAAAGTAAAACAGGTATCCGGTAAAATCTGAAATCATAAAATGGGCAAACATTTGTTCCAACTTCCAATCTTTTCATTTAAGATTAAATCGGCGAATCAGAACATTTTTGCTCAAATGGTTTTGTTGTAACTGATGACAAATAAATGTTAATAGTCTCTTTTTGGAATTCACCAACCAGTCCGAGGTTACAATTTGATTCTTTGATTCTTCTATGTAATGCAGTAACCGACATACTGTACTTCATCACGTTATTGCATTTTGAAAAACAAAGACTAACGTTGTTGATCCTTGGCTGAGTAGCATCACCTCTAATTTAGCCATAAAAATGTGAAACAATATGCTTGAGTTAGGACGCCTAAAAAAGTTTGCTTGCTAATTGCCGGGAAAAGTCTGAAATATTTTTATCTTTTACTTTCTCCCCTTATACATATGGAGAAAGTATTGTTTTCGTCAAAATTTTCGAATTTGAGTTGAGGGTGGATATATCCGTTTTAGGGTCCCCTGAATCCAAAAAAGTGGGTTTTGACGTGATGTCTGTCCGTCCGTGTGTGTGTGTGTGTGTGTGTGTGTGTCTGGATGTGTACAGTGCCACAGCCTACCCCGTTGGTCAGATTTAGATGAAATTTAGCATGTATATATATAGTCACCGTATCTCCAGGCGTTTTTTTCATTTTTTTGAATTTTTGATTTTTAAGCGTAGTTCACCCCTAAAAACCCTTAAAAAACGTGAAAAATCCAATTTTCTCAAAAATGGCTCTAACGATTTTGATTAAAATGTGATAGCTTATAGTGCACAGAGTAATAAATAATTTGACACCACCCGCATGTCTGTAAAAATGACGGTTCAAAAGTTATGGACTTTTAAATATCAAAAAAATCAAATTTTTAAATTTTCAGCGAAAACAATAAAAGTAAAGTATAACTTGACTGGTACCATTGAAACCAGCTTAAAAAACTAAACAAATTAGTATTTTGAATTATTTGTCTACGACTAACGGTTCCAGAGAAAAGTTAAATTTACTGTCCACGATAAACGCAGTACGTTGTCTGAAAGCGCCCAATGTTATTCTTATGGAGAATAAAAAAAAAATCAATTTCTTCCTTACTTTCCAACCGTTTTCCATGAAACTTGGTATGAAGTGTAAGGTCAAATCACTGAACAAAACCAGCTCAAAAAGCTTGGTATTAACGGCGGGGGGGGGGGTTTCCCCTATGCAATTTGAACAATAAATTATTAAATGATATTTAGAATAACTTTGTAGAACATGATAGTTTTATTACAGATTGTCTTTATTAAATTTACTTAAGGGAGAAAGTATGTGTCAGTCCACTGGTACCGTTTATTTTCATAATTTTGCATTTATTTCACCAATATCTTTAACTTTTTTTAGAATGAAAACATTCTGTCAGTTTTATTTACTCAACGGTAAGAATACCTATTTTACATTTCTATACTTCATAATTATGAAGTGATTGGACATAATTATGTCCAATCGCAGTGTGGTCTACTCCTCAGTCCTGCAGCAGCAGACTAAGATGTTGTCCTTTGTTCGCAGGAGAGATGAACGACGGAGTCAGACTAGGCAGTTCAGGCTACCTGGGTGCAGCGTTTTTCCTGGTATTAGTGGCTGGAGTGGCTATCTGGGCGGTGTATGCCTACAGCAACCCACACTCATACTCGGGCCAGATCCTCATTAGGGTGAGTAAAAAACAATATATAGGTTTGTGTTTATTTTTAAGGCTAAAAGGACATCTGTTTAGGAAATTGAAAACATTCCCTTTAGACATGTACATGATCTAACCCATTTCCAACTGGGAAGTAAATATAGTAGAACCTCTCATATCCATCCATAACGGAACCGGCCCATGGTCGCAACAGCCAAAAGGTGGGATATCGGGAGGAGCAGATTAAACACATTCCCTAGGAAGGAACAATGATGCTATGCATCATTGTAATAAACCTTAACGTACCTACATTACATCAATTAAAACATGAATATGGGGACGTTCTAATATACAATTATTTTGGTCTCGCAAATTGCCAACACAAATCGCCTCCAGACATAAATAAATAAGACATAAAATAATGAATGTCAATAAATGAATAGGAGAATTAATTTATAGCTCAATTATTTAGTATCGGTTTTTAATTAGATAAAATTAGATAATTCGTTAATCCGTATCATTAGAAAAATTTTGTTTACAAGATTAAATTTGGATGAACCGTAAAAAGACGTACAGAAAGATCCTATATGAACTATAATTTTACTTGTATAAATATAACTAAGATTTATAAGTTTTCATTTGCAAAGGAGTTTCGATTTGGATGTAAAATTGTAGATTTGAGGATAAAAGGAAAGGGACTTTTCCTTGCTCGTATGGTAAAGTCTAACACAGGTTCACCAATTCAACTGTAGGACTATCTCGTGAGTACTTCAAATAGGCAGTAAAGGAAATTACTAGGAAATAAGATCGTACAAGTGGGCTAAGTGCTTTCACGGCCGTGTCATTCAATCTCCCTTTAATAAGGACGCCCAGGAAGTCATTTTGTTCAGTGTTCGTTCATTACATTATTCACCTCAACAGCCTACCCTGGCAAACTATTTCAAGTTTTTCCCCTAGATACATCATTGTCAAGTACGCGACTTGTTTAAATAATCAACCTCATTTTTGGATGGGTGATAGCCATTCTTCTCTTTCTCGTGAGGGTTGCCATCTCCAATTTATCTGGGTTGATGGCTAAGCCTTCATAACACGAGATCGTCTGCATAGGCTTGTAGGCAGAACTGACTCTTTGTTCTGGTGTATTAAGCAAGTTATCGGCCACCACAGCCCATTATAAAGGAGAGAGAGAATGCCCCTTGACTCGAATTGTGATGCAATGCATCAAATCTAATCTAATTGAAATTTTTAGGCATCGCACACCCCTAAAGATAAGCAACCTTTGAAAAGTGTGATTAGTATGATACCACATCAAATTAATGAACTTAAAAAACTGATTATTCAGTTTAGAGATTTTTATGCATACCTTTTCAAACTGCTGATAAAAAGACTGATATTGTATAACAATGAAACAGCTGTGGAAGTCAGACGACAGTACATCAATGACATCATTAGTTCCAATGTATTTGAAGAAACATTGGTTTTTTAAAAATGTACATTTGAAACGCATGCATAAAAAAGCTCTTAACCCTAGAAGGGGTAAAGCCATAATTCACAACGCATTTACAAATTCAATAAAAAGTGGCAGGTGGAGGCATCTATCTTAAATTTAGTGAACTTATCACCTTCAGTGACCGTGTTGCCCTCTAGGGGCAAGCAACCGAACCTGCTCAAACAGTTCACTAAACTGCATCTAGGGTATGCTTTAAAGTCAAGTAATCGCTTTCTACGACTATGCACTGGTGGCTGGACCGGTTAGAGCACTGCACTGACGAGTGTAACGTTCTAGCCATTTGGAAGTGCTAGGGTTCGAATCCCGACCATGAGCAATTCCAATTGCTGTAATGTGAGGTATAACGGAGAGGGGGGCTCACCTTGAATAAACGGTGGCCGGCTTGGATGGAAGTTTGATGGAAGCATTTGTAGGCTTAATTGGGATTGCAGTGGACACCTGTTTTGCTTCTGTCGTTAGTGGTTATAAGGGCGGGGGTATGTTTTATGCTTTTTTTTGTTCTTAAATATTTAATACTTAATATTTAACTATATTACTTAATATAATACTACTTAATATTTCAAGAAGATTTAAGTAATTATTTTTATGTTACAGTTAAAGGTAAAAAGCTTGCTTAATTGACTGTTCCTTATCCAAATGTCTAATAAATTGATCAGATCGTTAGCAAAATTCAGTGAATTTCTTTCTATATGTAGTACAGATTTTTAAGTCCCTTCCAAGTGATTAGTGGATATTCTGACAATAGTAAAATAATGTTTCCCCAACAAAACCAGTTGGGATCTTAATACAGGGAAGAGTGCAAACTGTTGTGTAGATACTTTGTGTTCGGGGTATTAACTATACAACCCAAAGTTTTATGTTTCAGTAGTAACAATCTCTGGGTTCCATTGTTCTTCATCAAAATCTTAAAAAATTTATCTTGTGTTGATAAATACACAAAAATTACAAAACACCTAATTTTTATTTATTATTGTTTACTAACAGAAAAAAGTCATGTGCATTTAAGCTCTTGTTATTTCAGAATGACACATACCGAGGAAAGTTGAATGTACAAACGAACACTCAAAATATCTGTTCAAGAAACCCAACTAGAATGCTCAAAATGCCAGGCTCAATATATGTACATAAGGAATAAATGCTTTAAAACGAAATGAAAGTCGTTTTAGAATTTACAATTCATAAGAATTCAGGTACATCTGTGGTCAGTTTGTGAATTTGTTAGACACTATCGCCTACGTGACCGTGTTGCCATCTGCAAACAAGAACTGCTTTCGTAGTACACTAGCCTGCCATGGGCAGGTCTTATAACCAAGTAAGCGCTTAAATCTATGCACATGTGGCCTAAAGTAGATTACGAGCGTAACGTTCTAGCCATTCGGAAGTGCTAGGGTTCGAATCCCGACCATGAGCAATCATTTGGCTTGCAAATGTGTGGTACAGTCCCACCTTAAATAAACGGTGACCGGCTTTAAGTTGACGGCATTTGTAGGCTTATTGGGATTGCAGTGGGACACCTGTTTTGCTTTGTGTTATTATATAATATGTTTTAAGCTTTTTTGTTTAAACTTTGATATTTCATAAGATATGTAATTAATAGTTACAGTTAAGAGTAAAAAGCTTGCCACTTCTAGGGTTAAACAAAGAAATAACAGTCTAAGATGGGATTTAGAAAAATATAACAAAAGTCTGAAAACATTATATTCTGTACATTTTGATTTTATTTCAATATATTATGTCAAGCACAGTTTTCTAGCCTTTGACATGTGTGATGTTGCAGTACCGTCCGAGCCAGTGGAGTTGGCGGAGGGGAGAAGCAAGGTACACAGCAGCCACAATACACATGTGACGCTCCGGTATGTTAACAATCGTTATGAATCTATGCTAAAAAATATTTTTTTAAGGTTATTTTAATAGGTATTATATGTGTTACATGAAGTTCAATAAGTGTGACATCAATAGTTATAAGATAGATAAGAATAAGAAGGAATTTAATTGTACTGGTAACTACATACGATGTTTTACGGGTAAGACCTTCATCTACAAGGACTCCTAGATACTTGGCCTAGGCATTTCTTTCCACATCAGGTATTGTTGGTACATCTTCACATCTTGTCCCATAAGTCAGTTGGCTTGCTTTTCCTAGATCCACCGCCAAATCATCAGAATGGCAATATTTGTATGCCATGTTCAGTGCTGTGAAAGACTTTACATCTAGATCATCTTTGTTTTCACTTAAAAGCAAGGTGGTGTAAACCCATTTTTTGTTTGTGTGATTTCTAATATTTGTTTCCCGACTTCAAGATCGCTTTTAAACCACATCTTACCTGTGCCTTTATTGACTAATATGTCTAACTTATGTAACATAAGTTTATGGCTCAAGCAGTCAAACGCTTCGCTTAGGTCGAAAAAGAAGTTTGTAGTAAGTTTTTAAAAAATTTGCCAATTTGATTATGTGTTTATTAAGTGAAATCAAAAATTGCATAATATTATACAGTATGTTTATAAATAGCTACTTGGTGAGAAGTTTGTATTTTCAAGTAACAGTAGACGTTCATTATATTCAGTTAGCAAAGCATACGGCTCACCCCACTTATATAGTATAGTATAGCCCATAGCCTATTAATATACTATCCATGCTTGCTACTATGCTTAATTTGGGAATCAACTAAATTCACTTGCAAAATATGTAAGTTAACCATCATAATTTAATTTTGTTTCAGAAAATGATGTTGCGGATTTAGATTAATTCAACTAAACATCAAAATCATCAGTCATATGACGTGGAGAATTTTCCTAATCGAGTTTAAGTAAAAAAGTGTCATTAAAATTTATGTATTTTACTATTAGTGCATTTTTATTGTTAGTGATTTGAGAGCAGCTTTGTCCCTCCACATTTTATACGTGATTCTATTTTTAGAAAGTTTTATTACATTGCATGAATTGTTCAAGAAGAGCACACTTATATTCGCAAGATTTATAACTCTTTTATTTTGAAGTTTTTATATTCTCTAGAAAGAACCATTTTAATTAGTTATATTGATATGATACATTTCTGTGATCTATTAATTGTTATCTAGACTCTCTGAATTTGTTGAATCGAGACAGTTTGGTTTATATGTAAAATAAAAGATGTTTATTGCTTATTTGATTTAAGTAGTAATAGCTTTTATTTTAGGTTTAGTTTAGGAATGTATTTAAACTAGCTAGAACACTCGTAATCTTTATAAAAGACCAATTGTGGTTGCCTTACCTCTTTTTTTTGTAAATAGTAGTATGTATTTTTTCATTTGATGATTTGTTATTCCGTTGCAATTAATTTTAGTTTCAATGTTTTTGTGATCCTTCAATTAATTAAAACCTATACTTAAGGTAAATAAAGTAAAACATAATATTTGTAATTCAACTTTTCTAAACCATTATAAAAAGTCAATGCACAAAATGAATTCTCTTAAGTACAACGGAAGTATATTTTTGTAATGAGGGTTATTTTGAACATGTTCAGGGAATGTGAGATTTAATTAAACAGATTTTTTTAAGATTTATAAAAGTAGTTACACTTTTGATTTATTCTTATAAAAAATAAGATATAAACGATTACAATGTGATGGTATCCGATTCTGCCTTAATGATAAAGTTGCTATCTTTTTGAGAATCGTACAGTCTGATTTTATCTTCTAAATTTATCACTAGGGCCTTTGTCTTCCCTCGTAATGTTTTGTCCTATATAACATTTACCTAAATTGTAACCAGATGTTCAGAATCACTTTAAAGATATTTATTACATTTATTTTTTATAGATCTCGATAAAGTAATGAATGTGTCATAACAGTCAGTGTTGCTATTTAAAAATGTGCTACTGTCATGAAACATTGATTACAAAAGGGTTGTTTATTAATTATTGTAGACTGTGTCTTAATCTTAATGTATATAACAGTAAGTTACAAATGAATTTTAATTCAAGTTTTATTTCAGTTATTTATTTAGTTAGTATTTATTTCATTTAAAGTGCTAATATAGATTAGCAAGGAACATCGTAGACGAAGAGGATATATACAAGGAACCCTATTGGAAGGTCTAGAGGATATACTCTAGCATCATTTTGTATTGTATCTTATATTTAAAATATTTTGATATCTACTTATAGTTAATTAATTAATTTGTTACTTTTCAATTCAATATATTATTCAGCCTAGATCAATTTATTTATAGATTGTTTTTACATCGTACTCGAGGAATTGTGAATTTTTGTATGTCGTTCTTAATTACTGGCTTTAACATCGTGTCCATAGAGCTTAAAATAAGGTCCAGAGGTATCGTATGAGAAATGTTAAATTGAGCTTTCCCGTTGTTCCAAATCAACTCCTCATTTTTATGATTTAAAATTTTTGTATGAAGAATAAAAATGTATTTGCTGTGTATATTGTATCTTAATCTTAGGGTAAGGGTTTCTACTGTAAAGGAAAGTTTAAATGTGTTCATTAAAATGTTTGTCCAATATTTTTTTACAATTGCTGGAATGTTCATAATATATAGCAGCTTTATACACTGTGATTTTCTTGAATATATGATCTTTTTCATTTTAAAAGAAATGTGGAATTTGTATTACTATTTAGTAAACTTAAATAGTTATCAAAGCATCTCAATATTTGATTGAAAACTTTTTGTCATGTATTTCATCGAAGTAACATATGAAGTAACATACTCAGCTTAGTATTAACATCAAATAACTAAGTCTTTTGTACCGCATATTCACATATAGATGAAAACGCACAATGTAGCAGTAGCTCTTAGAATACTTTCATGTTAAGTTGAGCTTCCCCTTATATTTTTGAGAGATAATTTTTAACATTCAGATCCATATTTTCCTACATTGATGCTATTCATTGTTTTTGTCTGGTTTATTGTGTAAAAATATTTAAATATTGTTCATGGTAACACAATTTTTTGCTCAACACTAACTTCAGTGTCTGGCAAAATACCTGTGCACCAGCCATAACCAGTTGACATAGGTTGTGATATGTACCTCAAATACAGGGCATTCTCAGCAGCTAAAACTATCTTACGTAGTACTTTTATCATGTTGATCATGATGTAAGGGAATATGGGATAAAATATTAAATTTATTTTATTGTAATAAAAGTTTCAAACAACGACTACTGTAATGTAAACTTTTTGTGATTCTAACATAAATTTGGCCTACCTGGCATAATACTTGTTAGAGATATTCATAGTAGAATTCAATTAAAGTACAGTGAACTCATGACAGCGGGTAGTGAAAGTGGATAATCCACAAAAGTACTGAAAATGGGTTACGTGAATCAAATAGTATTTAAAACTATCGAAAACCATTTAATAAACGGAAAACGTTGGTTACCTAAAAAGTGATTTTAAACAAAGCTTAATCTTTTCGTGCAATTCATATTTTACTTAACAATTAACCTAAAAATTTTACTTTGGTCTTCACTCGTTTTCTATTTTAGAAATCATTTTCAGTCTGTGAAAAATCATCAACACAACTTTCTTCCTCTTCAGCCACTTTGGCAAAAAATCCAAAACCAGGTAGCAAAAGCGCTAAACACTCTCACACAAGAAACAAATCAAACATTGACCACTCTCAGTAGCAACTGGAACAGAAGCAGAGGTGTCTGGTGTCATTGGGTATAAGATTTCTGCCCAGCCTGCTGTGTGAATTCACGGACGTTTTGATCTAAAAAAAACTCCTTTGTACAAAAATTCTCACTTTTTGCGGCATGCACGGATAAATCAAATCACCTAACAGACTACGCCTGTGTATAATCAAGAATTTACTATAAATACCTTTTGTGTTCCATACTGAATAGTTTCTTTTTTACTTTTATTTACTCTCATTATTTTTCTGTCTTATTTATTTATCTATTCACCAAATTGTAATAAATTCTTTAAATCTGTTTAAAATGTTGATAATGTTATTAGCACATAGTTTTCTCAGCTCTCTTTTATTACATTTGTTGAACTTTATTGTAAATCCAAACTGACCAAAGTACTCAAGGAATATAAAATGTGTTCAATCTTGCCTTATACGAGAGCATGCATTTTCAAAATCAGTTTAAAGGGTTGCAAATATTGCAACTCTTTAAACTAATGAAACCTGTAAACGAAATTAATGTTTTTTCTAAAATATACAACTTTAGTTGTGAAATTTCTCACCAAATTAGAAATTTGAAATCTTGCTCTAATTTTGATTTCTAAACATAACCGTGCTGTTATGAACGGTCGTGAGCTGGTTGATTACTTTATAGGAGCACATTGGAGTTAATAGTTGTTTGAAGTTTTTTATTTATGGTATGTTTAACTTATTAGTGTGTTGTGTGGCTATTAAAATGTGTTTCCCAAAGAAAATATATGAAGTATTCAATATTTTGTAAATTATAAATAGACATAATATTAATTTTTTGCTGGCAAATCCACAACAGCTTACCTCCCTTAATTTTAATTAATTATACTAAAAAAATTGGCAATGGATTTTCTAAACAAAACTCAATAATCAATATTCAAATAATATAAAATATTCAATCATCATTCATATTATCTTTTATTAGTGTAAGAAAATAGGTCACATTAATATTTTAAACCATTTTAAAAATAATTCATCTAAAATGTTTTGTCATTGTACACTTTTGGAGTAATTTTAAATACCTAGCCAACATGATTAATCAGATGCTTGATTATATTAAAAATCAAAACATCCGATCCGATATTTTTAACGGATTCATCACCTAGATTATATTGCTAGAATATTTTTTCTTTTTCTACCGCTGTAGCCTCAGGTTGTGCCTTGGTTTTTATATTGCAACGGAGTTACACTTTTCTTGTAACATTTTGTACATGTAAATATATTTTAGTACATATAATATTAAAAAAATTGTACATCAATAAACTGTTTTTCTTCTCCTCTTGTGTACATCCGTCATTAGCTCTATTTGTAAATTCAATAAGGACTATTTATTTAATGAAATTACTGAAATCAAGAATGTTAAAGATAACAATTATTCATCTACAATCGATTTTTTTAACGGGTGGTTAATAGGCTTGTTTTTAATTGAATGAATATGCTTCTTTAATTCGATTGACCATTCCGTACATAGATGTTATTTTTGAAACTGTTGAATTTGAAACACTGTGAATACTGACACTATCTTTGTTATTTAAAATGTCATCCAGAACAACCTTTGGTAGATTGTCAGTCAAGAAATAACTTTGGGAGCCAAGAATTGTTTCTTTGTGAAATTTACCTTCTGCGTAGATTCTCTCGTCCCTGTTCTCCTCCGGATAGTGGTGGAGATATCTATTTACCAAACTCTCACCAATTTCCATATATTTACATAATGCTGATGAAAACCAAATTGATAAATCAATGTCATTTTTAATCTTGGAACATTTAAAAATTTTTACTGCAGCAGGAATTGCTCTATTCCTCTCATTGTTTTGACTGTATTTATTTTCAGTCACTTTTGAAATGTGAGGATAGAACCAAATGGTTTCAGGCATCTCTTCTAATTTGAGTAAATCCTTCCTTTTAATCAAAGAAGGCAAATTTTTATTTTTTATAAAACTCATCAAATATTCTTCTGATTTATTTTTGAAAATTGGAGTTTGAGTGTATAAAGTAAACAAACTGTTGATATTCTGCACTATAGGGGATTTTATTGATTCACCATTATTTTTATCATCAATTTTATAATTTCTTATCATTTCGTACCCAGTGAGATCTCTATTGAATACAAAGTAACGTTCAATATTTTTTGGATGAAGAGGAATAATTGAGCTCGAATTCTCAATCTCATTCTTCACCAGGGTTGTGTGGCCGTTTTCACTAACCGTAAACACATTACACAAGCTATCAACTGTCTGGCAAGTCACAGTTGGATTAGTTGTTAGATTCTTAAAGTGTAATGTTGTGATAGACTGTTGTGAACACCCATCTACGGTCTGAGCCTCAAAAGTCAACTTTGTATGTGTCAGAGTGATCTTCTCGTGTCCACCCGCATCAATAGTAAACATTCTACCACTATCAAAGTACACAGCAATATCCCCAGGCAATGTAATTTTCACACTGTTGTCACTGTTATATTTGACACTAGCATAATTTTGATGCTCAAAAAGATAAGACATTTGCACATAGATACAACTCTCATCAACCATCTGACCTTTTTCAGTTTGACTTTTACTGCTGCTACACGTACTTGTTTCTTCAAAAGACCCTGCAGTTGAACTGGAGCTCAAGTCGGACACTTTACTGTTGCCATCTGTCCCCCATTCCTGACTGCAGCTCCCACTCCCCTCGATGCTGTTCTCAACTGTTTCTAACAGGGTTCCACTTTCTATATCCAACTCCATGCTGTCATCGACGTAAGATGTTATTTTCGAGCCATCAGGTAACAATATTGTAAATTCTTGAGGTGTGAATAAGCTTGTTTCTCCATCACTACGGTGTAGATATAATTCTTGGTTTACTTTATCAAAAGCAACTCTTAGATCCTGAATTTTAGAGGAATTTTTACTAAAGTTTCTGTTAAATTCTTTACAATATCCATCCCATGATAACACAGAATGACGTGTTGCTTTGTTCATGTATATTTCTTCTTCTGTTTTATCTTCTTCTAAATTTAAATATTTTTGCTTTAATGGAGTTGAGTCTTTCTTACTTTTCTTCTTCTGACTGGTTGGAACACTCTGAGTTTGGTCATCTTTTTTTTCTTTGTCTTTTCCTTTCCGCTTGCCCTCTTTCTTATCTTTGCCAGCAAACATCTCATCTGAATTTTGTATTTTGACTTCTACATAATTTTCTTCTGGATTAACTTCATCTTTAACTGGAACAGTTTCCGAGACAACCTTTTCCCATTCAAAGTCACTGCACCTAACCATCGTACCATTATTGTATAATATATAAACAGTATTATCTGCGTTAAATATTATTATTGTACCATTTTTCAAAAAGCACCGTGCTGTTTCTTCCCAGATTTTATCACAAGTGGGACCTTTGAACAGGTACCGTTGCCGGATATAGAATGGACCTAGACCCAATTCTGTAGTAGGTACAATTTCAATCAAAAGGCCCGAAGGGAGTGTTGCGTTAAAATCACAATTCAATATTAAACTGTTATTTGTATTGGAGTCAGTGGTGCCCAATTCATTGTACTCCGTAACTACCTTAGTGGGATCAGGTTGTAACCATGTCAAATGAGCCAGAATTGTTATATCATTATGCATTTTCATCATCACTTCTATGAGTGTGTTTGAAACTTGAGGTTTTACATTATAATGTATGGATGTATTGTTTTTGGTAACAGTTACAGCAATATTCAAATGATCAGAAAAGTACTTGGTTTTCTTCACGGTCACCTTTGTACCGTCAGGAGAGAAAAAATAATCATAACACTCACTGTGTTCTATGCGTTGTGATCCAAAATTTGTTACAACTGTAGGTAAGAATTTATCCCTTTTAGAATGACTGTCATGACTGCTCTGAGAGAATTGGTAAGTGGAAAAACTGTCACTGAAGTTGTCTGCTTCGATCAAGTCAGAAACCTCAGCCATTATTTCTTCTTCAGGCATCTCTTCGAAATGGCTTTTCCCTCCAAGTTTATACTTGTAGAAATCTCTGAATCCTAATGGAGTCTCTAAAATGCCTTTGATTTTTCTGGACATTATTCGATCCTGTGTTTCTGAGTTATTAAACCATAATAATATTGTGTCGTTTGGAGAAAAATAGTAATAATTACAATTTACAAAGTTTGCGAATGCTTCTTGTAAACTTTGACTCATGCTAGATGCATTCAAGTTTTCAACAAATTCGTACATTTTCATGTGATCATTTCCACTTGGTATATAATTTTTGACATCCTCATATAAATTTATAAACTCTGGGCACAAAAGAAATGATTTAAGTTTGTTAACTTTCAATATTCTATAGTAAGTTTTCTCATCGAGGTGGGGTCCATATTTTGGTACTAGTTTTTTTATTTCATACCATTTGGACATGACTGATAATTTTGAATTTGTAACATAGACTTCTTTAGAAGATAGATCTCGTAAAATCTTAGAGGAGTGCTCTTCTTCCTTAGAGCTTGGTTCACCTAACGATGAAGGGTTCTCATTGCAATTTTTTGAAACTCTACATAGAATATTACAAATAATTCCCTGAATATAGGATTTAATACTCTCATTTTCAGGTGTATAAAGATTCATAGGAAGTAAATATGTATCATTATCTTCATCATCTGAGGAACAATAGTATTTATGGATAGAAAGCTTCTCAGGTTTTGCAATCAACACATTCATGATAGACTGATGCAAATAGTATGAGAAAAGTTTATCACAATCATTGTAACAATTTTCAGTACATTTTTTAAACCTCTGTAAGTGAAATTCAAACCATTTCAACTTAGGTGCAGAAGCAGGAGGATAATTAAGCCAAAGCTTATAAACAGGAGAGGTTGACAGCATATTCAACGTGATTTTTTGGAAATCAATTTCAGGGATTTGCAAATGGAACGTGGTACATCTTATTTGATCTGTCGTATCAATCAAAACAGGAGTAATGTCAGGAATATACATATCTGAATCTAAAGAACTTGAATTGATTGTCCGAAGTCGACAGCTTGCCACAAAACTTTGACGAATAGACTTAGTTTGAGTTGATAGATTAGAACCTGATGTTGCCACGGTGGCTATGTTGTCACTTAGCTGGGAGGTTTCGTCTATTCTGGAAAGTATGTGTTCGTCCCACCAATACACCTGCTCCAAGATGCAATGCATGACAAAGGGCACGGTGGAGCACTCTGGGGGAACCATTGACACCAAAGTCGTGTACAAGTTAGCGTCTTCGAGCGTCACTATCTCTTGCATGTCTGGGACTTCTTGTACAGTCAAAGCCTTGCCGTAAGTGCTGAACTTTCCCCATGCCTCACTGATTCCAGATAAAATTTTTAAAAAGTTTGGTGCAAATGTTTTGTAGGCTCCTTTACTTTTGTCAGTTTTTATTGAATATTTTAAAAAGAGTAGATGTTTGTTAATTTCTAAAAACTGCTTATCTTTCATACTTTCGTTTAGTTTAGTTTCAAAAATTTGGTATTTTTCAGGATTATCCGGTTTTGATAGTTTTTTAGTTTTCCCTTTTTGTTTTTTTTCCAAAACTGGTACTAATTCAGTTGATTTATTCATTGGCGAAATTTCTTTTATATCAATTATTGCTTTAACTATAATATTAAAATTGAAACATTCCTGTAATAAGTTGAAGTCATAAAATCCAACTAATATTATAAATCTCAAGATAATAATGTTTGATTTAGATTCCAAAACATGCTCATGTTGGCTCCTCATATTATTTTTTGTAGTGTCTTGTTGATTCTTCCATTCTGTGATTCCATGTTCTTGAAAGTCTTTATTTTTTAATTCCAAAATATTCTTTTTAAGTGAAATACAAGTTTGAAGACTATTTACTTCAGTTGATTTAACAGCTTCTTGTTTTTCTTGCTTGTTGCTTCTTTTACTGCCAGTTTCTTTTGCCTTTGCTGCTTTTTTGCTATCTTTGGAAGCTGAACCTTTGCGTGTTTTTGAGCTTTCTCTGCTTCTTCCTGGAGGAACTTTTTCGTTTATGTCAAAGATATTTTTAGGAGTAACAACTGTAAAGTTTTCAGGCAAGTCGTTTAATTGTTCTAACACGTTGTCTTGGAGGTTTTGACCTTCCACAGCCACTATCACTATAATAGGCTGCCAAAATTCATCTTCTACTATGAGAGATTTCAACTCTTCAATTTCAGTAGCATCTTCTAACTTTTCCTTTTTTGCCTTGGATTTAATAGAATTTTTTCCTTTCCCTGATCCTACTTTTTCTTTTTTAGCTTTTGATGATCCTGTCATTTGTTAGATTACCTAAACCTTATAGGTTAATGTATTTTAATATTATTCTGTTTATATTTGATTAAAGTTGTTTTGTTTTATAAAGTGACATAAGACACCACTCATGGTTTTTATAAGTGAAGTCAAAAAGGCAGGATCAGTTTTTAAGTCTATTTTTCTCAATATATGCAGAAATTTTAGTTTTCTTAGTAAATTTATTTTAACCTTCCATTAATAACTTGTCAATTTAAATTTAAATTTCAGCTGTCAGATCATTTGCTTAGAAACTCACCATCTCCAATAATAGACAATAATTTTTGTATTATTATATTTTTACATACAATATATATTATAAGCTACTTATTACAATTTAACATCATCTATGGTATTTCTGTTTTTTTGTAGACACAATAAGTACTTATTGATTTTAGGAAAGAGTAGAAATAAATCTGAGGAATTAATTGTCAAGATTTTATGTTAAAATGAGTTTATTATTTTTTCTATATAAAGCTAAAAACGTAAAAAAAACAAAATCTCAGAATTTCTTTGTTCTCTCATGGAATCTAATCCAGATTCCACCGATTGGTGCAAAAATGAAAGATTTAGGATCAAACTCCAACGGAACCTTGGTGCGGGGATCGAGCGTCACAGTGAATTCTGACAACAACTTGGCAACTGCCATCTTCATTTCCAGGATGACAAACCTCATGGCTGCAAACAATTGAGAAATTTAATCAAGTTTAATGTAAAAAGTAAAATGGTAGATAACATTAGTAGAAAAATTTAGGAGAATCCGGAAGAACAGAGAAGACCTGTATCACTACCCAGATAATTTGGCTAAGATAAAAAGCATAAGACTTGTAGAAGAACAGAAATAAAAGACATGTATATTATTTCATGAAAGATTCATTATTTTAATTAATTCCTTTTAAGGCTGAACACATTTGGACCCACTGGGTAGCTTAACATATAAAGCGTATTAGATTTCAGTTAAAGAGGTAAAAAGTTCCATTTTTGGGTTGACCAAAATTTTTCAGGGATTTAGACCACTTTCCCTGAAAAGTATTGTTGATATCTTTAAAAAAACATGCTGCAGCGCATTAAAACCACCCAAATAAACATTGTGGCTGCTGCGACAATGGTAATATTTTATTAGCATCCAGTGAACGGTGGTGTCTATTTACCTTTTTTTTTAAATACAACCACCATTATGTCTTTAATTTCTAGCCTATATTTAATTATTTAAACATATCATATAGAATAACCCAAATCTTGTCACTTATGGTAGCACTTTGCTAATGGTGATAATAACAGACGTTCATGTAGAGGCAAAGCTATATGGGGAGAGTAACGACACGTGATTTTTTTTTCTAGTTCCATAATTATTGTGATTCAATCAACTGTCATTAAAAACCGGAATTATATTTGAGAAACTCAGAATTTCTAATTCAGAGGATTGTAATTTATTGTTGTTTCATAAATTGAATTAAATAGGAGTTACTTTTGTACATTTATCAGTTATCACTCAAAGTTTTTTATGAGTCATAGGTGGAATATGCTTTATGCAGTTTCATATTTGATGATACCAGTACCTGAAGTTTCAATAGTCAAATCAATAGTTAATAGCAGAGTCCATATTCTATCACAAATTTTTAAGCAACCTTCAGATGAATTCCTTACCTATACAAACTCTAGGGCCATCCCCGAATGGAAGGTATGTGCCTGAAGTGCGATGATTGTTCCCCTCAAAACGTTCCGGAATAAACTTCTCTGGATCAGGGTAATATGCGGGATCATGATGGACGGAGTATATCGGTATCAATACCTTAATCCCCTTTTCTATCACAACACTGGTATCAGGGATCGTGTACGGAGCATTACAAACCCTCAAAAGAAACCCTCCTTCAGAGTACATCCGAAATCTTTCTGGAATCATGCGATAAACATTTAGTAAGTCAAGAATATTAACATTTGTGAAACAAAGAATCTAAATTTTTACTTGATTTATAGATCAAGAATCATATCTGTAGTTGATATTGTTGACACAGAGTATCATTTGTAAAAAGTGTAAACATTATTATTATTACAATACGAATATGAATTCTTAGTAAAAGGATACAGTAACACTGAATAAAAAATTGCTTACTACCTTGAGTAATCAGGTCGAGATAGGTCATCTGTTTTAACCCATCATAGGTTAATTTTCCACCACACTCCTTCATCACTTTATCCACCTCGTTCTGAAGTTTAGTCTGAATGTCAGGGTTTCGGGCGAGTTCGAACAATGAGAACTGAACAGCATTAGCCACCGCTTCTGAGCCTCCGGTCAAAAACACAAACGATTGAGCTGCGATGCACTCATCTGTGATAACTGACAGAAAACATAGTTCAACGATAGATGATTGTACACATTGTGAAAGAGGTTGAGAAGGAAGAAAACTATCTTAATTATACAAATATAATAACTAATAAAAAAGATATATATATTTATTCATATACTAATTTAATTAATTCATAACAATATATAAATAACTATTACAGAGGAAACCCCATATATGACATAGAATTCAGACTACTGTAAGTTTCTTTTGTTTTTACCTCCTGTGTTTTACTTATATTAATGCATTTTTTATGAATACAATGAACTCGTAATTTTGAATAATGTCACGGAAAAAAATTAGAACAAAATGTATACTTGATCGATTTATGATTGGTGGTTGGCTTGGAAGAAAACTGATGGTTTCAGAATGACTGTGGTTAGCCGAAGGCAAAAAGGAAGTAATTTTACATCTCTACTTTCAGTTGGAAGAAACTCTCAATGGTTTGAAATGATCATGGCATGCTTTCATGTTCTATTATCATATTATTAGTATATGGAGAGACCTTATCATGACACAATTTTAATACATAGGTTATATTAATAATTTGAAGTAAAACTAAAACCAGTGGTAACTGATATGGGAAGCTGAAATTTTTTACGGAACTAGAATAAAACTATTATTACTATTCACTTTGGTCCTTAGATTTAATCATTTTGGGAAAAATATTTTTCTGACTTGTATGAAATTTAAAATCAATAGTTTGTGTGACCAACTTTATTCCTTTACACCTTTTGATTGTGTGTGTGTGTGTGTGCTATTTGGCTATTTATAGCTACTTGGTGATCAATTATTGATTGAACCAACACAGAAAACATCTGTGTGTGTGTTTTTAATATTAATATTTTCAAGGCTATTATAAAAATTCAGTTATGAAACTATTTCTAATTAAACCATTCACAGGTTTATTTCATTCTGATTTGATGAAAAATATCATCCGATGCCTTAGTTTATAAAAATCACTATTCATAGTTTTAATATTGCCCAAACAAACCAGTTCTAAGATAGCTCAAAGAGTATATGTGCCAAGGTCAAACTAGATTTTAGTAGGCCTACATTCAGTCAGGCTTTTACCTTGAATCTTCTCCTGATTTCCATCTTTAAACGTGGTTAAGTCAATTTGGTTGAGGTATGCATCTTCTTCACTTAATTCCCCTTTCCAATTCATCACTTTTCCTGTTTGCTCCTGTTCTTTCAAGTTTATCATTAGCTGAAGGAAGTCATTTCTCTGAATATTATTTCTTTTTCGATATTCGATGGTGGCCTTAACCAAATCTATCATATAGTCATTCACTTCTTTTGGAACCTGCCGGATGTTTAAGAGTTTTGCTAACCCTGTAAGGTAGAATACCATCATGTTTCTGAACATAGTTATCCAAGATGGTGAAAAGATTTTGTCTACTATTTGACGGAATTTTATTCCCTCAGGACTGTCTCCTTTGAACTGCAATCCGAAAGACACACTTGAAGAAACATCAATTGTGAAAGTTGTTCCCACCAATTTAGCATTTAAGGCTTCATTATTTTTTGAATTTTCCTTAATATAGTTAATCATTTCATCCCCACAGTTGCACATTTGATCCATCATACCTTTCAATTTACCAGTCGTGAACACAGGAGTCAATTTATTTCTTAAGTTTTTCCACAACTGTCCTTTCAAGTTGAATAAATTCCCCGATAAAGGATCCAATTTCGTATCAACTCCTAAACCAAATTGCCTGTCTGTGAAGTTTGAAAAGTCTTTAATGAGGATCTTCTCAATGAGCTGGGGGTCTCGAATAAGCAATACCGGAGTTCTAAACTCGTAATATCCCACGAATCTTTCTCCTTGTAAGGATTTATAAATATCATCTACACTAAGGAATATATTTTTCTTTTGTAGAAACTGGTCTTTTACATTCCCAAAAAATATAGAAGGCTCAACATAAGGAACACCACGTTTCTTCCAGTAGTCGAAAGGAGCTTTTAAATAATAATACAAGAGCCACAGTAACGTGGCCACTACAGCAAGAGTCGACACAAGCCAGGAGTCTTCCAGCACCATTCTTCTTGTTCTTATCCTGAAAAATTATAAACTTCAATATATCACATGGTTCTTTCTATTTGTCTTGTTAAGAGGACAGGATTTATTATTTGTTTATTTCATAATTTTTAAATTCAGCCATGACAAAGCATAATTTATTGCTTTGGTAAAATAAATTAAACAAATGAAAAATGTGAAGAAAATTTAAAACTAAACTAAAATAAAAACTCATTATATTACTTCAGATATTTTGATATGTAATGTGTTTTTTCAATGTGTTTAATGTCATACCCATACTTTTAATTACGTTGTTTTATAGTGATGTTAAAATAAAGGGGAATTTTTATTTTAGCTTTAAAAAAGAAAAACAATCAACTATTTTGATAGTTAAAAATCAGCACTATATTTAATTTTTAAACAATGAATACTGAAAAAAGTAATTACACGATAAATATTTTGAACAGAATGATTGAAATATTTGTTTTTATTTGGAATGGTGACATGGATCACACTCAGTGTATTAGTGTAAGAGATAAAAAAATAAAACAAAGAAACGGGTTATAAATCCATCTTATTTTGGATCTTAAAAGCTATAATTCATGAAATTTTAATCTAAATCGTTTGAGTGGATTTTGAGAAATTTGTATTTTTCAAATTTTTTAAGTGTATTCTAGGGTTAAACTACCCTTAAAATAAAAAATTTACTAAATAAACAAATAGTCTGGAGATATGAACAAAGTGCACCTGTGAACCAAATTTCATAAAAATCAGACGATGAGTGATGTATCGGGGTTGTACACAAACAAACTAACAGACAGACAACAGTCTGAAAACCACTTGTTTGGATTTAGGGAGCCTCAAAACTAATATATCCACTCTCAACTTAAATTAGAACTTTGACGAATACAATACTTTCTCCATATATACACTATGTATGCAAGAAAGAATAAAAGGAATGTAAAAAATTGAAAAGAATCTAGCTAATACAATAGAGAAAAAGATAACTAAACAATGTTAAAAATACGTATGAAGCCCTGAGAAGTCTAATGATTATTTTTTAATCAGATATTGTTAATAGTGTTGTAATTGATTAGAAACATAATACAATACCAAATTATTTAATACAGTTTTAAAATAATGCATCTAAATGCATAACTACTGTACTGAACACTATAACACAGATTGTAAGGCACTTTTCGTAACAGAACTTTGTGTGAAATAAAAAAGGCTAAACAAAACAAATAAAATAGACAAGACAAAATCTATAAAGAAATATTAGATTATTATTATTAAGAAAATTATTATTAATTATTATTAAGAAAATGCAAATTATTAAGAATTTACATTCTCAAGGTAAGAAGAATATGTAAAAAAACAAAATATACTTTAAAAATTATTTTAATAAAAAATGTTTTTAGAAAGCTATACTTTAAATTTTTTATCCTATTTTTTGTTATCCAAACCTTTAAATATTTTATGAATTTTTTAATCTCAACAAAAATATCAAAATTCTACACTGGAAAAAACTGTCAAGAATGTACAATTAATTTAAAATGTGTAGTAAACAAATGAATTAATTCATCCAAGATATTCCACAAAAAGTTAA
This sequence comes from Nephotettix cincticeps, assembly GCA_023375725.1. NCBI lineage: Eukaryota > Metazoa > Arthropoda > Insecta > Hemiptera > Cicadellidae > Nephotettix > Nephotettix cincticeps. The sequence goes on along the minus strand of CM041788.1, from coordinate 23,969,817 downwards.
ACAACACTTTTAGCGTTACAAGAAGACTCACCTTGTTGTGGTGCAGACTGTGGTGCAACTAAACTGCCCGGACAACTTGTCTCTCCTGTGAAGGCCATATTCCGAATTGAGCCTAATCTACGTTTGTTGAGGCTGCGAAATGCTCGGATATTGTGATGAGAAATCCTGGTTTGAGGGACCAGATATAATTGTTCCTTTTTAGTTTACTAAACCATTTTTTATTTTTATTTTACTAAACCAATTTGAATTGTAGCCTCTTATAATTACCTCTTTTGAGGGCTTTGGTTAGTTATTATTAATCTGTAGACTAGGTATACAAATTTTTATTTTAAGTTCAAATACAATTTTTATCTATGCATGGTATAAACCTACAAATATCCTTGTTAATACTGTATATTCACCCTCACATTTGGATATTCATAGATTGGAAAAAGTTAATAGTTTTAACTGCTGGAAATTGAAATTGAAGTAGACACAGACACAAACTATTTACGGTTCACCACTGTGTCAAAAAATATCAAAAAAGCTTATCAAAAAACATTTTTACAAGTAAAAATACAAAATTTATTGACTTGGCCAGGGTTCAATAATCCATTTCCTACGTTCAAATACTTGGGACAAAGAGAAAAAGAGCTCAACGCTCAGGTCTTATGGCTGCAGATCATGGATCATGGAGCAGATTTTTTTTATTGTTTGCATTTAATAAGCTAATTACTGATTTTAATTTTACAAAATCCGAGAATAAGGTGCAAATCAGTAAAAATCAAATTTGGCAAATCCACTTTTATTCAAATATTCATCATTATCTGTGATAGACCAGAAGTAATAAAATCAGTCTCAGTCGTACGTCTAATAAACTAAGAGCTAAACTATACATTTTTTATGGAATAATTATCTTTATAATATGAACACGACTCATCCATTACTTATGAGGTATAAATTTAATATATTCTATAAAGAAATTTACTTTATTACAATGTTAAAAAGTATTACAGTTTATAGCTCAGTATGCTTGGATGGAAACTTCTTTAAAATTGCTACAAATAGATTATAAAAAGCATAGATGCTAACACAAACTATCATTAAAAATACAACAGCAAATACAGCACTTAGGAAGTTCCCGTCGATGATTGTGTCACTTGGGGTTTTCTTGGTTTTTCCTTTCCCGCCTGAAAATATCAGTTGAAAGATACAATTGTGATATTTAAGAGGATGCAGATCATTTTTATACAAATAAATGAATAGTACATTGACAAAAAGTCAAAAACAATAACTAAGGCTTCTTTTTAAACATTTAGATTTTTTTCACAATATTCATTACGTAATAATTTGTGTGAAAAAATATTTGTTGTAGGTGTATGTTAGGCCGATTTCTATTAATTCTAATTTATTTCACATTCAATTGCATTTCAACAAAATTGTTGATTTTAACTTTAATCTGGCATTTATGGCTTATGCTTATTGGTTGATACGATTTTAAATCACAACATCAAACTGAGTTATATTGGATTGAGAGTATTAAGTGACCTTCGGGATTTTTTATAAATCCCTTGATTTTGAATAAAAAATAATATTGGAAATAAATCCATTTTAACTTGAATTGAAAACGTAAAAAAGTGTGTTTGTTGTAAATGTTATCTGGAATAATCCAGATAATTTATAATAGACTAATCATAGTTAGTAGGTGTATGTGTTTTATATAGCATCAGAATGCCAACCATAATTGACCATGAATCATTGGGCAAGCAAAATAATATTTTTTGTTTGGTTCACCAGTGATTTCTGGATGATACACTATACACTCTCCTCCTTCTTAAAGTCACTATTCTTTATTTATTAGTAGTTTTATTTTTTGGTTTGTATAAAATAAAGAGTTAGAAAGTTTATTAAGAAAAGTAATCATCCTCAGTACTCTTATAGAGACTTTCATCATTATTAGTGCTCCTATGTTAAAGTAACTGATATAATAATTAATATATACAGTAAACCTTTCTAACTTGACACCCGACAACTCGACACTCCGTGTAACTCAACAGTCAACAGCTGACAGAAAGCCTTTATCTTATATTACTAGTGTGTTCGGTTTTCAATGTTGCGGAACGGATGAAACAAGCTAATATGAGCAGTCGATCTATTAGCACCTTTAGACTGTTTTAAGGTCAAAGACCCGGGCATAGTTGGGAGTGGAGCAGCTCACTACTGTTTACTATTCATGGAAAATAGATATAATTAGGCATTTTTTTCAGAACATATTATTTTAATTGTTGAATATTTGACACGGGCTGTTTCCTCAGCATGTAAAAATATTTACTGATATTAATATTATAGCTGTAATAAAAATGTTTATGTAAAATTTGAGTCTTTTATATGTTCAATTTTTGGTTTGCAATTAAACTCCATGAAAAATTGCAACGTTCTGGATAACTCGATAACCCCATGACTTGACGACCTCTAGGTCTACAAAGTGTCGAGTTAGTGAGGTTCTACTGTATATATTATATTACCTTTTTCTATATCCTTTACACTTTCTGCCATTAAGCGATTCATTAACTCAACATTTGCTCTGAATTCCTCAATGGATATATCATCTTTTTCATCAGGATTTCTGGTATGCTGTGATGAAAATCCTAGCAAAAAATTAGTTTAATAATTGACATGGATACTAATAAAATAACACTAAAAATGCTACAGTTTTGAAGGAAATGTACTTAATAAAAGTAGCATACAATTTTTTTTAAATAGGCTATGAAGGATAATAAAGTGAATACAATTTTGAATTAGTTATAGTGTAATCTGCGTCTAGTATAGCTTTATTAATCACTTTGGATGAACAATTAAGTTCATCCAGTTTTTAAATTTTAATTAAATTTAAATACACATAAAAATGTTACTAAATGTTTTAATTCATACCATTGGTAGCCTTTCCCTGAGATGAATCACTTTTTATTCCAGTCATAATATTTATTAATTAACAATCAAAAATTTATTGTTTGGATTCTTGTGATAAAAATTCTTTTAAATCAAACTAATTCAAATATCATTGCATGTTACAACCTAGCAACTCTATTTCGTAAGTAAATTTTTAATTCAGATATTGCAGACAGCCAAGCGCAGCCGCTTTAGCGGAAAGAGAGCAATCAATATAGTCATCCTGAAGTATCTGCTAACAGACTGGTAGTGTTCATACCTGTATTTTTGTAAATCTGAAACGAACCAGAGAGGAACGGATGGTAAATCCATTGTTTATAAATAGTTCTTCTATCATCTATGGTAAAGCTTTTGATCATCTGTGAACGGATAGTAAAGCATATTCAATCTTAATAGCTTGAATTTAGAAGTATTACACTAATTATTAAAAATATCAAAACATCATGTTTCTCAAGCCTTCTTCCGTGTCACATCATCACTGTTAAGCAAATACCTCCAATCTAGAGTTATAGATATAGTTATACTGTGCTTAGTTACGGATGGAGTTATAGCTATGGATTTTATAACTTGAAGGTTGTTATATGAGAACTTAACTGTGATGGTAAAATGTATGATTATAGTTTTAATAATATTTATAATCATTTAAAAATATAACATTTTATAATTATTTGATAACTCTTTTAATAACTTGTTCAAAGATTAAATTTCTCAATTAACTTATTAAAGGGGTTCAAATCAATTTTAAATTTAATCCAACAAATCGCAGACAATTCAAATTATATTTTTAATTTAAGCTTATAGATTTTGGACTAAATAAAAAATCATATAGAGTGAAAATATGTAATAACCAAAAATTTTGGTTAAATAGACATTTAGTATTAAAAACATTCCATATAAAAAGTAAATAAAAACGTGAATTCACTTTATTTGGTTGTAAAATTTATTATTTTATTTTAATAACTATTTTGTTATATTAAAATCGGTCATCAGCATACCAATCATAAATTATTTTATTTATTTTCAGTACTAACTTATAATAGTAGTTATAATTACACACACTATAAATTGAAGTATAGGTAATTGAACGTATAATTAAATACATAATACAATACCATAGATGAACGGATAGTAAATCCGTTCCTCTCTGACAATACATACTGTGTAGTATAATTTCACAAGTTTTGTTTTGGTTATCAAAATGGCTTTGAACTGTTTAGCCCCGTTGGCTGTAATCAGCTGCGGAGAACTGCCAAGTCGTACTTTGCTGTCTGTCAATGAATGTTTTAAGTGTGATCTATATTGAAGTAACCTAAGTTTTGGATAAATTGTTTTTCATTTTATAGTATTGTATTACTAACTAGATTTACAAAATGGTTTTAGCAGATTTAGGGAGGAAGATTACTTCCGCTCTTAGATCTTTAAGTAATGCAACAGTTATCAATGAAGAAGTAAGTAAGCTTAAAATTATATATCCAGCTTTCGTTAGCCATATTCTTAAGCTAATGAACACAAATATTATAGAATTAAGCCTCGAAACATAAATATTAATGTATTTTCATTTCATTTTGGTGTAGATAATAAAAGAATATTGGTGTAAACAATATCAGAACACATTTGAAAAATGGGTTGTGAAGTTTCCAACTTTTCCAATCATTATTAGAATTTTGGTGAGAAATAGGCCTCTGCTCAATTTTAACTTCTGCGGATCAAAGTCCTCAATATTCGTTCTCTTGTCTTAGCATTAAAAATGTTATGAACTCCATACCATCTCTGCAATGGTAACCAAAATGTCATTCTGCTTTACTTTTCGTAAACTCAAATTAAAAATACCTCCGATATTATTGTACATTTATTGTAAATGTAGCTTTATATATCTTAGGCCTATTTATTCTTGAATAGTTTTTTATCATCCCTTAGTTAGTTTATTAAGGGATACAATATTATTAAATACTGAGAAGATTAAGCTTTTTTATGTGTCTGGTTCTGATGTTTAGTTGAAACCTATCATTATCACTAGTGGACCCATAGGTTCTGATAAAAAATGTCATTAAACTCCATAAGAATAGAGAGCACTTCTACAATTAATCCATAGTAAGTTATAAATTAATTATAATTATTATGTCTTCAACGTATATATTTTACCCAAAGTTAAAACAAACAATCTTGTGTTTTCTAATAATCATTAGGCCAGCCAGAAGCCTGTTGTGTGGTTTGTCATTGAAAGATAGCCTATGGTTAGGGTTTTTATTGTCATGGTCTTATAATTATAATTAATTTGTGAAAATAACTATTCTATCTTGATCATAGAAAATATTTAATAACTGAGGTATTTACTAAAAAAAGTCTATATTTAGGCCTAAACTCTGTCATAGTAAAATTACTCAAATGCTCATTGTTTTCAGGTCTTAAATTCTATGTTAAAAGAGATTTGCGCTGCTCTCCTTGAAGCTGATGTAAATATTCGTCTTGTAAAGAAACTCAGAGAAAATGTCCGTGCAGTTATCGATTTTGAAGAAATGGCTGGTGGTCTTAACAAAAGACGTATGATTCAGAGTGCTGTTTTCAAAGAATTAGTCAAGGTAAGACCTAATATTAAATATCAAATTGGTTTAGTCGGGTTAAATTGGGTTTAAATTATTATTAGAAACCTTTAATTGACACTAGAGTTAGGTACAGCTTTAATTTTCTTGATGGTTAATTATTATTGTGTTTGCAATTATGGTTATAGCAAATAGAAACGTTTTAAAATAATCTTATTGACAGTTGGTGGATCCTGGTGTGAAAGCTCACCAGCCAGTGAAAGGAAAACCAAACATCATAATGTTTGTCGGTCTGCAAGGATCTGGTAAAACAACTACATGTACCAAGCTTGCCTATCATTACTTGAAGAAGAATTGGAAGGCTTGCCTAGTCTGTGCAGACACATTCCGAGCTGGTGCCTACGACCAGCTGAAACAGAACGCAACAAAAGCGAGGATACCATTTTATGGAAGGTAATTTAATTAATAACCTTAAGATAAAGGGATCAAATAATAGGGCTATTTATTTTTGGGATTTTTTAAGTGTCAAAAGTTTAGTAAAAGTTGTCAGTAATTGAATTTGAAAAGGGTTTTTATAGTATTTGTGTTTTTTAGCATTTACTTCGGATCCAAAATCCAAATAACCTTGATTAGGTTAGACAAGTCTGATGATCTTTCTGTAGACTGATAACAAATTCATATTATTCCGTCAAAGGGTATAGCCTCTTATAATTACCTCTTTTGAGGGCTTCAAAAGGTTCCAACGGCAATATTTGACGAAACTGTGACGATTCACACAAAATAATAGAATAAATTATGCTCTTCAATTGGGAAACACTGGAATATTATGATTTGCTCATGTGTTTTATATTTTTCTTGTCTCAGTTATACAGAGGTTGATCCAGTAGTGATAGCTGCAGATGGAGTAGAGATGTTCAAGAAGGAAGGGTTTGAGATTATTATCGTAGACACAAGTGGACGACACAAGCAGGAGGAATCATTGTTCGAAGAGATGTTGCAAGTGTCCAACGCCATTGTAAGACACAATTTTCATACCAATATTAATAATTTTATTATTAATTTGTGTAAACTTTCAGCAGGAACAACTCCCTAAAAACTGCATCATATAAGCGAGGATTAATAGGCATATAAACCTATAAAACCTAGTGTTATATAAATGTCTAACTATTAATAACATATTTGTAGCTGAGTGGATAGAGTCATCACTACCATCCAAAAGATCCGGGTTCGATTCTTGGTCACAACACTTACAAAATTTAATTTCTCAGACCGCCACCATGATTTGGAAGGCACATTAAGCCATTGGTCTTGGTCTTTAGGTCACGTAAAAGGCAATAATACAACCTGAAAACTCTTACTCTAGACCTTGGCTAGAAAGTTACACAAAAAAACAGAATAAAATGTATTTAAAATAACAAACTTACCCACCAAATGTTGCTGCTATTAAGATGGAAAATGGATTAGGTCATAAAATATAGTTGGCTGGATTAGATTATGGGTAATTTTGTTCAGTGCATAGTTTAGGTTCTTCTGGACGACATTTGATTCGAAAGCATGGGTTTGCATCCTGTTCAATATGTCAGTTTAAAATTCTTCATGCCCTTGTTCATTCGATTCATTAACATGGGCTTGAATCCTGCACAATCTGTGAGCTTCTAACTGTTTATCCCATTGCTTGTTGGATACTAAAATAAAATCTCCATGTAGACAATGTAAGGTTATTTGTGATGACTGTAGTTTGAAGCAAATAACTTGAGAAAACCAAAATACCACAAAATTACCACTTGAATTTCAATCACAATTCAAGTGCCATAAACCAGAAAATGTTATGTTATTGCTTCAATTGCAATTAATTAATATTATTAAGTAACTACTACTAATAATTGTTACTATTATGCATTGAGTAATTTATATTGATAAACTACTTGATTAGAGTATAAAAAATATCCCAATACAATTTTACAATGCTTTAAATAAGCTCAATATGTTTCTAGAAACCAGACAACATAATCTTCGTGATGGATGCCACAATAGGCCAGGCTTGTGAGGCGCAGGCGAGAGCCTTCAAAGAGAAAGTAGATATTGGAAGTGTTATAATCACGAAACTAGATGGTCACGCCAAAGGTGGAGGGGCTCTCAGTGCGTAAGTAGTCGGAGGTTATTCTTTTATTCTATGTGAAGTCAGAAATATTATGTATGTCACTCGTGGAGTACATGAAAATGATTAGGTTTGCCATTAAAAATCTTGACTCTCCTTGAGCATTTGTTTGGATTCAGAATAGGTTACTTTTTTGTTTGCATGAATTTGGCTGTGTTTTTGTGCTGAACAAAAAGGCCCAGTCCTACGTGGGCGATGGGAGCGACGTGATCTGGGCGATCAAAAATTTAAACTATGCCCTTATATATGATATGATATACATGATCCCAGCGATATTTGATAATTCAAATCAGTTTGTTTTGGGTCCCGCGACTGTTGCTGAGATTGTGTCGTGGTGGAGCGTCCTATGTGAACGATCCCAGCAACTGTGGAAAAGAAGAAGACGACAGTGTGCGGGTGACCTGTGGAGCTGATAGTCCTAATTGAGCACATAATTTATTGTGTTTTCTGCAATTACTACATCATGTCTGTTTCCTGTCATGTCTAGAAAACATAGAAGCTATGCAGAAAAATACATCTTTGTGGATTAAGAGGCACGCAAACTACCACAATAAGCTGATGAATGAACATATATGTTCTTGGCAGATCGTTCAGTCACTTTTCTTTAAGCATGCGTATTAGAGCGCCGAACTATCCAGCATCAACAACTTAAGTTTTCTCTCTTTTGAGAGCATGATGACACTGAAGGATTTGGTTGCCTGCTGAGATCGCCCGGACCGAGAGTCCACGTAGGACCAACGTTTCCTCAAATTGTCTGGTCGTTACAATCGAGTCGATCCCGACGCCCACGTAGGGTAGGACTGGGCCTAAGAGTTATACTAAAGTCTCTTCCGAATATGAAGCTAGGGTTGATGTCTGTTATTGAAAAGTGTAAGACATTTTAGTTAAAAAAAACAAATGTGAAAGTATTGTTCTGTCTAAACAAATTAATAATGCTTGTTTTTAATAGATTTTTAGTAAAACAATTATAATTTTGTGGAATTTATACTATTTTAAAATATGTAGCCTGTTAGCCACGATTTTGGTGGTATGTTTTAGTGCTATGAACTTCACAGTGTGATCTTCACCTTGGTGTTGAAGACACACGACCTTTCTAGTCTCGTATTACTAAAGTAGCTCCCCCATCGCCTCACAGATGGGTCGCTGAGTAAACTCCATGGGACTTGAGATTGCACTTTCGTTACTAACTGTCATACTATTAACGAATACGGCATTGTCTTTAACACGTTCACTGCCAGATTTCGTTTAGCTAAACTGCGCGTTTGACCACGAAGCAAAAACATGAAAGCATCATAAATGTACGGAATGGCCGCTACCGAGACGATGCACAGCAAAATTTGTGGCAGAACACGCGTAAAACATGGCAAATAGATCAACGTTCTAAGTACGAGACTGAGCTAACACTGAAGCCAGGTTGTTGACATCGCTCAAAGACGATACTTCGCGCCAGCGGCGCCATTACTGCTGCTGGGTGCGGGGCGGATATATTCCGCATACATGGAACGTGTTAACATTAAATAAGTTTTTCTTCGGGTGTCGTAAGATGAATGTTACAAGTGTAAACAAGATCGGATCTAACATTATATTGTAATATGGTGCCATATTGAACTTTTTATTCATCTAGTTAATACTAAAAGTATTAAAATACTCTATATCCTAAAAATAGAATTTTGTATATGCTATGAAATTATCTAATTTTAAAATTTATAATTTCAGTGTCGCAGCAACAAATAGTCCAATAATTTTCATAGGTACGGGAGAACATATAGACGACCTGGAATCCTTCAAAACAAAACCTTTCATCAGCAAACTGTTAGGAATGGGTGACATCGAGGGGCTTATAGACAAAGTCAATGAACTCAAGTTGGACGATAACGAGGAACTGATAGAGAAAATTAAACATGGTCAATTCACTCTGAGAGACATGTATGAACAGTTTCAGAACATCATGAAAATGGGGCCTTTCTCTCAAATCATGGTTTGTATGCCATCTACCTCAAAACATTAGTACTTTTAGCATTGACTTAGAAAGGAAGAGGAAATTTTATGATTTGACCGTAGCATAATTTAACTATCTTATTATTAATTTTATTTGGAATTTCTTTTTCGGAATTTTTATAAAAAGAAGTAGAAATTAATCTGAGTTTGAACGTTTAGGTTACAGTTTTTGTTTACATTATTGTGGTCTCTATTTACATTTCTTTAGTGTACACCGTACGCTCTTCAGTCTTTTTAAGGCTTCATTATATTTTTATTTCCCCCTTACAGCTTGGTTAACTGAGAAATTGTGTAGCGTTTAGTGTCCAAAATGGCAGGATAAATAAACTTCATATTTTGCTAATCCTTGGTCATTTTAACTTATACAGGCTTTTCATTGAAGTCGGGAACAAACTTCGAGGGGTGATAGTACTCATCAAAATAAACAAAAAATTTCCTATAAAAATATATTGAAAAATCTTTGGTTTAGCCGCTAGCTGCCATTTTGTATTTTATACAAAAAACGTTATATATCAAGAACTATTTAAGATACAGAAACCAAACTTTGCACACAAAGAGATTTAAAATTTTCTCAAAGTATGATTTAGTCTGCTTTTATATTTTCAAAATGGCGGTGGTCAAAAATCTTTTAATTTAAATAACAAAAAAACCTTTAACTTCATAAAACTTTTACTAGATATATATAAGATTGTAATTTTGTATAATAAATTGACAATTTCAATAATCAATTAGCAACTACAAAATATAAGGGTTTTTCATGAAGATTATAAACTATGTTATGTTCAGCGGCTTCACCAAAGTAGCAGTCGATTAAAATTTCAAATTTCAACTACAATTATATTTCTTGTAAAATTTTATAAAGTTGATGGTTTTTTTGTTATTTAAATTAAAAGATTTTTAACTGCCACTGAAAATATAGAAGAAAACTAAGAATATTTTTCTCTTCTGCCAAAAAATATGTGTGAAAAGTTTGGTTTCTGTATCTTAAATATTTTTTGATATATAACGTTTTTGTATATAATACCAAATGCCGGCTAGCGGCTAAACGAATGATTTTTCGACATATGTTTATAGGAAATTTTTTGTTTATTTTAATGAGTACTATCACCCCTCAAATTTTGCTCTCGACTTTAATGAACACCTTGTATATTTTCTGTTGAGGAAGACTTTAAAATTTTAAAATCATAGGATGATTTTAATTTCAAATCAAACGATACTTTGGCAAACGAAATCCGTCCACGGATAAGCGAGAAAATGCACTTTTAATGTTAGATTACAGTACCCATGCACCACCGCGGCGCGGCCGTGGCGAAGAAGCGGAGTGCAGCTGGCACAATAGTTTTTATCCTTAAATAATTATTCCTTAGACTGGGACCGTGGCATGTCCTGTAATCCTGCTACTTGGAGGTCACAAATTGTGGATAGTTGTTAGAGATGGTCGGTGGGTGTAGTGTTCTCTTATGTGGATTAATGTCCGCAATATTGAATACTGCGTTGATTCGCAAAGACCATCCTCATAATTAGACCAGTTCGTAATTCAGAGGCTGTGGTTCGGACTCCACGTAGGTCCCTTAGATATGCCATTGACTGTTGGGACTGATTAATTAACAGTTCTGTCTAAGAACCCATGTCTGCCTTAGTCAGTAAAAAGACTACAATATCTCGCTACAACCATCTTACACTTATTTCTCATTCATACTGGGCTCAAAATTCCTACCTGGGTAGGTTGCAAATTCACCAACTAACTAACTTATTTCAGAAGTCTTTGTTAGAGGAAACTATTGTCAAACCTACACTGTAAAAGTCTGTCCTTTTGGATATAGTAGCCACTCATATTTTTTTACAAATGTGGCAAAAATTAACAAAATCACTGGACACAACAACATTATTGGACTAATGTCCTTACAGGATGTGTGAAACTCTGTTGTAACATCTATCATTATAAGCTGGTGTTATGAGCCAATAATATTATGATATAAAACACATTTGTATTGCTTTAGGGTATGATTCCTGGTTTTAGTCAAGATTTTATGTCAAAAGGAAGTGAACAAGAATCAATGGCAAGATTAAAAAAGCTAATGACTATAATGGACAGTATGAACGATGCTGGTAAGAACAATTTGTATGTGTTATTTGTTTTTTTTGTTTAATTATGTTTGCTGTCTTTAATTCAATACACAATCCTTAGGCTCATCATTGTGATGGGCTGATACTACAGCCTACATTTATCACGTAGGAATTGACATGCAGTAGTAAAAAATTTAGAATTATATGTTACAGGGGTACAATTAACAAATCTTATTGATCTTGAAAAGTTTATGAATGAAGCTGATATTAAGTGTTCTTTTGTTCACCCAAAAGCATATTATTTGGCTACAGTTAAAGACGTCAACGTCTTAAAAGATTGCCGGTGATAGCAACGGTGTGGATGGAAAATCTAATATTGCAATGAAGTCAATTTCTCAAAGCCTTTTACTGCTAAGTACATCATTAAAATTTGCAAACATGATATTTGCACCATAGATTGATCAAACAGGTTTAGCACGGAGGCTGCTTGAAAATCTAGTGTGCAACCCATAATTAAATAAGCTAAAATGCATGACTACGGTAAAACCCCTTATATTCGTAATGTGCCTGACTGTCATCTGCTGGCGACACCGCTGCAGGTCGGCGAGTCAACGAAAACTAACTCATCACTGCTGCGCATTGTTTCTCTGGTAAAACTGCCAGTTGTATTATAATTGTCCACGTGAACGTATGTTGTATATTGTGTGTGTATTTTGTATATAATTTGGTGCAATATACGATTGTTTTGACCTGAAACACAAGTTTTTATTAATCCTCGAGATACCTAAGCTTATGGCTCTTCCGGGCATGGTGTGAAGGTTGGATATCGGGAGTTCCACTGTATTAAAAAAAAATTAAAATATGAATATATAATGATTGTTTTTTAAATATATATTTTTCAATGAACCGATTTTCAAATGAGATTTGGCAATAGACAACTGAACTGATGTTATTATTGGTGTTAACAGAACTGGACCACCGGGACGGAGCGAAACTGTTCACAAAGCAGTCAGGTCGCATCATACGGGTGGCGCAAGGCTCGGGAGTGACGGAGAAGGAGGTGAAGGATCTGATCTCGCAGTATACCAAGTTCGCCGGTGTGGTCAAGAAGATGGGAGGCATCAAGGGACTGTTCAAAGGCGGAGACATGGCCAAGAACGTGAACCAGGCCCAGATGGCCAAGCTGAACCAGCAGATGGCAAAGATGATGGATCCGAGAGTACTGCATCAGATGGGTGAGTCATCAGGCAACTTCATGAACAAAGTAATATACAGTCAGTGGACTCCTGATTATCCGAGGTCCTGGTAACAGAGCTTCCGGCCTAACTGAGCAATTCCTTGACAGATAGAAATAAAAATAAAAACTCTAAATTTTACAAAAATGGAGACAAAAAGTGAATTTTATTTGTAGCACATGAAATACTTTAAATGGATTATTTACAGGTTGACTAATGTGCCTCAACTGATTGTTAAGATAAGCAGTATTTCCAGGTTACCTCGGATAATTGGGCGTCTACTGTATTCACTATTTCCAACATCCTGATCTGAATCTTTAAATAGTTGGTTTGAAAATCAACACCACTAAAACTATATGTTGTGAAACTAAAAATAAATAAAGATGGTTCAAATGCCTGTTAGTTAATAATTCAATTATTATTGCTTATAACAACTAGTTTCGGCTCCGAGGAGCCATCATCAGGCGAGACAAGAATGATTTCTTATCAATTCACTTGAAGATCGTTATGTTTATTAACATTTGTCACTACACATATTGCAATGATCCAAAAAATAAAACTAAAAAATGATAAATAATAAGTTTAACAAATAAGTTTAAAATAATAACTTATAACTCACTTAAAATTAAAAACGTGATGACTCACTCATGGTCTTTTTGACCGGGATTAATAAAACAGCTATTTTTCATCATATCATTGGTGTCTTTTGATAAATATCGATAAAATACATGGATAAACTATATTATAGTTAAAATACATATAATTATAGCAATTAAATAAAATATTTTAAAATTGTTTAGGCCTATTGAACAAAGTAAGAAAAAACTTAATACTTGAAATGTATATATTACTGCACATTATCAGTAAAACTTGTTTTTACATAAAAGAAAAACTTAAAAAGTCAATTACCACAAAATAAAACAAAAAGTAGCTCAATAAGTAATAAGAGTTTCATGTTTAACTTGCAAAATTGCAAGTTATGTCATCGAGAGTCAAAAACCACTAATAAAGCAATAATTTACAACCAAAAAAAGTATTGTTATTTATTTAGTTTTTATAATATTGGTAACGACTGACTGAGCACAAATAAAACTTATTTAAAACACTAAAACAGTTTCATAAAAACTACAATTTGACTAGCGCAGTCACTCACCACGGTTGAACCAACCGGGAACAGATTGTTTCCGTCATCCACACACGGTCAAACTGACCAGTACTTTATGTTAAAGCAAATAACACTGAATGCAGGAAAGGAGGGAGGGTGGGAAGTGATTCAGGCCATTCCTAGAAAGAGGCGCGTGTGGTACAGTGGCGATGGATACTGCTGACACCCACTAAGTACAATTTTTCTTGAAAATAGTACCAACCCGGTTGTTCAACCTTCCGGGTTAATTGGGTAACAAATTTTAGTAAACACCATCCTAGCCTCTCCTGATGATGGCTCCTTGGAGCCGAAACTAGTTGCTACAAGCAATAAAAATTGGAATATTAATTAGCAGGTATTTTAACAGTTTTCTTTATTCTTACATATTAATCCAGGGTTGAAAATAAAAATAAATATTTATCTCATTTCAAGGTGGAATGTCAGGGCTGCAAAATATGATGAGGCAGTTGCAACAGGGAGCGACGGGGGCAGCCGGGGGTCTAGGAAACCTGATGGGGAGCTTCGGGGGCAAGTCATGAGGGCCCCGCCTCCACAACTCAGGACACGCCCACATGACACCTCTTTACGAGGCCACTCTATGCTCACATCCGAACAACCATTTCCAATACAAAACACATTTTCATTATGACCTAAATTTTACTCTAATTTCGGTATTGGTGAGTCGTTTTCTACTTCATATAAAATCAATTTTCAATGTTAGAATTCTGTGTTTTGTAAAATCCTGTTATCTACTCAGTGATGGTGCTTGATGGTTAAGTTAAGAGTTAAGTTAGGATTTTTCTATAAAGTATTTTCTGTTTTTAGTAGGCCTTTTTTAATGAGTCGTGTCTTGAAGATATCTAAATCAGTGAGAATTTCAGCAAAGAATAGTACACACTCATTGGTTACGTTCATTAAATATATTATTAAGAAGTTAAGAATACTTCAGTTCCTTCAAAAGGCAGATAAATACTGTTGTAATCAGTATTTTTTCCTTTATAACAGTGTTGTCTACTTTTTCCAGTTTTTTTTATTTTCACATGTTTATTTTTGATACTTATAACATACTTAATCTCTTGTAACTTTTAAAAAGAAACCATTAAACTGAAAACTGCTTTATCAAATTGTAAAAGTAAGATTTCGTTATAAAATAACCAAACTTACTAACTTATGAAAAACTTGTCATAAGTTTTAATTTACAGTCTGAAGAGAAAGCAAATATGTATTTGCTGTCTCCACCTCATTATTAGTTACAGGAAGACATTGTCAGCAAAAAAATAGAATATGCAACAGTTTTTGTTGTAAAATTTTGTAAATATGTTGAATAAAGTGTGATGTTTTTAGAAAATGTTTTTTGCCATACTCTTTCTAACCCTTATAAAATCAATTATCCTATTATTTGCAATTGTTTGTTCAAAAAATTATTCAGGCTCTCATTCTGTAAATCCGGAAAACCAAACCCTTCTTGATTGATACCAAGTGCTTTCTCATTATTATTATGGATTTGGTTCCGATTTATAGGTTTTGGTATTCGCCGTTATCTTGTGACTGCCGTCAGTGTTTAGCATATTTCTTGACTTCATTGCTTTCATAATTACGATTTCTTGTAGAGTTTTGGTATATTGAGTTGGTATTTTTTACTCATTTTCAGCTCTACATCATCAGTGCTTGGTTTACAAACCAATTTCTGCTTCAGGTTCTGTTTCTTGATTGGTTTAAAACTATTATTTTTCGGTTTAACTTTTGTACTTGACATAATTTACTTGACTTCTCCAAAGGTGCATAATCTGGTTCGCTTGTATTCAGGTCATTTGTGAATTTATTTTTCAATTTTTTTATTTCCTTAAAACTGCTTTATTCACACTTGTCAATTGTTTCGTTCACACGTTTTTGTCACTTTGGTCTTGGAGCCCAGTGTTGAGTCAGACTTCAGGTTCTTCATCTTATCACCACATCCACAGTTATTTACCAATTCTCTCATTGTAGTATCTTGTTTTGTCATTAATTTATCCAGTTCAGTTTCTTAATTGGTTTTAAATTACTATTTTTAGGTTTTGGGACATAATTTACCTGACTTCTCCAAAGGTGCAAAATCTGGTTCGATTATATTCAGGTCCTTCTTGTTTTCAATATTTCAATTTTTTTTATTTCTTGAAACTTCTTTATTAACGCTTGTCAGTTTTTTCATGGACACGTTTTTTCACTCCAGACTTAGAGCCGAGTGTTGAGTCATGACTTCAGTTTCTTCATCTTATTACCACATCCATAGTTGTTCATCAATTCTCTCATTCTAGTATCTTGATTTGTCATTTTTAACTTTCCTGTCTTTAGTTCACTGTTGATTACTGCACTTCACCCTACATCCCAGTATCTTCTGTAATCCTGATGATTTATAAAAAAAATTAGGCAGTCAGTGTATTGTCCGATAGTTGAGTTAAAATAACTGTGAATTTAGTCTGGATGTGAAATCCAACTTAAATCCAATCTCGGCCATCTCCAGCCCAGATAACTTCACTACTAAAAACCATCTAAAACACAAATATAAACACTAGACAAATTTGTTGACAATAGTAACAGAGGTCAGACTACACCATTTTTATTACAAAAATTTATATTGCATTCCATCATCCTTCAATGGCCCCTTATTTTAATGAAAAAAACAATGATTCACCCTATAACTGTAAAAGTCGTAATTTACGACGCATTTACAAATTCAATAAGAAGTGGCAGGTGGAGGCATCTGTCGTCAGTTTAATGAACATGTTAGACACTAGCGCCTACGTGACCATGTTGCCCTCTGGGTGCAAGCAACAGAAACTGCTCTTGTAGTGCACTAGACTGCCACCGGGCATGTCTTATAACCAAGTAAGTGCTTTCTACTCCTATGCACTGAGTGGCTGAACTGGCTAGCGCTTCGCTGAGTTCTAGCTATTCGGAAGTGCTAGTGTTCGAATCCCGACCATGAGCAATCCCAATTTGGCTTGCAAATGTTTGGTAAAGCGGAGGGCCCACCTTAAATAAACAGTGGCCTGCTTGGGTGGAAGTTGACAGCATTTGTAGGCTTAATGACCACTAAATATTTATAAATAATAATAATAATAATTTAAATAATTATTTAGGAATTCTGGCTAAATTGCAGTGGACACCTGTTTTGCTTTTGTGGTTAGTGGTTATAAGGGGGGGGCGTGTTTTATGTTTTTTTTTGTTTAAACTTTGATATTAGTAATTATTTTTACTTTCTCCCCTTATACATAGTATATGGAGAAAGTATTGTTTTCGTCAAAATTTTCGAATTTGAGTTGAGGGTGGATATATCCTTTTTGGGGTCCCCTGAATCCAAAAAAGTGGGTTTTGACGTGATGTCTGTCCGTCTGTGTGTGTGTGTGTGTCTGGATGTGTACAGTGTCACAGCCTACCCCGTTGGTCCGATTAAGATGAAATTTGGCATGTATATATATAGTCACCGTATCTCCAGGCGTTTTTTTCATTTTTTTGAATTTTTGATTTTTAAGGGTAGTTCACCCCTAAAAACCCTTAAAAAACGTGAAAAATCCAATTTTCTCAAAAACAGCTCTAACGATTTTGATTAAAATTTGATAGCTTATGTTCAGTTAAGAATAACAAGCTTGCCACTTCTAGGGTTAATACTTCTTGAAACATATTCAAAGGGTTTTAAGGGTAAACCATTAAAAGTAAAAAAATGATGATCTGCAGAGATATGTGAAACTTTGTTCCTAATTGCATACAAATTTGACAGTCAGTTTGGTCTTGGGGTCTGTACAGAGATGGACATAAGTCTGAAAACAATTGGATTCATGGAGCCTCAAAATGTGTCTCAAAATCCACGCTCAACTCAAATTTGAAAATTGTTACAACAATTTATATATATATATATATATATACATATTTTTTTAGTACTATCTCCATATAGTACTAAGTTTACGGTGAGAAGGTAAAATTCCTTTTTAATATTAAAAGTTTATAACATTTGAAAACACACAAATTCATGCACGCACACTGATATTCAAAATTCGTTTATTTGCAGATTGACAATTTTTTACAATTGTATTGCAACGTCATGATAAAAATAAAAAGAGTCTTCCACAAAAATTAAAATTGACAAAATACAGATGAAATTATAATAAAAACTATAAATACAATAATTATTTTATTCAAAGAACTCACTGACAGAGTAAAAACCCCCTCCACCAAGAAATGCCTTAAATGTTTTTAAAATACTGACCGGGTTTCAATTTGTTTTAAATGTGTAGGGAGTTAATTGAACAATTTTGGACCTAAATTTTGAGGAAGGGAAGCTGTTATTTCTATTCTATGTGCGGTTTGCCTGTGTTGGAATTTATTGCGCGTATAATTATGAATGTCTGCACCGGTTTGAATAGAATTTAATTTAAATTTATAAAACCGTATAGTGTGGAAAATATAGTGCGATGCTAGGGTTAATATATTTAAAGAAGGGAAAATACTCCGACAGGACGTTCGCCTATTTACTCCCGTCATTATTCGGACAGCCCTTTTTTGAATTTTGAATACGCGGGAAAACAGCCTGCCGGAAGCGGAGCCCCAGAGTACAATGCCATACGTCAGTCGCGACTCTATCAACGATGAGTAAATTAATTTCATCAAAAATAAATTTTGGAATTTTGCAAATCTACTTAACAAAAATAGCTGTGACGATAATTTGGAGCATAACATATTGATGTGCTGCTCCCATGTTAAATTTTTATCAAAAATCAACCCGAGGTATTTAGTATCTGATGAGTTTGGAAGCTCAAAATCATTCATTACAATTAACGGTTCATCTAGGTAATTGGTTCGGGTTGAAAAAAACAAACAAGATGATTTATTAGGGTTGACGTGTAAGTTATTACTATTAAGAAACTGATAAGGCACGTTAATTTTAAGAATGCATCAACTTCCAGATTTGGCATTAGGTTATTTTAGAATGTTAAAGCTATGTCATCCGCGTACATCGTTAGTTTTAGGTTAGGTAATGTTTTATTGATATTATTTGTGTACAATATATACAAAATTGGGCCAAGAATCGAACCTTGGGGTATACAAAAATTTAACTTGGAAGCTTCTGACCTTAGACTATTAATTTCTACTCTTTGACTTCGATTTTTTAGATATGTTTTTTTTTATCCAATCCAACGCTGGCCCACGCACACCAAGACCATAGAGTCTATCGATTAGCACTCCATGATCAATGCAGTCAAAAGCTTTTTGTAAATCCAAAAAGACCCCCACTGTTACTACATTACATTACACAAAGGGGCGGAACAGAGTTCCTATAGCACGTCAGCCAAGTGGCTTTTTGCGCACCCCTGTTGATTGAATGTTTCACGGACCTTCCAAGTTTAAAAACCTGACAAACTGCCGTAGTCTCCCCACTAGCTCCTCCCGGGGAAGGTGACGACCCCTCTCCATGACGCCGAGAGTGGCAGCTCTCACCCCGGCAAGCTCGGTGCAGTCATACAGCAGATGATCAGCAGTCTCCTCGGACTGCCCACACTTCCTGCAGATTGGATCTCCGGGGAAGAGTCCCATTCGAGCAAGATGTTTCCTCATATGTCCATGTCCCGTGATGAGACCTACAATGAGTCTGAGTTCGGACCTACCTAACTGTAGAAGATCCTCAGCGATCCTTGAAGAGGGAGAGCTGAGAGACAGTTTACTTACTCTCAGTAGGGGCAGCTCCGCCCATCTCCTGCGGTGACACTCACGTGCCCACGTGTTGATCTCTCGATCCACATGCGCCCTGGAGATGCCGCAGAAGGGTTGTGGACCCACGAATGGGATCAAAGCGCCATCGTTCGCCAGACGATCAGCTATTTCATTGCCCATAATACCTGAGTGTCCTGGGACCCAGCAAAGGGTAACGTTGTTGTGACTGCCAAGAGAAGACACCGCGTTGCGGCATTCCCACACTAACTTGGAGTCGAAGGTACAGGAGTCCAGAGCCTTGAGGGTGGCTTGACTATCTGAGAAAATGGTAATGTTCTTGTTCCTGACACCTCTGTTGAGATTGAACAGAGCACATTCCATAATGGCTGCCACTTCTGCCTGGAACACTGTGGGGAGATCCCCCATGGGAACGCAGAGCTTTACCTTATCTTGCACCCCCAGTATTCCAGCTCCAGTTCCCTTACTTCCCTTAGAGCCATCCGTGTACCATTCTGACTCGCAGGGATGAAGAGGTCTGCCGCCATCTTGCCAGTCAATCCTTGGTGGATCACCACTGAAAATGACTTACCGAAGGCGTATCGTGAAGGTGGTCAGAAGGCATGTCGAGGGCCTCACTTCTGACTATTAATTTCTACTCTTTGACTTCGATTTTTTAGATATGATCCAATCCAACGCTGGCCCATTGCACACCAAGACCATAGAGTCTATCGATTAGCACTCCATGATCCTAGCAAACCATTCTGATGTAGACATCCAAAAAGACCCCCACTGTTTTAAATTTTTTGTCCAACGCAAAAATAATGTCCGTGGCAAAGTTAACCATGGCGTCAATTGTACTTTTTCCCTTAACAAATCCATATTGATCTTTGCAAATAAGTTTGTAGTGGAATAAAAAATCCAATAATCTCCGCGCAAAAATGTGTTCATATATTTGAGAAAAAGTTGAGACATTAGCAATGGGGCGCCAGCTTTCCGGCAAGCTAGAATTTCCGTCCTTAAAAATTGGGCGAATTATTGTTTGCTTGAGGACCTGTGGAAAAATGCCGCACGAAAGTGAAGAATTTATAATTTCAGAAATTGGAAACGATATTTCTTTAGCACAATGACGGACTACTTTATGTGATATTTTATCCTATCCGGCCGAATTATATAAATTTGACTCCTTAAACTACCAACCAGATTCATAACATACATTATTCTCTTAACATAGGTACCCTTGATTTTTTATAAAGTCCTTCCCCTTACAATCTCTTTTCTCTACAATTAATTTATACTAAGATAATTTTCAATTAGTTATGGAAATAATTGTATCTGCACATAACCTAATTTTTTAGTACTGTAATTTAAAATATTGGGATTTACCCGAGTTTTAAAGACATAAGAGACAACTTCAAAATTTCTCAAGAGAAGCATGCAAAATGACAAATAACACTGCCTTTCCCCTTTTAGTGATAGAGGTTGTACCATTTTAAGTTGACTCCTTTATCTTCAAGTTTAATAAGAGTTAGTTTAAACTTAAGTTAGTAAGAGTTAGTTATATCTCTAAACCGGTACAACCCTTATGAATTTAATTGAACAGTTTGTTTAATTTACTTGTCACATTGTCTTCTCCCAAATCTCTTTCTCTGGATCTAATTAAAACAATTTATTTGCCTCATTAATGTTACATTGAGGTATTTAGTCTGAAGGGAAATTTCTAAGTCTTAATCAGTACACTAAGTCAATCAATTCAAATATCAATAATTAAAATTGTAATACTATCCAAATCAGAAGTCAGAGACAACCAATTAGTGGACCGATCATTTGTTATAAAGGCCCTGCAGATGAACAAAATTTTGCATGATGATCCTAGTTTTCTAGCTACCACTGGCTGGCTTCAATAATTTAAATTCAGGCATGGGATAAAGGGGCAAGGTGAGAAGCTTCCAGCTGATCTACAGTCACCCGAGAATTTTAAGGAAACATTAAAATCTTTTGTTAAGATGGTAATTTTGAACCAGAGAACATTTATATCGCAGACAAAACTGGTCTTAGTTGGAAAAGACAGCTAAAACACCCCCCAAAAATAGAAAGTTTCCTTAATATACAAAAAGGAAACCACTATATAAAGCCAGCATCACCGACATTGTTTGTTCTAGCTCTACAGACAAACACAAGTCCTGTTACTTATCAGGAAATCGAAGCAGCCTAGTTGTATTAAACGATAAAAAAGCTCCCTGAAGTATACAATAATCAAAAAAATTCCTGGATGGATTCAAAGATTTTGAGTGACTGGTATGAGAATGCTTCTCAGAAGTAAATAATCAACAAGAGAAAACAGGCTCAGGTAAAGTGCTATTACTGATAGATAATGCACCATATCTTCCATCAGACACAGTTTGAAGTTCACATAATGTCAAAATTAATGTGTTTTTTTGATGTGTTAATGTGTTTGTGCAAACGTAACATCTGTCCTAAAACCAATGGACCGAGGTGTTATTTAAACGTTTCTACAGAAATCAGATACTTCAAATGATGCTTCTGGATAAAAAAAACAGTGCACAATTTGAATTTTAAAGACACAGTCTACGTGGCAGTAGTTGTTTGGGCCTAAGTAAACACTTACACTTAAGAAAGCATGGAAGAAACTGTATACCGCACCACTAGACCCTCAAGATCATGGTGATCAAGAAATGGATGATTCCAATCGGTTAAGGGAACATCGTGGAAGCACCAAGTATTGAGGATTGTGACAATACCAATATAACCGATTGGCTATACTGTAACGATGACAACCCGAGATATCATATTATTTCTGATGAAGAAATTGTACATCACATAAAGAAGAGTCATCAGAAAACAGGAGAGGTTAATGAAGATGACATACCGACCCACGATGAGGCTTTTGTCTGCTTGGAAAAAGCTATAAGTGGCTGGAGCACCAAGCTGACTGTGGCACAATTTAGCTTTTGTCATAGAAAAAGCTTAGAGATTTGGCTGAAAAAATGTGTTTTGCTTGAGACCCAGTAGTCTCACAATTTTCATTGTTATTTCTTTTGTCAGAATCCTTGAACCTTTATGTTCAGTACTGCACACTACACAGCTATAATTTACTTAGTCGTGTCCTCTGCTTGGTAATACAGTACTGTGCTGTTTTCTGTTACTGCCTGTTTGTACTACTACCTGGCAGTGAATCAAGCTACTCTAACTAACCTATTCCTTACTTCCAGCGGCTAATTGGTCTGCCGAAATCAAGACAGTACTATATTTTAATTAATAAAAGATTTTAGTTACTGTACATAATTATGTACCTTATATACATGGTATAAACAGATATGAATTACATACAAGTACTACTGCATACTTTAGACCTAAAGGCAAAGTTTCCACCCTGAAGTACATCCACAGCCTCATCATTGACAAATAACCAGATTCATAGCTCTATTAGAATGTAAGTTTATATGAAATTAATAGCATATTAACTTTAATCAGAGTTAGGGTAAAACTGGTGAAACGGTTTATCAGTTATCCAAGACACTGGCATTAGGGATCTCAATCCCAAACCTAAATTTCAATCCCGGGATTTCGGTATTGAATAAAGCCGATCCCAGGATTACAGTTTTATACAGATTTATTATCCAGATTATCCAGTTATTATTCCAGATTGAATAATCTAATTTTGTTTGTTAAAATACAAATTTAATAAAATTTTTTTTATTAAATTAATAAACTATCAACAGTTTAATCTTATGAAATCGTAAAATCTGGTAGCTATAGGAATTTTAAACGGATCACGAATGGCAATTATTAAAATTAAAAGATTGACGGCTCACACTACTCACTCTCACTAAACACATCTCTCCCGACTCGCACAGCTGTTTGCTAAACGAAAGCCCGATAGCAACTAAAAATTATTAGTTAGACATCAAGAAGCAAAAATGTCAAAATAAAGCCACCTGTGTGACTGTGGGATACTGTTGGGCCTTAGTAAACACTTACACAGACAGTTACACTTAAGAAAGCATGGAAGAAACTGTATACCGCACCACTAGACCCTCAATCAGTGGGATAATTCCCACCCGATCAGTGGGAATTATCTACAACGGAAGTTCGGAGCGATATGAAAACTACTCAGTGCTGTATCATTATATTCCAGGAGTAAGTTGTCATTGTTGGATAGTGCTTCGGTTTTAAGGAAAAAAAATTGAGAATGGGAAATTGGTAAATACCAATTTAACATAACAAATTAAAACTATTTATTAAATATTAATGACGACATTTAACAGGTTTACATAAATGTGTGTTTGTAAAGACAACTTTACAAAGTATTTTAAACATTAAAATCACGAAAAAATTGTAAATTATGGATTTTTTCCGATCCCATCAATCCTGGGATTAGAGTATCTCAATCCCGAGATTAATAGGTACCCAAAAGTGACCGGGATCCCGAATCCCGGGATTGAGAGCCCTAACTGGCATGCATCAATTAGTCCGCATAATCGAGGTTCTACCAAAATTATACCCTTGCTGAATATCAATAGAACGTCAAGCTTAATAAATATAATGAGGAATATTTTTACAAAACCTCGGTTTTTCAATATACAGAATATTGGTAGTAAGGATTAAAAGGACACACAAGGTTGATGTTTTATAAAGTAAACAAAATAAAGTTTTAAATTTAAATTTATTATATAATACAAAATACAATATGGTGATCCTAGAAATAAAGAATGTGTATCACTCAAAATAAAATAGCTCCTAGATGAATGCACTATATTGATTCATAGGTAATGAAAATCCAAAAAGGACTATGAATAATAGGTTAAAAGACAATACAATACTTATCCAAAGTCAAAAAATAACAAAAATTTGACTATTTAACTCGATAAAAAATCTTAATTGACAGTTTCATTTTTTCTTGCTAAAACAAGGAACAGGAAGACTGTTAATTTTAAGAGAATGTATAAATAAAATTTAATTACAAATTTAAAAAATTAAATATAAAAAATGTGTGCTATAAAAACAATTTCATGATAGAGGTAATATCTAATGTAAAATATTAGCCTCTATTTATTCTGTACAACTTTGGATAGCAACCAGTGACAAAAATGTAATTTGTGAGAGAAAAATGTAAGTAATTTACAAAATAGCCTACTTGTATACATTTTAACCATGTCCAGGGTAATAAAATTCATAGAATACAAGACTCAAGACTATTCTGCCATTGATGTTATGAAACTTATGTTTAATGACAAGAGCTCAATACTTTAAGTAATTAATATAGCTTTCAATTTATTCATTAAATTAATTCATTTTAAAGCCTTGAAATTTGAAATTAGGAACTACAGATGGCTTGACAAAAAAATAAAAATAAATTGACAAAATGTAAGCCACTTATACTGCTAATAAATTCTTGAAGACAAGCCATTTGTTGACCAGAACCCCAGATTAGCTTTATTTTAACCCTAACTGTAATCAGTGTCTTAACCCTCTCCCAGTCTGACGACTCAGAAGCGTGCATTTTGTCCTCTCGCCAATTTAATAGGAACTGCCGTAAGTAGCATGTACTTATGTGAGAGGGTTAACATGGCTCTGATTGAGGATTACACACAATAACTGCATCCATCAATTTTTTGTGATATTTAACAAATTAAGACTTTGTAGAGAATCTTGAGTAAATTTGAAAAAATACTTGAAGAAATTTCATTTTAATGTGGATCTGCCAACAATAGCGAGATTTAATTCTTTTCTAATTTCTTTCTACAATAAAACTCAAGTCAAGTAGGTTGGCTTTGACATTTTAACAAGTTAGACTAAGGCAATAGAGCAGTAGATGATGAAGCATGGGACATAATTGAATAATTTTATTTTATTTTTGTGTATTTCTACGCCAGAGGCATTTTTCAACGTTTTGATGGGAAACGGTCCAAACCCCGGTCTTGTTACTACCTAAAGTTGACCTTTTGTTAAGAAGCATCATTAATTAATAGGCCAATGAATAATGGTAACTGAGTCCAGATTCGATCCTTGCGGGATTCGGTCCTACGACCTTCAGTTTTGAAGGCGGGTATTATAACCACTACACCACCCAGCCAGTTTATTGCAGAAACCCACCGTAACCAATTTTTTTTAATTTTAGGGAAATAAAAAAGTGAATGTTTTTAGTTCATATAAACAGCTGTTCTTATTATTTTATACTAAAAATTCAATACAATAGCTGCAGTAGTTTCAATGGAAACCTGTTACATATTTTCCATCTTACAAATCACTAATACCCTCCCCCAGATCTAAGATATATCCATGTCAATAATTACTCCAAGAGTAACGTACATTTTAATTTGCTAAATGTTCATTGTTTATTAAATAACAATGTATTGAAAGTACTGGTATTGTTCAAAATCATCAAGTTTGACATACTACTGTAAAAATATAGAGTTTTTCACTTATGGGTTTTCTGAAACGATCGCTGTTTTACAGTATACTAATTTTCTGATAAATATTCAGTTGCGAGCTTATTTAAAAAAGTAAATCACTTTATTTTGCTTTTATTAATGGGCACAATGACAGCCACAACTTCCAAAATCACTTAACAAAAAAAAGTAACCCTGAGTTTGTTGCAAAAACTCCACAACTATCACCTTAGAGGGATTGATGCCATGTTTAAAAAAGTTGAGGATAGTCTTATATGTGTTAAAAGCCATAAATAATTAATGTACCAAAAAGACAAAATACAAAAATATTGATCATGGGGTCTGCAATAAATTATTCAATTTGTAACAAACCTAAAAACAAGAGGTAACTAGGTTAAAATTTGACCACCAGCTGATCAAAGTCAGCAATACGCTGACATCAGAGACTGGTTCAAGAGTTTTATGTTCTTCTGATAGAACAAAACTATCTAGTTGTAAGCATTAATAAAACAAAAATATCTGGAAAGTATTTCTTAGCGTTGGCATAGGTAAATAGTTAATATCAATATTTACTCTTAACTGTCAGAATAGTCTTGGTCTTGTAATAGAAAACATAAAATAGACAAATAAAAAAAGACAAGTTATCTTAAAAATTATATAATGGTAATGTAGATATGGCAAAAAAATGAGCAGAGGATAAAGACTAGCTTTGCTATTGTATACAAATTGTTTGTTTAATACACAACAAAAATAATACTAAACCTTGAGAATGGAACAATATGATTCCCTTTGAAAATGTAATATTTCTTATTACAGTTTTTGATTAATAGCAATCAAAGCAACTTCAGAGAACTTAGTTATCTGAATTAAGTTCTGACTTGAATTATCATGAGTCCTACTAGTCACTCATTTTTTAAGTAGTCATCATCGGTAACCTACATTTAGTATTTCTCATGATACACCTTGATAAAAAAACAAATAGAAGTTGAATAATTAGTTTTTTAGTAGAGTTTATAAATTTTATATAAACGAATTGTAGTCCATACAATTATTTTAATTTTTTATATATTTACATTAATCTGATCTGACCAAAGATAATGGGAAGAGAGCTTTACAACTTAAGTATCACTTAGAGTTCAAATAAACCAATAGACTTATATTGAAACAGTTAAATGAAACTGTATAAGTTTGAGAAGAGAGCAGAATAATGTTCATTATTTCGTATTTACATATTTATATTCTAAGGCAATTGTATATACATTTATCAGTTTGGGCATAATCATATATTAACATGTATATCAACAATCTATTGGGAAACCTACAATAAACAAACTATTATTATGTAAAAAAAATCACACAACAGTTAATTACAAACTGTCAACACCAAGTTCATTTTTTATATTTTTGTAAAATTATTCCCATTTCACAATTATTTTCAACAGTTTTTGGTAGTTAAACATGCCTTTAATACATAAATCTTAGAAGGAAAAAAATCTTTACATATAGACAAAGACTGTTGAAAGAGTAGGATGATATTTCAAATACCTAAGAGACAATGACACAAAAGTTACAAAGTTTTAGCACCACTTGTCAGATGTCCAAGTGTTATGAATCAGAAATGAAATAGGAATCTCAAACTTCAAATATATTTGGTTGTATGGGGAAAATATATGTTTTTATTGACCTTTTTATTTATCTTTCATCAGTGAATATAAAATCTTAACTATTAC
This sequence comes from Nephotettix cincticeps, assembly GCA_023375725.1. NCBI lineage: Eukaryota > Metazoa > Arthropoda > Insecta > Hemiptera > Cicadellidae > Nephotettix > Nephotettix cincticeps. The sequence continues at coordinate 23,941,922 of CM041788.1, read as the reverse complement.
ACTACACTTGCTTGGATAACCAGTGATGCGTGCTGGCATCAATACACCACTAAATAGCTCCTTTCTTTCTCCAAATACCTCAGATAAATGAAATCCACCCTATTTCTATAACCAACATTTAAATCTTAAAATATTGAATTTTATATACTGTAAAAGTCTTATGAAATTCTATGTTGTGCATAAAAGCTGTTTTGAGATTCAATATTGAGTCCAAGTTAAAAAAATCCAGAAGTTTAAAAATACTTTAAAAGTAAGACCAATGAGGTAGACTGAAATACTTAGTGAGTTTGATGTTTAATATAAGTAATTGAAAACTATTCCAAAAACAATGTAATACTGTTACTCTAAAAATATATATTAACTACATATTAATGGTTGAACAAATTAAAATTAGTATTCTTGAAAATGTTTGGCATGTATTGAACACTGCGCTGTTTGACTTTTGTTTTAAAACTAGTATTTGGGTATATACTTAAAACCCAAATCAATATTCAACTCAGAAAACCATTTTTAATACATAGTGAGTTGTTAATGAGAGGTTTTATTGTTAGATTTATTGTTATCTACATTCCTTTAAACAAAATTTACTTAAATAAAGAGTGTGGTGAATTTCCATTAATATAATAGTTAAAATTTATATTTGCTTGGATCTTTAAACTAAGAACTATAATACTGTATTGCACTTCTGGATTTTTCAACTTAAAACTACTATTTACAATATGTATTTCTGAAAAACTTCTTTGAGAAGCACCAAGAAACCACTCGGTCCGCAGGAACACAATTATATATTTGTATATATTGGATAAAGGTAAATACAGCACCATGAGATTGTATTGTCCTTGAACATAACTAGATCAGATCTAGGTAACGGATGTAGCAAGAACTGGGACGGCCGGACCAATATACATATGTACATTCCGAGACTAACCCACATTTCCTGGAACAAACAAAGAACATAGACCTAGTTAAAAAAGAATAACTTTTTTTTACAGAAATAAATCCACAGAACAAATTAAATCATGTCATATGTCTGCCACGAATCAAGTTTCATTAAACACTAAACTTATAGCTTCAGAAAAAGATATAGGCAACAGTACTATAACAGCTAACAGAACAGTAAAGAAAGTTTGTAAATTACAAAAAAAGTAAATCTTAAAATTTAATGAGGCAATTTTTCACAAACAAGTAAAAATCAATGATAGAGAAATTAATTAAAAATATTACAAAAATACTTGCAACTATTTTGAAATAGTTAACGTATGATAAAACGTCAATAAGAAAAACTTAACATTGCTGAAAAAATTAAAGTAAATTTAATTTACAGCTATCGTTAGATGAATCGCTGCTTGGTTCATACATACATTTCATGCTCATAACCTACATTATATGGCAGTGAAGAAACACAAATTCAACACACGGTCATGAAGGCGATGGTGTCTAACAAGTTCATTAAATTGACAACAGATGCCTATACCTGCCACTTCTTTTTGAATTTGTAAGTGCGTATGAATTACGACTTTGCCAGTTCAAGGGTGAATCTTTTTTTTCATTAAAATAGGGGGTCATTGAAGGATGATGGAATGCAATATAAAGTTTTGCAATGAAAATAGTATAGTATGTCCTCTGTTACTGTTGTCAACAAATTTGTCTAGTGTTTAATCCTACCAAACCAAACCTTCGGCACAGGAGACCCCACTATTCACAGAAAGATTGACCGTCAAAGTATGCCCCAAAACTAAACAAAAAGTGGTTTGGCTGCTAATTGGAGAGATGGTGGAAAGGTATTAGCATGATGGAAGGCACTGCTCAAACAGTTTTGACTATACAAAAAACAAAAATCCCATGGGGCCTGTGAAACCGGGGGTTTTGGTATAAGTGTTAAGCAAAAGTCTTAACAGGCTACAAATGGTATTTTTATTTTTCTAACTATAAGAATAAAACAATCATACGACTAGATTTAGGTTTATGATAAAATAATGTTGTTGTAGGTAATACTTACACAAACGTGGGTCAATAGATTTGTCATAACCGTCGCAGGGAGGCAACAGAGAGAGACGGGTGTTTGTTTCGGCGGGTTGGTTGCACTGAGAGAGGGGGAGCAGCGGGGGGCGGGGGTGTGGCGGCCCCTAGCTCCTGAAAATACCAGTAGTTATCACAATGGCACGATGCAATTAACTGATTTTTATATCTTGATTGTAAAAATTGTGATTTATTTTACTCTGTAAAGTAAAACACTTATTTGCCATGTGAAATACACTAATAGCAAATAATTATTACTGGAATATATTTAATATGTAGAGCAGTACATATGGGTTGTATAATCTTTTTTCATTCTTGATACAAGAGGGAATGACTATGTAAATAAGATAAATCGAAAGAACTTATTAACAGGGGAGATGACCTGGATAACCAGGTCATCTCCCCCTAGTATAAGTAATAAGTATAAGTATAAGTAAGTTATACTTATAAATAAGTCTAACTTACTTATATAAATAAGTATAATGAAACCTTAACCCTTAAACTGACAATCACGGTCCCTGCTCATTTAGTGTAAAAAAAATAAAAATATTATTTTTCAAATATTCTTTTTGGATTTTTTGAATATAGTAGAAAACAGAAATTTGCCTCATTTTTAATTATTGAAGATTTTAAGACAATTTTTAGGTATTCAAAAAGTATTTTTTGCGTCTAGATGAGCCATTTCAGTTAATAATAATTAAGTAATAGATCCTATACAATAAAAACACAACTCAATATATTTACTGCTATACAGTGAAAATAAACACACATCGACAAAAATGTCAACAAACAAGGTTAGTGAAAGTGAAAACAACTGGCCAGTGACTCACAAGCTTTCCCGTTAAAAGCAGTACGGGAGCGCAAAAATACTGGCCAAAGTCGCATACAAACTAATATCAGTCAGTCAGTAAATATTTCAACAAAACCGCCATATTGGTTTTGTGAGTGCAAAGAGGGTAAAGCAACATTACCATGCACTCTATCGGTTGTTTCACGAACTACAGCGCAGTAAATTTGGCAAAATCACAAGTAAACTCATTGACCGCACCATGCGACTGTACTGTGCTGCGAGAAAAGTCGTCAGCTGCCCGGTAAGAGTTACATAACTTCAACCTTAATGCAAAAAATCTCTAAAATTAAATATAACCATATTACTCACATCCTTCGTTTAAATGTGGCATTCACACTAATTACAGGAATTCTGTCTGCTAGCCACGACTTTCTGTTGTATATTTAGTGAAATGAATGGTATGTGTTGAGTGTAGCGCGTTCTTCACCGTGTACATGCTACCTATAGAGTACATGATAAGTCGTAACTTCTGAATTGCCTCACAGGGCTGGGAGAACCCCAAGGGACTTGAGATTACATTTTTATTACTAATTGCCACATATGTGATTTGAACCTTCAACCTCAAGCTCTGTAGACCGGCGATTCTGACAAAAATATCTAGTCATTAAATAAATTATATTTTATTCCATGTTAAAACCACAATTTAAAGTAAAATCTTGATAATCCGCCATCACCAAATACCCAAGCTTTCCTGATTATTGAGATTTGCTGAACAACAAAGTGCGCCAGTACGTAGCTTACTCACATTGAGGTTGTTGCAGCTCGCCAGCCGCATTTGCGCCAGCTGGGACGCCGGCGTTAGGTTGCTAGTGCTGCCAAACGGACTCATCATTGTACTCATCGCCCGCTTCAGCTTGTTGGGCGTCTTGTTGAAGCTGAAGGCTCTCCCAACCTTCATGCGGGTCCTCGATGCGAATCTGATAACCACAAAACAAATATAATCTTTCACCCAAAATAGGTATTGCTCAATATTTAAATTTACCTCACTATAAAGTTATTCTTTCTTTCGTCGGTCATCGGCGGCGGAACATCGAATGCTTGGAATCGAAGAATCGGAATCGACTTTGGACGATCATTTTCGATTCTGATTCCAACCCTGAGAATCGATGTTTGGAATCGACCCAACCCTAATTCTATCGCTTACGGACTTGTAATTACAAAACATAACATGACACACAGATTGATACATAAAAACAAACAATGATAAAACAGTGCTGTCTGTAATTTTACTTTTACGTGATCACAGTTATGCTGGTAATGAACTCAAATGTTCAAAAAGTAATCCGCTGAAAAGCGATGATAAGAGTTGGACCGTGAAAATCAAATCTATTGTCATGTACTGTGAGTGTGGCTAGACATCGCCCTAAGGGGGATTCAGTTCGTCCGGGCTGTCAGTCACCAGGGTCACCTCCTTTAGTGGAAGGGTCTCCTCCGCTTGGGTGGAAGTTTATGGCATTTGTAGGCTTAATTTGAACTGCAGTGGACACCTGTTTTGCTTTTGTGGTTAGTGGTTATAAGGAGGGGCATGTTTTATACTTTTTTTGTTATACTTAATATTTCAAGAAGATATAAGTAATTATTTTTAAAAGTTAAAGTAAAAAGCTTGCCACTTCTATGGTTAAACGTCACTGGAATTGTGGTGGGAGAGAATCACAGGCGGTTCAGTGGAAATAGGAGTGGGGTTTGTGTTTGTGGCACGAGCAGTGTTGCCAGTCGACATAAATATGTCTCTTGTAAAATTCCCTGTTTACCCAGTACCAAATAAATAATCCCCAATTTTTACCCGGTAACATGAATTAGTAACAATTAAATGATCTCAGTTTAACTCGGTAAAATCTAAATACAAAATAAAAGATGTTTGTATTTACTTCCCTGTGGGAAATAGATTAGATTATGAATGTGTCCATGATCTAAAGGGAATGTTTTCAGTTCATCTAAACAGCTGTTCTTATTTTTTTTCATTAAAAATTCAACACAATAGCTCTGGTAGTTTCTATGGAAACGTGTTACATATTTACCATCTTACATAAACCACCTCTTTGTTATAATATTATAGATTGCTCAGAGAAACTGTAAAGGAGAAAGTAAAGGGAAATTTTGTTCTGCTGTGTTGGTAAGAACAGCGAGCGCCAAAGTGAGATGTTGTGGTGTGAGGAGAAAGCCCTGGACCTAGACGGAGAGGCCTCTGTCCCCTCCATTCGTTACACCCTCTCGCCAGGAATAGGTCGAACGCCATTGGCCAAAAATTACTCAAAAACATTTGATTTATTTCCTCCCTCTATATTGGATTTCTATTGGTTAGTAGTAATATATTTTAGGAAATATTTACAAAAAAAAGGCGATACAACAAGAAAAACAGGCCCGTACATTCGAAACCCCTGACGGCCACATGGATTCCGACCCGATGCTATCGTGAGCAACTGTGGCATAAGTGATATTTATGAGACGATGGTGTATCTTTGCATTGGCTAGCACCATTTTTTTTAACGTCAAAAGACGATTACTGAGTTTTTATGTTCCATAAAGTAAGTTATTGTGTTTAAATAAGATTATGTACTTAGTACTGGACAATTAGTGGTAGGTAGTTCCACGTAAATATCACGTTCAGTTATATTTAAGTGATTCATGTTACGTTGCTTCGTTTTTAATTAAAAATCTTTAACCTTTTTCCCCCTCAGATAGTTTGGATTAACCAGATGTTTGGATTCTGGTGTAATTAGTAAGTACCGTATTAACAGTTTTTACCTGAAAATATATTTTAGGACTCCACTTCATGTAGATGACATTTTTGTTAAGAAATATTTATCTCTTGTTTCCTTTATCTTACTGTAAAAAAACACTGACGAAATAACGTAAAACTTATTTTTAATTTGAACCTTTAAAAAACCGATTGTACAAACCATATTAGATAATCCTCCTTCCAAATTCCCAAAAATTAAAAGTTTTAATTATTTTCCCAATCCCTGGGGGGTTTCTCACAGGTTTTCACAATTTTTGTAAACTTTAATTTTGACTAGTAACCAAAAATATCAAAAATATAAAAAACAAAAAACGCCTCCCTTCCTTACATACAATAATAAAATGTGCATAACAGGTGTCCACTGCAATCCCAATTAATGCAGTCAACTTCCACCCAACTCCCACCACTGTACCACACATTTGCAAGCCAAATTGGGATTGCGCATGGTCGGGATTCGAACCCGCATACTTCCATTTAACTTCAACATTTCACTCGTCAGTGACGCGCCTATGCCGGTTACGCTATGTAACACTGTCTGAAAAAGCGTTCAAGTCGATATAAAGAAAACTCTAATAGCAAAGCAGTCAACTAAAAGAGTTAGTTCCAGAATTAGCTCTCAGGCTGCGTTGAGTTCCCTAAGTTTAAAAAAATTCACTAAATTGATGACAGTTGGCACTGCCAGCCTGTAACTTATTAATATTTGAACGTCACAAAAGTAAAGTTCACCAGCTGTTGCGTTGAATGTTATTTAGGAGAGACAAGCGGGTGTAAAAATTATAGCTGAAATGGGTTAATTATCTGTAATGCTTAGACTTAACAGAGAATTTAAAGCATGGTGCACAGTACATTTTGAGCTGGAAGTTATAAAAAATATTAATTGAGATAATTATGTGCTCCGTGAATCATTTCAAGTCAAATTGAAAAATCTCATGAAGTTCTAAAAACAAGTTATCGATTCTGTAACTGTCCAGAAACAGATTGGACAGAACGTTCCAGTGTTCTGTGTTTTCAAATAGGATAGACAACTCACTTGAAAGCTTTACTGAGCGTCCCGAGTCCAATATCACTTGTGTCTATGTCCAATTCCTCTGGGTTCAGGGATGCTAAGAAATTCTCCTGAAACAACAGAACACACATATTGTCAAAAACAGTTGTCAAAAAAAAAAACATAACTTGAATACTGTATAATTTTTCTTGTATACTTAAATCCTAAATTCTTATTTTTTATTACTTTATTATTATTTCTTAATACCTTTAATGTTTTTCTTGAAATAAAATAGTTAAAATTTTAAAAACATAAAGGAATATATCTAAAGGGTTTTTTTGAGTTATACATTGAAGTCTAATACACCCACCCTTCACTCAAACTCTGAAATATTTGCTATGGCGCTTCAGTATATAACAAATAAACAAATACTAGTAATCTTAAACGGTTTAACACCAAGTAAAATAAATTCACACAGCATTGAGCATGTTAAAAACACTTTCAACTTGGATTTCATGATTTGGCAATATGGCTTCTAAGTATTTCTACTATCACTGTTAACACAATCTCGATAAATTAAATATTTTACATATATATATATATATGTAAAATATTTGACTGGGATGGTGGCGACATCCTGTAATCCAGCTACTTGGAGGTCACGAATTGTGGATAGTTGTGAGCGATAGTCGGTGGGTGTAGTGTTTCTTGTGTGGATTAACGTCCGCACTATTGAATACTACGTTAATCCACAAATGGCTATCCTCATAATTAGACCAATTCGTAATTTAGAGGCCGTGGTTCGGATTCCACGTTAAACTGTAGGTCCCTTAGTTGCCATCGGCTGTTGGGCTATTAATCCTGTCTAAGGAACATGTCAGCCTTAGTCAGTAACAAGACTACAAGATCGCGCCACAATCATCGTACATGCAATCCTCATTCATACTTGGCTTAAAATACCTACCTTGTGGTATGGTCGCCATTTCAAATAATCTAATGTAATCTAATCTAATGTAATCTATATATATATATATATACATACATACACATATATATGTTTGGATTCCACTCTATCTCATCTCCTTTATAGTTTTTATAATCTAATAAAAAAACTTTCTTTTTCAAAGAAATAAAAAAATTATAAGACTCAAAGTTATGAGTTAAAAATAAATTTTTAGCTATTTTAACAATTTTAAATTGTAACATTTTTGATAATTGAATGCATGTTGTTTTTTTCCTTCACTAAGCCTCAAATGAGATTCTAACCATACTACGTTAGATGTTCTGACATTCTAAATCCTGTTTCTGAGGCTGACTAATGGCAGTCTACTTAGAAATTGATACCTAGTGATATGATGGTACTAGTGTCAATTCTTTTTTAGTCCACAGTCCTCGCTTGTCAATAATAGTAACTTTTGTCCTATGGCAAGTTACTTTGAATCACCTCAGTCAGCACTAGGTTTTAAAGATTCTTCCATCCACAATAATTGTTATCTACATTGGGTTAAATTGAGTCTATGATCATTTTTTACGTCGTTTTGCACACAAAATCGGTTTATTAGATAGTCCTACTTACAGCATCTGGCCTACAAAGCGTGTTGGCCATCTGTCGACACAACGTCCGCAGAAACGTCATCTTATCCGTACCCTCATCCGTGATCGTGAACGAATATTGTTTCTCCTTCAACTCCTGATTGCTCTTCACCACCAGGGCAAACACATTGTGGCATTCTAGAAACAAATTTGGAATTATTGAATTTTCTATACGATTCGTTAACTAATAATGTATTTATTTTTAGAGTAATTTATTTCGTTTTAGTATTAAGTTAAATACCCCCGTCGCAGCAGACATGCGTACTCAGCGAATTTCCAAATCAATAACATAATAATAATAATATATGACTAGTTTGATCATTATCTGTCAATAAATATGAGTATTATTTGCCTACTCTCCATAGATTTACATGGGAAAGAGTATGCAGGATTGCTGCTGTGAGGAACGCTAAAAGTAGGTGTTTATAGCATAAACAATTAATTTTTTGAGCATTTATATCAACTTTCATCAACATCTGTCCATAAATAAAGGAGTTTGCCTATTCACTATATGATTTATATGGGAAAAGAGTACAGTAGAACCTCGATTAACCGTCACCCTTTTAACCGTCAGTCTCTATTAACCGCCACCCCACTAGCGCAAAAAGAATTATGCGTCAGCGCTGAGCCAGATCGTCTGTTGAGGCTCTATGATGAGTAGTGACGACTGTCTGCACACCTGCAATGTGCGTGAATCATTGGCGGCAAGGGTAGTGGCCCAGCTGGTTAATCCCTTAACTGTCTTCTGCATTCCACTGCTACTGTTTCATTTCAGTTCATTGTGGTGCTTGGCTTACAACAGTGAACTGAAGTTATTGCTGATTTCGAGTGCAATGCCTACTAGCGTTTTACGTGCTTTATTGTTTATTGTTGACAGTGCTGTTTATACGTAGTGCATGCTCTTCTGTTATGGTTGAGAAACGGAAACGTGTAGTTTTGGGAATCGACAATAAACAATTAATTATTAAACGCCGGTGCTTCTTCTCGGGAAAATTAGATACATGACCGCCTGAAAATCTCGACGGGAAAATAAACAAAAGAAAATGACGGATTAATTTAAAAACTAAATACCGGTAACGGAAGTTTTGAGAGTGAAAGTACGTAGATGTACAGTTGATATTTAATTGTTTTCTTAATAAAGTATTTTTCACTTGAACTGGCGTAGTTTTGCTTGTACAGTATAAATATTTCTTCTTTATGCAACTTTTGCTGTGAGTATTTGTTACAACTATTTGTAATAATGGATGAAATGTGATTTTTTTGACAATTAATTAATGAACAGTGCCATAAATCAAGTTATGGTTTAGTGTCTAAAAAATTAAAACACATTAGTGAGTTCGATGCCGTTGAGCAACTTTTAAAATTAAGAGTGAGTAATGATATTATTTCAATTTGTGAGTACCACGAAAAAAAAACCTTCTGAAGTATAATTACCTTTTTCGAATCATATATGTGTGAATTTTAGTCGTCATTGATGTTAATAACAAATACATGTTCTTTATTTAAATGTGATTTTTGTCAAAATTTAAAATTTTATAACATTGCTCAGGATGAAATACCAAGATTGAAACTTTTACATTAGTTTACTACCATAAAGGTGCATATTGTGTAAAAAATTCAGATTTTTATATTTTACCCCACCAGAGTTATTAAGCCTCAAAAATTCAAAAATTGCGTTTTTTGAACAATTATAGAAAATTGAGGGGGACTTATATCAGCCTTTTTTCTCTAAAATTGGTAAGTATTTTATTATATCTTATAGTCATATAAATATTAGTTGGGGTATTTTATCCTTTCATTTAAACTTTCAGCCTTAAATAGTCAAATTTGTTCAAATTTGATCATTAACTTTGGCTGTATTTTTGAGCTATTTATGGTAGATTTACACTTTAAGCTATAAGAATCTAAATTGTAGAATGGGTTTTCCTAAAAAAAATAGTGCAAACCCCATTACTTTAGCATTAACCAATTAGGAGATATTTAATTTATCGCTAGTGACTCTATTGGTCAAAATAAGCCTACGTAACCAAACAAAAATGGCCGTATCCAAAAAAAAGGATAAGATAAAAAATTTTTAAAACCTGTTTTAAACTACTGAGTAATGTAAGAATAACATATAAAAAATAAAAAAAAATTAAAATTGGTCGAGCAACCATCATCGGATCACTTCATATGGATTGACCCCATATAGGAACTCTTGTATAATGTAGCTATTTTTATTTTTGGCAATAATTACAGTTTTTACTATCAAAATTGCAAAAAAATATAGCAGCCTGGATTTCGGATTTTGGCGGCGGCCATTTTGTTTCCGGTTCCGGTGGGACACGCCCATTTCTTTCAGTTGTCTTTGAATCTCCGTGACGAGCGGACGTGTTTGGTTTCTTTTGTGTGTGATGGTTAGTGTATGGTTCGTTTGTAGGTTTTTTTTTACTGCTTTAAACTTTTATGTTTTCGGCTTTATACCGGTTTGGTCCGGATTATATGTTAATTAATTGTGCTATGTTTTGGATATTGGTCCACCTGAGGATGGGATCAGATTCCAGATCCCGAAACGTCGTGAAACTTTGTTTTACATAGTGTCGTGATGGAAAGTGTCCGGACCAAACCACTATAAGGCTGAAAGCCTAAAGTTTGAAGCAGTCAAGAAACATATAAACGAACCATACACTGAACATTACACATATAAGAGGCCAAGCACGTCCGCTCGTCACGGAGACACAAAGACAACGTTGACCAGTTGACTCAAAGAGCAGTCTTTGGTAATTGTGCTATGTTTTAGATATTTGTTCACCTGAGGACGGGATCAGATTCCAGATCTTGAAACGTCGTGAAACTTTGTTTTACATAATATCGTGATGGAAAATGTCCGCAATAAGAATCTAAATAATATCAATCCACCATCACCAATAATGAATTTCAAACAAAGTATTGTGATTGGTTGAATTAAAAATAATAAACCAAGACAATATAAAACATGGGTCTTGGCTAGGGGGTATTGACTCAGTATATTTTCTGTATTTTTTGTTCTGCAATAAAATACATTATAGTTTTTTATTTTGTTTGTTCATCCTTAGTTTCATATTGACTTGAGAAGATTATTTCCCCTTATTGATTGATTAGTTACTACATAAACTATAATGTTTAAATAATTATTAATATGTTTAATATGATATGTTTTTTAAAGAATGGATTTAAAAATCATATTACAGTTTGAAAATTAGTACAGTAAAATATTTCTCCTGACATTGTATATTTTTTTAACTCCTTTCTCTATGTTTTCACTAATTAAATTCTGGAAAATATTTATGAAAAAAAGGATGAGATCAGTTAATGTTACTGGCGGCATTATTCTCGTGTACCGTACCGAATTTGTACCGAGAACCGAGGTACAACAATTTGTACCGTACCGTACCGACCTCATAATTTCCTGTACCGCAGACCCCTAATTATTACACAATCGATCAAAATTCTTCTATTTGAATAGAAATTCTATAACCGTTGGTGGCTGACCTTCGGTCTCGGTGATGTCAATGACCATCTTGATGTGGGACAGAGGCATTAGCCGGATGTGTTTGTAGGGTTTGCCAGCCTTATCTTGGCTGTTCAGTTTGGCTGTGTTTGGGCTCTTCAGTGAGTTGAAGGTTTTGGACCGCTTTTTACAGACCTGCAAACAAATGTTCATTGAATTAAATGCTACCAGTAAATTGACACATGCGTTGTTTCAAAAGTATTCATCAAATTTCTTTCTCACACCCTCTCGTACAAGTTTAAAAATTTTAAAAGACTAATTTTAAAAGCTGGGGAGAAGCTCACCTCACCCCAGGTTAAAAATTAATCAGACCAGTTGTGTCTACCAAGAAGAAAAAACAATATAGTGACCTCGATAACATCGGAGAAGAGGAAGAATGTGAGGGCGTCGCCGCGGCCGCTGAGTCCTTCGCTGAGCTCAGTGATGTCGCAGCGGGTGATGAAACTGCGATGGGACGACACTATACTGGGCTGTGACAAAATGAGAACCTTTCAGTTATAATATTCCATGTAACCATAATAGGGATGGGTCGATTCAAATTTTTTTCGATTCTGATGCTTATTCTTTAAAATCGATTGCAGATTCTCAATTCCGATTCCAGGCATTGATTTGACCTCCACCAAAGAATGTAACGCTTTAACACTAGAAGTGTCCAATATATTTTTTTCAGTGTCACTAGGTTTAAAGGAATTCGCAAGTTTAAAAAAAAATCTTTATTAGTTGTAGACGCTAATTATGATAATTATTAAGTAATTATGATAGTGTTAAGTTCTTGGGTCTTTATGTTCAGTCAAATGTTAAGTGGTGTGCTCATGTAGATTATGTGTGTAAAAAAGTTTCTAAAGGTATTTTTATGTTAAGAAAACTTAGAGTTGATGTGGATGTGTTAAAGGCTGTGTATTTTGCCCATTTACAAAGTCATATGTCTTATGGGATTATTGCATGGGGACATTTTGGTAATGTAAAGAAACTTTTATTATTACAAAAACGGGCAATTAGAGTTATCTTTAATGTTAATAGTAGGACTCATTGCAAACCATTATTTAATGAGCTTGGAATTTTGACAGTTACCTCTTTGTATATTTTAGATTGTTTGTTATATGTTAAAATAATGTAGATAATTTTGCGACTAATGATTCAGTACATAGTCATTTCACAAGAAATAGTCACAACCTTCGACCAGCTCAATGTAACTTCTAAACCACTATTACCAGTTTTTCTGAATTTGGCAAAAAGCTTTATAATATGTTACCTTACTGTATTAAATGTTTAAATGTTAAAACTTTTAAAAATAGAATAAGAGCTATATTATGTGATCTTTGTATTTATGATGTAAAAGAGTTTATTGAGTACTTATCTTCTAAAAGTAATGGTAATGGAAATGATAGGCTATATTAGAATGAAATACTTATTGGAATAAAATATAATAGTCAAATGTACTTTACTTGACGATGCCATGCATGTATTGTGTTTATACGGCAATAAAGAATTTCTGATTTCTGAAGATATACCATTTTGTTCAGTACTAAAATGGAGTATTAAAAAATGTTAAAAGAAGTAATTTCCAAATCAATATAATAATAATATATGACAAGTTTTACCAATTTCTGTCGATAAATATGAGAATTATTTGCCTATTCTCCATAAGCAATTATTCTCCATAAACATTGGAAAGAGTGTGCAGGTTGGCTGCTGTGAGGAACACTGAAAGTAGGTATTTATACCATGAACAATTTTTATTTTTAACATTTATACCAACTTTCATCAACATCTTGCCATGAGACCTACAGTAATAGCTTCATCCCTATGGGAAATTCGCTAAAATTGGCTTAAAATTTATTAGTAAAACAAAAAATATATACTTATGAATGGTTAATTTGAATAAAATAACAAAATAAATATAAAGTTCCTATTGGTAAAATCATGAAAATTTCAAAAAATCACAAAAACTCTAATTTGAGTACAAGCAATTCCCTTGTATTTCTGTTTCAAAAATAATTTATGATCCATATTTTGATGACAAAACAATAAATAATAACAAATTAATGCATTTCACGATTAAAAACTATTTAAAACACAAATATAAACATTGTAAACAATGTGTTGCACAATTATAACTGGCTGGGTGGTGTAGTGGTTATAATACCCGCCTTCAAAACTGAAGGTCGCCGGATCGAATCCCGCAAGGGTTGAATCTGGATCCAGTCGCCATTTGTCATTGGGCTACTAATTAATGATGCTTCCTAACAACAGGTCGACGTTAGGTAGTAACAAGACCGGGGTTTGGACCGTTCCCAATCAAAACGTTAAAAATGCTACTGGCGTAGAAATACACAAAATAAAATAAAATAACAGAGGACAGAGACAAAGGTTTAATTATGAATCCATGAATGACGGCGGCAGACGACATGGGCAACAAAAGTGTTTTCGTGATACAATTATACCCGCAAAATAATTGGCTTATGAATATGAAAATGAATATACTTTGGTGTAGAATTTCAGATCTTGGTAGTTTTGTTGCCGAAAAGATCATTTCGCGGAATAACATATTTAACAGTATTCTGATAATCGGCATTGACGACGACATTCACTATTGGGATTCAATTTCGTATTGTTAATCAGTAACTGAAATAAGAATAATTACGAGGTATGTTGCAACCTTGATCCGACCAATGACTTTTAAAAAGGATACAAATTACGTCATTGTCTGCACTTTTGTGTTTGAGAAAAAAAAAGATATTTTGTATTGACGATATAATCTGAAATGAAAAGTTTGAGTGTTAATGCTCATTTTTTTATATGGTCTATCAGTAATTTTGGATATTTATTGAATTCCACAGGGTACTTGATACTTTTGTTTTGTAGTCAGATATCTGATTGCTTTGAAATGAAATTTTTTTGTTTACGCGGCTACAACAATAAACTGAAAGTGAATGATAATTTTGAGTCGACAGGGCGACGATTGGTTTCCTGATTCGAGTTTCATCAAAACAATAATGACGACTGTATCTTATTACAAAATCATGACATGGAAAACGAACATAATTCTTTATTTCGCTGTTTGTCGTCGACGGATCATTATCGATTCCGATTCCAACCCTGAGAATCGGTAGATTCAAGAATCGATGTTTCGAATCGACCCAACACTAAACCATAAGAAAAATACCTTTTCGTTTATGGTGGGTACACAACCTTGCACTAGTCAACAATTTCAAACTTATTGTACTAAACAAATTTAAAATAGACTAAATACTACTCAAAATTTCCTCAGCTTGTAGAAAAAATAAAAATGAAAAAATTTCAAGTCACAGTTTTTAAAAACCCTGAAAAAGTAGTGTTTACTTTTTCTGTCCTTAAAAAATGCATTACTTTACATTGGATTATAATAAATGCATTGGATTTAACAGGATATTATATTTTATGGATATCACTGTATTAATTGACAATAAATTGCCTCTAATAATTCTTTAATTTATTCCTTTGAAACTAGGTCCCACTGGCATTTTCTCCTTTGGATAAATAGGAGGACAAATGATTTAAATTTCAAATATTCAATTGTAAATTACCAATTTCTTATTTTGTACTAAATTTATAAATTTTAAGAACACTGAATTATCTCTTGAGTGCCTAGTGCTAATATATTCATAGCTTCAACAATTTAAATTAATGCTTTCTTATGATATAGCTTTTAGTGCACTTGTTAAACCAACACACTATTTCCGCTTGCATCTCAACATCGGCAATAACCAAAGAAATCAAACTGACAACTCACCGGACACTTCTCGATGTCATTGAAGATATCGAACATGACCATCTGTCCCTCGGTGCGCCGCTTATCCTCGTTTATATGCGTTGTGACTTCGCGTATCGAAGCGAACGCAGCTTGTAAGGCACTGTGGTCTGGATTGTTCTTGTTCGTATGCTTCAATATGTCTATTCAACACATAATACATGTTTAGAACAGCTAATGCAGAGGTAGTATATGAACATAATGATGATATTTATCTGGAGCAAAATCTTGATAGGGTAACGACCCGACCCATACATCATGGACCTGCTCAGGCAGCTGGTTGGAGGAATTCACTGAGTGATTAAGTTAAGTCATAAACTTTGTTGAATATAATAATGTGTTTAGGATGCACATTTTATGGTTTCTCTTTAGATTAAAATCTAGTACAGTCCATTGACAAGCTTATCTTAGCTTTGGGGGAGGGCATATTGGTAATACATCAGACTAAAATTTAAAATGGTGACATCATATGGTTAGTGACGGCATATGATTATAAGGACAGCTGTTTAGAGGAACTGAAAACATTCCCTTTAGACATATTTATAATCTAAGCTATTTCCTTAAGGGAAGTAAATATATTATAATTACTATAGAAATGTACCTAAATGTAAAAAGATTTGTGTTTTATTAATTCCGACTCCGTACGTTGGCCAAAAAGTTAAACAATACTATTTACTGCTGTTGATGTACTCACCGTTTAAGAGGAGGCTGATGCTGGGCAGCCGCTGCACTGGTCGGATTAGCAGGTCCAGGAGGCTCTGGCGGCCACACTCAGGCTTGGTCTGGCCGATCTTGAGGAACGCGTGGAACCTGGGCATGGTCTGGTCACAGCGCAATAACATCTCACGGGTGGTCTCGTAGAAGTTGACGTACGGCGGATATGCCTTCGCCAGGTCACTCGACTGAAAGGAAAATGATCAAATAGTTAATAATTTTACATCCTTGACACCTATTAATATTATTCAAAGATATTTACCTTTGTAAATTGCCTTGAGATATCAATTAATAACATTTTTACACTGTATGCTTTTCAGACCTGTGACGGTCAATCTCCAGCACCTCATTATTCAATGGTTGTCAACATGATTATAAAACACGCACATTTACACACCTATACAAATAGCTCGTTTGGCGACAGCTTTAAGTAGCAATGCGGTTAGACTTCCCTCCAGAATTCAGTAGGCCTACGACAACAAACCGGAACGGATCCAATAGTTAGTTTGGCTCGCCAAAATTTTCATGTGTTCTTTTAATTGAAGTGTACAAATGTAACTGTGCATACTTTATTCAGGTACAATTGTGCGTGTTTTATAGTCATCATGACAAAAATTGAATAATGGGCTTAACTATCCTGCTGAAGATTTCATACACACACAGACTTTAAACATGTAGAGCGTAAAAATGTAATTAACTGACAACCTCAAGGCAGTTTACAAAGGTAAATAGCTTTGAATAATAGGTCAAATAGTGTCTGAATAAACTTTAAAACAACATTTCTAATATACTATAACGGAGGTTTGGTAAGTGGAAAAAAGTAGAAATTTCAAATTTTAGATATGGAACTCTGGATGGCTTTAATCAACAAGGAGGTTAACTTTAGTTCTTTTCTTAATATCAGTAATGCACAGTAAATGAGCTGACTAAAAAAAAATCTAGACTAATAATATTCTTAAGAAAAATAAGAGTTTTAACCCTTCAAGGCGGTAGTTTTGTTGAGGTCACCGGTCCCTGCTATGGTATTTTTTACAGAGGGCGGGTGAAGTTCACTCACTCTCATTTGATAATAACCCTACATCATCTAGGTCCAACCAACGATCTATTCACTAGATCTAGACATCATGTAAACAACTGAAATCAAAAATAATAGTCTAAAAACTAGCCGCGCAATTTCCAGTCACAATAAAACCGGATCACTAATGTTACACTTCAACGCATTTACGTCTCTCACAAACACATCACTAATTTACACTTACAAACATAAAGAAAGACACATTAAACACCTAATTATTCAGGCAAACGCTCAGAATATAATTTGACATCAGTCTACATCGTAAAGATTTTAAATACACAAAACAGAAAAACAACAGTAAACAGGATGTATGAACACCATGTTGACGCAACGAACAAAGACGCTCATCTCCCAGTGGACACTGTACAAGTGTCCAGTGTCCTTGTAAACAACATATCTCTCTCTCTCTCTCTCTATCTCTGTCGCAATCACAGCTGATTGGTAGGAAAATGTGGAGAAATTCATGTGCATATTCTCCACACAGTCCAAGTTTAAATTTCACTAGGTTGTCGCTAGACTGCGCCAGCTGACGGGTTACGTGTTGACATGAAACTCACGTCAAACTGCAGCAGTGTCTTTTTTTGCATGAGGTGGAACTTACGTCAAACCGCCTTGAAGGGTTAAGTATATGTACTTAACCTCTAAGTACAGGCTCTAATAGTGCTATGGCACTATAGAGCTCTGTTATACATTTACTACCTTACTATATTTAGACGTGTACTGTTTCAAATATATTTCATTGCAGTTGAAGTACGTTAGTAATTAATAAAATATCAAATGAATACTTCTGGTGTCCAGCTATAAGAAAGTCAGTACAGTGTCCACTAGGACGTGAGTGACAGAGAAACATTGGTTATTATACAGCCTAGTTGCTTCGAAGGGACCCCAACACCTGTATCAATGTGTTACTGTAGTGTTAGTATCCACTCACAAACTGCAGTATGATGTTGCCCACACTGATGTCTTCCGCCCAGTGGCCAGCCGCTTGCTGCAGCTGCTCCAACATTCGGCAGTGAGTCTCGTAGATGGGCGGAAGGTGGCCGAAGATGATCTTTACCTCTGTCGGGCTCAGCAGCTGGTTAGGTGTGTCAAACATCTGTTCAAGTGGCTCCTTATACAACTGTCAACAACGACTATCAGTGAATTGACTGCAATCAATCAGCGTTAAATGTTTAAATCTATCAATTCTTGATAAACTGAAATTTAACTAAGGTGGCCTGAGAGAGATTTCATGTTCAAAATGATTTATCAAGTGAGTCGATCTTACCGTCATGATGGTCTTGAGTGTGTTGACATAGTTGCACTCAGTCTGTACTAGTTCCAGGAACACCTGATGACGCGGGCTCAGGTTCTTGAGCGGAGTCTCCACCTTCGCAGGCTCCACATCTCCTGGGCAAAACCACATAACTTGACATAAATCCCACCACTCAAAGGTGAAAGCTTGTTCATGAATTTTTAAAATTTTATAACCAAGCATTAATTAGTTAATAACTTGAAAAATATACATCTGTCAATTTTTTCTGATCGATTTAAGAAAACACTTTTTTCAGCTCCCCGTATCCAAAACGGTAAAATTCCACAACTAATTTACATAATTCAATTATAACAAGTGGTTCTTGTACATTTTTCTTACCATCAGAGACAATGGGCACAGGACTGTTACTGCAGTCTAGGAAGCTCCCGCTGACGCTGAGCAGTCCCGCGTCGCTTACGGAACTGCGCCGCTTGTTGGTGCCAGGTGACACTCCCGCGCCACTTGCCAGCCGCGCCACTGCCTCCTGCAGCCGCTTGCGCTTGCGGGCACGAGACGTTGGCGCCAGCGGGGTCGTGCGACGTGACGGACTCACTAGGCTCTCCAGGTACTGCAGGCATTGCAATGTTACCTTGGCGTTCTGTCGACGGGGAGAGGGAAGGGAAGGATTAGGTTATGATGTAAGGAGTGATTTTAAAATTAGGTTTTTGACAACTTGTGGGGTTACGGCATAGAACTGTTTATATATTGTAGTAAGTGTAAAAACACATATTTAATTTTCAACAACCGATGTTGACCTCAATAGTGACTAAATAAACATCTGAAATTTTAGTTTATTCTTCGCTATACTCATAGATTCATCAATACCAGTACTTCATAAATAATTTTACATTATTTTGTCATGAGTCATCCATAATGAGTCAAAGGTGTTCATGAAAAAAAATATAGCTATAACAAAATTACTTGAAAAATGGATTGTTACAATTTTACAGTCATTGACACCACACATTTTATAACAAAATAGTATATTTTTGTGCTGAATTGAGTTTCAAAATGTTTTTAATAATTAGCTAGTAATAAAGTCATACTTCTGCTTAATTTGTTAAAAAAAACCGAAGTTTTCTTCAGTTCAAATCTTTACACTCACCAAAATATCAAAAAAATATATACTCACATCTTCGAAGAGGTAGTCTTTTTCATCAACACATCCTTCATTCTGAACTGAGGCCCAGAACCACTCCGCCTTGACAATGGATGCATATTGAGGGACCTGTTCTGGCAGCTTGCTGACAGTCGATTCATCCACCACCTGTCATAAACACATCAGATCTAATCATCTGTGAAAACAAGACATCTAGAATATCAGCAGAATATATCCTTCTGATTGTTTCATCTAGAGTAATTAATGACCAGAATTAATTTCTATACAGTGGAACCTCGATAAATCGAATCCCTAGGGGAACGGAAAACTTTAAATTATTGAGTATTTCGAATAGGAGGTTCGACTTATCAAGGTTGATTTTTCCTTAAATTTGATTTATATAAGTTCAAGTCAGTGCTCAATGAATACAGTCAGGAGTTTCAGTAGCTTCAAAATAGGGTGTTTTGTACATTGTGCATCAATATTAATTACATAATCCAGTTTATGTTCCTTCTTTATTGAACTAACTTTACTATTAAGGGTCATTTGTTAGTGGACAGGTTTTAGACCTACTTTTACCATTTCCTAGTAGGTAAAAGTCCCTTATACACTTATTTTACCAAACTAGCTGAAAACAAAGACGAACTAACTTGACCACGAATAACTAAAATAAATTTAACACTAACTAGAGTACGGTCACTTTCAAATCGATCCCACACTCCACTGAGAGATTAAAATTGCTTGTCTAAATGCAAAGCAATAAAATATCAATGTTTTCAATCATAACTAATTTAATTTGATTTCAGGTAATCCAGGATTTTTTGCCTTTACCTTGAATTATAGGGGTGCCACGATTGATGCGTAATTTCAAATTACAGAGGTTTTTTGGGCAATAACTTTGAATTATAGAGGTATTTGACGGCAAAAATAGTGTTAAAATTCAAATTATGAAGATATTTTAACCGTTTGATTTGTAGTGGTAAGATTAACATTGCAAAGATAGGCTAGTTCAGGGGGAATAAAGAAATTCTAATCAACGAGGATTTGAATTACTGAGGTTCCACTGTACAACTTTCTACATTATTAACAAAACAAATAAATAATTAAGAAATATTTATTTGAACTCCCTTTTGTCAACATAGAGTTGTCTAACAAATTGTTTTGTTTCCCTTAACTTTTAAACCAAAATTAGACACGTTTAGAATAAAATATCGCATTTTGAATTTAATATCTGAAGCATTACAAAGAAAAAGAAAGCGGAAGACGAAAGTTTTCAAACCAAATTTTGCTATGTATTAATCTTCCTAAAAATAATTTATAATTTTGAACTAATTCTGAAAGGATAACTTACATTGAGAGCCATAAACACAAAATGAAATAGAAAAGTATTTGGAAGATAACAAATTGCTTTATAACCAACACCATGTAAAATAGCCTACGTTGTGAGGTTTCAATAGGGTTTTTGGTCATTAGTACATTTAAAAATGTTTAGATTTAACAAATTTTCTTTACAGCAAAATTCAACTCAAAAGACCTCAACCTATTTAAATTATTTCTTATCAGTAAATGTTATCAGCATATATGTCAGCCACTGACTCAAAGACACTAAGCTAAGGAGATAGCCATCTGAAAGTAATTTTGTTGGATTGGTACTGACTGCTCTTATGTATTGTAAGATAAACCTTCGATGAACATTTTTAAATTTTCTCCATTTAATTTACTAAAGAAATGTATTTCTAAAAAAATTATTAAATACAATAATTCTAAGTGTTCTACAATTTAACTATTACCTACGAAACTATTAAAAAGAAATAAATTAATCTCTTTTTGGTTACAAAATTGATAAAAAATCACAAAACAAATTCTAACTGTAAAAATGCTGAAATATTATACATAAGTAAATTGTAAAACAAGTAATTTGGATTATCGAGACGTGTCCAGTAATGGGGACAGTGCTCCAGTGGCATGATAATAGATGATTAATCAGTGGAAACAAAGGGGACATCACCGTCTGGCCATGAGGGCACAGAGCCACCTGGCGACCAGCCACCACAACAGACTGGACTCCAAACATGTGTGGCAAATCTTACAAATACTGTTCGGTGCATTCCGACATGATGCAATTTGTCAACTAGACATGTCAGCATGAGTATATTGATCTAAATACTATCCTCTTACATTACTGTTTAATCACTATCAGATATTCATGGAATTGTTTTAACAGTCTGCTTTAGTTATTAATCACAATATTATACAGTATACATTTTGAATTGTTTCACTTAGTGCACAATGACATTTATTATTATTGTTCTTTATTGTTTACATTTCACTTTAATATAAGTAGTGGAATAAAAATGTGTTAACATTGTCTTAATAATTTATTTATTCTGTTGATTAAAATATTTAACAAAAAAATCCAGGGTTAACAGAACAACCAGTTAGAAATAGAAATAAACTGACACATGAGGTCTGAGCTTAGCACACTAATCAGCATTTAGCACTTTAGAAATACTCAACAATTTACAAAGGGAAAATAGCAGACGGTTGCCTGCGGGAAATCAAACCTATGTAAGGTTTGAGGGTAGTGTTGGGGGTCATTTTAAAAGGGAGATACACAGAGGGTTATTAGGGGGAATCAAACATATCTATGTAAGGGTTGAGAGTAGTGTTGGGGGTAATTTTAAAAGGAAGTAAATTTATTTTTGGTGAATCCACCCAAGTATTTCACTCCATGAGTTGTATTTTGGACCTGTTTACAACAAAATATGATCTTCAATAATACTGAAAAGGGTGCTATATATAAAAAATTAATAAATCTAGGTGAAGAAGAAACATTAGTTAATTCATAGCACAGTTACTGAAGATGGAAAATATTATAAACAGTTGGCAGGAATGCTGTAAAAGATTAAGAAAAATAGCTCATGCACAAAGTGAAAGTCAGAATAAGAACACCACCCGTCTCAAGCTAACCTATTTATGAGATTTTTACGGTTTCTATGCAGACATTTACTGTTTAAGTGAGTCGCAAAATTTTAGCCTAAATAAACTGAAGATTTTATAACAATTGTTTTTAATGAATAAATAATGTATTAAGAATATAGATATTTTTATTACTATGGAATGCAAACCAACAAACTTTAAAACATCTTTTTGAAAAACAAAAATTCTGAGTAATCATGCATAAGAAAATAGGTTGTTTATTTAATTTCTATGAATTTATCCATAATTATAAACAATAATATTCATCTTATTGTGCACATTGAATATTGAAAAATAATCTATTGAAATTGGCACTAGCGCAAACTAATATGGGAATAAAATATAATTTATTATATATTCTTATTTATTCTAATTAAAACTACTCAAATTAACTATGAAAAACCTCAGTCCAAAGAAAAAACAACATTAACATAACAGCATTGGCACCAAACATCAAATACAGCTGAGAACAGAAACTGACCAGTTAGCGAATACTTCCTCTTCTTTGGAAGCAAAAACCACAACAGTAAATGTTAATTTTTAGAAACAACTATACCAGTACATAATTTCAATCGTGTTTATTGAGGCTATTATAAAAGGAAATTCACTTGTATATTAGATACCTCAACAATTCGCCAAGTTTATACTAATACTCAGAAACCTATGTTCTGGCAATCATGAGTTTTTGTGTTGATTGTTGAATATTTCATCTACCTATCAGAGTAACAAGTAAAGGACTGAACACACTCTAATCCCAATCCAAAGCAATTGATGTAGTTAACATTTATTTAACTTATACTAGACTTATTATAATCTCACTAACCATTTACATTTAAAAAAGCTTGTGAAAGTTTGAATCAATTATGACATTAATTATGATTCCAGTGAATGGTTAACGATAACATGTTGAAATTGTCATGACTAAGAAACTG